>CM076582.1:796130713-796730713 GCA_034641835.2 Pinus albicaulis | reverse complement strand
TATAAATACCATAAGAGGAGCCCAGTATTGTTGTTGGTTGAATACTTATTGAATTTAAATAGTTTTTGAGGCTGTTGAAGCTCTGTTAGTATTTGAAGAAAGATAGGCTGAGAAGAGAAGTTTGAAGCTGTAAAGACCTACTGGACTTGAAGATTGTAACTGGTTTGAACATCAAATATACAAGTTGATTTATGGGATCCTGGTCTATGTCAATGGTGATGTTTTTCTTACTATAATGTTATTTTTCTTATGTTTTCCATACTGTCCACTTTCTCTGATAAAGAACATCAAATATAGATTAGGATTTACTGCAAAGTACCCTATTTCTCACTAGTAAATCTTTATCTCTATGTTTTCTTCTAATAGTGTTTTGAGGATAATTCAATAGGGTATAACCAGTGAAGTGTCGGTGAGCCCATGTTTACTGAGTACAGCTTGAGATATTGTCTTTGAAAGTTTCCCTAAGAGCATGCTGAAAGCAGGATAGGTTAAAAGTCCTTACTTGATCTTAGGCTACTCTTTGTTTTATCTTAAATGTTTTCCTTTGAGAGTATGTTGAAAGCAGGCTAGGTTAAAAGTCCTTCCTTGATCTTAAGCTGCCCTTTTTTTTCTCATATGTTTTCTTTTTTCACCACACTTTTTGATTTTCCATACCACAAAATCAATCTAAAGAGACCCTTTGATATAGATGACTTGCCCCATAGACCACACTTGAAACTTGTTGTGCAATTAAATCCTTTTGTGACTCCATAGCCCAATGGATTGATAGTGTTTCTTACCTATCCTATTAGCTGAACCATTATTTCAACCTGCTCACACCTTTACCCTTCAAAATACTTCATTCATTTTGATGATATCCATCCCAACCAAAAACAAACAAAACCCTTGTGCTTCATAACTAGCCTAATATCATATCCTTTGAAAACACTCATATAGAGAGATCCCTCTTTGAATCTAGGAGGGCTAGATCGTAAGATTCCAAAGTGGTTTAGATGTAGGCTCTGCAGTGTTTTTTCTTTCCAATCTTGCAAACTACGAAGTCCTAACAGGAGGGTGAACCAATGTAGTTGTTTTAAACCACTGAGAAAGAAGGAAAACTATCATTTTTGAGCTTAGTTTCTAGTGAGAAAATTGAGAAGGGAGTCTTAGATTTTAGACAGGATCTCATAGAAGATACAAAAACACCTAATAAGTTAGCTCTTACAAACTCTCCACCTATCATATTTCAACGAACATTCTTATTAATTACTGAAGATGACTAAAAGAGGAACAAAGATAAAACAAATTGAACCACAAGGAGCTGACATAGTGGATGAAAATTCGAATGTGAAAAGGATGTTTGTTCAAGCAGGCTTGTATTATTTGTGCTCAATATTAGGAAGTTCTCACTTAGGAGTATCTTAGGATTTTTCACATTATTTCAATGGATAAGAAGCAACCATCTATGTTCTTAGATTTTCAGTATCAATAGATTCAATTATTGAGGCGTTCAACCTTCCACAGGAAGGAGAAAAGTGGTTTAAAGGCCAAGTCATCACTAGAGGAGACCTCAACAGTTTCCTTAAATATGGACATAGAGATCCCAACTGGGCTAGAGGAATTCCCAAAAACTACATCAAAAATGAATGGGTTGAAGCTATTAAGCTCATCAAAATTTACCTCACTTGTGAGAGGAGGTATACTATAGTGTTTCTTTATCATATGAGATTTTTGTTTCATGTTGTAGAAATGAAGACCCTCAACTTTCCATACTTTTTTCTAAAGAGCCTGACAAATATATCAGCCAAGATTCAAACACACCTAGCTACTTCAGGATACAACTTGTATCATCAAGCTCTCATTAAATTGTTAGTTGAGGATGAAATAAGGAAAATAAATCAATCATGGGACCATTTTTTGTTTTACAGGGCAGGCCAACCTACAACTACACCTCCAACTCAACTGTCTCCAGCTTCACAACAACACCATCAGCCTGCAAAAGGAACAAAGAGAAAGGCTAAGAAGGAGGATATCCATAAGGCCAAGAGCAGAAAAAGAAAAAAAAAGACTTCTTCAGTCAAGGTTGAGAGGAAGTTGGATAAAGGAGAGAGCTCATCAATAAATAAACCTAAATCCATGAAAATGGTGCCTCCCATTTCTCCTTTTCCTAATTTTTATACCAGAGCTCAAAGAGGAAGGTATGCAACTGCAGAAAAATCCAAAGCACGGGTGATACCAGAAATTCTAGAAGCAATATTAAATTTTAAATGCAGAAAGAGTATCAACCCACTAATCTTGATAAAGAGCTCCTCAAATATTTAGGGTATGAAATAAGTAGCAAGAGAAAGAAAGAGGAGACCAAACATGTTGCTAGTACCAGAAAAATACGCTCAAGTCTAAGGCTCTACAAAATCCAGGTTTGTTGATAGAGGTGATTCATGTAGAAGGAAAATCTGAAGGAATGCAAACTGTTGAGTCCGACAAAGGCAAAGCCCCTTCAGAACAGCAAAATGAATCCTCAAAAATAATAAATATCCAAAATGGTTCAAAGGAAAAAAATACCAGTGTCAAAGAAGTAGCCACAAGGACCACAAGATCAAAATCATTTGTTGACAACAAATCAGACTTGTACTATCTTGTTGAAGTTCCAGCCCATATGGAAGAAAGGTAAAAAGGTTTCTTAATAAAAATCCTTTTTGCTTATCAAGTGCAATTTTGAACAACAGATCAAATTTCAAAGTGTGTAAGTATGCACAGGTTTTTCAAGTGTTTTCTATGCATTTTTTAAAAAGAAACAAAGCACTACCAGAAATTATGTTAGCGTTATAGTTTTTTGCATTTACAGGTTTTTACCAAGATTTCTGGTAGTGCCTGTTTTAAATGATTTTTGACATATGTCAGCAAAAATTTTAAGCCAGTTCAAGAAAGATAAGGACTCATAACGAAATGGATATAAAAAGTGATGGTGATAAGTGGTTATGAGGTTGTTGAAGGTCATATTTAATGAAGACACATGGTTATTTATGAACCAAATACATGAGGAGACAAATCAACAGAAAAAGGGGAAGCATGTCAACATACTCAACAGTTTAGCCCTAATTCTCTTCTCTTCTTTCATCTACATCTGTCCTTTCAATTATATTTCGATGGGATGTAGGTTTAATGTCCTATGACACCTATGTAATGTTAGGAGTAGTGTTTGCATCATTTTAGAAGAGATGGAGTTGGTGCCTCTCTTTCTATATATACCATTTGTAAATACCATTTCATGGTTGGATGTTGGTCTACCTTAAGAATTAATATAATAAAGAAAAGCCTTTTTGCACTTCATGCTGGAAGATTTTGTGACTCTAGAACTATCTAATGTATGGTGTGTTTCTCTCTTTGTTAATTTCTTCTAATTTATGAGTTGCAGCAGCTAGTAAGGTGTGAGTACGAAACTGTTAGAGGATATAATAGTAAATTATCTACTTTTCAGCTTCTTGCAAATCATATATATGTTGTAGAACATGTTAGTGAATATTTCATAAAGGAATTGTGAAATACTTTCTGCATGTACTCTACTTTCTGAATGTTGTTTGCTTTACATAAAACATAGTTTGTGTAAAGAGCCATCATTATAGCTATGTGATTAGTTTAGGATATGAATAATTCTTAGAGTAAGTACCAACTATCCATCTCCTTTCATTTGTTATACTATGCTCCCTATACTACAAATTTACCAATACAATTTATACTTGCCACAACTTGCCAAATGCATGAAAGTCTTAAAGAATGAAAATTATTTCAAACTCTTTAAGAAACCATCCCACCACTCAAAACCTTTAAATTTGAAATGAAATATGATGTGTAAGGCTTACTACTTTTGCAGTCAAGGAGTAACTCCTTGCGCTAACATATTTGGTGCCATTGTTGGGGAGGTGAACTGAAGTTTATCCCTGGGTGAATGACCTTGTTCTAAGGTGTATAGTTCCAGTTGTCTTTTTATACTCATTTACACCTGGTGACTCCATTGTTGAATTTATGGATCCTAGAAGGACTAGAACCAGGGCTAACCCATATTCCCCTTTGAGAATCATAGTCCCTGACCCTAAAAAGTTAATCAAGAAAAAGAGTAAACGAAAGTTTGTTACCTCTGCTACTGTTTTCTCAAAGGTTGTCCCCAAAGAATTCCTGCAAATTATATCCCCTAATTTTGCATAAAATCCTATACCTCCCTTGTTTTCTAGCCAATAAACAATCTCTACATCAAAATTTTGTGCTTCATCATCTTTTTTCCACAATCCACCAATTTTTGTTCCAAAAATCCCAACAACTCATACCATGGCAGGTCCAAACCCACCCCCTAACCGGATGGATGCAATTTTTTCTGCAAGGTATGCCCCTTTAGTTTTACCTCATCCTATGAATGCATTACCTACAAGAGATTATCTCAAGTACATGCCTAAGTTTAGTGGTGAGGGAGAGGTAACATGTAATATCCCAAAAGGGAGAATGCAGTAATACTACAACACAATAGATGAACAACAGAAAAGTAAATAATTTATCTAAATATAACATGAGAGTGTACATAATTGCTAAGCCATTTTATTAATAGGAGGTGGATAAAATAGTACAATAGTGCTCAAAATATGAGACACTCAATCCAAAGATATGGCCTAGAATGACCCTGAAATGATCCCACAAGAAGGACTGCGTAACTACTGGATTGCTGGAAGGAAAACTACATTTTCACTGCTACATCTCTTAGGATTACAACTGCCTGAAAAATGTAAAGTTATATCTAGGCAGTTCTAGAGCTCCGATGATGCTAGAAATGTACATCATGGCTCTATGATGGATACCCAAGATAACCCAAAAAGGCTTTTCTAGATCTATCAATCTAGGAAAATCACCCTCTTAGGGCTTACACATATGACTGCTAGGTATGTAGATCTGAAGCATAATCTGATGAAATATGGCTGCAATATGATGTACAATCAGATCTATGCTTGAAGGGCTAATCCCTTCATTATATCCTCAACTAAAAGCTCAAGATCTAGTTCCTCCAACCTTCTCCACTGAATGCAGTTGCTGCTACACAAATGCTTGACAAAAACTACATTGTCAAGGAGGGAGGCTCTCTAGCCTGCTACAAAATATGTCAAATAATCTCAATGATGATGGAATAGTGAATGAAAAATGAGGAGATGGTCCCTCAGAGGATTTCCAGTTGAAATACTAGAAACCTCCTTCCTCCTTTGGATCTACAGGATTGAACTTTGCAATCCTTGAGGGGACTTCTATTGCATGGAGGTAAAATATAATGGCCTGGATGTTGAATATAGATCTTTTTCTCCTAAAAGGCTGAAAATGAAGAACAAGGTGCAAGGATGAATCCTCCACAAGTTTCCTAGCTATAATGCTAGAAACAACCTCCAACTCTCAAACCCTGATGCAAGAATGTGTTATTCCTATGGCTGAATGAGCATATGAGAGTGGTATGAATATGGAACCAATTCTTGATGATGAATATATCCCAATAGAAACCTTCCCATAGTAGGCACTCGAAATCCCCTATGGGTAAGGGTGGGATTTCCACTCGGAAACACCCTATGCTAAACAACACTATATACTTAGCTAAACATCATAAGCATGCATAGAAATTTCAAATGAAAAATCTAGATCTAAACAGATTAGAGATGATAATACAAATTCTGCCTTCTATTGTACCTTCATATTAATTATATATATTGTGAGCCTTCCATAGCCCTGGCCCACTTCATAACTACGTAGTACATGTGGCCACTAGCCTCCATGAAGACTATGTTGTCTCTCCATGATCTCCATCATGTTTGCATTTAATCCCCACTCTCTCCATCATGTGTGCATTAGATTCACCACTTCCTCCACTATCTCATCATAATTGCTTTATGATCTTACTTTGAATGCATTATGATCTTAGTTGACCTCCTCCAAGATCCTCGTGAGTTTACATTAACGATCCATGATCTCCACTCTTCCTTCATTTAAGAAGCTGCTCCACTAATACATAATGTAGATCTACCTCTAAAATATCCACATTCACACATAAAAAGTGGATTTTATTCATATATGGGGTTTTTGGGTCCCTCCAACCTCTTATTTACTTAATTAAGTATGAAAATTAAGAACTCTAATATTCCAATTATCTTGTGGAAAATTGGGAATATTACAGTCCTCCCCACCAAAATGTTTCTTGCACTCAAGAAACTACAAAAGTATGTGCTACATAAAACATCCTCCCTCCAAATGGCATCCTCATATGGAAGGCCTCCCCATCTGTCACATTGTTTCATGCATGTCCAGCTCCAAAGTTGCCTCTCTAGAATGTCTTGAATGGCCTCCAACTGAAAATTTAGATACCCTTCCTCATCAATGAATCTCCAAGTGGAAACCATATGATGTCCAAATATCTCCTCTATACATGAGATACATGAAATGAAGTGGTTTATTCCCAAAGTGGACAATCCCAACTCATGAACTATCTCTCCAACCCATGATACATAGAGTAGATTGCATCTATCAATGCTCTCATCATTAGCCCTGTTGGCCATGTAGAATCCAAGCATAACATCAACATAGTGAAAAATAATAAGTATAGATATATGGATAAACATAAACAATTTCAAACCATATTCTCCCAATAACAACCACCGTAGCAAATCCTCCTGCTGCCATGCTAGATCATCATGAAAACAAGTAGGAGAGCCATACTCTCTCAAAAGAAGCCACCACAACAATGCTTCTTGATTCCATGCAAAATCAGCATCAATATAAATATGAGAGCCATACTCTCTCAATAGAAGCCACCACAGCAATGCCTCTTGCTGCCACACCACATCATCATTGTACCAAATGTAGTGGTGATATTCTCTCAAGAGAAGCCATCACAGCAATGCATCTTACTGCTCCATCACATCATCATTATACCAAGTACAATGACCAAAATCCCCCAACAGAATCCAATGATGTAAGGGCTTCTGTTTCCATCCTCCATCAATGTTATGAAATGTGTGGGAAGAAATCACCCCATACTCTCTCAATAGTAACCAAAGAAACAAGGATTCTTGCTGACTCCATACATCATCATGATGTAAGTCATGGAGCAAGAACATACTAATGGACATGTGGAATACCTCATCAAACCAATAAAAATAAGCTCCCTTATGCCACATCATGTGAGAGTTGTTCTTTGTCCCAAACCCAAGTACATACATGAACATGATATATATCCCAAATAGAAATACGTGTGAAGACATGAGACGTATCCCAAACAAGAGAAAATACATGGACATAAGATACGTCATGAGGTGTCCAAACTCTCTCATCAACAACCAGTGCAGTGATGCCTCCTACTGTTGCATGTAATCAGTGATATACATGTCATGGATCCTGGAAATGTGAGATTTTGGGTAGTATCCATACTCACCCAAAAGCAACCAGCGCAACCATGCTTCTTGCTACCCAATATCATAGATATTGATGCAGGGATTCTGGGTTAAATCAAATCCTTGCATATAAAACAATGAACACTTTATTCTTTTCTTAAATACTTAAGAAACCTCATTAAAACTCCATTTTCTTCAACTTAAAATATACATAATTGAAAGAGAGCTTCTACAAAAAAATTACAGATATATAATAACATAAGAAATCCTCGACCAAATATTACAATGGAGAGCCTCTCCCAGCTCTTGGCCCTTTACAAAATCTCTCAAATCATTCTCACAATCTCTATATTCCTCACTTCTCCACCTTTTACATCCTCATATAACCCTCCTATTTATACAAAAATAAGAATTTATTCCATTCCATAAAATCCTCCACACAAATCTCAACTAAGATCTAAATTAGATTTATTCTAGTTTTGGGCTCAACAAAGTCCCGTATATGGAATTCCTACTCCCTAGATTATCTACCTAATCCATTCCACTCATTATTAAAATAATATATACAATAATCCTCACCTTTACATTTTTTCTCTTAATTTATTAAAAATAGAAAAATAATTAATTAAATAATTAAAAAAAACTCACCCCCTATTTCATACAAATGAATAATGAAAATTGAGCTTGATGCTCCTACATCAGACTCCCAAGGTTGAAATTAACCATGATCATCTGATCATGTGTTTTGGATCTTTGTCTTCTTGGATCCCATATCTTGTGTTGCAATTCTCCATTTTTTGCTTCTTTTGTTTGTTGTTTTTCTCCAGGTCTCCACACTTTATGTTTCATTGCCCCACTGGCTATGCTTTCACAGTCTCATATTGTCTTCCTCTTGTTGCGTCTTCTTTGTTTTACTGTTGCTATCTGCTTCTAGGATACTTTCATCATTATCCTCCTTATCAGCTCAATTTCTATGTTCAATAGATCTTCTCCAGCATATGCAATAAAACCTGTACTCACAAAAAAATTATTAAAATAAAAAACATAAGGCCTCAGTGCCTCTTTCTCCTCTGGAAACATTTCAATATGCTGCTCTAAAATTTCCTCTTTCATCAGCACATCAGTATGCTGATTTAAATCCTCCATGAGACTATCAGCTAGTCCCTCCTCCATACCATCTGTTTCAAGAATATCTCCCTGTTCTGGTTCACAATAATGAACTTCTTTGATTTGCTGAATCATTCCTACATCCTTATCCTCTGTTTCCTAATTATTATTCAGGTCAATTTCTTCGTCTTTCTCTTTGAGAAACTCACCCTGAGTATAGATCCTCTGCTTTTCCAACTTCCTTCTTTCAATATGTAAATTTCTATATAACTCAACAATCTCAATTTGGGTAGAACTTGGAAATTTTACACTACTTTCCATACCTTCACTTAATGTTTACCAATCATCAGATGGCCCTTCTTCCTCTGCTTCAATATTCGACTGAATATTTCCATGAGACACCTCTGTCTTCATTTCTTTCTGAGATATGGCTATCTCAGCATCATTCTGAATAGATTTTAGATTCAACTTCTTCTCCTTACCAAACTTTAAAGTTTGTTCAACATCCTATGATGTACCTGCAATCACACACAAATCATTAGTTTTAAAAACAGAAGACCTTGTGGTCTCACTTGATGCTTTAGTCATCATATATCCTTGCTTCTCTGAATCCTTCATTTGATTCAGTTATTCTGTAGATTTTTCTTCTCTCACATCATTACTTTCAGAAATTAATGGACCATATTCTGGCTCACATATCAAATCTTCCTTTAAACTGAGTAACTCTTCCTTCAATTGAACATTCACCCTATGCTCCCACTTCACTTGCAATCCTTACCATGTGACTTTCCTCTTCATACTCCATCCAAGTCTCTGGTCTACTTTACTTCTCCGTAAAATTTCCATCAACAACTCAAGACGGGAATTTATCTCAGCTCTCTCTCTATCAACCTGCTCTTGACTCATTCTCATGCCATTTGACTTGGCATCTTCCTTCTCCTTTCTTCTGTTATGGTCTTCTTCAAAACCTCTACAATGACATTTAGTAGTCATCTTTGACTCTATCTTCATGAGTTCCTCACTCACTCACCATGAGTTGTACATAAATCCTCTGCAACATCAAGTCCTCCCTGCTGCCTCTTACCTCACCAATCCCCTCTCTAGACTTGGTATTTTGGGAAGCACTGGTTCTCTATTCCCTGGAACCTATTGAGCATCCTCTCTGCTCCTCTTAGGCTTCAACTCATCTGCAATTTTTAAGGACACAACTGTGATTTTTATTCAATATCTGTTGGAATTCTTCAAGGTTCTACTCCACACTTTGCTTTCATTCAGAAACTATTACTAGTCTCTTTCATCAGTGCTTTTAAAACTGTGAACTTATTTTGCTGAGATCTTCAACTGTTTGCAACCTGAACTCTAAAAATATCATCTTCGAACCAAAGTTAAAAGAAAACATATCAGTTTACCTTCAAGATGTTTGTGTGATCTTTTTCCATCTCTCACCTGTACTTTCATGCACCATACAACTGCACATTATAAATGGTACATCAACTTACATCTCTTCACCTATGTACAGATAACAAGTTATTCATGTTTTCAATTTATTCGTTGAATAATGTACAACTTGTACATCGTGTCCATCGTGAATTCCGCCACATGATGGTAAAATAAAGATTCTACAACATCAAGCAATTGTGTCTTACAATCTCAAAACACAAACCAAAGGAATTCTCCCACTGCCAACTACAAGCTTTGGTCCAAAAATGACTAAACCAAAACTGCGAGAACCCACATTATGCATAATAAACCTGCTCACATCAAAATGCATGTTTCTCTTTATATCACCCAAGATAGCACATTTTCATTTTCCATTCATTTATACCTCCGCATTTGCAAAATTTTCACTTTAATGTTGAACCACATGTTGACATATCATTTTTACAAAAATACTTGTATATAAATTTGATTTTGGTTAAGAAAACCCAAAAATGTCAACATAGGATATGTTCACCCATAATTTTACTTAACATACCTTTCCAATTTTCTGCACCCTTCTAATTTTTCTGAGTAAATCCACTCTCAACTCATTGACTGGTCTCTTCACAAGCAATATCTCCAAATGTACTTCCAAAATTTATGTCCATGCGAATTGTAAATTTGCAATTTCAATTTTACTGCTCCATAGTACGAACACCAGCTCGAGAGGGATGCCTCTCAATTATATCTACTCATCCACAATGTTGCAGGCTCCCACAATGATGCAGATCTACAACAGTTCTTTGCACAAAATTGTTTGCTTCTATTAAGGCCCAGGCTTATCAACATACAACATGAAGTTGATTAATTTGTCAAATTAGCATGCAATTCCATTATAAACATTTCCTTACGCAAGAAAAATCCACTGCTATGTTCATTGGATCTGCAAGGGATCATTGTGATTATATGATACCATTAGCATTGTGTTTAAAACCACATCCTCATTTGGAAAATTGAAAGTTTCATTATACAACGCAATCAACATTAATCCACCACCGTTGACACCTTTACCATTCAACACTTACGCAAATTCTTTACCAAGGCTGCGTTATAGTTTTGGGAACTGGTATGATACATTGAAATCAATGAAAGGGTGCTTCAATGCTGTGCAATTCGACCACGTTCCATGACTGGCATGTATAATTTAATATCACTGCAATGTATTTTAAACCTACGGCTACACCCTCGACTGTCCACGAAAGCGTCAAGCCACCTGTTGGCAGCCTTTGTGCTGCGATGCTTAGTCACAGTGTTATGTTACCACTGTTAGCAATACAAATTTAATCGTGGTGCATCAAGCCACCATTGCAATGATCTTAGTCACTCTTATCCACAAACTCGAGCGAATTACTCATCTTTATTGCGTGGACACAGCTCCATAAACCAATTCACTCCACCTTCGATTGCTTGATGCTACAACTCTACTTGTGAGCTAGTAGACTGCTACACCATCCCATGTGATGTCTAGCTACAAGAAGCACTACTACAGCTTTGCCAATCGATCACCCACATTCAAGTTTTTCTCACAGTGCATGCATAAATTTCAGACTTAAACGAAAAGTATAATATATCAATCAACTCTCTCCCAAGCTCTCACAGGAAATCATTTCCAGCTCTGATACCAAATGATGCAGGGATTCTGGGTTCAATCAGATGCATGGATTTTGGGTTAAATCTTGGTATCAGAGCCTGTGAGGGCCCTTGGCCCCTCCTGGACCGAGGTAAATAAAATAGTGCATTTGCATTGTTTTAATTCTTTAGAACATCGTTGTGAAGTGTGTTGCTGCATGGAGAAGAGAGCAGCTCAGTGTAACTTGTTGCCTACCTCGTGCTATGAATATTGTGTGTTCTGGAGCTGCGTGGATCGTGGTGGATCCATGGGTGATCGAGTCCTTGTTTTTGTTGGTAGGAGGGGTGGTTACCTGTTGCTGCAGGTCAAGTGAAGACCGTGGTCGAATAGAGAAGAGAGCGGCATAACCTGCTGCTGGATCGAGCCTTGGTGGATCCGTGGGTGGATTTGCAGACTGAATCACTGTGAGGTCCAAGGAGTCCTCCATATGTCCAGGGCGCTGGACCACTCATACTCAAAGTGGATGAACATGGACGTGAATTTTTGTGTGGAGGCACAAAGCCGGTGGCGCTGGTTTTGAGAGTGAGATTCTGTGAACCGAATCCCCTCAAGAACCACAACCCACGAAGTGGATCTTGGCTATGAAGGTTGATTCCTGCTCAGAGGCCTTGAGAAGATCGATTGTTGTGTGGATCGATAGAGAATGGATTGTTGCGTGGTCGTCGATTGCTAAGTTCTGTTGCAAATTGAGTCAAATCCGAGTGGAAAACACTGTTTGAGTCGGATTAAGGGTTCTGTTTTGTGGATTCAGCAGTTTGGTGCAGTGAGCATTCAACATTATAATCTGTGCCAACGGAAATAAAGAGTTCACTGAGTATTTTGTTTGTTTTCCATATTTCTAGTTGTTGCGTGACTGCATATCAAAGCGTGGTTGTTGAGGCTCCTTGATGTGAGTCCATTGATCTGCGTGGGAATTTTACTTGAGAACAGTGATACGTGGCATTGAAGAGGTGTAAAGCATGTAATTGCCACCAAATCTGAGTTGGAGTGGTGAGCGATCTGACACTAGTGCGCCGAGTGATCAAATTTTCTCATGTGTTAATTTGTTAATTGATCTGATCTGTGGTGAATTATTGAAGCATGGTGATCCCATCATGAAGCATGGTGGATGCCATCATTGTGGTGTGCAACAGATCACCTCCGTGCATAGTGTATTGCTAGTGCCAGTGGTGTTTGTTCGGAAGCCAGAACCTGTGGTGAGCACGGATTCTATTTGGAGTGTTGCACATTGTTTAGTGTGGTTTTTGGGATCTCAGGATTGTTGTGTTCAGGAGAGG
The DNA here is from genome assembly GCA_034641835.2 of Pinus albicaulis. Taxonomy (NCBI): domain Eukaryota; kingdom Viridiplantae; phylum Streptophyta; class Pinopsida; order Pinales; family Pinaceae; genus Pinus; species Pinus albicaulis. Next base: position 796,717,832 of record CM076582.1, on the reverse strand, counting down.
GCACAAATCTAGTGGTGCCCCAACAGACAGTAGTGCATTGGAGCCCGATGTGACCAGTGCGGCAATGCAACAGCCAACATAGCAGAGCATCTAAGGAATCCCTTTGTGAAGCAACCGAGGCAAATGTCAGAGAAGTTTCTTTTGCTGTTGGTAAGGATTCATGAATTGGTCTGAAGTTCTTGAATGCTAGTGTTGGTTTTGGTGGGTCTTGCTTTCAAAAGGATATTCTGAACCTGATTTACATTTGTGAGTGCAATGGACTTATAGTATTTGCAAACTACGGGAAAGATTCATTAAGATCAATGACTATCAGAAGTCAAGGTTTCTAAACCATGTGGTTTCTTCGATGGTCAACACAGTATCAGGAAAGAAAAATTGATGTATGCAAGGGACTTGTTGGAGACAAAGTGAATATCAGCAATTATGACCCACAAGTAACATAGGATCAAATTCAGAGGGACCACTCCTTGAACAAATTTTATTGGGACCATCCTCCTCATTTTCAACCTATGATCCCTTCTACTATCAAGAAATTCAGCGTGGTTTGGGATGCTTATGAAGCAACCAAAGATGCTCATGGAGTGTGAATTTTAACAAAGTGGGATGAGTTTAAGACTCTAGTGGAAGTAAATCTTTGATTATCTTTGTCAGCCACAAATCAAGAAGAAGAGAGATCCAGGAAGGCCGATTTTTTCTCAAAGCCCGAGAGAAGGGCCTATTTGTAGCTCGAGAATTCGATTGAGGACGATTTGAATTTGAAGCTTGAATCTGAGGCTTCGAACGTGTGTTGCTGCGTCATGGAGATCACACAGCTAATATAGTGGTTCTATCACATGGATATCAATGGTTTACGAGAAACTTCCGGTGGATCAAGTGAAGGCATCGTGAATTTCTACAGGCGGCGTGGTGTAGTGGCTTGGATGGAGAATTTTTTTGGTGACCCATGTTCGAGCAACTATTGCAGAGCCGTTGACTAGGTGCGATGCAATTACCGAGGAGTATAGTTTTGATCCAGATTTATGCAGGAACGCAATAGAATACAGAAATAACCATAAACATAGAGATGCAGTAGAAATAATGCGTCATTTCATTAATATCAAATAACAGAAATATGCTTACAGACATAATGGAAATACAATAGCTAGGGTGCTGGTAGCGAATCTCTGAGAAGAGATGTGGTGGCTATAGACCTCTTAATTGTGTTACAATGAGGCTCGAGGGCCTATTTATTATTGAGAAACAATGGAGAACTCTAAAAGTCCAAAAGCCAAACCCTAGGAGATGAAGCGCCAAAACTATGGGCCCCATTTGGGTAAGTTGGTGGTTCAACTTCCTAGGGACGTAACTTTTGCATACGATCTCTGTTTGATGCGCTCAATAGCTTGTTAGAAAGATCTATCCGAGGACTACAAATTTTAGCACAAATATAATTTTGAAATAGAATGATATTCACTGGAGGCGTGATGCCCAAAAAACGTCGTTTAGGGCCTCAAAACAGCTCCGGAAGTTCAGGACCCGAAAAACTCCTAAAAATAGTAAGTTTTGTTGCAACTTGAAAATTTAAAGAAATGATGATGGGGGTTCAAATGGAATAGGTGGGTGGCCACCAATATCCACCTGGATCATTAAGCCCCCAAAACAGCTCCGAGAGTGGAGGACCCGAAAACCTGCTAAAAATAGTAAGTTGTGTTGAATGTGAAAAGTTGCAAGAATTGATTGTGCTGGTCCAAATGGAATAGGTGGGTGGCCACCGATATCCACCTGGATCAAGTTTATTAGTGTTGCATAGTGGATTGTAGCGTATCACCATTGGAGGTGCATAAAAGAGGTGATTTGGTTCATATTTTTTGAGATAGATTAATAGGTATGGCCAGCTTATTGGAGCTATGACAATACGTGGATTGAATTTATTGAGTCTTTGGAATTTAGAATGTATTGAATCATTGAGCCTAGCTAACTCAATGGAGTGGTTTTTGTTAGAATTAGCTACTCTAACAAATCACGCAGGTGAATCCAAGACAACAATTAGACGAGAAAAAAAAGAAAGAGTGAACAGGGAAACTTTATCAGATATGTAAGAAGGTAGGAAACCTCCTACCCCTCATCTGGATCCATTCATCCCAATGTGGATGATGAATCATGCCAAGCCCAATATTGGTATCCACCCATTGTTGAATACCAACATCTCCCATCTGAATAGCTTTGCACTCCATGAAATGTTGAAGTGCACCTCCATTGAGGTCTCTCCATGAGATCCTCTCATCAATGGCCCATTGGAACCCATAAGGCTCCATACATGCTATAGGTAGAAGTTCCTCTTTGAGCTGTGAGATGTTCATCAAGGAAAATTCATCTTGACAATGGAAAGTGCTCTCCATCATAAGATGTCTACCATCTATCATCTATCCCTCTAGTGCTTCATGATTGAAGCTACCTTCGGAATGTTCCAAGAATAATGGGGCCCTCTCATCATCACTGCTGCTAAGTGACAGCGTTGTATATTTGTATGGTGATACATGTGTTGTCTCATGGACACATACAATGCTAAACTCATAGTTGGGCACTGTACTGAATAGGAATGTGCTCCTCCCATCTTCAGCAACTCCAAACTTCAACCCAAAGTGTTGGGTGTAGCTCAACCATGATAAATTGGGAAAAAAATACATCTTCTCCTTAATCAAATCAAGTTTCCTCTGTGTAGTGATAATTTTATGCTCCAAATCAGCAAGGTGCTCTAATCCTTGGTTATGCACTTGCCCTGATGGAATGATCTCACATATCTCAACTTGAGGTATTGAAATAATATGAGAAGAAATTATATGCAAACCTTGGATAAGCTGTATTTCGGGAACATCTTACACATCTACAAGAGTTCCTCCAACCGGTGCAATAGTCTCTCCAACTGCTGGTAATGATGATGGCTACTCTTCTACAACTGTACCAGCGCTGGTATCTAAATCCCACTCATGCATCTCATGAATCATGCATGGGGCTCCAAATGTTAAGAATTCAAGACCATCTTGCAAATAAGCAAGTGATCCTCCTCCTGATGTAAGTACATTTGTAGCTAGTGGTGGTGGTAGAGGATCCTCCTCCTGAGTGATAATGAGGACATCTTCCTTGGGCTCTTCATGTACTATCTCCTCAATGATGGGAGATGTCTCTATGTGATATGTCTCAGGTTTCTTTCTACCAAATTTCTTCTTCTGTCTTTGAATGAAATCTGCATAAGCTGACACTCTCATGTGTGATAGGTGACTGAACCACCAATCTCTTGCTTCACCTTCTAAGTGCAGCGCTACAAACTCCACAGCCTCTCTTTCTACTATAGGATATTTCAGAAATAATGTAGCTAACTCTTCCCTTGAAGCCCTCAATGTGCTTGTGGGAGACCCATCAAATGTAGGCAAGAATAATATATGCCCCTTTCTTCTATTGCTGCTTTGGGATATCCTCTCCTCTTTGAGTTGCAAGAACTGTTGGAGAGTTAGATTCTCCTTGAGAGCTATGGGTTGTGCTTTGTACTCAGACAGATATTTAATTAGGGTCTCATGCCCCAAGTCTCCTTCATATTCAGACCAGTCCTCTCTCTTATCAAAGAAAGTGGAGCTAGTAGAATGATGTGAAGCTCTTTGCTTCTCCAGTTGCTTCTCATGCTGATAGGAAGTTCTTAGACCTTCCTCATCAAATATTATTCTTGGATCCTTCCTTTTTCTTTCTCTCTTTATTTTATTGACCTCCTTGGAGAGATCTTGCAATGTCTAAAGAGAATAGTGGCAAAACTGTAATCCTCCTTCATGATAGATCTCTATTATTTGCTTCTTCTTTTGATGCAAAAGCTAAAGTGTCCACAAGATGAGCCAAAGATCATGCTCTGATACCACTGTAATATCCCAAAAGGGAGAATGTAGTAATACAAAAAAAAAAATTTGAAACTACAACAAAGTAAACATTTAATCTAAGACACCATCAAATACACAGTAATAGCTCAGCCATTTTATTAATAGGAGGCGGATAAACCAGTACAATAGTGCTCAAAATATGAGACACTCAAGCCAAAGAGATGGCCTAGAATGACCCTAGAATGATCCCACAAGAAGGACTGCATAATTGTTGGTCTACTGGAAGGAAAACTATGTTGTCCCTGCTACAACTATTGGGACTGCAACTATTGGAAAAATGTAAAGTTATATCTAGGTAGTTCAGGAGCTTTGATGATGCTGAAAATGTAGATCCAGACTCTATGACGGATACCCAAGATAACCCAGAAAGGATTTTCCAAATCTATCAATCTAGGAAAATCACCCTCTTAGGGCTTGCACATATGACTGCTGGGTATACATATCTGAAGCATAATTTGATGAAATATTGCTGCAATATGACGTGCAATCAGATCTATGCTTGAAGGGTTGATCCCTTCACTAGATCCTCATTTAAAAGCTCAAGATCTAGCTCCTCCAACCTTCTCCACTGAATGTAGTTGCTGCTACACAACTTCTTGAAAAAAAATGCACTGTCAAGGAGGGAGTCTCTCTAGCCTGCTGCTAAATATTTCAAATAAGCCCAATGATGATGGAAATAGTGAATGAAAAGTGAGAATATGGTCCCTCATAGGATTTCCATCTGAAATATTGGAAACTTCCTTCCTCCTTTGGATCTATAGGACTGAACTGCGTAATCCTTGAGGGGAATTTTACTGCATGGAGGTAAAATACAATGGCCTGGATGTCGCATATAGATTTTCTTCTCTTGAAAGGCTTAACATGAAGAACAAGGTGCAACGATGAATCCTCCACCGGTTTCCTAGCTGGAATGCTAGAAACAACCTCCAACTCTCATACCCTGATGTCGGAATGCATTATTCTTGTGGTTGAATGAGCATATGAGAGTGGTATGAAGATGGCACCAATGCCTGATGATGAATATAGCCCAATAGAAACCTTCCCAGAGTATGCACTCGAAGTCCCCCGTGGGTAAGGGTGGGATTTCCTCTTGGAAACACCTTGTGCTAAACAACATTGCAGACTTAGCTAAACAGCATAGGCATGCATAGAAATGTCAAATGAAAAATCTAGATCTTAACATATCAGAGATAATAATACAAAGCCTTCCTTCTATTGTGTCTTCATATTCATTATATAGATTTTGAGCCTTCCATATCCCTGACCCACCTCATAACTGCATTGTACATGTGGCCACTAGCCTCCATGAAGACTGTGTTTTCTCTCCATGATCTCCATCATGTCTGCATTTAATTCCAACTCTCTCCATCATGTGTGAATTAGATGCACCACTTCCTCCATTATCTCATCATAAGTGATTTATGATCTTACTTTGAATGCACTACGATATTATTTGACCTCCTCCAAGATCCTCATGATTTTACATTAATGATCCATGATCACCAGTCTTCCTTCATTTAAGAAGTTGCTCCACTACTCCATAATGTAGATCTACATCTAAATTATCCACATTCACAAATCAAAAGTGGATTTTATTCATCTATGGGGTTTTTGGGTCACTCCACCCTCTTATTTACTTAATTAAGTATGAAAATTAAGAACTCTAATATTCCAAATATGTTGTGAAGAATATTACATAACAGCTGAAGAACACCTTGCTGATTTTTATGCCTATGCGGACAATCTGAATATTGAGCATGAATATGTCTGGATGAGAATTTTTGTTGAGAGCCTTGAGGGTGATGGGAGATGGTTCAAATATTTGAAATCTGGTAACATCCCTGGAATTGAAACCCTAGATGATACATTTTTAAGGAAACAGGGTGATAAGAAAGATTTTTTGTATTATATCACTGAATTTGGTGCAATAAAAATAAAAGAAGGAGAATCAGTTTCTGATTTTTCTAAGAGATTCAATAATATGTATAGAAAAATACCTATAGAAGCTTCAGTCGAAATCACTTATGCTTGTGCCTTTGATCCTGATTTTTGTTTATTATTGGGAGAAATAAGCTCTAAAACACTAACACAGATGCAGGACAATGCACTGGAGGTATAAAATAATGTACTAGCATCTGATAGGCTTAGAGGAGGGATTGACAGAGAAATAGAAATAAAAAAGCTAAAGTTTCATCTTCAAGAACTTCTGACATAGATCCTAAGCTAAATGAGCTGACCAAGATGGTCAAGTCCAAGCTCAAGATGGAAGCAAGACTAGCTGCTACTAGAAATTTTTCATTTGATCATCCTAATAGGCAACAGTTTAGAAGACCTAATGTTCCTCAAATTTTGTAGCGAGAAAGAATAGATTTTGATGATCAAAAAGTGCAGCCCCCTTTGCAGAATGCTATATTTGAAGATGAAGAGGAAGCTGAAGGGTTAGAGAAAGGTGCTGATATCAATTTTCTAAGAGATAATGAAGGGTCGATTCATCTTACACAAGCAGAGTATGAATATTTCATGTCATATACTCAGAAAAATGAATATATGTCTAATCATTCCATGATTGCAACTGATCATCAAAGTAGATACAATCTCAGATCAAAGAAGTTTGATGATAATTCAAATCATGTTGCACAACCCAAGAAGAAAAAGGATACAGTTAAAATTCCATCAAAAAGGCAAGTTGTTGAACCAAGCAGATCGTAAATTCCGGTAGCAGTTTACCCTCCTTCACTTGAGGTAAAAATTGCTCACAAACTGCCCCCTGTTTTCAATTTTGAGAATGAAATAAAAAAGATAAAGATTCTTATTCCTTTTGTAGAGCTCATGAAAAATGATGATTTCAAAAAATACTTTTATGAAAGCTCTTTAGCCTCCACCTACCAAAGTAGCTTATGATTTTGTTAACCTTCAAGATGACAAGCCCACTGTTATTTTATGTCCATTGGTAGAAGACAAAGATGACTCTACTCCCCCTTTCTATATATCTATTAATATTCATGATAAGATCCTGCATAATTTCCTAATGGACTCTGGAGCCTCACATAATACTAGGCCTTGTGCTATAGGGTAATATGCTTGGGTGGTGGTTATTGGGTATCCCTCTCAGGGCTTTCCGGTGCCTGAGGCAGACTGTAAGATTAGTTGTAAAGTTCCAAAGATACTACATACATGTTCATACTAATATATAATTGAAAAAGCAAGATTTGGAATGATTACCTATTTGTGGATGGTAGATCCTATGGAGAGCGCTAAGCGGTGGGGTACGAGTTCTTCCTCACCAGCTCCAAATCCAAATCCTGCAATCAATCAAAGCACCTGTGTAATCTTCACAACAATATATATTTCTAAAAATTAAATTAGTATATAGCTAACATTAAAATATGCAGATATAATCCATTCATATCATGCTACATACACAAATGAACAAAAAATGTGACACTGATGCATCGAATGGACAAAACAGATATAATTCTATTGATTTATAAAAGGAGGATTACAACCGTTAGTTTCACCAAGCCCTCCTCAGCCTTCCAATTCCTCTCTCTCTTTCTCTATCTCTGAGTGTGATGCTGCTCAAGGCAAATAGTCTTCAGTGAACCTCGTCGATCTTCAAGCCTCACACTACAACAATGAAATTATGCTCCCTATATAATCAAACCTTTGACCCTAAACCAAGAGCCCAGACCTCCAATTTATAGGAAATGGAGAGGACAAACCTTGCCAACTCTTTCAACCGGTTCAAATCAGGAAATATCTAGATGTGTCCTCATTTTACTTTGCTTTTGCCTTCCGTAGGATTTCACTTGTGTTTGGAAATGTCTAATAAAAGGTTTGTGCCATTACTTTCTAATTTTGAACTGACCCTTTCTGAGGAAAAGTTGGAAATTCCAGTCAGTTTTCCGCAAGATATTTCCCTTTTCACATTCAAACACGGATAACGTTGCCCCCTCGGTAAGACAGAGTGTTACCCTAGGCATTAATGCTCCCTTTGCATGGCTAGGATGCATTATAACTCTACTTAGCTATTCCTGGGGTGCGTTACCTTGGCAAAAATGGGTCTTGTCTAGGTCATTTTATTCCTTCCATGTTACCTTCTCCTCTGAGCTGATGAGGAGGTCATTTTTCCTGTAATAGATGTCCCTAAAGTGTGAGGTTAGAGGCGAAGATGATGGCCAAAATACTTTATAAAAATTGTAGTAGAATGAGAGGAATTGGAGGACTGAGGAAAACTTGAAACAACAACATATGTCAAAAAATATTGTATTTGTCTTGAGTCGAGAATTCCCATGCTCAATAGCTATGAGGAAAAATTTTAGGGTCTAATATTCCTAGGTGGGCTAACTTTCTATAATTTTTCAAAAAAAAAAAAGATTCGCTAATTTCCATTTTTTTCTAAAAAATATTCACCCAAATTTTATAGTATGAAATTATTTTACCCTTAAAATCGCCAAAAAATTATATAGAGACTATATAAAAATTTTACAAAAATGTCTCCAAACATTTTACACATTGCATATTATGGAGTAGTGGGATTTGCCAAGGTTTCTAAACTTTAAGATAAATTTCCATCCTTAAACTTTTCCCTGGTAGCTTTATCAAAATGATTTCTCTAAAATAGAGATATGACCATTATGTCCACCAATAAGCACAATGTGGAAGCTTCTGTCATGAAAGGATCAAACTGATAATTTGTCTCTAAAAAAAATATCGCATCTTGGGAGAGGAAATACGGTTGAAATTATGTAAGCCTCAACTCAAGGTCTTGGTCTTCACTTCACTAAACTACATATTTCCGCACATGTGAATGGATTTGTAGTCGAACATGCGGGAAATCATCTGATTACCTATCAATAACAACAACCGTTAACAGACGTGAGGGTGGCCACTGATAAGGATGATGATCCCCAAGATGCACAGTAGAATCTATTGAGTGTGAATAAAATGAGTTGATGTCGAACACTCATAGAATCATTCGATCGGAAGCCGATAATGAGAAACCCCAACCAAACACAACATGACCTTCCACTGATGTCTGCAAGTACCCGCGTACTGATGTTTTTCTGGATCAACTTCCTAGATAAGATGTTGAATTCGATAGGAAGAGATCTATCGAAAGGTAGGCACTGAGGCGTCCTACATCAGTCGACACGAAATAGGAAAAGATGATTTTGTTTTGGAAATAGTCAAGGGAAAATGGGAGTAATTGACAAAAAATAATATTATGGCTTGGCTAACACAAGGAGAAGTAGATAGTGGAATCCTCTTGAACAATAGAAGACACTATAACAAGGTACCAGGAAGCTTAGGCGTAATGAACACCAAAGAGTTTTAGGATTCACCAATGCAGGAACATTGGCATATGAAGGCTAAACTCATAGATGGTAGGGTTCGACTAATTTTGAGTGAGTTTTATGGGAAGTGCCATGTTCAATATTTTTGCTGCCAAATCGACCTTTAAAATATAATAAAATAAGTATCCATTTTGTCCAAATTTTCCCCGACTGATTAATTTTAACGAGTCCAAACGAATAAAATCGATGATCTTTTCATATTTAGAGAGTCTGAAAAACATCATAAAAGACAACTCCGGGGGGTACCTTTGTCATGTTTGATAACCGAGCACGACGAAGGGAGAATAGTAAGCCCAAAACAATTCATTTTCCGTGAGTTAGTCCCTTGAATCCAGATAAAGTGAGAAACCTATGTTCAATGGAAATTTGCCTCGTTTTGTTATGAGTACAAGGAGATGGAGTAAACTCAATGTTCTTCATGAAATTTTAATGAGTTCGACGAAGAAAAACTTGATTCTCTCCATGAATTTTTAACAATTCCAATGGAAAAGAACATTGAGTTACTTTTTCAGTAAAAAAGTAACTCGATGTTACTTTTTTAATGAGCTAGAAAAATATGGAAAATAATGGTTCATATTTCTTTGTCATAGTAGTTTAACAAGCCCGATGAAAGTAACTCGGGGTTTTTTTAGTTTTACAAGCTAGAAAATGTCCCTAAGAAGATATATCGTTGCTTCTTCATGTAAGTTTAACGAGCCTGAGGAAGAGAACTCAAGGTTTTTCAGTTTAATGAGCGAGAAAAATACCATAAAGAGTAATGCTCGGTGCTTCTTCATGTAATTTTAACGAGCTCGAAGAACTGAAATTGAGTTTTTTTGGATTAACGAGCGAGAAAATTACCATAAAAAGAATGCTCGGAATTTCTTTATCTCTTTCTCATCAATAGAAGGATCTATGTCGGGAATTTTCTCATGAGACCAAGTGAAAACATTGCGGAATTTCTTAAAAAGAAATGTGAAGCGTGCAATTTCCTCGGGATTGTAATTGGCTCCAATCTGAATATTTTCCACGATACCCATTTTGACTAAGATATCTATGAGCATAGCCTTGGAAATATTGCCCATGTTCCCTTTTGTATCAATAGTTTGAAGAATTGTGTAAGTGGAGGGAACGATCTCAGGTGGGTCAAAATATGGGATTTGAGTAGTGATCACATCTGAATCAAACATTGAAGCGTGATGATGGAACTCTCCTCAAGGTCGTTCTTCTAGAGACATGATCTCTTGAATAGTTTCGTCCATAGGAAGTACTTCATCGAGGAGATCCTTAGAAGGAACTATGATGGGTGAGAGGGTGGTACCATTGGTCAAAACCAAATAAGTGGAGGGTTCAGATGCTATTTGGATGGCTTGATAAGCCAACTCGGCCGGTGATAGCAGCATATTATCTCCATAGGAATCAACGTCTAAAGGTGTCAGTAGGATCGATGGATCGATAGAGCCATATGAAATGGTGGATATCATTGCAATCATGTGTGGAACCTCAGGTGGCAAGAGAGGAAAACAACCCATCGGGGAAGATGCCTTCAGAAGACCAGTACCAACACTGACATATGAGTCACGAACACCTCCTACTAGGGGTACAGTGCTACTTGGTAACGTGGAATAATCGGGGTGAAAAAGGATAATTGATCCACTGTGACTATTTTCCCATCCAATGGAAAGAGGATGAGTCAGAAGACTAAAGAGACAATGGTATTCATTGCGTAAGACCAACTACGACCCAGTAATAGATTATATTTGAGATGACGATATACAACTTCTATGTCCACCGTTATCATTTTCCCACTAAGAGAAATGGGAAAGCTAGCAAGGTATCCTTTTGGGAGGAAAGTGTGGCCATCGAAAGCTTTTAAGGAATTCAACGGTGGAGACAAAGTGGGAGAACCCAAAGCGAGCCAACACATAGTTGACATAACACAACTTGAAGCACCTTCGTCTATGACAGTGCGATGGATTGGTCTCCCTTTTGACACAACTTGTGCCTAGAAAGAAAGTTGGTGTGAGAGGTGAGGTTTATATTTCTCCATGTCGAAGATGGCTGGCATAGAATCCTGGGGGTTGATTCCACCAATGGCCCAAAGCAGAGCTTTCGTTTGCGCTGGAAATGTTTGAAATACTTTGAGTGCAAACATGGATGATGGTGCTTGCGCCAAATATGCTACAATATTGTAGTTTTTGGCAGCACGTGAAAAGGTCTTATGAGTCATGCGTCGAAGTGTCCCTTTGGGGGGACGAATTACAAGATCATCAGTAGGCCTTTCGATATGCAAATCATTGGGCAATGGTGGATTCAAACTTGTACCAGGTTTCTGAGGATCAATGAAGGTATTTCCATAGATTTTAGCTTGGGTTTACAGTTCAACGCTTTCCATGCCATAAATGGCGGATGATCCTTCACCAGAAGGATGAGTGCCACTGTTTCCCTTTGCAGGGGTTTTGGTGGGTTTGCAACCATGTGGTGATGTTTCTACTGTGGATTAGGGAAGGGATTATGAAAGAAGGAAAGTGTCCTCCCAGAGTCCTTTTTTGTGATAAACTCTGTGCATTCCTATAGCCATGGACATTTGTATGTCAAGTGGTCCTCCACAAAAATTCTACAAGGAAATCTCATGGGTTTATCCTTTCCTTTTTCATTCTTAGCAGCATTATTCTTATTGGGATTATTTTGAGTACCGAACTCCTCTTCAGAAGGAGAGGTATTTTTCTTGTGCTTGTTCTTGCTGCTAGGTTTTTGTGTAGACTGCACAGATTTTACCTCATCGGTAGGAAGAATAGTCAATTTGTTAGGGGCGGTGGCAGCCGAAGATGGCTGGGCGGTTTGCCCACAAAGCTGTTTTATGGCTACGCCGGAGGTTGCACCAACAATGTCGTCGGCGTGCGCTCCGAGTAATTGAGTAGCGGGAGGATTCGGATTGCCAGGGGCATGGGGGAGTAAGTCATACAGCATGCCAAATTTTTAATAGATAAGATCTAAATGTTGTGCATGACGAATGGATTCGTCTTTCGTGACCATACCAGACAAGCAAACGTCCTTAGCTAGGTGTGGTAAGAGTGACTTTCAAAACCAGTTGGATAAGAGATGATCTGGGATTGGTGCTTTGATGAGCCTCCGCCAAAATCTCCATTCATGAATGTGATCGGAGATGTCGGTGGTTGTGTCTTGGCATAGCGAGGTTAAGAGTTCTATGCCGGTTTCGTATCAAATAGGTAGTTGGAATTTCTTAAGAAATTCCGTAGCGAAGGCACCAAAAGTGTTGATGACCCCATGTGGTAACTCAATGTACCATTTTGTAGTGTTCCCTATGAGAGTGTGAGGGAAAATTCTAAGCCGGATACTATCATCCACCATGGAGTTAGAAAGAGACCATAGATTAAAGGTGGTGACATGTGTAGCTGGATCTTCCCCTTGTTTCCTGTCAAATTTAGGGATGTCAGACAGAATCTTGTGTGGTACTAGAGGCCAAAGTGGGTTGTGGTTGATGGGATCATTGGTTGGTTTGTAGAGGTTAGGAATGTCTAGAGCTGCCAAGAATGGAAATTGCATGTTTTCCACCAGATCTAGCCAAGGAAGTATTCGCTGACCATTCGGACCGTAGTGTCCACCCATCAATGTGTTACCAATGGGATAAGTAGGACTTTGTTGATAAAATTTCCCTGTGAGTGGGGGTGTAGGGGTGTATGGTTTCTATCCATAGGGTATGTTGTACTGGGGGGTGAACTGTTGGTTGCCCCTAGTGTAAAATTTACCCCTTTGCCCAAATTGAATTTGGGGTTGGTTTGCCCATATGGATGCAATAGAGTTAGCCAAAGGCATATTTCTATTCGCATAGTTAAGCATCGACATAGACCCTACATTGGAAGTTTGACCACTCAAAGGAACAACGTTAACAATAGGATATTATGTTTGTCCTAATGACTGTAGGGGTACTGAAGTGCCCCCTGGCATATATGTATTGGTGACACTGCCCCCTGGCATGGTAGCCAATGGGTTTGAGCTCAGCAAAGGGTTCCAACTGAAAGGGTTTCTAAAAGGAACCGAAGTAGCCTCACTAGAGGGAGTGGAAATCGTGGGTCCTGGCGTAGTCACAATAGGAGTAGATCTCGAAGGGTTCGGAGGTTCGCTAACAGTTGTGGTGACCAGATTGCTGGGACCAGGTATAGCCTGGCTACTGGGGTTGCCAATCATTGGCGTAGAGCTAAAAACCGGCAAGGAATATGGTGGTGGACCAAATTTGGTTACCAACGGCATCAACCCCATGGGTGTTGGTTGTGAAACGGATGTTGGTGCAGCTGAAGACATATCTTTGTTTGGTGTAACCTGAACTAACAATGGCCCCAACGGGTGAATGAGAGGAGGATTTTAAGGAGGTACGACTCGTTCCGTAAAAGGATCCTCTGGAAACTCCATATGATATGGAGCTATATGAAATTCAAGGGTTGTCACTGGAGACTGCTCTTCCGGAGAAGGCACTAGCTCACTGAGACTCGACTCCTCCCCCGATGTTAATGGAGGGAGACCTCACTGTCATCTAGAAAGAAGACAAGGGTCAAAGGATGCCACAGTGACCTATTTACTTTTATCCAATTTTAATTATTTGTGGTGTATTATAAAGTCTCAGTGATAGTGACCAGACACCCAAAATAGAAAAAATAAAAAAAGGACTTCTAAAATCAATCAACAAGCAGCTAGAACAGGTATGGCCCCATCTGAGTACTATCATTTGCTAGAGATTAAAACCAATATCAAAATAGAATACAGAGAGAGTTGGTCACAAATACAGTTATTGTTACTCTAGAGCTTCGCCCAAACCTCAGAAAATAGGTGTAAGCACTCTCGTGAAGACGAGTACCCTCCCAAAGACCGAATACAGAGTAGTTCTGTCTATTTTAGGTACTAGGGCAGCCTGCCCCAGTCACCTTGTGTAAGTCCCTAAAATTCTGGCAACTAAAGATACCTCAAATCACAGACATTTTCAGGGGGGTCACGGTCGTAGACAACACACTATATGAGCAATACACCTAGATCCTTGATCTAGTTTCAACATCCCCGAAGGGAACCCCAATATATAGCATGCCCACTGAATGCAATCGAAGGTGGGATACCTTCTCATGCACCCTATTGTTGTCTTGCACTTAACTCCGGTGGTAGTGGAGTGGTCCTGACAATATGAGTGTTGTAGGATTTCACTTTTTAATGACTCTAGTTCAAGTTTCGAGATCTTGGGTGATTTTCTCACTTCTCCTACCCCAAGATCCTAGCCTGAAATACTGTTGTTTTGAGCTCAGAAAAATTTATATGATTAATTTTATTATCGCTTGATTCTTAGTGTACTTAATTATTAGTCTTGTGGAGGGGGAGTGGACGTATGAAATGTGATGAAACTCTGACTCAAAAACCATGCAAAAACATGCTCTAAATATTCAATTCGATGAAGAGTTTATTCTACAGGGAGAGATTTTTCCAACATCCATGCACCAAACATTCAAATAACACAATTCAACCTTAAAGATTCAGACATCTATCTATCCTCTCTAACAGATTTTTAACCAAAATTTCAGAAGGAATTCAACTAAGTTCAAAAAACTAAAAAAAAAAAATCTTCTTCAAAAAGTAGATGTTACTAACATTAAATTTTTTTTTTTACAACTAAAAAAAATGCTAACTGGTAATCAAGCACAAGGATCTAGCAAAAGAAGCTAATCTGGTAGCCAATAACTCCACAGCCAAAGGGAAACACAACAGGGGTGTAGATAGCAGATTTTGGCTAGGTAACACAGGCAAGCAGAGGCTACAAAGAGTTAATGATGAGACTAATGCACTATATCTGAGCATAAGCAGTGTTATAATGCACCGAAACACTCTCAGAGGGAGCGTTACTCAAGGTAAAGTTGTAAAGATGGCTAGGCGGGGTCTATTTTGGACTCTGTGAGCTACTGAGATGATCACTAAGCATATAAACTGATTAGAAGGATATGTGAATAGAGGGAAGGAGGTAAAGTCATAGGAACAATCCAAAAAATTGGGGTTTACTCCCCAATGGAGTCGCCATTTCTACTATTAATCCGGATTTATACAGGAATGCAACAAAATATAGAAATAACCATGAACATAGAGATGCAGCAGAAATAATGCTTCATTTCATTAATATCAAATAACAGAAATATGCTTACATGCATAATGGAAATAAAACTAGCTAGGGTGCTGGTAGCGAATCTCTGAGAAGAGATGTGATGACTCCAGACCTCTGAACTGTCTTACAATGAGGCTCGAGGGCCTATATATTGTTGAGAAAAAATGTAGAATCCGAAACGTCCAAAAACCTAACAGTAGGAGATGAGGCGCCAAAACTGTGGGCGCCCATTTGGGTAAATTGGTGGTTCAACTTCACGGGGGCATAACTTTGGCACCCGATCTCCGTTTGACGCACTCAATAGCTCGTTAGAAAGATCTATCCGAGGAGTACAACTTTTGAATGAGCAACATCGGTCCATGGACCCATGTTGCTCTCCGTTTTCCCAAAAAATGTCGTTTAGGGCCTCAAAACGACTTCGGAAGTTCAGGACCCAAAAAACTGGTAAAAATAGTAAGTTTTGTTGCAACTTGAAAATTGAAAGAACTGATGGTGGGGGTTCAAATGGAATAGTTGGGTGGCCACCAATATCCACCTGGATCATTAAGGCCCCGAAACGGCTCTGGGAGTGGAGGACCCAAAAACCTGCTAAAAATAGTAAGTTGTGTTGTATGTGAAGAGCTGCAGGAATTGATGGTGCTAGTCCAAATGGAGTAGGTGGGTGGCCACCGATATCCACCTGGATCAACTATAGGGTAATATTCTTGGGTGGTGGCTATTGGGTATCCCTCTCAGGGCTTGCCGGTGCCCGAGGCAGACTGTAAGATTATTTGTAAAGTTCCAAAGGTACTGCATACATGTTCATGCTAATATATAATTGAAAAATCAATATTTGGAATGATTACCTCTTTGTGGATGGCAGATCCTATGGAGAGCGCTAGGCAGCGGGGTAAGAGTTCTTCCTCACCAGCTCCAAATCCAGATCCTGCAACCAATCAAAGCACCCATTTAATCTTCACAACAGTATAGCTTTCTAACAATTAAACTAGTATATAACTAACATTAAAATATGAAAATATAAGCCATTCATTCCATGCTACATACACAAATGAACAACAAATGTGACACTGATGCATCGAATGGACAAAACAGATACATTTCTATTGATTTATAAAAAGGAGGATTACAATCGTCAGTTGCACCAAGCCCTCCTCAGCCTTCCAAATCCTCTCCCTCTTTCTCTATCTCCAAGTGTGATGATGCTCAAGGCAGAGAGTCTTTAATGAACCTCGTTGATCTTCAAGCCTCACACTACAACAATGAAATTTTGATCCACATATAATCAAACCTTTGACCCTAGACCAAGAGCCTAGACCTCCAATTTATAGGAAATGGAGAGGACAAACCTTGCTAACTCTTTCAACCAGTTCAAATCAGGAAAGAGCTAGATGTGTCCTCAATTTTCTTTGCTTTTGCCTTCCATAGGAGTTCAGTTTTCTTTGGCAATGTCTAATAAAAGGTTTGTGCCATTAGTTTCTAATTTTGAACTGACTCTTTCTAAGGAAAAACTAGAAATGCCAGTCAGTTTTCTGCAAGATGTTTCCTATTTCACATTCAAACACGGATAAAACTACCCCCTTGGCAAGACAGAGCATTACCCTAGGCATTAAATCTCCCTTTGCATGGCTAGGATACATTATAACTCTTCTTATTTGTTCCTAGGGTGCGTTACCTTGGAAAAAATGGGTCTTGTCTAGGTCATTTTCTTCCTTCCATGTTATCTTCTTCTCTAATATGATGAGGAAGTAATTTGTCCTATAACACCTTGAAGTAACTAGAGAATACTAATATCTCTACTCATTTTATTCTCGGAAATTTCAATGCCTTAGTGTCATCAAAGACCTTGCAGTAAGCCTTTTTCATTTACCCAAGAGAGGGATGGTGATGGATATTGTTGTAGCTGACATTCCTCCTATATTTGGCATGTTACTTTCTAGGTCATGGATTAGAAGGTTGGGAGGAACTTTTCAAATGGATTTCCCTTATGCCACTATCCCTGTTTTTGGAGGAAAACCAAGAATACTTTATAGAGAAGCTCAGATGGCATATACCATTAGTGACAGAAAATACCCCACTAATCATCCAATTTATGCAAGAACAACTGATATGGGTTCAAGCATTTTACATATGGATAATTCTGTCTTGCATGCAAAAAAAAATTAGATTTTGAAGCCTATTGAAAAACGTATCAGTTATGAGGATTCTAAGTTGTGGTAAATGTATTTTGATGGCTCATGTTCTAGAGAAGGAGCTGGTGCAGGAATATTTCTCATTTCCCCTTTGAAAGAGAGCTCCACTTTTTCTTTCAAACTTGAATTTGAAGTAACTACCAATGTGGCTGAATATGAAGCTCTGTTGTTTGGTTTAAAAACAAAAGAAGACATGAATATTTCAAAAATTTCTATTTTTGGAGATGTTGAACTTATTATTCATCAAATCAGAAATGTTTATCAGACTAAGCATCCTAGACTCAGTTATTACTAGAATGCAGTATGGATAATTGTAGAAGTCTCATTCCTGGTCTTTAACATTACTTTTTTTCCAAGAGAAAGTAATATTTTGGCTAACTCACTTTTTATTTCAACAAGATCATTCAAGATTCCAATGCCTATAAAACTGAAATATGAAGTGGAAGTTAGGTTCAGACCTAGCATTCCTGATAATGTCAATCATTAGAAATTTTTTCAGGATGATCAGGAGATTAGAAGATTTATTGAAGCTGCTGAAGAATTTGATGTCCTAAACATTTATCAGTATGAAGATCTCATGAATAATGATGTTGATTTGAAAAATACCAAAAATCTGCAAAAACATATTGCTGATCAGACTATTATACAGTTGCCTACCCAACACATTCCCAAGGGGTTAATCCCACTTGAGAAGCTATATGATCACAATGATGTTTCAGTCAAACCACAGTTAGCTGAAATAGAAGTAGAATTAGAATATTTTAATCTGGGCACAAAAATGGATCCAAGGTATGTTAAGTTGTCAAAATATTTATCAGAAGAAAGAAAGATTGAATACCAGAAGTTGTTTTGTGAATTTGTTGATTTTTTTGCCTGGAAATATGAGGATCTTAAGACATATGATAAAACTATCATTGAGCATAGAATACCATAGAAGGATGGTACTAAGCCTTTCCGACAGAATTTCAAACAAATCAATCCACTATTGTTACCAGTGATGGAGAAGGAAGTGAAAAAACTTTTGGATGCCAAAATCATCATTCCATTGAGATACTCAAATTGGGTTGCTAATCTAGTTCCAATAAGAAAGAAGAGTGGTGAAGTTATAATATGTGTATATTTCATGAATCTTAACAAATGCTCCAAGAAAGATGATTATCCATTGCTAAAGATGGAGCATATTCTTCAAAAGGTACCCGGATCAAATAGAATTTCAATGTTGTGTGGGTTCTCCAAGTAAAATAAAGTATCTATTTGGCCGAAAGACCGAGAGAAGAAAAAATTTACTACTCCTTGGGGAACATTCATGTATGTAAATATTCCATTTGGGCTTATGAATTCCGGAGCTACTTTTCAGTGTGCTATGGAATTTGTATTCATTAGAGAAAAAGATAAATTCTTGGTCATCTATTTAGATGATATTACTGTTTGTTTTTAGCTTCAGATCAAGAACACCTTCATCACTTGAGACAAGTATTTGTTAAATATAGAAAATATGGTATATCATTGAATCCAAATAATTCTCATTTTTCTCTTAAATAAGGTAAGATGTTGGGTCACATAGTTTCTAAAGATGGAGTGAAAATTGATCCCAAATGAGTGATTGCAATTCAGAATTTAACACTTCCAAGATCCAAGAAAGAGGTTCAATCTTTCTTTGGTAAGATCAATTTCTTAAGAAGGTTCATTCCCAATTTTTCTAAAGTGGTGAAGCATATTACTTGCAGATGAACAAGGACAAAGAATTCAAGTGTACAATTGAAGCCAGAAATTCATTTGAGCTAATAAAAAAAGCTATCATTGAAGCATCTCAGCTAGTAACCCCTGAATACTTAAAATCTTTCTTCATCTTCTCATTTGCATCTCAAGATACTATTGTTGTTGTTTTGTTACAAAAAGACTCAGAAAATAAGGAATCTCCCATAACATTTTTCAGTAGAGCTCTTAAATATTCAAAATTGAAGTATGAAATGTTGGAAAAGCATGTCTATGCATTAGTGAAAGATCTGAAAGCTTTTAGAGTTTATATTTTGCATGCTCAAATTACTTCCTATGTACCTTCATATGTTGTTAGAGAGATATTAGTTCATCCTGATATTGATGGAAAAAGAAGTAAGTGGGTGACTAAATTTCCTTAGTTGGATTTAGAGATAAATCCTACTAAACTAATCAAAGGTCAAGGATTAGCCAAACTACTAGCTGAAGGAAATTGTAATGTTTTGGGCTTGAATTCTATGGATGACAACTTTGAAGGGAAAATTTCTAAACATATAGACAGCATGGAAGTGGATGTAAAGCTTTCTGAGTGCAGCTTGTATAAGGATATCATTTATTTTCTGCAACATTTTAAACCTCCAAATTTTGATAAAAGCAGAATAAGATCTTTGAAGCTAAAAATTGTTAAATTTTGCATCAAAGATAATTGTTTATATTGGAATATCCTATAGGAGTTTTTTGAGATGCATTGACCCAGATGAGTCCAAGAAATTTATTTTTGACATGCATAGTAGTGTGCGTGGAGGTCATCATTATTGGAGAACTACTGCATACAAAATACTAAGAGCTGGCTATTTTTGGCTTGGCTTATTTTCTGATGTATGTGCTAAGGTGAGAGCATGTGAAAATTGTCAGAATTTCACTAGTAAGAAACATTTGAAGTCTTTTCCTCTCAAGCCCATAGTTGTTTATGCACCTTTTCAGCAATGGGACTTAGATTTCATTTGCGAAATTCATCCACCTTCAAGTGAACAATATCATTGGATTCTTGTTGCAACTAATTACTTCACCAAATGTATTGAAGCAATACCTACCAGGAATGCTACTCATAAAGTTATCATTAACTTTTTGGAAGGAAGCATAACCATATTTGGATGTCCATCAAGGCTAGTAATGCAGATGCTTTTAAAGCTACACCATTGGTAAATTTCTGTGAAGATTATGGTATTCAGCTCACTCACTCTATAGCTTACTATCCATAAGGGAATGGTTTAGTTGAATCATCAAACAAATTTTTGGTAATAATCATCACCAAGCTATTGGAACAAAACAAGAGAGTCTGGGATTCAAAACTGAAGTTTTCTTTATGGGCTGACAGGGTGATAATAAAAAAGTCTATTAATACATCACCTTTTCAAATGTTTTATGGAATTGATGCTACTTTTCCAGTTCAATTAGCCATACCTGTAGCTAAATTTCTGCAAGATCACGAAGTTGAGCCAAATGACATGACCAGGAAAGTTTATTAGATCATAGAAGTGCAGCAAAAGTGAGAACATCAATATGATTTGGTAAGAAAATATCAGCAAGTTGTAAAGAATTTTTTTGATAGAGGAACTAAAAAGGAAGATTTTCAAATTGGAGATATGGTGTTAAAATGGGATGCATAGCATCAAGACTCAGGTAATCATTCCAAATTTTATGCTTTATGTATTGGTCCTTTCAGAATCTCAAATATTCTGTAGAACAATACTTTTTAGTTGCAACATCTTGATGGCACAAAACTGTTTGGAGGCCCATTAAATGGGCGCTTTCTCAAGAAATTATTTTACTAAGGTTTTTGGTGGCCTAAGTCCACTGTAAATACCAGTGTGTTTCATAATAAGATTCCATATCCCAATAACAAGGAAATGAAACTACAAAAGATTCTTAGAGCCTCGCAAGGAGAGCTCTATTCCCTATGGAGCCAATCTTAGCACAATTCTTTGTTAAGTCACGAGTCTATTTTAATTTTTTTGTTTTTAGGATTAGACTTTGTAAATTTCAAAAAAAAAAATTGAACGCTAATGAAATTTCCGGTAGCGTCTGTTTTAGCCTTTTTCAGACAATATGTTTTAATTCTTTTTTGTGTCTGTTTTTCTTTAATCCGATGCTACTGGAAATTATGGTAACTTTCCCTGTTTTTAAAAAAATAAAAGAAAAGTGCATCCGCTTTGTGTCAAGACACATGCTCTTGTTTTAAATACATTTTGAATCTTTTATCATGATTTAAATAATGTGATAGGAATGGTTTGCGGCCATTCATGTTAAGTTTAAGTCATGGTTATACGTGTAGTGTCTAGGTGTCAATCCATAGTTAACACATCCATACATTGATTCCATCATGTATGTCAGCTAAGTTGGTTTAGCTTCATGTTAAAGTACGTGATTTTCGTTGGAATTGATCATGTATCCACAATCTTAATGCGATGACCGTTTGGTTGGTCATGCATAGACATAGCCAGAAATTTAGGCCAATAATAATAATATAGTGGATGTAGTTTCCAGTCACAGATCCACTCATCTTAATCCACCTATAACATTTCATTTGAAGCTATGCAGCCAACTGAATATCGTAATTACTATCACATGGTGCATGCTATGGTCTAGGATACTTACCATAATGAAAATATCTTGCATGGGAGGGTGAAACAATGTAGTTTTTTTAAACTACCGAGAAAGAAGGAAAATTATCAGTTTTGAGCTTAGTTGTTGGAGAACGAGATTTTCTAGTTAGCAACTTGAGAAGGGAGTCTTAGATTTTAGATAGGATCTCATGGAATACACAGAAAAACCCTTTAGGTGAGCTCTTCTAGACCTGCCACCTATCATATTTCAGGAGGCGGACTTATTAATTACTGAAGATGACTAAAAGAGGAGGACATTTAAAATGAATTGAACCACAAGAAGTTGACCTAGTGGATGCAAATTTGAATGTGAGAAGGTTGTTTGTTCAAGCAGGGTGGTATTATTTGTGCTCAAGACTAGGAAGCTCTCACTTAGGAGTAGCTCAAGAGTTTGTACATTTTTTCAATGAAAAGGAAGCAACCATCTATGGTCTTATATTGCAGGTATTGACAGATTCAATTCCTGAGGCATTCAGCCTTACACAGGAAGGAGAAAAGTGGTTTAAAGGCCAAGTCATCATTGGAGGAGACCTCAATCATTTCCTTAAAGATGGAAACAGAGATCCCAACTAGGCCAAAGGAATTCCCAACAGCTACCTCAAAAATGAATGGGCTAAAGTTATTAAGATCATCAAAATTTACCTCACTTATGAGAGGAGGTATACTCTAGTGTTTCTTTATCATATGAGATTTATGTTTCATGCTGCAGGTATGAATACCCTCAATTTTTCATACTTTTTGTTAAAGATCCATGACAAAGATTTCGGCCAGGATTCAAGCACACATAGCTACTTCATAATACAACTTGTATCATCAAGCTATCATTAAAGTGTTAGTTTAGGAAGAACTAAGGAAAAGAAAACAATCATGGGACAATTTTATGTTTTACAAGGTAGGCCAACCTATACCTTCACCTCTAGCTCAATTGTATCCAGCTTCACAAAAACACCCTCAGCCTGCAAAAAGAATAAAGAGAAAGGCTAAGAAGGAGAATATCCATAAGGCCAGGAGCAGAAAAGAAAAGACTCCTTCAGTCAAGGTTGAGAGGAAGTTGGATAAAGGATAGAGCTCATCAATAAATAAACCTAAATCCATGAAAATGGTGCCTCCCATTTCTCCTTTTCCTAATCTCTATAGCATATCTCGAAGAGGAAGGTCTGCAACTGCAAAAAAATCCAAAGCACAGGTGCTACTGGAAATTCTAGAAGAAAATATTCAATAGAAAATGTAGAAAGAGTATCAACCCACTAAGTTTGATGAAGATCTCCTCAAAGATGTAGGGTATGAAATAAATAAAAAGAGAAAGAAAGAGGAGACCAAACCTGTTTCCGATACCAGAAAAAGACATACCAGAGACAGAAACAAGTTCAAGCTCAAGTCTAAGGATCTGCATAATCCAGGTTTTTTGAAAAAGGTCATTGATGTAGAAGGAAAATCTGAAGGAATACAGACTATCGAGTCCAAGAAGAAAGACAAAGGCAAAGCCCCTTCAGAATAACAAAATGAATCCTCAAAAAGAAGAAATATCCAAAAGGGTTCAAAGGATTAAAATACCATTGTCAAAGAAGTAGCCACAAGTACCACAAGATCAAAATCAGTTTTTGACATCAAATCAAACTTGGAGAAAATTTTTGAAGCTGCAGCCTATATGGAAGAAAGGTAAAAATGTTTCCTAATAAAACACCTTTTTTTCTTATCGAGTGAAATTTTGAACAACAACTCAAATTTCAAAGTGTATAAGTCTGCATAGGTTTTTCAAGTGTTTTCTGTGCATATGTTAAAAATAAATAGAGCGGTATCGGAAATTTTGGTAGCATTACAGTTTTTGCACAGTTACAGGTTTTTACCGGAATTTCCGGTAGCGCCTGTTTTAAATGATTTTTGACATCTGTCAGCGAAATTTTCAAGCCAGTTCAGGAAAGATAAGGACTCATAACGAAATGGATATAACAAGTGATGGTGATAAGTGGTTATGAGGTTGTTGAAGGTCATATTTAATGAAGACACATGGTTATTTAAGAACCAAATACATGAGGAGACAAATCAATAGAAAAAGGGGCAGCATGTCAACATACTTAGCAGCTGAGCCTGAATTCTCTTCTCTTCTTTCATCTACATATGTCCTTTCAGTTGGATTTCGATGGGATGTAGCTTTAATTTCCTATGAAACCTATGTAATGTTAGCAGTAGTGTTTTCTTATTTTTAGAAGAGATGGAGTTGGTGCCTCTCTTTCTATATATACCATTTGTAAATACCATTTCATGGTTGGATGTTGGTCTACCTTAAGACTTAATATAATAAAGAAAATCATTTTTTCACTTCATGCTAGAGGATTTTGTGACTCAAGAACTATCTAATGTATGGTGTGTTTCTCGCTTTGTTAATTTCTTCCAATTTATGAGTTTCAACGGCTAGTAAGGTGTGAGTAAGAAATTGTTAGAGGATCTAAAAGTAATTTATCTGCTTTCCACCTTCCTACAAATCATATATATGTTTTAGAACATGTTAGTGAAGATTTCATAAAGGATTTGCGAAATAATTTATGCATGTACTCTAATTTCTGAATGTTGTTTGCTTTACATAAAACAGATTTTGTGTAAATAGTCATCATTATATTTGTGTGATTGATTTAGGATATGAATATTTCTTAGAGTAAGTACTAGTTATCCATCTCCTTACATAATATTTTATACTTTTCTCTCTATACTGCCAATTTACCCATACAATTTATACTTGCCAAAACTTTCCAAATGCATGAAATTCTTAAAGAATAAAAATCATTTCAAACTCTTTTAGAAGCCATCCCACCACTCAAAACCTTCCAATTTGAAATGAAATATGATGTGTAAGGCTTACTCCTTTCGCATCAAGGAGTGACTCCTTTCACTAACACAACTCATCTTTTCCATTTCCTTCATCATGAATATGTCAATATTTGTTGCATGAATAGGTGGTTTTCTTGCAAGTTCAAGTAGCACAACAAAGGATGACTTCACCAGAACCCTCATCTTCATTTCTCACCATTCATCAACCTTCTTTTCATCAAATCCCCATCAGCACTGTTTTCAGATTTTTCACCTTCACATCGTGAAAAAACCCTATAGGTGCAAGAAACACTTCTCAAGACATTTTGAGCTTGGCAAAGGGGTTGGTCACCTTCCACTCATCCAAACACACCTTCACTCCACCTTCCCTATGCTTTTCTCCACCATTTTTTGGCTCGGATTTCCCTCAGACTATTTCCTGTACAAATTCAGGACTTTCCTGTAGCACTACAGGAAACCTTTAGCAGTACCAGTGGGCCTCTCCTTAAGCCCATAAACCCCCATCCACCTCATCTAGACCTGCCAAAACTACCCATACTCCTTCATCCTTTCACCCATGAGTTTAATACCTTCCTAAACCACTCTAGCGCTTTCTCCTCCTAGCTGCAAAACAATGCATTTACAAGCATAGTTATGTCATGATTAGATTTATGAGTAAAAACATGATAATTAGAACATGAAGTAGACATATTATCCATTTTTCCCAGCAATGTGTTTTTAGGTTAAGTCTTTTTTATGAAATTTCAATTTAGCAATTTACTTCATGAAAGATGCCTAGTTTGCTTACATTCCTTGCCATAGCTTAATTTGTAGATTTATTTCATTGCAAAGTAGCTAGATGTACTTTCTTGTTGTATAATATTTATTTGATTGTTGATAGAGTAATGAATTTGAATCATTTGTAGCCCTAGGTCTAAATTCAGAAGTGTGACAGACTTCATTCAGAAACCCTAGAAATAGCACCCTTTCGTAGAGCTCAAAAGAGGATGATATGAGTAGAATGCATCTGGTGTGTATATAGCACTGTCACCTCCAAGCTTGTACGAACCCCATGTTGATAAAGTAAAGTAGAGTAGCCTATGGGAGTTGCATCATTATTGGTGCAATACCAATTCTCACCACTTTTTGGCGTTGTTGTTATGGAGGTGTCTGGTAGATGCTTTGATTTTGTTTTAGCATTCTTTTATGCTTTAATTTTACATTTGTTCAAAAAAATATTGAAAATACAAAAAAATCTTATTTTCATGCCTCTTAGGAGTAGGGATACTCAAGGAAAATTTTTAGCTAAAACCCCCACATCACAAGATAGTCACCCTTCACTCTTCTTCAGTGACTATGAGGTTGAACACACTATAGGTGAGCCTTTTGAAAATTTTGAATAACCTATTGGGCAAGAAGAAGATATTGTTTCAATGGAGGAACTTGATTCACCTATTCAAACCATGGCTTAAACTAAATCCCATGGAGTCTTTCCCATTAGAGAGGAAAATGGGGAAACAAAAATGAAGAACATCAACCCCTCAACCCTTCCACATTTCCATGGACTTACCTCTAGGGAACCTGACACATTCATGTTTGAATTTTTTGTTGTCTGTAGGACCTATGACTATGCCTCAGATGATCAAAAGTTGAATCTATTCCCATCTACCCTTAAGGATGCATCCTTGCACTATTTTATGGATATACCAAGGAACAACATCACTACATGGACACAGATGCAAGAGGCCTTCAACAACAAGTACAGGGACTACTGTAGATCCAAGGAAACTAAAGAGGAAATATTCAAGATTCCTCTAGGACCTGATGAATCCCTAGAGGACTTGAGAGAGGTTCTAATTAAACTATAAGAGAGCAACTATACCCTTTATCCTGGATCACTTAAACTAGTAATTCTCTGAGGGATCAGGGAGGAGGTGATAGAAACCCTCAATATGTTATCAGGAGGATATATCTACCAGCTTCCTTATGAGACAATCAAAACTGTCTTAAGGAACCATTATAGGGTAGCTAGGAACAAAGGCAGAGCTAGCCAAAGTACAACCAATACCCCTTCCTCTTCCACCTCCATCAAGAATTAGATTGGAAATATGTTGGAGGAATTCAAGAGTGACATTTTGCACACCTTTGCCTTGCAAATGGACACAATTCATATCAAGAGGAAGACAGAGGAAGTAGAAAGAGCATTGGCTATATTTTACCCTAGATGTACTAAAAAACACCCTAGAAATGAATGTCCATTAAATTTCATAGAGGTTTTCTTAGTCTCTAAGGAGAATCATGCCAAAAAAAAGTGTCCCTCCTTACCTGGACTCAAAGTTGTATATCAAGGTGGGGAAGTAGGACCAGATCAACTCAGTTTCATCAACTAGAGAAGGCCTCAAGGCCCTCGGTCATATCAACAGGGTATGCAAGGTGAACCTTATTCCTACTATCACAAGAATCAGAATGCATCTATGAAATCTTGGTACACCCCCACTCCTCCATCCTGGCCTACACCTCCTACATGGCCTTACAACCCTCCATATCATCCTCAACCTGTGAACCAACCATTTCAGCAGTATGTTCCTCAACAACCTTAGTGGAACAACCCATCCCAAGGGTGGAGGCCTCAACATAATCAACCACCTGTTCTAATGCCTCCACCCCAACCTCAACCTTATCTTACTCATGCCTGCACAGCCCAATCTGAACTCGAACAATAGACAGGCACAAAAATTTTACAGTGGAGAGACATCCTATCCAGCTTATGTTGTGGATATACAGGAGATTAGTCTCAGGTCAGGGAGAGTATTCCCAGACAACCACCCTCCATCTCCACCTATGGAGGTTGAGGAGGAAAATGAATAAAGTAAGACTCAGATCCAACAACCTCATTTTCCTTAGCGTTTGATCCAATTTAGTTAGCACACCCGAGATGAGACCTAACTTCTGGGAGAACTAAAAAATTTGTGTGTAAAATAAGCCCTTCTCCGGGCCATTAAGGATGTCCCTATTTACAATGGTCTCATCAATGAAAAGTGCTTCAAGAAACCTGGGAGAAGGAATAAAGATACCCCCACCATCAATGTAGTATGAAAAATTTCCGACTTAATGTTGGGAAGGGTCATCTTCCCAAAGTACTTGGACCGTGGTAGTCCAGTTGTAAATGTGCACATAGATGGTGTCATAGTCCCCAATACTTTGATTGATCTCAGGGCCGCCTCCAAGGAAACTATGCTTAAACTCAACCTCCAAGGGACTTTGAGGAAAACCACAACGGTTCTGCAACTTGCAGATCGGTCCACAGTAACTCCGAAAATAATTGCTTAGGATTTTATGGTTTCAATTGACTCTTGGGGGTATCCTAGAGATTTCCTGGTTCTCCAGCCAAAATTTTTTTTTAATGGATATCCTCTCATTCTAGGGAGACATTGGTTAGCCACTATCGATGCTTATATCAGTTGTCGGGCCGGAAACATGACTATTTAGAACGGGCCATTTTCCAAACAATTGGTATTATATCCTCCATCCCATCCTTCCATTTACCATGACCTACCTACATGGTTGGAGGATGAAGGAGAAGATAAAGTATACAACACTACACCCTACCCAATTTGTACTATAGATGTTGTTCTTAGAGGGAGCATCTTGATGAAGATGAACTCATCGACCAAGTCATTCAGAACTAGTCACCCACTGAAAGCCCGCTTGAAAATATAGTCAAAGAATCTAAAATCCACCCTTGGATGGAACTGTACTCAATTTATTCAACCTCTGAAACCAGCAAGGCTGTGTAATTTGGCCCATCCAAATCTCTGAAATTAACACAAACCTATAAGATACAGAATAAGAGAAGCTATGATAGCTTTTAAGAGAAAACATAGATGCATTTTCTTGGGACTACAAGGACATGAAAGGGATGAATTCCTCAGTGTGTAGACATCATATTTACCTTAAATAAGGATGCAAGCCTGTGCGCTAGCCCCAAAGGCGGATGAACCTATATCTAAATGGCATGATCAAGGAAGGATTGCAGAAATTGTTGGATGTAGGTTTCTTTTATCCTATATCAGACAATGAATGGGTATCACCTCTTGTCCTAGTCCCGAAAAATAATGGAAAATGGTGAATATGTGTTGATTATTGGGAACTTGACAAAGAAACCAAGAAGAACCATTTCCCTTTGCCCTTTATAGATCAATTCATGGATGGCCTTGTATGAAAGAAGTTAATTTCTTTCTTAGATGGGTTAAGTGGGTATAACCAAATCCAAATTAGCCCTCAAGACCAGGACAAGACTACTTTCACATGTCCTTGGGGTACGTTTTCTTACAGAGTCCTACCCCTTGGGTTGTGAAATTCCCTAGCTACCTTCCAAAGAGTTGCCTTGAGAATTTTCTATGAGCTAGTCCATGACTTGGTTGAAATCTACATGGATTATTTCACACCCTATGGGGATGACTTCCAGGAAGCACTCTCCAATTTGGGAAAAGTGTTGAGAAGATGCATTGAGATTCATCTCTCCCTGAGCCCAGAAAATTATGAATTCTTTAAAAGAGCGGGAGTAATATTGGGACACATAATCTCCCAAGAAGGAATATAGGTGGACGCGAACAAAATCACCATCATAAAAAGGGTACCTTCTCCTCAAAAGTAGAGATATGTCAGGAGTTTCTTAGGTTCAGCTGGCTACTATATAAGGTTTATCAAATATTTTATCAAGTTGGCTTCGCCACTATTTTTTTCTTTGGCCAAAGACTATGAGTTTACTTAGTCCAGTCTCTGTCAAGAAGATTTTGAGCTCATTAAGGGAAAGTTAACTACTGCCCCCATTCTGTGAGGTATAAATTGGACTCTGCCTTTCCACCTCTACATAGATGGAGCAAACAAAGCTATAGGGGCAGCCCTGAGGCAGTTAGAAGACAAATTACCTTATGCAATATATTTCATTAGTAAGAACTTGTCTAAGGAAAAAATCAATTATGCTGTCACAGAGAAGGAAATGTTAGCCATTTTCCATGCTTTAAACAAGTTTGAACATTATATCACTGGTTATCAGACCTTTTTACACATTGACCATGCATCCATCAAATATTTAATGAAAAAACCAAATTTTAATGCTAAAATAATTAGATGGTTGTTTCTATTACAATAGTTTGACCTAACCATTGTTGATAAACCTGGAAAGGAGAATGTTGTTGCAATTTTTTTTATCCGAGTTAGCTCTATCTACAGATGAGGAAGGAATGGTGGATGAGTAGCTCCTGGTTAAACACCTCTTTTCTATCTCAGCACTCTATCCAGGGTTTGCTGACATATCTAACTACTTGGTTGCTGAAAATTTCCCTCCTAACCTCTCATCCAAGGAGAAGAGAAAGATCATTAGAAAAATCTCCCCTTTCACCTGGATTGGGGACATCTCTTCAAGCTAGGCCCTGACCAAATTCTCAGAAGATGTGTGAGGGAGGAAGAATTTTTTGATATCCTCTTTGCATGTCATGATAGCCCTTGTGGAGGCCACTTTCCTACAAAAAGGACAACCTTCAAAGCTTTGCAGGCAGGTTACTATTGGCCTACCCTTCACCAGGATTCCAAAAGATACACTAGCAGGTGTGACCAGTTCCAAAGGATGGTGAAACATACACAAAGGGATGAGATTCCTTTGCACCCTCAGGTGTCTCTAGAGCCATTTGACAAGTGGGGCATGGACTTCATTGGACCCATTAATACACCATCTGGACAGAAAAAGTATATCATAGTCTACACTGATTACCTCACAAAGTGGGCTAAAACAAAAGTTGTGAAGGTAGAAACCGAGGATAAGGTAGCATAATTTCTGAGAGAGTATGTGTTATAAAAATTTGGATACCCCAGATAGGTAGTCACTGGTCGAGGGGCACAACTCACATCTCATCTCATTGAGAATATTCTAAGGAGGCACAAGATAAAGCATAATACTTCCACTGCCTACCACCCTTAAGAAAATGTCCAAGTGGAAGTGCCCAACAAAGCCTTGGAGAATATCCTCACCAAGGTTGTGAGAAAAAATATAAAATATTGGGCAGACAAATTGGTGGAAGCTACTTGGGCCTACAACACTACTTGGAAAAGAACAACAGGGTTCACTCCTTATGACTTGTTCTATGGGAAGAAAGCTCTGATTTCAATTGAATTTGAGCTCAACGCCTTAAGGATGGCAACTGAGTTAGACCTGGTGTTAGCTTGAGGGGTCTTGACCCAGGTTCGGAGGTTAAGGTTTGCCAACAAACCCCTATACTACTGGCCCTTTCGGCAATGACCTACTTTCGCAGGCCAAGGTCTCACCTGAGGTAGTATGGGAGGGTGTTGGAACTGTTAGCGCTCAAATCTACCTTAGGCTGAAATAAGGTAAAACTCAAGGCTACATCAAACCACGCTCAGCCTCGTAGCTAGCCCTACGAGGACAGGAGAGGGCTCTCTCCAGGTCTATCTCGGCAAAAGGTCTTCAAAGGGGCTGAGATGACTTATAATGAACAAGGAATACTGATTTTAGGCTAGTAAAGAGATAGGAATGTTTATCATACGTACCCTCGTGAAATGCATCAATAAACGGACATGGTACGCATAGAGACGCGAGAATCTGCCCTCACAACTGAAATACCGAATGATGAGTTTCATCAGTGGTGCAAACTCATCCTTCAGGAATCTGAAAGGAAAAACCCTGCTCAGGTGCCTCATATACCCAGGTTTGATGTATGGCTCATAGTGGAATTTCTCTAACTGCTGACGTTTGTTCCATTCCTCTCCTATATTTGGTATGCCGGTGGCCTGAGCAATAGTCACTGGTGACAAAATGAAATCTACTCCGGCAAGGTTTACACGGCCATCATGTAAATGTAGAACAAATAGACGAGCTAGTTCACGATGATGTTGGGTTTGTGAAATCATCTCACAGTATTGGAAACATGACTGATGCTGAAAACAATCCATTGCAAGCGGGCAAGCCTGCAATTGAGCCAAAGAAGTATGCTCCTCCCTGAGATGCTTACCACCTTTGCCACCTTTGTGAGACCTCCGTGGCACATTACCCTCTGCTGTGGAATCACTGTCATACTCCTGCTCATAAACTGAATCCGTCTCTGACATGGCTCTGAAAACAAGATGTCTGCAATATGTATGCTGATATAGGTGTAGTGAAGTCAAAGGTTTCAATGTATGCTCAAAACCCAAACATGTTACATATGTATCAAAGCATCGTAGGAAAACAAGCCATAGTGGTAATAGCTTTGTTTAGGTGGATTGGCATAAAAACAGTCTCTGTTTTGATCACAAGGGAATTAGACAAATGAGCAAAAAGTGTAATGTAATGTGCAGCCTTTGTAATACTGGCTAGAATTTGTCAAAGGGGAAAATGAGTATAAGACTGTGTTTGTCAATGGGAAATGAGAAACAATGTGACAATGACCACAGTGAAACAAATAGCCATGACAGTGGTAATATAATGATGATGATAGCAGTGGTAAAATGATAAACTGAGAGCGTGAGGGCAATGACACTTTGACAATAGATGCGTAGGTGTATATATCAACCATACAAGCTGGGAAAATCTTCACAAGGCCATCAACATGTATTCAAAACCCTAAGGAATAAATCTACTATGAACATAGGGTTTCACCTCTCCACATCAAATACACTAATTTCCCCACTTTAAAAATACCAGAACCCTATTCAAAAATCACTGAGCAATGATTAAAAACGTACTTGCAAGTTGATGGAGCCGTTGTGACATCAAACCGGATGCATGAGCAAAAACAATTTGGCTCTGTGACTGTGTGCGTAGCGCGCCTACCCAACGCGTAGCGCGCACCTTCATTCCAGTCCACGACTATGAAAAACACGACTTCGACCTTCAACAACACAAGCTTGATTTCTGCCTTGAGGATTCGTGCAAATGAAATTGTTCACCATGATTTATATGTGAAGAAAATATCTCATCAAATCAGATTTGATTTTAAATTTACTCCATGACCCACTTTTATAATGTTTGGCACTTCGACATTCAATCACTTAATATAATGCTGCTCTTTGGCTTTTTCATTACTTTTCTGAATCTTGGACTGATGATACTTTGTTGTCTTTTGTAGGGATTTGGCATTTGACTTTGGAAAAGATCAGAGGTTTGCTCTGATACTTCTTATGGTGAAACAAATATAATTATTACAAAAAATGAAGTTTGACAATTTCTAGTTCCAAAACAAAGTTTTGGACTAGAAATGTCTTCAAATGTATTTGATAATAAAAACGTGAAATAGAAATCTTTTGAAACCAACCTCATGGCCTGCGGGCTTTTATGACATGTATGCAAAGGACTGAAAACCCTAGACTCTAGGACTAAAGACTCTTTTTAACGAAACTAATCATTTATGACAATGAATGCAATGACTATGAACTTCAGTGATTTTTGAGGAATTTTAATTAGCCCTGCAGGTACAAGCATGAGGAAACACAAGACAACCAGACCCCCTCGTCAGTCAATGGCATGCTCCTAGCGAAATGCAATGAAGTGGAATGAGCGAGACACCTAAGAATGATATGCAAAAAGCGAAAAGATCTCTGACGGAGGGCTGTAAGGACCGACTCTAACAGGAACTAGGTTTCCGCACCCTAGGAGAGAGTAGGTAATTAAGGCAGATCGGTGTTGCAACTATCAGGTTCACACAGATCAAGTCTATTAGTAGGCTTCTAATAGTATAATTAGCAAGTAATCATAACAAAGCTACTATCATTAACAGATCTGATCAATACATTTGCATCCACGTGCACATCAACAATTATCATCATAGAACATTATAATCGCAACTAATTCGTAGATACATTCACAGCTTAAATAAATAACACAAATGCACTTCTGTAATAAACATGATCAGTCCAGATATCATAAAGATACTTCAAATATATTTCGCACTCATTAGTATCCAGAAAAACCAAATTACAACCCAAAACACAGCTCGCTCACATACCAAGTAGGAGTCTTTACCCAAAACAACCCAAACAAATCTCAACAATTTGCACATAGCATCAATATTAATTCTGCTTGCCTACTAGACCCAACTATCTATCTATTTATATCATCGTAGCCTTTGTTATCCTATGTTCCACAAACCGTGGTTTGCGGACCCTAGAGCTACCCTTTAACTCGTTACAAAACATTGGGAGCTTTGACCCGCCCCAAAATCCCTACGCAAGGCTGAATATTACAAAATTATATAAAAAATGTAGCATAGGGAACCCCATTCTAACAGGCCTCCAACACAATCTTGTGAAACGTCCCGAGTCACAGCGGTTGTGGGGTTTGCATCTTCACCTGAAGCTGCTTGATTGCATCAACCATAGGGGGCAGCACTCCTTCACTCTATGCAGTAACGTTCTGTGCAATATCCACCAACTTCTACGAAGTTGGACCTTTAGTAGCAACAGTGACACTTTTTAGGGTCTAGTTCAGTTGTTTAACTGCAACATCCAAGATAGCTTGAGGGCTTCATCAGACTATGGCTTGAGGTGGTCACTGAGAACCTTATTTTTGTGGCAGAACTCTTCGATGTCATCTCTAAGTGTGTGGTTGGTATGCAATCATGCCAAGCATTGAGCAGGGATCAAAGTGGACATAGTAGCGTATAACTGCTTAAACTCTTCCTCCTTCTGGCGTAGTTCTTGAGTAAACTCGCGCAGCAGAGGATCACATTTCACCTTAGACCACAGCTGCATAGCTGTCTCCAACAATTATGTCCCATGATAGATCTGAGCTGTAATGGCATTGGTGGCCTCTGTGACTAGTGCGTCTTGCTGGGCTCTTACCTCAGGTGGAGTTTCCGGCTATAATTTGGCCTGTAAGGCAACAATTTGTTGTTCCATCTCTGTCTTAACAGTTTGGATTTCGGTCCAAGAAGCCTTTAGTGTTGCAACAAGCCCTTAAATCTTCGCCTGGGGGGTAGCAGAAGCCGAGATATCTTTAGTCACATCTGCACATACCCTGCTGATTAGATGTTCCAACTCGGTTTGTTGCATAGTGACAAGGGTTCATGAAGCCTATGCTTGGGACACCTTGGCAATTTTTTCAATTATTTTCTGCTTAGCTGTACTGAGCTACTGATACACCTGGTAGTCTCTATGCTGGATTTACTCAAAGAGGGATGTATGGAGGACCTGCAATGGTTCGTGTGGAAGTCGGGCCAAATCCAATTGCACCTTTTCGCAGGCCTAGACTTGTGCACGTAAGGTAGGAGGGCTCAAGGTGAATGTTGCACCGGGTGGGGAGCAGAGGTGGCTTTCAGTTGTGACAATCAGTTCACTGCTAGTTGTTGGGGGCGTCCGCGCCTGAATCATGCTTTTCTGCAGGGTGTCGATTTTGAGCTGTAGAGCTTAGACTAGAGTGTAGTGATCGTGGATTTCTACTGCTCTTCCAACACCATCCATTTATCTTCTAAGGTGAGGGTGACTGCATCTGCGATCTGCTCCAGGTATTCCTCTGTCAAAGTAACTTCGGTCTCCCTTCTGGGCCTTGTAGCCTATCGTTTCCTTCATTGACCCTTGAGAGGGTTGGCGGTACATTTTGTACCATGTGGGGAGTCAACACCCTATGCATCCAAACCCTCTGTGTCCAGATCCTGCTGCGAGTCCTATTGCGATTTCGGCTCTGCACCCTTCTCATCATCCTTGCCATGTCCTTTTGTTTCTATAGTGGTATCAGGTGGGGTGGTCTTCTTGGTGCTTGTACCTTCAATGTCAGATGTACCTGATTTGAAGCCCAATCTCCAATGTGGTGGCCAAGTGGCAATGATTCGGTCGATTTCCTCATCGGTGGTAATATATGGCAGTGATACCCATGCCAGATCCTTACGTCCCCGAATCTATACATTGTGCATCGTATCCTGGAACGCTACAATGCTCTTGTACTTGTCATAGATGGTTGGTGACAATCGCGGCTAGGAGTGGATTGTTGTTGCGAGCCTAGTCTGAAATAGGACCCAGAAGACTTTATTATCCTCAATGTGCTTCTCATCCTTTGAATCCCACAAATTCGCGTATCGCACCCCCTTGCACATGTTTGGCTCAAGCTTAGGGAGGACCGAGTCTTTGGGAGCTTCCCATGTGACCAACGCGATGAGGAGCAGTAGCCAGGAGTAGCAGAATGCCCTTTCATGATCTTCAGCCTCACGCATGTTCTCCAAGAATTCATTGCAAAGGAACTGGGACCAGTTGAATCAGGCCCCTTTTTTGCAGCAGC
Organism: Pinus albicaulis; assembly: GCA_034641835.2. NCBI lineage: Eukaryota > Viridiplantae > Streptophyta > Pinopsida > Pinales > Pinaceae > Pinus > Pinus albicaulis. Next base: position 796,681,801 of record CM076582.1, on the reverse strand, counting down.
CAGCCAAATGAATGACATAAGTGGGGATGGTCGCAACCTGGAACTTGCGCATCATTTTACATGCCAGCAACAAGGTACCCATGTGCACTCTAGGGTCACTGATGGTGTTGATTAGGAAGCCCCTAGTATTCCTCTCAACATGGTAGTCATCGCGCACCTTATCGGCAACATGTTGCTCATACTTCTTGCCGGCGATTTTCATGGGATTCGGCACTTCCATGGGGAGACCAATAATACTGTGAATGAGGGTGGCATCAATGGGAATGCGGTCCCGGATCCATAAGCTGTCGTCGTGGATTAGGGCTAGCAGATGTCACACAACTCGGTTAGTTATAATGTATCGAACAAAATGAGGCATTCGCAACAAGTTTAATAAACATGATTTGGCTAGCTCGCACGCCCATGGCATTGCGACGACCCGTAGCACATCGTCCTCCAGTATTCTCTCAAGGTACTGCTCAGGTGCTAATTCGGGGAAGGCCTCTAGGTTATCTTGCCGTGTGATTCTCTAATTATAGGGACTTCTCCTAGAATCAATGGCTTTGTAGGTAAGCGCACATTCCTTCAAGGTTCTTAGGTGTGCGCACCGAGGGCCGGCAAGGCCTAACATAGTGTGGAAGCCAAGTGATTGGTTCAGCGATCTGAGCCTCTTCCTGAGTAGACAGAGGTCTCTTTGTTGGGTTAGGAAAACGTGCTTGGGGTACCATTTGGGGGGACTTTACATTCCGAGGGGAGGTGTGTGGCTTCCCTCTAGCCCATTTCACAGCCTTCCTCTGCACTTGCTCCTAGCCTTTCCCTTTACCCTTATTTTTCTCAACATGTTTCCCCTTGGTTGGTGTGGAAAAAACCTCTTCAACTTTAGGGGTGACCTCCAATACTTCATCAGTGGAGGCCACGGTCTGCGAAAATTCAGCCGGATTAGTTGCGGTCATTCTCAGTCGGAAGACAAATTCAGGATTTCTACTATCAAAGTGGTAGCCCGCCCTAACATTAACAGAGTGAAATAGTGATAGAATTTTACAAAGCACAGAATGTTCAAGATGCATAGAACCCACTTCTGATCTACCCTTCTACTTTTATAGCCTTGGTTATTTACCAACGGTTGGATGAGGCTTATCAAAAACTTACCATCAAGCAAACGGTAAGAAATCTTCGGAACTCGCCTCATTAATTGCCAACTGTTCGCTCCTTCCAATGGTAAAATTTGCTTTTTACCTATTTTTACTGTTCCAATGGTTATTTTTCACAGTTGTATATTACCCCTATGTTCCCAGCGCACCTCCCCAAGCCTCCATACCTACAATCAACCCCTACACTCCCAACGCACCTTTCTGGGCTTCCAGACTTTCGAGTGTCCACTGCGCGTATAACGAGCTTTCCTCCATTTTCCCTCCTGCCTGTGCGTCTTCCACCTCATAAAACTACACCAACCATATAGTCATTTGATCTGGTAAGTTTTGAGCCGGCTACCATTAACATAACCTGGTACAATGTCTCCGCGCAGTGTGGCTAACCAGACAACTCCTTTGTCAGTGATTTCCTTTACCATATAGGGACCGAGCCAATGCTGATGGAACTTCCCCGGGTAATTTTCAAACTGGCTATCATATAGCAGGACCAATTCTCCCTCTGAAAATTTCTTTTGCTGAATATGTCGATCATTTCATGCTTTTTCTCGGGCCTTCTGAACTTGCTGATGAAAGTTAGAAATGAATTGATCTTCCTCCAAGGCAACGAGCTGCGCCAAGCACTCATCCATAATATCAGGCTCTACCATGTTGGTAAATTTTGTGATGCGCAGGCTAGGAACAATATATTCCATGGGCATAATAGCCTCCTTTCCATAAACCATCCGAAACAGTGTTTTCCCGGTCAATTTCTTGCAGGTGGTTCGATAGGCCCAAAGGACCAACGGAATACGCATGTCCCAATCGCTTCACTTGAAATTGCAGATCTTTGTCAGTGCCTATTCTAGAATTTTATTAAAATATTCTATAGTTCCATTCATCTGTGGGTGATATGGGGTACTTTTGGCGTGGTGGATCCGAAACTATTCAGTCAAATCCTATATTGTCTCATTAACAAAATGCATACCTCTATCACTCATCAAGACCTTTGGATATCCAAACTTGGTTAGGATATGTTCAAAAATAAAGTGCGCAGCAGTGTATGTGGTACAATCCTTTACAGCTTGTGCTTCGGCCCATCTGGTTACATAATCAGTTGTAGTAACGATGTTGCAGGCACCTGTCTTCTTTCCTGGAGGGTTGATGGGCCCAATGAAGTATATGGCCCATTTTTCAAACACTTACAGAGCCATCTGCAGCTGCAAGGGAATTTCGTCTCTGCACGATGGTCTTCTTGTCCTTTAGCATGTGTCACAGGCTTTACAATAGTCATGAGAGTCACTATGATGTGTGGGCCGCCATAGCCCAGCTCTCAAGATCTTTTGCATTGTTGCTTTCCCTGTGTAGTGATCTCCTGCTATGCCATCATGGGCTTCTGCCAAGATGGCCTGCCTTTCATGTTCTAGAACGTATCTTCGCAGCACCTCATCATCTCCCAGCTTATACAATTGGCCTGCTATGATGGTAAAGTCCGCTGCGTGGGTTACTAGCTCTTTTTTCTATTGTACTGAATATTCTGCAGACACCATCCCCGTAGTTAAGCCGTGGATGATGTCGGTGAAGTGCGCATCAACCACCTTAATAGTAAATAGCTACACATCGGGCAGTCCCTCCTGTAGGTTGGTTGGTTCCTCGCCACTCTCAATTCAGGATAAGTGGTCTGGCCTACCATTTAGTTTCCTTGGCCTCACAATGATCTCAAATTCATGTTCCTGAAATAGCAGTAGCCATCGGAAAATCCTCCCTCCTAACATAGGCTTATTCACTAGGTAATTCAAAGCTGAGATATCCTTGAACATCTTGAAGTGTCCTCCCAAAAAATAATATCATTATTTCTGCAGGTCATATACCGTGGCCAACCCCTCACGCTCAGTAGTGGAGTAGTTACGCTCTGCACTAGAGAGTTTTCTACTAGAAAATGAAACTGGGTGGTCGATGTCCCCTTCGCTGGTTTGCGTAAGGATAGCTCCCAAGGAAATCCCTGAAGCATCTACATGGACATGGAAAACCTTTTCCCAGTCGAGAAATATGAGGATAGGTGCATAGACCATCTTCTCCTTGAGTAATTCAAAGATCTGCTGACAGTCTACATCCCAAAAAAATGAAACGTCCTTCTTTAGTAACTTCTACATGGGTTTCGTGTTCAGTGCATACCCTTGAATGAACTTCCTCTAGTAGCCCATGTGTCCGAGGATAGAGTGCAGCTGTTGTAATTTTCCCAAATGGGGAAATCAGCAATATAAGCACAGAAAACGCATTTTTCAGAAACCTGTGTTATAACAGTAAAAATCAGCCCATGGATCCTTTATATTGTACATTATGACAACCAAATATAAAATGAAATCAGAAACAAATTGTTATAGCCTAGCTAAACAGGCCTCCCAAGCTCAAAACAACTCAAAAACACTGCAACCCCATGACTACTGCAACACAGAAATAATGAAGCAAGTGATAGTGTAGTTTACTGAGGTTTATACTCCAAAATAGAGAGACAAAATATATCTACTGATATATTAAACAATAAAACTCAAAAACCAAGATCTAATCTCATTTACACAAATCCAAGATGACCCGGCAAGGGTTTCTTGACAAACATGAGATGCAAGAAATATATGTTGCAGATCTATGGCTGAATCATGTAGTATAGCTAAATCACTCCATAAATATGGCTTATCATACAAATAAATGGTTGTATCTCCTCCTACTATCTTTTCAAGAAAAATATTGATCCTCCTCTTGGGAAACTAGCTCATAAAACAGGGGTTTAAACCCTCCCACTGCAACGCCTTGTAAAATAACACAGTTTCTCTCAAAGACTGCATTGTGGCTTTAGGTGACTACTTGGCCCAATTCCGGATAGTGGAAATGTTTTCCAAAATGCTCCTCTCAGATTTCTTCAACAATTCCTCCAAGGAAGAGTGGGGAATTCTCACATGAGAAAATCCTTGTAATAAATAGTACAACAAACTCAGCTAAACAATTTAAGCATGCAATAAGTCTAAATAGACCCAATCATCAAATCATATTCTCCATCATATCCATATGGCTTCCATCCCCTCCATTATATAGTTGATGAGCTTCCTTACCATGGGTCCCACCCATTTATGAGGTAACTTCCATGTAAATGCTCCTCCTTCAAAATTACGTTGTCTCCATTAGTTCCACTCTTCTATTTATAGTGTTGTTTGATTTGGACAACCTTGATTTAGTCTTCATGCATTATCTCCTTTCACACCCAAGGTGTCTTTATTCTGACTAGCTAAACTAATCCACATTCACATTGAGCTGTCTTTTTTGATGATCCACTCCTCCCATATTAGTGTTGTTGACTTGGCCAAACTTGACCTTGTCCACATATATTAGCCCTTGTTCACACATGAGGGTCCTTGATCTAGTTATTAACATGATCTATTTTCACATTAATAGGGATTTTATGCCTACTTAAGATATTTATGGGCCTCCTTACCCATTTATTCATCTAACTAGACGCTAAGAGAAAAAATAATATTCCTATTAGTTGCATGCTAATTTAGGAATATTACAGTCCTCTCCTCACAAATGTTGCTTGTCCTCAAGCAACTACAAGGATAGAATTGAAGAGCCTCCTCTCCTCCTCCTATAGCATCTTCATATGTTAATCTCCTCCAAAGAACAAGATGTTGTCTCATCAATAAATCTCCAAGTTGCTCCTCCCAGGTATATAAGATAGTTTTTGGTGACAATCCCACATAGCTATCATCATAAGAAGTTAAAACACCTATGGAGGCAAAAATTTGTTGTATAGAGGCCTTCTTGAGGCATGGAATCTAAAATATGTTGGGAATCATCAGTCCCATGAGAATCTCCCATTCCCAAGCTATCATCCATACAAAATGAGCCAACTTCCAAAATGGTAACTCATGAAAATTCTCCTCCACCTTTGGCTCTTGCAATGTAGGTAGGCTGCATAACTGAAAATGAGAGATGATTTTTTTCAACTTACGTTGTCTCTCTCTCCATTTATGATAGATATAGAAATGTTGATCTTGGGTTGCAATGATATGGTCATTAAGGAGCCACAACGCACTTGGACTCTCATGATCCCATTCCTTAGTTCCAAGAATCATTCTTGACAAATCCATCCTACATATAGTGAATAGAGTATCTTCACCATATGGGACCAAATATAATAATGGACTATGTGTCATGTAGCATTTTGGATGGTGATAATATTCCTAAATATGAGTCCAGTGTTCATCTTCTTTTTGCCTCAAAACATATTTTGATAAGTGGCCATCCAACCACTTACTTGATGCCATAAGATTCTCAAAAGCTTGAAAATAGTAGAGGATATTAGGTGTTGGCTGAATATTATCCAAGAAAAACATGTCTTGCCCAACATCCTCCATAAAGTGGTCATCCTCATCACTGGAAGTAGTCCCAAAAGGACCATGAAATCCACAAAGATTTTTTCTCTCTTGTGGAGCAATGTGCTGCAAGTGAATGGTAAAGGAGTGCACAAATATTTTTAGTTGATAAATAAACATCAAAACACAATCTTTACCATATGTTGTAGCCATGTTTATGAAGAAGTCCATAGATAGTCTCCCCATCTCTCCATCAAAAGGGGAAGTGATTGAAACAACCTTGCAAGGTGGTTGCTCTCCTCCTTATCATACATCCAACATGATACATATCTTATGATATGTTGGTGCACATTTTCTTTGAGATCCTCCCAATAGAATTCTTTCATGATGGTGTGATGAGATTCAATGGATTCTACATGTCCTAAAAAGAGTGCCTCATAAGCTACATGCAGAATCTTCTCTTTGAGCTTGGAGTATTTATTCAAGTAGATCTGATCATGGAAGTAGATGACTCCATCAACCACTTTATACCTTCTATCCATCACTTGCCCATCAAGAACCTTAGATGTGAATAGGTTCTTGAAATATTCTACCAAGAGTTGGGACTCCCAATATGGATCTAGGCTTCCCAACATTGACAGCATTGTAGAAATATGAAATGAAGTACATGTCATATGATGACTCTCCTCCTTGACATGCTCAATGCCAAAGCCACATGTTGGAGTAATGTCACTCCACCTTTGATGCCTCTCTTATAGCTGATCTTGCCCAAGACAAGATTGAAGTACATGGAAGTCAACCTCCTCTTGAAATGTCTCTTTCGTCCAAAACTTCCATAGTTTGGCCCATACATGCAAGAGTGCTAATACCCTCTTGTCACATTCAGAAATATTTATTATGTGTAGGAGTGTCATTTGCTGCTCCAAGGCTATGGAGTGGAAATTTGACACCATGCTCATGTCATCATAGATTTCTGAATCCTCCTTTTCTAGCACAAATAGTTGAGTGGGAGATAGCAATGTCCATATCAGAAAATTGTTCAACCCTCCTTGGAACCCATCAATGGTTCTCAGTGTTGTGCTAGCTTCTCCCAAGGCTCCTTCCTTAGCCAAATATTTCCATGTTGCACTAAGTTGAGATAACACTTTATTCATCTTCCAATCAGGGGTTCTCCCTGGTGGGATGCCTCCATGTAATGAAACATCATGGCATAGAGTAGGATGCATATGTGTGTGGATTTATTTGTCCTTGCCCTCATTGCGCAGATCCTCCTGCCAACTTTGTGCATCAATCTTCGGAAATAGAGAGGGGTGTGTGCTCTCAATCATATGATACTAATCATCCTCCCCATCTGCTTCTTTTATCTTCACAATCGCACCATATATCAATGGTGGCACATGCTGCTGATGGAATGTGCCCTGATCTCCACATGTAAGATTCTTTGGAACTCCTTGTGAACATACAAGAATTCCTCTTATTGGAGCAAGTGCTCCATCTTCCTCTTCATGAGGTGCTAGATTAACTCTTGATATGGCAGTGTTTTTACCTCCAACCTTCTCTTTCTCCTCATCAATATTTGAGAATACCTCATCAGCAATGAGAGACCCTAGATCTTGGTCTTCCTTTGAGGGAGGAATCTCTGTGCCTTTCTTTTGAGAAGAAAGCTCTTCATGCAATGGGGTCTTTGCCCTTGGCAAGGTATCATACAAGTGTTCATCCCCCTCAATATTTTTCTAAAATGGAGTTCGTATAAAAGATCTTTCCAACTCATGCAAAGCTTTTGTTTGTTTTGGTTTGACTAGCTCTACCAAAGGTGTTCCATAAAAAATTTCATCTAACCTTTCCACTACTCTCCTAGTGAACTTTGCATAAGTATATGTATTTGCATTCTTTAATGAAAAGGATTCAAACAACCACCAAGCATAAGCTTACCTTCAAAATGCAGCGTTGCTACTTTAATGGCTTCATCTTCTGAAACTTGATGTTGATGCACATAGGTGTCTAGCTCCTCCACCCAAACCCTAGCTGGACATTTGGGTGAGCCATCAAAACTAGATAGAAATCTACCCACACCATGTTGCTTACCCTTGTGCTTATTTCCTCCTTGATCTTGAAAAAACCTTAGAAGTTCAGGTGATCTTTGAATCTCTTAGACTGAGATTCATACTCTTGCAAATAATCCCCAAGAGTCTCCTTCTTTGGCACATCTCCTTTCTCCATCTCACTTGCCATGAACATATGATTGGTAGAGCGTTGTAAATTTGATGGTGTGGCTGAATTATCATACCCATAATATGAGTAACTAGAGCTTTCCTCATGTACAAATATTTTTGAGGGATCTCCATGATTTTCCCTCCTCATTTCTTTGATGTCTTTGTTGATACACTGCAGAGTTTGAAGAAGACGTTTTGAGAACTCCTTCCCTCCAGAAAATAAAGGTTTTCCTTTATCTCTTTTGCAGGTCCTCTCCTTCCCATGATAAGATTCCTTAGATTACATAATGGTTGAAGTACACAGGCTAAGCTAAGATTAGAGCTCTGATACCACTGTAATATTCCCAAATGAGGAAATCATCAATATAAGCACAAAAAATGCATTTTTCAGAAATATGTGTTATAACAGTCAAAATCAGCTCATGTATCCTTTATATTATACATTATTTCAACCAAATATAAAATCAAATCATAAACAAATCATTATAGCCTAGCTAAATAGGCCTCCTAAGCTCAAAACAGCTCAAAAACGCTGCAACCCCATGACTACTGCAACACATAAATAATGAAGCAAGTGACAATGCAGTTTATTGAGGGTTTATACTCTAAAATAGAGAGACAAAATATATCTACTAATATATTAATCAATAAAGCTCAAGAACTAAGATCTAATCTCATTTACACAAATCCAAGATGACCCAGCAAGGGTTTATTAACAAACATGAGATGCAAGAAGTATATGTTGCAGATCTATGGCTGAATCATGTAGTATGGCTGAAGCACTACATAAATATGGTTGATCATACAAATAAATGGTTGTAGCTCCTCCTACTAGCTTTCTGGGAAAAAGGTTGATCCTTCTCCTGGGAAACTAGCTCATAAAACAGGGGTTTAAACCCTCCCACTACAACACCTTATAAAATAACGCAATTTATCCCAGAAACTGTGTTGTGGCTATAGGTGACTACTTGTTCCAATGCTGGATAGTGGAAATGTTGTCCAGAATGCTCCTCTCAGATTTCTTCAACAAGTCCTCCAGGGAAGAGTGGGGAATTCCCGCATGAGAAAACCCTTGTACTAAATAGTACAACAAAATTAGCTAAACAATTGAAGCATGCAATAAGTCTAAATAGACCTAATCATCAAAACATACTCTCCATCTTATCCATATGGTTTCCATTCCCTCCATTATATAGTTGATGAGCTTCCTCACCATGGGCCCCACCCATTTATGAGGTTACTTCCATGTAAAGGCTCCTCCTCCAAAATTACTTTGTCTCCATTAGTTCCACTCTTTTATTTACATCATTGTTTGATTTGGTCAACCTTGATTTATTCTTCATGCATTATCTCCTTTCACACCCAAGGTGTCTTTATTCTGACTAGCTAAACTGATCCACATTCACATTGAGTTGTCTTTATTGATGATCCACTCCTCCCATATTAGTGTTGTTGACTTGGTCAAAATTGACCTTGTCCACATATATTAGCCCTTGTTCACACATGAGGGTGCTTGATCCAGTTATTAACATGATCCCTTTTCACATTAATAGGGATTTTATGCCTACTTAGGATATTTATGGGCCTCCTTACCCATTTATTCATCTAACTAGATGCTAAGAGAAAAAATATTATTCCTGTTAGCTACATGCTAATATAAGAATATTACAATTGTTTCTCAGTCGTAGGGACTTCCAAGTTGATGATAACTGCTACCTTGGTGGGGTCAACCATGAGTCCCTGTCGAAAGATTATGTGGCCTAACAAGATCTCGAAAGGTACGCAAAATATGCACTTCTTAATATTTAGAGAAATGTGGTGCTTCCTATAGGCGTCCAACATCATGCACAGGTTCGAGCCGCGATTCTTTACCAAACCAAATATTTTCTAATCATAAAAATATACTTCCAAGAACTTGTGGATGAATTCCTTGAATACTGCAACCACCACCCGTGAAAATATGGCAAGGGCATTCTTGAGCCCGAACATCATGACGGTGTACTGGAAGGATCCCCATTCAGTGACGAAAATAGTTTTGCTGCGATATTTAGGTGTGATCCTGATCTGATGGTAGCCCGAGAACCCGTCAGTGAAGGAGTACGCTTCCTTCCCTCCCACACTATCGAGAATTTCGTCAGAGAATGGCATAGGGAAGGGATCATGAATGCAGGCATCGTTCAATTTGTGCAGGCCAACACAGATTATTATTTCTCCTTTAGTATTTTCTCCTGGACCACCATAGGGCTTACCCAATCTGATTGTTCTACTGGTTCGATGATACCTGCGGCTATCATTTTGTCAATTTCTTCCCCGACTTTCTACTTATACTTGGGATTCAATCGGTAAGGTCGCTGCTTAACAAGGCGCGCATCTAATTTTAAAGTGATGCGTATGACCCCTAGGTCACCTGTAATTGTTGAAGATTGCAACAAGAAACAGTGAAGGAGGCATCCTAAAACATCACTCTTGATCGTAGTTGGAAAGTGATCACCTAAACTAGGTGGGGCCCACACAGGTGATTTTTGGCGCAAAGTCTATTTTTAGACATGTTGAGCATATTCTATAAGTTGCAGGATGCTATTTGTGGATGGTTGGTCAAGTTGGAAAAATATATGGACTTCTATTTTTAGACATATTTGGAAGAGTCTATTTCTAGACTGTCAGTCTAAAAATAGATATGTCGAATATTATTAGCTCTTAATAATATTTGGACTCTAAACATTATCTTATTCTCTTGGAGCACTTCAGTTAAGTGCACAGATGTGGAAAAGAAGCTGACAAAAGGAATTATGCTATTCCTAAGGGTTTATTGGAGCTAATGCATGGAGGACTTTAGTTAGAACTCATGTGACAGAGTTTGGTGGAGTTATAGAAGTAGTTGATGGAGTTGTATTTAGTTTAACTCAGTTAGACTTAGTTGAGCTAGTTGTATCTAATCTAATTGAATGATACACTAGTGAGAGTGGTGTGAATTAATTAGTTAATTAATTCAATAAATAAGAACTCATTAATCAACTGAAGAATACATCAGTTAACTACAGTGCATGGCAGTTTCAGTGGAGACCCAGTGGAGAGATAGGTTAAAGGTTAAGATAGACTATCTATTGTGACTACTAATGATGCATGAATTGCATCTATATATACATTGGAGTTGCAAATGATAATCACGCAGTCAATGAGAGTGGGATTAAATTGAATTGGTCTTTGTAATTAGCTTGGATTGTGCAGTGGAGGCAGGCTAGCAGGTGGCAAAGATCGGTGCATGGATTTGCAAGATTGGGCCTGATTAGTGTATGATGATTGTACTATACTGAGAGCTTGTGATAAGCTTTGTATGTTTTTATGAGATTTTCATATGATCTCCAAGTTACATAATATATATTTGGGGTTTTCAGCTTCAGGCTTTCCCGTTAAACAACTGTGTTATGTGTGTTTTTATTGCTTCTTGTGTTTTGCAATTGTTGATTAAATTTCTGCAATAATTATAGTGGAAAAATTCTGTATTTTGAAAGAAGATAAATATTGCGAGATTAGGAGAGTCCAGATATATACATGCGTATTGTATAGATTTTCTACATGGTATCAGAGCTGTGTTATAGATTTTCTACATGGAATGAGAGTAGGAATTTTTGGGTGTGCGAGTTTGCAGAGAATATCTAAAATTTTTGGTGTAATATTTTCAGAAAAAAATAGCATATTTGGATTCCTTGTGAAAAAACACCCAAATTGAAAAAAAAATCGATCGAATTGAAACTCGGATGAGGGAGATATCATCGATTTAAAATCATCTCTTTTGTTAGAAAATTTTGCGACGGCGGGACAATTGCAATGTGCGCGAGCCAAGAATCTACATGCACTGAGGTACAAGATGTATGCAAATATTTGAGGAGAAAATCAGAGGTTAGTGACTTGGTGGTTGAGAGGGAGCCTCTCAACATGCAGCGTGAGAAGCAGTCTCAGAAGGTTGTGGAGTAGCCACAACTGGAGATGCAGAAGAATATTTATAGATTTGATGTAGATGGGATTTCTACGGAGCTTCCTACTGTTGGGAAGTGTAAGAAAGCCATGCAATTGAGGCTTGAGAGGGAGCAAGATTTGCATGCAGGTAAGAGTGAACCTCGGGATGTGGAGTAGCCACAAGATGAGGATCATGGAGTGGGAGCAACCACTCATGCAAAGAAATTTTATGCCAGATGGGCAGAGGGAGTGCATGCAGCTATACCACCAGGTGAGAGGTGGGGCGACATGCATGAGTAATCCCAAGAGGATACTTTTAGGCAAGATTCATTGAGATGGTATGGATCTCATGAATTGAACCTGGCTACGAGGTGCCCACAGAGCAGCAGTAGCATGATCAGTTGGATTGATGCACGCAAATCAAAGTGACAGTGTCGAAACTGGAGTGCGGTTCAAAGTTGATAGCAAGTGTAGAGTGCATGGGTGCAGAGTTCAACAACACAGTGGTTCTTGAAGACATGTGCATTTGGTACCAGCAGAATTCGAAGACTTTTATGATAGATGCATCAGACTGATTGAGTTGTTTGGAGCCTATTCAGTTTCGGAAGAGTTGCAGGGCGAATGCATGGAGTTGCATGTCGCATGCAAAGACAGTCCTTTCTTGTTGAGAGGGAGTGTTGAAGATTGCAACAAGAAATAGTGAACGAGGCATCCTAAAACATCATTCCTGATCCTAGTTGGAAAGGATCACCTAAACTAGGTGGGGCCCACACAGGTGATTTTTGGCGCAAAGTCTATTTTAGACTATGTCTATTTTTAGACATGTCGAGCATATTATATAAGTTGCAGGATGCTATTTTTGGATGGTTTTTTAAGTTGGAAAAATAGATGGACTTCTATTTTTAGAAATATTGGGCGGAGTCTATTTTTAGACTGCCAGTCTAAAAATAGATATGTCGAATATTATTAGCTCTTAATAATATTTGGACTCTAAACATTATCTTATTCTTTTGGAGCACTTCAGTTAAGTGCATATGTGTTCTTGACTGACAAAGGAATTATGCTGTTCTAAGGAGTTTCATGAACTATTGCATGGAGACTTGAGTTAGAACTCATGTGATAGAGTTTGGTGGAGTTGTAGAAGTAGTTGGTGGAGTTGTGTTCAGTTTAACTCAGTTAGACACAGTTGAGCTAGTTGTATCTAGTCTAACTGATTGATACACTAGTGAGAGTGGTGTGAATTAATTAATAATTAATTCGCTAAATAATAACTCATTAATCAACTGAAGAATACATCATTTAACTACAGTGCATGGCAGTTTCAGTGAAGACTAGTGGAGAGGTAGGTGAAAGAGCAAGATAGACTATCTCTTGTGACTACTAATGATGCATGAATTGCATCTACATATACATTGGAGTTGCCAATGATAATAACGCAGTCAATGAGAGTGGGATTACATTGAATTGGTCCTTATAATCGGCTTGGATTGCGCAGTGGAGGCAGGCTAGCAGGAAGCAAAGATCGATGCATGGATTTGCAAGATTGGTCCTGATTAGTGTATGACGATTGTACTGTACTGAGAGCTTGTGATAAGCTTTGTATATTTGTATGAGATTTTCATATGATCTCAGAATTACATAATATATAGTTGGAGGTTTGACCCGAGCTTTGAATTCATGTTGTGTTATGTGTGTTTTTATTGCTTCATGTGTTTTGCAATTGTTGATTAAATTTCCGCAAGAATTATAGTGGAAGGATTCTGTATTTTGCAAGAAGATAAATATTGTGAGATCAGGAGAGTCCGGATATATACATGCGTATTGTATATAATTTCTACACCCCTTGAGTTCTGATAATTTCATAGGAAACAGGTCTTGGTACTCCGTGAGAAGCTCGGTGACTTTCCCAACAATATCATCATCCCAGTAGTCCCCAATTTTAGCTAGCTTAGGTTGTTATTTTGTTCCGATGTTGACTTCTCTTAGCTTAAGAGGCTTGGTCACATCGAAAGTCTGCAGCGGGGGTCTAGCAACTGCCAGTTCTCCCTCTGACTCTGGGATAGTGATATTTCACGGGTCTTCATCACATTCCTCCATTGATATATAGTGTTAGTTAACAATATCTAGCATCTGTGTGTCCCAAGATGGTGCCCCGTATGCCACACGCGACTGTGATTCATCAAATACTAGGGCATTTATATCTTATAGGGCCTCATCTAGTGCCTTAGTTCCACCTATCAACCTGAAGGTCCCCATAAAACCATCCTTCATGGTCTCCCAGTGGTGGGTACGCTGATGTAGTTCTACATCCAGATACCACGGAGTGGCGATTGGCCCCTAGGCATGAATAAATAGGTGGACCTATTCGTCCATGGTCCTTTCACACCATGCCTTCGTCCATGTGGCCACGTTCCTGTGCAGATCTCCTTGGCTAAGGAAAGCCTCCACCCATAGGTGAATTAGAGGTTCGAACCATAGAATCATCATTTTGCAGCATTCCTCCCAATCCTGGAACGTCCCCTTATGAGTTTCCCACCACTGCACAGGGGTTGCGTGCATGGCTAGGTTAAGCACCCACATTCTTCATTCCCTTGGGACTTCAGCTTCAAATGTTCACAAAAAATCCATAATACTACCAAAACCATCTTAGTAGGGAATTTCTCTTACCTCTGAGGAGATAGACCGGAAGCTCTTCGTGATCCTAAGACATCGCAGCGTAGACATGTCATGTAACTGATTATGCCATTTTTCTATCTCCCCATCGAAGTCGGAGAGTCATTCACTATCTTTATCCCAGCAAATCACTCCATCAGTTGTAGGATTAATCCAATCCCCGTCTTGGGCGGTTATTTTATAAGTGTGCTCCACATCGTCTTCTTCACGCACTGGTTTTGTATACCGCTCTCCATCCGCAGGGTCCATAGGGACTATCACTCTCGTACCCTCCTTCTCAAAAACCATGCTCTTTTTTTTTAAATTGATAATGCCTCCCATGCTTATTGCCCAATCCAGTCCCAGGAGTGCAGGATAAGGGTATGCATCTTCCACAATTTGAATTACTTCAAAATCTGCGCGTAACTTAACTCCTGTGATATCTACCATAATATTTGACAATCTCCCCAATGGTATAATCTTCTGTTAGTTATCCATGCACAGCTGTATAGTAGACCATTCTAGCTTAGGTTCTCCCATCCTTTGCCATGTTTTCTTGGGCACGATGTTCACATCAAATCCTAGATCCAGGATGACCTGATCCATCTCATAATCGCCAATCAGCATCGTTAGCCGCATTTCTCGACCAGTGTGTTTCTTATGCTTGTATAGCTTGTGAACATCCTTAACTTCTATAGGAGGGTCAGTTCTTTTCATGCATCTGTATATCAAAGTTTGAATATTTTCTATTGCCTTTTGGTTGCGTAGCAACTTCATACATGCTTGTAGGAATGGTTTAACTTCGTCATCCGCTCTTAGGTTTGTTGGAGCCTTGGAAGTAGATGCCTCATCCTTGGTAAATTCTTTGCGAGCTTCAATGAAGATTTCTTTCTCCTTCTATAGGTCCAATATTTCCTGTTTGATAGCAGCTTTCTGAATAAGGGGTTCAACCACGGCTTTATCCTCAGCTCCACCAATAGCCATCCCGCTGCATGTTATGACATTAATACTTGGTCCTTCATCACGTTGTTCTTCCTTAACCCTCTGAACATTCTGTGTTGGTGTCTGTTGTTTTTCCTGCATTTTTTCTATCAAGATTGGACAGTCTTTATCACATGGTCCAATTTTCGAAAATATTGGCAAGACTGTCACGCAGGGTTCAGATAGTCCCTTGTGAAGTTCCTTATTTCACCATATTTGTAACAGATCAATTTTCCTCTCCCCCGACCTATGCCTCCACCCCTTTCTCCTACCCTGCCTCTAGCTGGGGAGCCTCCTCTTCTTGAGGGAGATAGTGGTGAAGAAGGGTCAGCCTGTACCCTGTATAGGTTTCCTCAGTCCATCATTAAGTCATATATCCAACAGTTATGTTCGTCATGTCCCACAGATGAGTAGAAGCGGCACCATTATTTCTTCAATTCTGGAACATAAGCACCAAGACGGGGGCAGTGGTTGGTATCATGTAGTTCGGCAATGTGACAGTTAGCACACCACAAAATTGTACCAGTTGGCCCTGCAGCCTCTTTAGGACGCAATGGGATGGGTCCCCCAGCCTACACGTAGTCCACCACAGAGGGAACTGATCCTTGGTGTGGCCAGATACCCTACATCTTATGCACCATACGTCTGGGCTAGCTTCTTTTCCTCATTCTTTTCATAGATTCTGGATTTCGAGGTGAATTTCCTCCAGCTGT
Organism: Pinus albicaulis; assembly: GCA_034641835.2. Classification (NCBI taxonomy): domain Eukaryota; kingdom Viridiplantae; phylum Streptophyta; class Pinopsida; order Pinales; family Pinaceae; genus Pinus; species Pinus albicaulis. The sequence goes on along the minus strand of CM076582.1, from coordinate 796,665,812 downwards.
CCCTAGATCTATTGTACCCCAAAATGGATATCATCTCTTGGTGCAGCTTCTAACTTCAGAGCAATCTCCAAGGCTTTCTCTTGCATCTCAATCGCTTGTTGAACCATAGGTCCACGCAGGTGAGGTAGTAGCATGTTGATGAACTATTTCTTATGTTGTCTATCATCATACTGAAATTCCCCATCTCTGATAACCTTCTTTAACCATTGATCAACCTCCCATACAGACTCAGTGGGTCCTTGTTTAAAATCTTTCAAGTCAATTACTAGCTGAGAGTAGGACTTAGGCTTCTAGAACTATTGTTTTAAAACATTCTTAATCTTTTGAATAGACAGGTCCGCATGCTGGCCCATGTACCCCATATACCAGTCCAGGGCCCTTCCTTCAAAGGCGAGGGATAGTTGCGCTCTCTTTACAACATCGCTAGCCACATTCTGCGCAGTCCATATTGATTCGGCTAAAAACCAAAATCATTCCATATCTTCATCTCATACACCCTTGAAGGTGGGTAGCTTCATGTGTGTGGCCATATCTTCTTCTCGTGGTGGCGGAGGTGTGGGGGAGTTCTTGCCCTTATGCTAACTCGAAGGTGGTGTAGCTGGAGGACTATTTCCTGCGTGCGCAACTGACTCTCTTAATGGACGGTAGATGGATCTATCCCCTTCTCGGTTGGTTCGGTAATACTTACCACTTCGCGTTGTACTCTCACTCTGATCAGAGGTCATTCATTCGGTGTGGCTACATAGAATTCCCTTTTCACACAATAATATTTAAATTAGTAATGGCAATGTTCGCAAGAACTTACCCCGGACTCCTTTGAAGAACCTCCACTCCACCTTAAAAACCCTCCTAGCATGCTATCCACCCAATGATCTACCATATGGGTGATCATATTGTCAGTCTTCTCCAATTTTTGAATCAATTCTGGAGTCCACTGCATAATATGATCGTCCTTCCAACACGTCTGAAAGTCTATGAGCCTTGCTAACCACTCCTGGAGCTCATGCGCAAAAGTTCCAAAGAATATTTCATATACTTCAGTGAAAATGTATTTATTCTTCCACTTTTCAGTTGTTAGCTTCATGCTGTGATTCTCCTTTACAGAAAATTCCCGAATCTGTCTTTCAAACCAATGTTTGAGCTCCAATTTCTCAGGTCTCCAATGGCCTCGTGGCATTACCCGATCTCTCTCTCAAAATGCTCCCGGTCTCGGAAACAGAACCATTTTTTGGCTTGAGGGGTCCTAATCGAGGTTTGGAGGTTAAGGTTTGCCAACAAACCCCTATACTACTGGCCTTTTCGGCAATGACCTACTTTCGTAGGCCAAGGTCTCACCCGAAGTAGTATGGGAGGGTGCTGGAACCAAGTTTCTGTACCCTAGGAGAGAGTAGGTAATTAAGGCAGATCGACATTGCAAGTATCAGGTTCGCATAGATCAAGTCTATTAGTAGGCTTCTAATAGTATAATCAGCAAGTAACCATAAAAAATCTACTATCATTAACAGATCTAATCAATACATTCGCATCCACGTGAGCATAAGCAATTATCATCATAGAACATTATAGTCGCAGCTAATTCGCAAACACATTTACAGCTTAAATAAATAACACATATGCACTTCTTTAATAAACATGATCAGTCCAAATATCATAAATATACTTCAAATATATTCCACATTCATTAGTATCCAAAAAACCCAATTACAACCCAAAACACAGCCCGCACACATAGCCAGCGAGGTCCACACACAGCAGGACTGAGGATCTCCACGCACACAACCAGCAGGATTCCTTACCCAAAACAACCCAAACAGATCTCAACAATTCGCATGTAGCATCAATCTTACTTCTGCTTGCCTACTAGACCCAACTATCTATCTATTTATATCATCATAGCCTTTTTTATCCTATGGTCTGCCACCACTATGGTTAGGGGCCTAGCCATCACACTTTGACCTGAACTAATCAGCAGAGTCACCACTTTTCCCTTAGGAGTTAAGTGGGTTAAGGAAAGGATTCCAAGTGCGACAGCCAGGAAAATTTTCTTTCAACCAGGAAAATAATACATTGAGGATAAGACTGGAGTGAGGAGAGAAAGCCTTCCATACCCTTGGGATGAAGTAGCCTTCCATATCACAAAATTCATTTCCTGTGAAGGCGGAGTTAGTGTAGTCTATGGGTACCATTTTAGGTTTTTGAATGAGCTTAGGTTTCAAGGAGAAATCCCTCTAGAACATAGATTGAGCATCCCTCATTTTGTCTTGAACTCAATAATAGACATGAGAAAAAAGGTGAGGGAAAGAAAATACCAGCATTTGGCTCATCATGGCCTTATAAAAATGATATTGAATGATGCTCTTTTAAGATTAAACCTCCCTATATCTTGGTCCTCATTCATATACATGGATAGGGAAGCCTTCATAACCACCCAAATAGGACAGACCTCTACCTCTAGTCTTAGAGAGATGGAGGTAGAAGAAGAAGAACAGGAGGAGGTTGAAGATGAGGAAGAAAAAAAAATGGAGGTTGAAATCGAAAACACATAAGCAATAGAAATAGAGAAGGAATATACTAAGGGGAAGAAGGAATAAAATGCATAGGATAAGAAAAGAGTGGACCCTATGCTAGGCAATGATACCTCCCCTCAGGACATCAACATGTCATCGGACATAACATATCAGGAAGTGGCTGCTACCCTAGCCACTTTGTAATGTTCCAAATTAGGAATAGCTACACAAATGGGAATATCTCAAGATATTACCAACGTGGAGATCAACAATACATAAACATGAGCTGGAAAATAGCAGTGAATGCATTAAAACCAAAATGTCAGAAGATCCACATAACCATTACATTAGATTATAGCAGCAACAAATTTATACAAGATCTTGAGGAAATGATCTCTCAAACTAGGCAATGCAGCCTCAATGAAACATATACATAGAAAATGGAGAAATACTGCTATACAAGAGAAGCCCTGGTTATGACTGCGTAATCCTTGAAGGAGAACTTCTGAAAAATGTCAATAACATGTATATATGACAATAGATAGCTCAAATAAGAAGGGTGAGTAAGATCTCAACCCCTGGAAACATACAATACACAATCCTTGAAAGGATTGGCTGAAATAACTACAAAATGGCAAATCTGTAGAAATGTCGGAGTTGTTGGGTAGCTGCAGCAACTCAAAACTAGAAATGGATGTAGATAGCTGATGATGCTGCAATAGATGGCTGAATCTCATCCAAAGGATCTCTAGAGTGAAAGGCTGATCCTCTCACCTAAGACCTCACCCTCCAAACATGTGGAGCAAGTCCCCACTGCAAATACACTCAAAAATATCGCAATCTAAAGAAGGGACTGTGCTGTTGGTGAAGAGAAATGCTTGGCCTGATGCCAATGATCTTCAATATGCTCCTGGATCTCCCTCACTAACCTCCCAAAGGAATAGAAGCTCCATCCTCTGACAGATAAGCCAAGGAAATGGTATATGGTGTCCTCCACTGCAACACCCCAGCAACACTGCGTTATACTTGAGCAAAAATAACACAGTATCTAAAAGGAGAAGCTTTGGCCTTGAGCCAAGAGATGTGGAGAATGAAGAACAATCCTTTAAGAGGCCTCTCAAGAAGGAGGAGGAATCCTAAATAGGAATTCCCTGGCAATTCTTGCTAAACAGCAAAAGAATGCACAATGTCTGAATACAAATGAAATGAATAATCCAAGCATGAGAAACAATGGTTGCCTTGCCCTCCTTTTAAACAAGTGAAGGCTCTCTCTCCATGGGCCCCATCCATTAGAATTTCCTCCACCGAATATCCTCTTCCTCATTCACACTGCGCTTTCTTCCAAAGTAAGCCACTCCTCCTATGGCGGCGCTATTGACTTGGTCAAACCTGACCTTGTCTTCATGCATTTTCCCCTTTTCACACTTAAGGGTGCAAAATCAAGTTCTTATGTCTAGCCCTTTCTACATGTGAGGGATTTTATTCATGTTTTCAATAAACATGGCCCTCCTTACCCATTTATTTGGCTTCTAGGTGATAAGAGCAAAATTTTAATATTCCATTTAGCCATGTGCTAAAATGGGAATATTACAATCCTCTCCTCCCAAATGTTGCTTGTCCTCAAGCCACTACAAGGATAGAACTGAGGAATCTCCACCCAAGGCATGGAGTTTGAAATATGTTAAGGAACATCTTCCTCATGTAGGTCCTTCATCCCCCAATCAATCTTCCACACAAAGTGAGTTACCTCCCAACATGACAACTCTTGATAATCATCTTCCAAATTTGGCTCTTACAATGTAGGTGGGATGAAAATTTGATCTTGGTAGACAAAATAGCCTACCCCACACTTTTCTCATCTCCACTTAGGATAATTGTAGAGTATCTGCTGATATTGGGCTGCAACAATGTTGTCCTCAAGTGGAAAAATGAAGACTAGAACTCCAAGGATCTCTCCTCCAGTATTATGAAACATGATGTCTCAAATCATCTCATATGTGATGAGTTGGAAGTCACCACCATATGGCATCCAATCAATCATATGGCTCACCTCAAATGGAAAAAAAAAATTTGCTGTAGTCGCCACATGTGCTCTCATGCTCCCATTAGAACATGTAATGCAAATAATGTGGGAGATATCTCCCCCAAATGACACATCCAACCAATGTGCCATTCTCCCAATCATGCTCTCAACAAATACAAAGACAACAATAGCATAATGAACCATAACGAAAACCATGCTTGTTTTCATACGTGGTAAGGGAGAAAGACAATGGTCCCTCAATTGTAACCAATGCAGTTTGACCCTCAACTGCAAAAGAGTGTGACAAAAAGTGTGGCCTCTCAACCACTTGATTGTTTTCCTACTCTCCTCAAATGTATGGAGGAAGTGAATGATATATGGTGCAAGGTGAGTAAGTCCTCCAAAATGCATTTCCTCCCCAAGTCCTCCTAGGGAGTGGTCACCAATAGTGATCATGGCCTCAAGTAGACCATGGGATCTAGAAGAAATAATGCTCCTCCTTGGAGCAACATCTTGTACAAATATGGTTAAGTGATGAATATACAAATCATCATGAAAATAAACTATACCCTCACCATAATTTTTGCAAATGGAGTGGCTCAAAAATGAGTCTCCTCTCATCCTCAAAGAGAAAAGAGGTGGTTGTGCTAACTCCTCCAAAGAGTTATGTATCTCCTCCATCTACACATGATCTATTAATCTCCTCATATGCTGATCTGTCGATAACATGCAAGCAAGATGATCTTGGGAATACTCCACCAACAACCCAGAGCTCCAACATGGATCTATCCTCCATAGTGATAGCGCTGATGATTCCACATGAAGGACATCTGTCATATGGTTATCTCCCAAGGTCTCCACTCCTATGAAACCAATGAATGGTGCCTCAACATGTGCAGCATCTCTCATCATTTGCTGCTCTATTGGTCTCCCCGAAAAAATGTCTCCATGCAATGAGACATCATCATCAAGACGTGAATGTATATATGAATGAAAAAATATGTCCATGCTCCCACTGTGCAATCCAATCACCTTCATAGCTACATCAACCTCATAAAATAGACAGGGATGTGTGCTCCTCATCACATCATGATGGTCATCTTCCCTACCACCTCCTTGTGTCTCCATGGTTTCACACCTCCTCAATAATGGCACATGTAGAACATGGGTTGTGCCTTGATCTCCACACATGAGATCCTGGGGACTTCGTTGCAAAGATGCAAGAATCCCTCTACCTGGAGAAAGAGCTCCTCCTTCCTCTGCATGAGGCACTAGATAGTCTCTAGGTGGTACAATGTTTTTGCTCTCAGATTCTCCAACATAGATGGGAAATATTCCAATAATGTTGTTGCAATTATGGAATCTCTCCCAAGGTGGAAGTAATTCTTGATCATAAAAGGTCAAGGAGTATCTCCTTTACACCATGATAGTGTCATCTCCTACTCCTGCAACATCATAAAATAAATGAGAGAAAATCTACTCTTGCTCTCTAAAGAATAACCCCAGCAACAATTGTTTTTGTTGCTTCCTCATGCTCTCATCATACAAGATATGTGATGAAGACATAATGTATGATATGAATGTTGCATCATCACTATGCACCCATACTCTTCCCTGCTCAATGATGCCAGCATCCTACCACATATTCTCCATCCTCATACCCTTGGAAAGAGTGTTTTCCAAGTGATGGCCAAACTCCTTCAAGAGTAACCAGCGCAACCAAGCCTCCTGCTGCCCGGTATCATAAATCTGCAAGTAGCTTACCAGCTCCTTGCTCATCATCCACTCAAACAATTGTAGATATCTCCTTCCATCCTTCATCTTGGTACTCCTCCCATGAGAGCTACCATCATCCCAAATCAAACTCTTGCATTTCATGGGATCTTGAAATGCAATCTTCCCAAGGATAAATTTGACCCTATGAGGATCCAAATAGGTGGTAGGAAAAAATATCCCATCATGATGTGCATGGCTCTAGGAATGTCCATAATAGTCATGAGAGATTTTATCCATCCGAAGATGTCCTCCATCTACTATCTGTTCCTGTGAGAAGGGAAGTACCTCCTCAAACTAATGAAGAATATTTCACTCCATGATGTGTGGGAGTGCACCTCTACTGAAATCTCTCTAGAATATCTCCTCCTCATGCATTACCTTCCAAAACCAAAGAGGCCTTGGATCTGCTACAACTAGAAGTATCTCTTTGAGTTGTGGCATGCTCATTGAGAGACTTTCATCTAGAGAGGAGAAAGAGTTTCTTATCTCCATATGTCTACTCCTTTTCACTGCTTCCTTCATGGCTTCCTGAATGAAGCTGCCCTCTGAATGCTCACATGAGGAATCATTCCTCCTTTCTCCATCATTTCTCAACGTAGCATTATTTTGCTGCTCTAGATCAATTGCATGCAATGATGTAGACCCATACAAAATGTTTGCTAAAATGACAAGAGATGGATTTTCAATCATACCTTGGGGAAATGTGGAAGCTCTTTTCAAGGCTGCAAGAGTTTCCTCCTCATAACTGTTGGCCTCCCAAATTGTTGAAGATGAAGGTTGATCCTCCATGGTCTCAACAACACTGGTACATGCCTCATTAGCTGGTGGTGAGGGCTCCTCCCTCCTTTTTCCAAATCTCTTGGTCAATCTCTGAGAAAAATCAACAAGAGTAGAAACCCTAGTATGCTTAGATGTCTAATCCACCAATTATTTGCTTCACCTCCAAGGTGCAACATTACAACTTCTATAGCCTCTCTGTCTACTACAGGATGTAGCAGGAAGAAAGGCTCTAGTTTCTTCACCCAAAACTCTGTTGCATATGTGAGTGATCCATGAAATGTGGACAATAGAAATATATTGCCTCTCATCATCCTGTAGCTGTGGGGTATTCTCTCTTCCTTCTGCTGTATAAATTGTGGAAAAGCTAGAGTCTCTTGGAAGGCTCTAGATTTTTCTCAGTATTCAGCCAGGTACTCACTTAGAATTTTGAATTCCAAGTTCTTTTCATGATTCTGGTCTTTTTCTTTGGGAGAGTAGGAAGTGCATGGTCCTTCCTCTTCTCCTCCTTCAATCTTCTTGACCTCCTTGGAGAGGTATCCTCTGGATATGAAAATAGATGAGAGTAAACTCATCTTCTTCATCATATTGATATTCTATGGTTGAGACTCACAAGCTGAGCTAGAGATCATGCTTTGATACCACAGTAATGTTCCAAATTAGGAATAGCTACACAAATGGGAATATCTCAAGATATTACCAATGTGGAGATCAGCAATACATAAACATGAGCTTGAAAATAGAACTGAATGCATTAAAACCAAAATGACAGAAGATCCACATAACCATTACATTAGATTATAGCAGCAAAAAATGTATACAATATCTTGAGGAACTGATCTCTCAAACTAGGCAATGTAGCCTCAATGAAACATATACATGGAAAATGGAGAAATATTGATATACAAGAGAAGCCCTGGCTATGACTGCACAATCCTTGAAGGAGAACTGCTGAAAAATGTCAATAACATGTAGATATGACAATATATAGCTCAAATAAGAAGGGGGGGTAAGATCTCAACCCCTGGAAACATAAAATACACAATCCTTGAAAGGATTGGCTGAAATAAGTACAACATGGCAAATCTGCAGAAATGCCGGAGTTGTTGGGTAGCTACAGCAACTCAAAACTAGAAATGGATGTAGATAGCTGATGATGCTACAATAGATGGCTGAATCTCATCCAAAGGATCTCTAGAGTGAAAGGCTGATCCTCTCACCTAACATCTCACCCTCCAAACATGTGGAGCAAGTCCCCACTGCAAATACAATCAGAAATAACGCAATCTAGACAAGGGATTGCATTGTTGGTGAAGAGAAATGCTTGGCCTGATGCCAATTATCTGCAACATGCTCTTGCATCTCCCTCACTAACCTCCCAGAGGAATATAACTCCCTCCTCTGACATATGAGCCAAGGAAATGGTATATGGTGTCCTCCACTACAACACCCCAGCAACACTGCGTTATACTTGAGTAGAAATAATGCAGTATCTGAAAGGAGAAGATTTGGCCTTGAGCCAAGAGATGTGGAGAATGAAGAAAAATCCTTCAAGAGGCCTCTCAAGAAGGAGGAGGAATCCTAAACAATAATTCCCCGACAATTCTTGCTAAACATCAAAAGAATGCACAATGTCTGAATAGACATGAAATGAATAATCCAAGCATGAGAAAAAATGGTTTCCTGAACCTCCTTTTAAACAAGTGAAGGCTCTCTCTCCATGGGCCCCATACATTAGGGTTTCCTCCACCAAATATCCTCTTCCTCATTCACACTGTGTTGTCTTCCAAAGTAAGCCACTCCTCCTATAGCAGCGTTGTTGACTTGGTCAAACCTGACCTTGTCTTCATGCATTTGCCCCTTTTTACACTTGAGGGTGCAAAATAAAGTTCTTATGTCTATCCCTTTCCACATGTGAGGGATTGTATTCATGTTTTCAATAAACATGGGCCTCCTTACCCATTTATTTGGTTGTTAGGTGATAAGAGAAATATTTTAATATTCCATTTAGCCATGTGCTAAAATGGGAATATTACAGTCCTCCCCTCCCAAATGTTGCTTTTCCTCAAGCAAATGCAAGGATAGAATTGAGGAATCTCCACCCAAGGCATGGAATTTGAAATATTTTGATGAACATCTTCCTCATGTAGGTCCTCCATCCCCCAATCAATCTTCCACACAAAGTGAGTAACCTCCCAACATGGCAACTCTTAACAATCATCTTCCACCTTTGGCTCCTGCAATGTAGGTGGGCTGAAAATCTGATCTTGGTAGACAAAATAGCCTACCCCACACTGTCCTCCGCTCCACTTAGGATAAGTGTAGAGTATATGTTGATATTGGGCTGCAACAATGTTGTCCTCAAGTGGAAAAACGAAGACTAGACCTCCAAGGATCTCTCCTCCAGCGTTATGAAACATGTTGTCCCAAATCATCTCATATGTGATGAGTTGGAAGTCACCACCATATGGCATCCAATAAATCATATGGCTCACCTCAAATGGAAAAAAATGTTTTTCTATAGTTGCCACATGTGCTCTCATGCTCCCATTAGAACATGTAATGCAAATAATGTGGGAGATATCTCCCCCAAACGACACATCCAACCAACGTGCCATTCTCCCAATCATTCTCTCAACAAATACGAAGACAACAGCAACATAATGAACCATAATGGAAACCATGCCTGTTGTCATATGTGGTAAGGGAGAAAGACAATGGTCCCTCAATTATAACCAATGTAGTTTGACCCTCAATTGCAAAAGAGTGTGACAAAAAGTGTGGCCTCTCAACCACTTGCTTGTTGTCCTAATCTCCTCAAATGTATGGAGGAAGTGACTGATATATGGTGCAAGGTGAGTAAGTCCTCCAAAATACATTTCCTCCCCAAGTCCTCCTAGGGAGTGGTCACCAATAGTGATCATGGGCTCAAGTATACCATGGGGTCTAGAAGAAATAATGCTCCTCCTTGGAGCAACATCCTGTACAAATATGGTTAAGGGATGAATATACAAATCATCATGCAAATAAACTATACCCTCACCATAAGTTTTGCAAATGGAGGGGCTCAAAAATGAGTCTCCTCTCATCCTCAAAGAGAAAAGAGGTGGTTGTGCTAACTCCTCCAAAGATTTATGTATCTCCTCCATGTACACATGATCTATGCATCTCCTCATATGTTGATCTGCCGATATCATGCAAGCAAGATGATCCTGGTAATACTCCACCAACAACCCAGAGCTCCAACATGGATCTATCCTTCATAGTGACAGCACTGATGATTCCCCATGAAGGACATATGTCATATGGTTATCTCCCAAGGTCTCCACTCCTCTGAAACCAATGAATGGTGCCTCAACATGTGAAGCATCTCTCAGCATTTTTTGCTCTAGTGGTCTCCCCAGAAAAATGTCCCCATGCAATGAGACATCATCATCAAGAGGTGACTGCATATATGAATGAAAAAATCTATCCATGCTTCCACTGTGCAATCCAATCACCTTCTTAGGTGCATCAACCTCATAAAATAGATAGGGATTTGTGCTCCTCATCACATCATGATGGTCATCTTCCCTATCACCTCCTTGTGTCTCCATGGTTTCACACCTCCTCAACAATGGCACATGTAGAACATGGGTTGTGCCTTGATCTCCACACATGAGAACCTCGGGACTTCTTTGCAAAGATGCAAGAATCCCTCTACCTAGAGCAAGAGCTCCTCCTTCCTCTGCATGAGGAACTAGATAGTCTCTAGGTGGTACAATGTTGTTGCCCTCAGCTTCTCCAACATAGATGGACAATCTTCCAATAATGTTGCTACAATTATGGAATCTCTCCCAAGGTGGAGGTAGTTCCTAATCATCAAAGGTTAAGGAGTGTCTCCTTTGCACCATGATAGTGACATCTCCTACTCCTGCAACATCATACAATAAATGAGAGAAAATATACTCTTTCTCTTTAAAGAATAACCCCAGCAACAATTGTTTTTGTTGCTTCCTCATGCTCTCATCATACAAGATATGTGATGAAGACATAGTGTATGATATGAATGTTGCATCATCACTATGCACCCATACTCTTTCCTACTCAATGATGCCAACATCCTGCCACATCTTCTCCATCCTCATACCCTTGGAAATAGTGTTTTCCAAGTGATGGACAAACTCCTTCAAGAGTAACCAGTAGAGCCAAGGCTCCTACTGCTCGGTATCATAAACATGCAAGTAGCTTACCAGCTCATTACTCATCATCCACTCAAAAAATTGTGGATGTCTCCTTCCATCCTTCATCTTGGTACTCCTCCCATGAGAGCTACCATCATCCCAAATCAAAGTCTTGCATTTCATGGGATCTTGAAATGCAATATTCCCAAGGATCAATTTGACCCTATGAGTATCCAAATAGGTGGTAGGAAAAAACCTCCCATCATGATTTGCATGGCTCAAGGAATGTCCATCACAGTCATGAGAGATGCTATCCATCCAAAGATGTCCTCCATCTACTATCTGTTCTTGTGAGAAGGGAATTACCTCCTCAAACTGATGAAGAATCTTGCACTCCATGATGTGTGGGAGTGCACCTCTGTTGAAATATCTCTGAAAGATCTCCTCCTCATACATTACCTTCCAAAACCAAAGGGGCCTTGCATCTGCTACAAGTAGAAGTCTCTCTTTAAGCTGTGGCATGCTCATTGAGAGAGTTTCATCTAGAGAGGAGAAAGAGTTTCTTATCTCCAGATGTCTACTCCTTCTCACTGCTTCCTTCATGGCTTCCTGAATGAAGCTGCCCTCTGAATTCTCACATGAGGAATGATTCCTCCATTCTTCATCATTTCTCAGCGCAACACTATTCTGTTGCTCTAGATCAGCTGCATGAAATGATATAGACCCATCCAAAGTGTTTTTTGAAATGACAAGAGTTGGATTTTCAATCATACCTTGGGGAAATGTGGAAGCTCTTTGCAAGGCTACAAGAGTTTCCTCCTTATAAGTGTTGGCCTACCAAACTGTTGAAGATGAAGGCTGCTCCTCCATGGTCTCAATAGCGCTGGTACATGTTTCATTAACTGGTGGTGAGGGCTCCTCCCTCCTTTTGCCAAATCTCTTGGTCAATCTCTGATAAAACTCAACAAGAGTAGAAACCCTTGTATGGCTTAGATGTTTTATCCACCAATTCTTTGCTTCACCTCCAAGGTGCAGTGCTACAAATTCTACAGCCTTTTGTCTACTACAGGATGTAGCAGGAATAAATCCTCTAGTTTCTTCACCCAAACTAGAAAACAGAAATCTTTTACCTCTCTTCTACCCGTCTCTGTGGGGTATTCTCTCTTCCTTCTGCTGAATAAATTGTGGAAAAGCTAGAGTCTCTTGGAAGGCTCTAGGTTTTTCTTGGTATTCAACCAGGTACTCACTTATAATTTAGAATCCCAAGTGCTCTTCATGCTTCTGTTCTTTTTCTTTGTGAGTGTAGGAAGTGCATGGTCCTTCCTCTTCTCCTCCTTCAATCTTCTTGACCTTCTTGGAGAGGTCTCCTCTGGATCTGAAAATATATGAGTAAACTCATCTTCTTCATCATCTTGATCTTCTATGGCTGAGACTCATAGACTGAGCCAAATATCATGCTTTGATACCACTGTAATGTTCCAAATTAAGAATAGCTACACAAATGGGAATATCTCAAGATATTACCAATGTGGAGATCAGCAATACAGAAACATGAGCTGGAAAATAGCATTGAATGCATTAAAACCAAAATGTCGGAAGATCCACATAACCATTACATTAGATTATAGCAACAAAAAATGTATACAATATCTTGAGGAAATGATCTCCCAAACTAGGCAATGCAACCTCAATGAAACATATACATGGAAAATGGAGAAATACTGCTATACAAGAGAAGCCCTGACTATGACTGCGCAATCCTTGAAGGATAACTGCTGAAAAATTTCAATAACATGTAGATATGACAATAGATAGCTCAAATAAGAAGGGGGAGCAATATCTCAACCCCTGGAAACATACAATACACAATCCTTGAAAGGATTGGCTGAAATAACTACAAAATGGAAAATCTACAGAAATGCCGAAGTTGTTGGGTAGCTGCAGCAACTCAAAAATGGAAATGGATGTAGATAGATGATGATGCTACAATATATGGCTGAATATCATCCAAAGGATCTCTAGAGTGAAAGTCTGATCCTCTCACCTAAGATCTCACCCTCCAAACATGTGGATCAAGTCCCCACTGCAAATACACTTAGAAATAACGCAATCTAGAGAAGGGATTACGCTGTTGGTGAAGAGAAATGCTTGGCCTAATGCAAATTATCTGCAATATGTTCCTGGATCTCCCTCACTAACCTCCCAGAGGAATATAAGCTCCCTTCTCTGACAGATGAGCCAAGGAAATGGTATATGGTGTCCTCCACTGCAACACCCCAACAACATTGTGTTATACTTGAGAAAAAATAATGCAGTATCTGAAAGGAGAATCTTTGGCCTTGAGCCAAGATATGTGGAGAATGAAGAAAAATCCTTCAAGAGGCCTCTCAAGAAGGAGGAGGAATCCTAAATAGGAATTCCTCGGCAATTCTTGCTAAACAACAAAAGAATGCACAATGTCTAAATAGACATGAAATGAATAATCTAAGCATGAGAAACAATGGTTGCCTTGCCCTCCTTTTAAACAAGTGAATGCTCTCTCTCGATGGGCCCCATCCATTAGGGTTTCCACCACCAAATATCCTCTTGATCATTCACACTGCGCTGTCTTCCAAAGTAAGCCACTCCTCCTATGGCAGCGTTGTTGACTTGGTCAAACCTGACCTTGTCTTCATGCATTTTCCCCTTTTCACACTTGAGGGTGAAAAATCAAGTTCTTATGTCTATCCCTTTCCACATGTGAGGGATTTTATTCATGTTTTCAATAAAAATGGGCCTCCTTACCCATTTATTTGGTTGTTAGGTGATAAGAGAAAAAATTTAATATTCTTTTTAGCCATGTGCTAAAATAGGAATATTACACACTTAGAACACACCTGTTAAAATAAAGAGTAAGAGGAAAACACCCATGTATTTTAGGACTAGGAAGAGTCAAAGGGTAAGGCAGGGGAAACCATAGACTCCAACCAAAAGCCCTATTTCCATTGATGATTCACCCAAGAAAGATTATGAAATAAGGATGGAAGAAGGAAAGGTGCAAGAGGTCACCTCAACTGTGAGGACCCCTGTGACCTACATAAGAAGACAGTCAGCAAGGTTGGCATCCCATACACATATAATAACCCCCAAAGATCCTCAAAAGACAGAAAAAAGAGAAAAAAAATAAAGTGAGTGTCTTCAGAAAATAGACTTTGTTACAGGAAAATCTGTCTTTGCTATAGGAAAATCCAACAGACCCAGAATTAGAGAAAAATACCTTGGATGAGGGAGAAAAGACAACCATGGATGGGCAGGAGGCCCAATAAGTTAAGGAAAAGGAACAATATGAATGGCAAGATGAAAAAGTGTGGGAAGTGAAAGATGACAAGGAGGATCCCACCTCACCAAAACCGGTCCTCAAAGATGTATCAGTAGTGCAAAACCCTAGCCCTCAGCCCAATCTCATCTCCTACTACACATTTATTGAAGGGTTCATATTGATTCCTTATAATTTCACAGTGCCTTCATTCTATCATTTGGAAGAGGAGAGGGTACGCACTCATCATTGGATGAATATTGCCACAACCAAATGTGTGCATGACATATGGGTCATGGAGGAAAAACTAACTAAGTTGGGAATGAATTTTTCTGATGCTAGGCTTAGAGAATCCATGTTGAAAGAACAAATTTAGAAGGCCCAAGTAGAGAATGTAGCATTACAGGAGCATTTTTAGCAAAAATACAAACAAATGGCCACCACGGCATATTTGTGCATGGAGGCCATCCAAAATAGATACCCATCATATTCCTATGCAATCTACCTCAAGGAGCAGTGGCTCCTATTTCAAATCAAAACACTAGCCTCTCGTGGATCCTTAATTTTTCAAAACTGCAGATAGTTCATTGGCTTTTGCAACCATTCAAATATGGCAGACAAGGAAAAAATGGCAAAATTATACATGCACAATATTTTTTTGACAAACTTGAACATTTTGGACCCTAATCCTAGAATGGGAGACATGCATTTAATGGCATTAGCATCTTGGATGGTTAATGAGGAAACCAGAGCACAAGAATTAAGAAGGGTCATGAGTAGAGAGAACAGGGAACCTATACACATTATGGCCAAACTATTCAGCCCTAGCGGAGTCATCAACAACCATCTCAAGATAGAAAAGGATGTTGCACTTGCAGAAAAGTACCTCAACACACAAGCTCAAGCCATGGCTCATTTTGATGATGTTTCTAGGTTGTTGCGAGATGAATTCATAATGACTAGTCAAAGGAGATGGAATAGTCTCCCTCACATTCTTAGAAACATGGAGTACCACACAACAGAGAGATTAAGAGGTGCCCTAGAAATAGACCCACTATACAAGAGGGCCATGCAATCCAGGAAGATTCAGTGGCTTGGTTTGAAACTCAGTCCACCCTTGCTGCTGGGGCTGAGTGATGGAAAATACCAAGATGAGAAGAACATAGAATGGGAGGAATCATAAAAGAATGATTGCTTTTACCCTCCTGAAGGGACTCCCACACTTCTTCCTTGGGAAGTCAGAGGGTCCATTAAAGCTTTGAAATAAATGCAGAAGGAGGACTAAGTTTCTCAGAGGATGAGAAACCATTTGGTAGGGGGGTGATGATGAGCTCCATCATTAGGTATATTTGGAGGGGTTAATTGTCACATTTTAGCCTTATTAAGTCTCTTTTTCTCACATTTAATAATATTATGGTCTTATATTGCTAGTGTAGATGGTGATTAAGGCTTGTCATACTTTGAATGCCTAACATGAGTTAAATGCAGGATAATAACAAAGATATTTCACTTTTGATGAATATTTTTCAATTACAGCTCGAAGTATACAACAAGGAGATATTCTAGGGGGATTTCCCACCTCCTTAACTCCCAAAGGCAACCAAGGTATCCTCTAGATTCCCTCCAACATCTCAAAATCAAAGGCAGCCAAGAAAACTCAAGATCAAGTGCACCAAAGCTCCACTTCTCTTGCAGTAACAGTGGAAACATCACCCACTTTTTAGGAAGTTGTTGGTAGATACCCTCTAGGTTAAATAGGGTTGAGCAAGAGGTCATTAGGATTCAAAATTTGAAGGAAGCTAATAAAATCTTAGCTCTTGTAATAGGTTTTTGATACTCTTATGATTATGTAATGAGACTATTTTCTACATTTAGATGAGTATTCAGAATGCTTCACTGATTTAGTTTCAGAGGGTTAGGGCTCAATATATTGGAATTAGTCTCTCTTATGTATTCATGCTTATTTTTATGTCATTGTAGCTAGTTTTCTTTTCCATTTTTTCGCTAGTTTGCTTACATTTCAATTCACTATTTTTCTTTTTCTTCCATTTGTCTTTGTTGTGGATTAAGCTTGCATACATGTTGGTAGAATATTTTATAAACTCATAAAGTTGTGTGTCAAGCCTCTCTCTCTCATCTCTGTCATTGGAGCTTGAGGAGGGATGATCCAGGTGGATATTGGTGGCCACCAACCTATTCCACTTGGGGCCCCACCTATTCAATTTTTTAGTTTCCTTAATTGTAGCACAATTTACTATTTTTATCATTTTTTCGGGTCCCGAACTTCTGGAGCCGTTTTGAGGCCCTAAGCGACTTCTTTTGGAAAAAATGGGAGCAATATGGAAGTTTCATTTATGTTTCTCACATCAAAAGTTGTATTCCTCTGATAGATATTTGCAATATTCCCAAACAGGAAAAGCGGGAATATAGTGCAAAACCATGGAAATAGCAGTGAAAACATTACATGAAAGAAAGAGGAAAACATGGAGACCTTTCATACATTATAACAGCAGAAAAATATGCATAAATAATGGGCCATAAGATGTACAATAAGAAAGAACAAGCCTCCAATGGACTAAATCCCTCAAAAGAGGTGATGCTACTATATATAAAGAGCTGGAAGTCTGCTACAACACTGTTTAAAAGCCACTACTACAGAAAATTAATATAAAATAGATCTAGGACTGATATGTGCCTCAAAAGATAGATCCAATATAGATTTGAGCACTATACAACCTCCTTTGAAGAACCCCTTAAGGGTTTTCACCAAAACACCATGTACAAGATGGGGATCTAGGCCCTAGGGCTGAAGATCCACTGCAAAATACGGATATGGAAAGTGTGGCTGATATTATATGCACAATACAATAGCCTCCTCCAATAGATCCTCTAAATTAAAGGTATATCCCTTTCACTAGAAAACCTTCTCTCCAAATGGTGTGCCAAAGCACCCTGCAACTCCTCCTATAGAAATAACACAGATCTGGAAATAAGCTGTGTTGTAGGGGAAAATAAATATTTGACCTGATGCCAAGATCTAAAAATATTCTCAAGGGCCTTCTTGATTGTCGTCCTAAAAAAATTGAAGCCTTCTCCACTGAAAATAAGCAATGAAATGACCCAGAGATGATCTCCACTGCTGCAACCTACAAAACAACTCAACCCTCAACAGAATCTGCACTATAAATGAAAGATGAAGCTTGGAATTAAGCCTAATAGTGTACAATGTAGTACAGGCCTCCTCCAATAGCTTCTCAATGGAAGAGGTGGGATTCCCTATGAGGAACACCCAGTGCTAAACAGCACTCAATCTTAGCTAAAAAGCAAGGGAAAGATATATGTCTAAACAGACCATATATTCAGAAAATTCATATACATAAAAATAATGAATAATTACTTCCATCCTCTTCCTTAAATAAGATATGAGCGTGCAAACCCTAAGCCCCATCCAATAATAGCACTACTTCCATGCAAAGCATCTCCATATAAAATTGTGTTGTCTCTCATTGATGACCACTCCTCCATGACAGCATTGTTGATTTGGTCAAAGTTGACCCACTAAAGGTGTTCCAGCCCCTTTTCACACCTAAGGTTGCTCAATTAAGCTGCCAAGATCTATCCCTTTCACATTGGAATTAATTTACTCATTATTAAGGAGAATTATGGACCTCCATTGTCCTCTTATTCATAAAACAAAGCAGCAAAACAAAATTTAATATTCCAACTATCTCATGGCTAATTAGGAATATTACAATATTTCTAACGAGGTATTGTGTGCATCAAAAAGAGATTGTATGCTAAAGTTTTATCCCCGGTAAGATTGATGTACCAATTTACCCAAAAGGGGCCCATAGTTTTGGCGCTTCATCTCCTAGGGTTAGGTTTTTGGATGTTTAGGATTTTCCATTGTTTCTCAATAATAAATAGGCCCTAGAGCCTCATTTTAACATAGTTCAGAGGCCTGTAGCCACCACATCTCTTCTCATATATAACCTACTATCACCCTAGCTACTTTATTTTCACTCTGTCTATAAGCATATTTCAGTTATTTTTTATTAATGAAATGAATTTTTATTTCTATTGCATCTCTGCTTTTATGTGTATTTCTGTATTTCATTGTGTTCCTGCATAAATTCGGATCAAGGGAAGACCTTCTCTGCAGGCCAAATTTTCTCTTTATTTTATGATTCCTTGGAAAGAATAGTTAGGTTGCTCTAGTGTCATGAACATGTTTAGAATGCTGAGTTAGATTTCTATTTGAATGTTGAAGTAGGTTTGATTTCCAAAATTCAACACATCTTTTCCATTTCCTTCATCATGAATTTGTCAATATTTGTTTCATGAACAAGTATTTTTCTTGCAGGTTCAAGTAGCACAGCAAAGGAGGAATTCACTAGCACCCTCAGCTTCATTTCTCACCCTTCATCAACCTTATTTTCATCAAATCGCCATCATCCATGTTTTCAAATTTTTCACCTTCACACCATGAGAAAACCCTAGAGGCGCAAGATAGGCTTCTCAAAAGGTTCTGATCTTGGCCAAGGGGTTGGCCACTTGCCACTCATCCAAACACACCTTCAATTCACCTTCCCTATGCTTTTCTCCACCATTTTTTGCCTCAGATTTCCCTTGGATTGTTTCTTGTAGAAATTCAGGACTTTCCTGTAGCAGCATTTGCAATAGCACTGGTGGGCCTCTCCTTAAGCCCATAAACCACCATCCACCTCATCCAGAGCTTCCAAAACCACCCATACACCTTCAACCTTGCACCCATGAGTTCAATCCCTTCCTAAACCACCTTAGTGTTTTCTCCTCCTAGCTAAAAAACATTGCATTTACAGGCATAGTTAGGTCATGATTAGATGCATGATTAAAAGCATGATAATTAGAACATGAAGTAGATAGAGTGTGTTTAGCCATTTGTACCAGAAATGTGTGATTAGGTTAATACTTCTTTATGCAATTTCAATTCAACAATTTACTTCATGAAAGACGCCTAATTTGCTTCCATTTTTTGCCATAGCTTAATTTGTAGATTTCTTTAATTTCAGAATAGCTAGATGTACTTTCTTGCTTTATAATATTTATTTGATTGATGATAGAGTAATGTCTTTGAATCACTTGTAGCCCTAGGTCTAAATTCATAAGTGTGACATACTTCATTCAGAAACCCTAGAAATAGCACCCTTTCGTACAGCTCAAACGAGGATGACATGAGTAGAATGTATCTATTGTGTATATGCATTGTCACCTCCAAGTTTGTATGAACCCTGGGTTGATAAATTAAATTAGAGTATCCTCTGGGAGTTGCAGCATTCTTGGTGCAATACCAGGGCTCACCAAAAAGTGAGAGTTATTTCAATTTGTCTTCTCTTTTTCAAAGTCCCCCATGTCAAGATGATGTTCTTCCATTCTTGGTTGATTTTGAATATACTACACTCTATAGTGAATCAAATGAAGCCTATTTTTTTAATCAATTTATATTCTTGGAAAACCATCATTCTAATATTGATGACACAATTGATGTATGTGATAATGAATTCCCAAGTGCAGTAGTTGATCTTTCGGTTTCTCGAGAAGATTTTGACTTGAAAGAATTAGATTTGGAATCAAAGCTAGTCAAATAATATGTTCTTATGAAAACTTCCTCTTCATCTCAATATTCATTGTGCTCAATGGTTTGCAATGCATCTACTTGCGATGAAGATACTCCATGTTCTTCTAGTTCTTCATCTAATGAGTTAACTTCTCAATTGACACTAGGTAGTGAGGTTATCCATGATGAAAAAGGTAACAATCAAATCATTGAGCATCCTTTCCATCCCTTATCATATCCTATTTTTCATGAGGACAACTCTTCAAATTGGTTTTATCATGAAATTTATTTGATTCATACATCTCTATATTTGTGATTAGAAGAATATTTTGACTTGACTAATCTGGTTGTTAAAGTTGTAAAATCCAATAATATCAGTAATAGAGATGGCTTCCATTCAGTTAGTAGTGGTATTATTGAAATCAGTGGAAGTAGTTATCCTTACACCATGCATGATCTTTTTCAATCTTCAAAATGTGATTCTACAATCCTTGAAAGTTCTGGGACTTGTCAGCAAGTTGAGGCACTTCAACTTCCATTGATGGTTATGTCAAGATATCGTGACTTGGGTAAGGACCCCGAACTAAGTCACATCTCATTTTTCTGACAAAATTATTTTCTTTGCATGGTTTCACTAAATATAAATTCCTTCTTGAAAGATGTTTTGTATTTCGGATATAGTCTTTCAAACTTTGAACATTCAATTTCTAATTGGATTCAATATTTTACTTTAGTTGATTCATATCCATGCAAGGCTCTTGTACTTAACTCAGTTTTGGATTGTGTATCTCTCATTGAAGCATCAAACTCGAAATTTGATCGTTTAAAAGACTATCTTTGGCCAAAGGAATCATGTCTATCAGATGCATTTCAGAATAGTCAGAATTTTATACTGTTAATCCTTTTCTTCATCACACCTTGAATCCTCTTCAGTGTTAACGAATGTGTGATTTATTTGGTGAATCAAATTATCCTTCACTCATTGTGTCCTTATTGGTTTCATTTGTTTTCTATACTGAAGTTCCTTTTCACTTCTTTCGAAGATTACGATGCTATTGCAATGTGTAACTAGTTACAAGTGAATGGTTTGTTACATTCATCATGGGTGGAATATGATTCTATTATTTAGATAAATTGTAAAATTATACAGACTAACCTATCCTTTTTGTCTTAAAATCAAGAATATTATTTTTTAATTAGTCCTTTTGATCATAATTTTGATCCTGATGACTGCCATTCAGCTTATCATTTTCTCACTAGCCTATTCGATGAAATTTTTCCTATATCCTTTGATCTTTATGGTTTATCATCTCACTATTTGGATGCTTGTCAAGAAATTGAGGCACTTTAGCCCTTGTTGATGGTTATTTCAGGCCCTCACTATCTTGGCAAGCCCTCTGAACACAATCATATGTATTTTCCCTTACAATATTCTCATCCTGATCCCATAATTTTAATTAAAAATTTATATTTTGAGGGATCTCAAGGTTATCATGAGTATTATTTTGAATTTCATGATCCAATAATTGAATGGTTGGAGAAATATTACATGGGAAGCTCCATCGCAAATAGCATGCTTTGATCTTTTCTCACACTTTCTAAGGAGGAAAATACAGGTGAAGATGCATTCATAAGAAGCTTGTGAGGTTTTTTTTATTATGGTTTTCAATAAAAAGGTAGGATTGCAAGCTGGTTAGAAGTAGTGGGTATGAAATATATTTCTACTAACACGCAAGACCTTTAATTTTTTTGTGCAAGCTATTCAAGCGCTTATCTTTTCAATCGCACATTGTTTTATATCTTTTTTAATTGTGTGTATCTTTTTTTATGCAGGTTGGGAGAAGTTACAATGGATACATTGGAAATTCTAGTATACTTGACCCTGACCTTCTTTTTGGTTAAGTTAGGAGTAGGTCTAGATGCATACTAGTCTCCCTTGCACACTCATTCTGCACTCGCTCGTTTTAGTCTTTCTTGTGTTTTCTTACTTTTGTCTCACATCCTGTTTTCTATTTATCCTCCATTTTCTTTTTCTTTTTTATTTTGTTTCTTTTTTGTTTTGATTAAAATACTTTTCATGAAGGATGTTCCCTTCGGTTCAAAATACAATGTGGAAAAATAGAAAAGGGCTATGTGACATTGCAACAATTGTCTAACCTTTAATCCTTCTTCTTATTTTTGGTTCATACTTTTTAGTCGATGATTTTTTTATGGAAAATATAATCCCAACATAAGGATATATTTGGGTGAAACCATGTGTTGTCATTGTGACAAAACCCTCCAAAATTTTAGCTAAACTTGAATCTTGGAGCCTAATGTGGATTTTTTGATTGGACGTTCCATGGTCACTTCTCCATCGGTTGAAGTCACTTGCTCACACATGCTCAGTTTGCAACAAGTTCATGGGTGAATTATTTTACACAAGCTTGAAAAAGCATAGAAAATTCCATCAATACAATTCTTGTGCAATGTTCAACCCATGATGACAGTCAGTGCGCACTATCATTGGCAGTTCCTCACTTTTGGCAACATTTGTACTTCTATTTTGGTGAATTTTTCAAATTGTCGCTTTTGCGCACCTTCGCTTTCATGAATGTATTTTTCATGCTTCTGACTATATATCTCACTTTATTTCACATTAATTAGTGACATTTTCATGTTATTCACTTTGACATGTGTTTCTTTCATTTTCGTTCACATATCACAAGTGTAGTTCACACTTTCCTCTTTATATAGTAAATGTCGTATTTTAACATGTGGAGTGTCACATAATGTATGAAAGCTAGTTTTTGTGTGTTTCGATGGGTAATATTTGTGTTATTGAGTTGTAATTACCATGAAAACATGTATCATACTCATTCCAAAATTTTAAGGGCATTATCGCACAAGCATCGTCATAGTCATTGCAAAGTGTATATTTGGTGTCTCACTTGTCGTAAGTTGTCAAAAATTTGTCGCACTGAGGGAAGCATGTTGTTCATGTGTTCTAGATGATCTATGTTGTGTCGTCAATTTTTCTAAGTGTGTGATTACAATCAAGTATTTTCAATGTTCACATTAGTTGCAAATATCCCACACTTATTCAAATCATGTAAAAAATACCGAAGAGAAAAAGCTAGCCTCATCCAATCCTCCTAAACTATGCATTGTGATGTCTCATCCTTCAAGAAAAAAAATTTCCTCTTGGAACTTCACAATCCACAGTTCCTACCTTCCAAAATTGTGCACTACACAATCACAGTGCTCAATTTGAACCCCTGAGCTCCAAAACATGGAAATCCATCTCTCCGAACAAGCCTAAAATGCACATTTCACAGTATCAATCCTTAGGACCAAAGCTTGAGCTCTTGAACTGCACAATTGCGCAATCAACTGGCCTCCTCTACCTTCTAGAACTATGCAGTGGGAAAATTAAATTCTCAAGCCCTCGGGCTGGCTAACTGAGCTCCCCAACTGCGCAATATTTTTTCTCAGTTCAAGCTTGAACTACACATTATGCAATATCAAGGCTCAGTCCATGACCTTGACTACCTGAGTCCCTCAACTTCATAGTCCCTTTTTTCATGCCCCCAGAATTGTGCATTATGCATTCTAAAGGCTCTATCCTCCAACCTGGGTGCTTGAGTCCCTTAATTTCATAATCCCTTAACCCTGGCCATCTTGAACTACACATTACGCAGTATGAAGCTTCAATCCCAGGCCTTCTCCTTTGGAACTTCACAATTCTTGATTCATTCACTCAACCAGTCACCAGTTCCAGCTCTAACAAGTGCTTTCATGAAACATCTTGGGCGAAGGGTTTATCGGACTAATGCAGTATTATCATGGGTGGATTGAAGTCGTAGGTATTCTATTATGTAATGACAGGATGATGATGAAGGATATGGAGAAGGAGACCATGGTAGAAGGCACCCAAGGATTTGAGGAGATAATATGATCATCAGGCAAGTAGATGAAGGAACACTGGATTACAAAAAAATACCAAAGATCAAGACCATATGAAGACTCCATCTGAATAATAACCCTTTGGAGGGCAGATATGAAGAACAAAGCATATCTCTCATGAGGACAAAGTGGAAAGAAGGACAACTTGGACTACCACATCATCATGTAGTACATTTCATTAGTTTCATGTCATGTCCACTCACGAGTCATTATTTGCCACATAATTTGGGGACTATGTAAATTCAATATTGGAGAAGTGAAATGGGAAGTGGAAGTCCAAGTGTCATCCATGTAATATGAAATGTCATGTATGAAGTTGAAAGGTAATTAAGAAGTCAAACAATCATGAGGGTAGTCCAAGAGTCATAAGGGAGGTGAAGCATCACCCCATTGGTTATATATACACCATCATTGTATAAGCAAAGGACTTTTCACCTTGTTTCCTCCCGAAAGGCATTAGAGAGACAGGCTAGTTCTTTTGGGGAGCAAGGAGTGGCTCCAACGCTCCACTATTGGGGATATTGGTGTTTGTTTTATACATGTGTCTTGGGAATTTTACCTAATATCTGAAGCCTAATGGCCAATACATTATTCATGCATGGTTAATAAGTATTTGTAAGAATGTTATGTGAATTTTTATAATTCATGTTTGTTTTTACTTGTGCTAAAGTAGTTGAACTATTTCAGTTATTTTAGAGCATATTATATTGAGAATGTGTAGTAGTTTTAGTTATTACTGTCACATCCTTGTGGAATATTCCACTGGATGTTATAGAGCTCTTTAAAGTTTGTGTTGGTTGCAATGACCGTCGCATCTTTAAGGACTATTCCGATTGGTGTTAGATGGATTCTTCTTGTTTGTATGTGTCTCTACTAGGGTGGTATTATTACCTCTCTTTTAAGAGGCTCACTTTTCTTCCTCTCCACAATATAATAACCTTGACACACCTACAATTGAACACTCACTGGGCACATTTACTTGCTTTTCGAAGGCGCATATGCATCCCTCTCTTGCTGGAAGTTATAGCCAAGGAAAATATTTAAGAAAATAGTAACCAAGTCGTATTCCAGTAGATGCTCGTATCCCAATCAGTGTGAGGTATAATTGGGACCACATATCAGGGAGACCCCCTTGGTTGACATATTTCCAGTACTTGTCAAAAAATGGTGCTATAAGGAGGGCCAGACGACACTCTATGCCCATTGAGTATGTTTTGCATCTCTTATATTTAATGGCTCATTCTAAAATCATAATCCTGAGGTCTTTCTCTAGTTTATCCATTTATCAATTTTCAATCCCTGATGAGCCTCTTTATCACTTGTCTCAATTGAAGTTTGATGGTAAGGATGGAATATCCATAGCCGAGCACATTTTTTATTTTCTTAAATTTTGTGAATCTTATGAAATCAATGATGAATATTTTTTTGCATTCTTTTCTTCCTCACCCTTGAAGGTCGTGTTAATCGATGGTGTCATACCTTACCATATGCTTCCTTCCATTCTTTTCATTAATTTTCTTTAGGAGCTTTATCAAGCCTTCAATAGGTATGATTATCGAGATGTTCTTAAAATAACTAATTAGTTAAGGATGAAGCCTAATGAATCAATTCAGGATTTCTTTGATTGTTTTCTTCGCCTTTGTTGTGAATTTCCTGAAGAAGTTGCGAATTTTGATTTCTTGAAACTAAAGTTGGAGTTCTTGGTTCATATCTCTTTGCACGGTGAACCAAAACCACCTGACGTTTCTACTTCCACAACTATTGTAAGTCATGAGACACCCTTAATTTCAAAGGAGGAACCTACTATTCCTTTTGTTCCTTGTCCTCCTCCTTTTCCAATTTCGATGAGGGTGCCTCTATGAAATGATAATAAATTTTGGAAATTTTCACATCAAATTCCTAATCTTTCTTCTCATCTTCCTTCTGCTTTTCATGATTTAGATCCAATGGAGGAAATACCAGAATGGCTCATGAAGCCTATGGTCAAGACTAATATTTACATTCCTTAATATGGTATTAACACTCATAACACTAATCTTGAATATGATTTGGATTTATGTTATCCTCCATCATTTATGTGCAATGACTCTTTGTACTATGATTATCTTGATCAATCTGCTCCACCAACTATTTTTTCATAATATCTTGATTTTCAATTTGTTGGTCCAAGTTGCAATCAGGTTTAAGGTAGTCACATTACATAGGTATAGGAGCATCAAGGTGAATATTATTCAATATTTCTTCTCTTTTTCAAAATCCTTCGTGTGAATATGGTGTTTCCTCATTATTGGCTCATATTGAATTTTGTAATCTTGGTAGTCAATCAAATGCGAACATTTTTCATAATCAATTTCAAGTATTGGGAAGAAATCATTTTGATGAGGATGAACCCATCGATATATATGATGATGGATGCCCAATTGAACTAACCAATCTTCCAGTTCCTCTGGAAAATTTTAATTTGGAAGATTTAAATCTACAATATGATCTAGTGAAAGGATAGTTTCTTACTGAAACCTCCTCTTACCCTCATTATCCCTTGTGTCCTACTATTTTTGATGCAACTACTTGCGATGGAGATACTCCATGCTCTTCAAGTGCTTCATCTGAAAATTTAATTTCTCAATTGGAACAATGTGGTGAGGATATTCCTGATAAAATCATTGAATATCATATCCACCCCTCATCATCTCTTTTTTGAATGGAGACAACTCTTCAAATCATCTTGCTCATGAAATTTAGTTGATTCATACATCTCTAGATTTTTAATCAGAAGAATATTTCGATTTAACTAATATAGTTTTTGAAGTCGTAAAATCTGATCAAATCAGTGACAAAAATGGCTGCCATATGATTAGTAGTGGTCTTATTGAAAAAAGTGGTAGTATTTATCCTCACACCATGCATGATCCAGTTCAATCTTAAAATTTTGATTTCACGATCCTAGAAAGTTCCGGGATTTTTCAAGGAGTCGATGCACTTCAACTTCCATTGATGGTTATGTCAGGATCTCATGACTCTAGTAAGTTCCCCGAACTTAGTCAGATCTGGTGTCTCTCACAAAATATTTCCCTTTGCATGGTTTCTCTAGATGTAAATTCCTTCTTAAAATATGTTTGGTATTGCAGATGTAGTCTTTTGAACTTTCAAGATTTTGTTTCTAATCAGATTCATGATTCTTCTTCAGTTTATTCATCTTCATGCAAAATATCTTGTATCAAAATTAGGTTTGGAATGTGTATCTGTCACAGAATCATGGAACTTTGAAGTTAATAATTTCAAAAATAATATTTGGCATAAGAAACCATTCCTATCAGATTCATTTCTTAATAGTCAACTCTTGGTTTTTATTGAGAATGTTATATTGCAGATCTCTCCCTTCATCACACATGAAATCCTCTTGAATGATAATGAATGCATGAGTTATCTATAAAATCAAATTCTTCTTCATTCATCATATCCTGAATTTTTTCATGTGTTTGTTGTATTGAAATTCATTTTTACTTCTTTTGATAATTATGATGATAGTGTAGTATGTTACTGATTACAAGGAAACAAAGTGTCATATAAATTATGCAAGGAAGATGATCCATGTGTTCAAGGCATTTGTAAGGATATTAAAATTGATCCATATTTGAACAGAGAATATCATGTCATAAGTAGTCCATCTGATCTTAATATTAAATTCCATTCGTTGTATGAATATCCCACCAGTATATCAGATCATAGTTGTTTCATATTGGTTAACCTTTATGGTTTTCCTCACTATTCGGGTAATTGTTAAGTAGTTGAGGACCTTCAGCCTTCACTGTTGTTTCTGTCAGGTCCTCACTTTCTTGGGATACTTATTTAATACAATCAGATAGATTTTCTCTCCCAATATTCTCATCTTAATCCCGCACTTTTAATTTCAAATTCACCTTTTCAAATATTTCAAGATTCTCAAGAGGATTGCTTCGAGTTTCTAGATCCAATCGTTGAATAATTTTAGCAATATTACCTGCTAATATTTGTTGTGAATAACATATTTCGATATTTCCTCACACTTTCTAAGAAGTACAGTGTGGATGAAGATAGGTTCAAAAGAGGCTTCCAAGGTTTTTTTAACTTTGGTCTTCGTCAAAAAAGTAAGAATGTGAACTAGTTAAAAGTAGTGGTTGTGACACATCTTTTCACCAACATGAAATACATTATTTTCATTGTGAAAGTATTTCAAGATCTTACCTTTTCTGTTGCACATTTTTTTATCTCAATTTTAATCAATCATATCTTTGTGATTGTAGGTTGGGAACAACTAAGGTGGATCATTAGAAATTTCATTATGTGTAACCCCAAACTTCTAACTAGTTAGGTTAGGAGTAGGTTAACTACATGTTAGTTTCCTTTCCACATTATTCCTTCATTCATTTTCTGTAGTTTGTCTTATGTTTTCTTATTTTGGTTTTGCATCATGTTTTGGTTTATCCCCCTTTTTTTTTTCTCCTGGTTTTGTTTCCTTGTTGTGTCTTAACTCTTCTTTCATTTTGTAAGACCTTGCATTAAGATTCTATGTTATATCAAAAGGAAATGTGGAAAAATATAAAAGGATTAGCGACACTGCAACATTTGGCTAAATCTCTATCCTTTTTCCTTATCTTGGTTACACCTTTTGGTCGATGATGTTCCGATGGAAAATACGATCCTTGTGTAAGGAAAACCTTGTGTTGAACCATGATATCCATGTCTACTCTGGAAACCTCATACCTACACACGGGTCTTTATGTTTCAAAGTTTTCAGGATGATCCAATTAAGTATAAAAGGATAACGGGAAAATATAAACGAGCAAACTAATATCAAAGGTATTATATATGCTTCTATGAATGGGAAACCTTTTATGCTCTCAATAAGTCAAGATCCCTCTTCTGCCCATGAAATAAATAAGTTTCGATGCACAGTCCTATATATATAAAGAAATAAAGGAAAAAGAAGAGAAAGGATTATTGCGCAGATAGGTGAAGCAAGAAACTCCGTTGGGGTACTATCTAGGCATGCTAGCAGTGGAGAAATGTTTGTGTCCCTAATGTGAACCTGTCGAGGTACTGTCTAGGCCTACTAATAGTAAAGCAACACCAAAGATGAAAAACTAAACTCTAAAAATCTAAATCCCACGAACCTCATTACCCTTTAGTGATTTGAAAAATTGTGTGACTGCTGGCCTTATGTTTGTGTTTAACTGATTAAAGGAGTCAAGGGGACTATTTTTATACATGGGTTAAGTGGGGAAGCCATGGTAACCTTAACGATGAATCAATACTCCTTGAAAAACTAGACCCCACAAAAGAATTGACTAAGGCAAAGAAGTTGAGGTTCTACTAGTGTGTCACCAAGTGTTACCGCTATGACACAACCTGCCAAAACTATACCTACACTTGAATTTTGTAGTCTACTGTGGATCTTGCAATCGGTCTTTCTTTGGTCACTTCTTGATCGGTCAAAGTTACTTTCTTACACATGCACATTTTTCAACAACTTCATGGGCACATAATTTTATGCAAGCTTGAACAATCATAGCATAGTCCATCAAGATAGTTCCTATCTAATGTTCAACACATTTTGACATTCAGTGTGCACTATCATTGATAGTCCCTCACTTTTGGCTACATTTGTACTTCTATTTTGGTGAGTTTTTCAAACTTTCGCTTTTGCACACCTTCGCTTTCACGAGAGTCGTTTTCATGATTTCGATTGTCAATTTTTCTTTATTTCACTTTAATTGGTGTCATTTTCATGTTATCTTCTCTCTGGCATGTGATTCTTTCACTTTCATTTGTGTATCGCAAGTTTCATTCGCACTTTCCTCTTCAAATTGTAAATTTTGTATTTTATAACGTGGAGTGTCGCACAATGTACGAAATATAGTTTTGTTGTGTTTCAAGGGGTAATATTTGCATTAATGAGTTGTACTTACCATGCAAGCATGTATCCCACTTATTCTGAAAGTTTCAGGCACTACCGCACAAGAATTTTCACGGTCGTCGCAAAGTGTATCTTTGGTGTCGCACTTATTGTAAGTTTTCACAAAGTTGTTGCACTGAGGGAAGTATGTTGCTCGTGTGTTTTGGATGATCAATGTTGTGTCGCCAATTTTCCTAAGTGTGTGATCACAATCAAGTCTTGTCAATTTTCACATAATTTTCATGCATCCCACACTTAGTCAAATCTTTGAAAACTTCCTAACTGGACAACCTAGCCTCATCTAGCCCTCTTGAACTACACATTGTATAGTCGCAGCCTTCAAGCTACAACATTGCCTCTTGGAACTATGCAATGTGCAATTCCTGCCTTATAGGACTATGCACTATGTAATCATAGTGCTAAAGCCGATGAGCTCTAAAACTGAGAAATACATTTCTCTATCCAGGCCTGAACTACACATTGTACAGTCTCAATCCTTAAGCCCAACCCTTGCTCTATTGAACTGTGCAATTGGGAAATCACATGGCCTCCTTATCATGATGATGAAGTGAAATGTGAAGTGGAAGACCAAGATTCATCCATGTAATACAAAAAGTCACATAGGAAGTTGAAAGGTCATTTAGAAGTAAAAAAGTAATGAGGGTAGTCCAAGAGTCACAAGGGAGGTGAAGCATCACCCCATTGGTTGTATATCCACCCTCATTTTATGAGTAAATGAATTTTCACCTTGGCTCCTCCCGCAAGGCATTAAAGAGACAAGCTAGTTATTTTGGGCAGCAAGGAGTGGCTCCAACACTCTACTATTGGGGTTAGTGGTGTTCATTGTATACATGTGTCTTGGGGATTTTACTTAATATATAAAACCTAATGGCCAACACATTCTTCATGCATGGATTATGAATATTTGTAATATTATTCTGAAAATGTTTGTAATTCATTTTTTTTTTTACCTGTGCTAAATTAGTTGAAATATTTTGATTATTTTAGTGATTATCATATTGAGAATGTGTTGTAGTGGTTTCTATGATTGTCGCATCCTTGTGAGCTATTCTAGTGGATCTTATATAGATCTTTCTGGTTTTTTTTTGTTGCAATGATCGCCGCATTTTTATGGACTACTCTGCTTGGTGTTAGACAAATTCTTCTTGTTTGTGTCTGTATCTACTAGGGTGGTACTATTACCTCTCTTTTATAGGCTCACTTTTCTTCCCCTTCACAGTATAATAACCTTGACACACCTACAACTGAACACTCACTGGGCACATTCACTTGATTTTCGAAGGTGCATATGCATCCCTCTCTCTTTCTGAAAGTTAGAGACAAGGAAAAACTTTAAGAAAATAGTAATCAATTCGTATTTCGGATGGGGCTCCTATCCCAAATGGTGTGAGGTCTAACTAGAACCACATATCAGGGATACCCATTTGTTTGACAGATTTCCATCACCCGTAAACACCATGACACCCTTACCTTTTCTAGGAGCCTTGTTTCTATGCTCAATTATTTATGTTTCGGTGTTTTCCACATTGATCCAATCAAGGAATGAAGTACAAGGGGAAAATATTAACAAGAAAAATCATACTAGAGGTTTTATATATGCTTCTCTGAAGGAACAACCTATTCTACTCTCAATAAGTTGATATTCCTCTCCCACCCCATGAAATAAATAAGCGTTGAAGAACAATCATATTAAATAAATAAATAAAGAGTTAAAGAAGAGAAAGGATTCTTGTGCAGGGAGGTGAAGCAAGTAACTTTGTTGGGGTATTGTCTAAGTTTGCTGGCAACGAAGAAATGCTTATGTTCCTAAAGTGACTCCGTCGGGGTATTGTCTAGGCTTACTCGTGTCGAAGCAACACCAGAGATGAAAAATATACTTTGAATATCATAAGCTTGTGAATAACATTACCCTTCTCCTAAATCGAAACATTGCGATATGGTTTATTTTATGTGTGTGTTCAACCGAGAAAGGATGAAGGGGACTATATCTATATTGGGTTAAGTGGGGAAGCTATAGTAATCTATATCATGAATCAATACTTCCTAAAAAAATAGGCCCTGTAGAAAAGGTTAGACCAAGGAAGAGAAGCTAGAGTTCTACTAATGTGTCGTCAATTGTTATCGTTGCGAAAAATACCCTCCAAAATTTGGTATACTCTTGAATTTTAGAGCTTACTATGGAACTTGTGATCATTCGTTCCATAGTCAATTTATGGTTGATCATTGCTTTGTAAAGTATTCTAGCCTTCTTCATAGTTTGTAAGTGTCAAAGGCACCCGCTCACACATGCTCAGTCCACAAAAAGTTCATGGGTGCACTATTTTATCCAAGCTTGACAAAGCATAGCACAATTCCATCAAGACAATGCCTATACAATTTTCAACCTATGTCAACAGTTAGTGCACACTCTCATTGACAATATCTCACTTTTGGTCACAATTTTTCTTCTATTTCAGTGAATTTTACCAACTGTCACTTTTGCACACCTTTGCTTTCACAAGTGTCACTTTCATGTTTACGACTATCGTGTTTTATTTTTTTCACTTTATTAATTTTTTTTCTCATGCTATATTTGTTCTTACATGTGTCTCTTTAAATGTCATTTTCATTTTGCAAGTATTGTTTTCACTTTCCTCTTATTGTTGCAAGTGTCATCTTTTAGCATGGCAAGCATCGCATATCGCACAAATGTAGTTTTGGATAGTTTCAAGGGGTAATATTGATGCTAATGAGTCATTCTTATCATGAATACATGTATTTCACTCATTCCCAAAGTTTCAAGCACCGTCACACAAGTTTCGTCATTGTCTTCGTGAAGTGCACCTTTAGTGTCGTACTTGGGAAAAGTTGCCACATTGTCGTTGCATTGGGGGATTATGTTGTTCATGTGTTATTAGTGATCAATGTTGTGTTGTAAATTTTTCTAAGTGTGTGATAATGCTCAAGTTTTTTCATTTTTCACTTTGGCCTTATTGATCCCATACTTAGCCAAATCCAGAAAAGTGCCTTCCCGAGGCACTTGACCTCACTTAGCTTTCCTGAACTACACACTGCACAGTATTAGATCTCAATCTCAGACCTTGCCTCTTGGAACTATGAAATGTATAGTTCATGCCATCCAAAAATGTTAATTGTGTAGTCTCAATGCTCATCCTTGACCCTTGAGTTCCAAAACTACACAACAACTAACTTCCAGTCACTTTCTTTTGTGCATTGCACAATCTCAAGCAACAAGCCTCTAGCTTGACCTCTTGAATTGTACAACTACACTAGTCATAGGAATTTTCCCCTCCTGAACTGCGTAGTGGTAAACCTCAAACCTCAATCTTCAATATTGACCCCTTGATCCCCTCAATTATGCGGTTGTCTTGCCCTGGCCTGCCTAAACTGCGCACTGCGTAGTCTCATGGTTCAGTCGTGGCCCCTAACCTCCTTATTTGTGAAATTGCATAATCCTTGAACCAATCTCTCAGCCTATCACCTAGTTCCAGATCAGTTAGTGGTACTAAGGGATTGGAATGATGTCATCTTTTCATGACTGGATTTTAGTTGCAGGTATTATATCATGTTATGACAGGATGTTGATGAAGGATATGAAGAAGGAGATCCAGCTAGAAGATAGCATTGTAGATGTAAATACAAGTTGTTAAATCAAGAAAGACAAAGGGACACCAGATTGTGACAATAGTTGGAGATCAATATCACATTTAATACTCCCTACCTTTAATCCTTATGGAGGAGGAAGAAGAATAACATGTTCCAACTTTCAAGAAGACACAAAGAGAGTAGTATCAAGAGTGCCTTGACATTACCATATCATCATGTTTTCCATGTCATTAATGTCATGTAATTTATTTTCATGAGTTATCATTTTCCACATAATTAATGGATTATGTAATTTCAATATATGAGAAATGTAATGTAAAGTGGAATTGCAAGAGTCATATGTAGAATGTGAAAATTCATGGAGGAGTCAAAAGGTCATAGAGAAGTCAAGCAATCATGAGGGAATTCCAAGGGTCACAAGGTAGGTGAATGGTCACCCCATTTGTTATATGCACCCTCATAACTCATGAAAAGTAATTTTTACCTTGGATACTCCATCGATCAGGAGTTAGAGAAGAATATAGTTCTTTTGGAGGAGAAATTGGTTTCTCTAACCCTCCACTATTGGAGCTAGTGCTGTTCACTGTGATGACGTATCTTGGAAATTTTGCTTAATTTCAAGGCTCATTGAGCCAATACATTTTCATGTGTATGTCGTAAATATTGTAATACTATTCTTTGAATGTTTGCGATGTATGTTGTTTTCATTTGTACTAAGGAAATCAAACTGTTTTGATGTCTTTGGTACTCATCTTTTTGAAGGTGTGTTGTATGTGTTCTAACAATTTTTGCTTCTATATGAACTATTTCTCTACTTTATCAACAATTCATTCATATGTATATGCTTGTGTGTCTTTACTAGATTATTATAATTTTTTTATTTTAAAGGATTACTTTTATCTCCCTTTCGGTAGAATAACCTTAATACATTCTGTAGTTGAACATTCCACAAGGCATACTCACTTTTTCATCCGAAAGTACATGTGCATTACTCTCTTGTGTTGACCACTGTAGCCAAGGAAAATATCTAAGAATATATGGTAGATGAGCCTTATTTCTTCAAGAGATCCCACACCATATGGTGTGAATTCCGATTGGGAATTTTCATCGGGGAGATCCCATTGGTTGACGGATTTCTAGCACCATCAACACCACCATGTATGAATTTGTAAATAATTTTATTATTTCCATGAGATATGTACCATATTTGAAGGAGGAAAAGCCAAAATACAAAGCTTCATTAGTTTTTTGCATTTTCATTTAGGGAGAGGATAGAGTTTTACAATCTAGAGACCATAGATGAGACTATTAGGAAGGGAAATGTTTTCTTTAAATAGAACCAAAAGAAAGGTAACAATTTTAAAGGTTGGATGGCCAAGAAACATGATAAAATTAGTACTAATAAAAATGGGTTTAAGCATAACCTTCCTTTTCAAACACCTTTAAAAGTAATAAATGAGGGAATTAAAGAAAAAGTGTGAATTAGTAGAAAAAATTAGGACAAAAATATGTACCAGGAGATGAAATAGGAAATAGGAACTTTGGAGAAAAAAAAACCACCAATCAAATTTTGGAGTTGCAATGAGAACCATTTGTGTAGAGACTATCCATAGAACCCAGTAAATAAAATAGCAACAATAAATAACCTGCAATAATCCTCTACAGCCAATTATCTTCCTGTAATATTCCAAGGATTAGTGTTGTTAGGATCCTATATTTTATAGGATCTCAAGGTGATGGAGTATTTTCTATTTCTAAATTTACATTGTAAATAATTTTCAATATGCAAATGATTTCCAAAAAAAGTATATATAAAAGAAAATTAAAAGAGGGTATGTCAAAAAATGAATATGAAGAAAAAGACAAAAAGAAATAAAATTGAAAAGAATAAAAAGAGAATAAAAACCCCACAAAAGAAAATAGAATAATACTGAAAGTGCTGCAAATTCAAATGCCACTACTCATATATTAGTTTTCTTTATGTCATAATTGAATAAGATTGTGTGTAGCTTGTCTTAAAATGTCACAATGACTAGATTTTTGTTCAAATCATACAACTTAATCATGATTGAACAATTGTGAATTTCATGTTAATTAGGGTAGTGAATAAATATTTGTCAAACAATTTAATCTTGGCAAATCAGTAGTTAGGTAGACAATGAAATTGATTCAACTGTTTAAATTGAATCAATAGGATAAATAAGTGATAGAGTAGGTTAGATTTTTATAAAAAAATAAGGTGATGTGGGTTTGCTAGCTTAAATGCACCCCAAGGAAAGAAGAAAAAATTTTAGTTTAGAAAAAGAAATGAAATTCATGGGTAGGTAGAGGTTGTGTTGAAGCTTTGAAAAGAATTAAAATGCTTATCCTAAGTTTGTGTTTTCAAAGGTTTTTTTATGTTTATGAAGAGAAAAAGGGAAAAATCTCTTTATCCTAAGTCTAAATAATCAGGCGAATGAATATAAAAGTTTGGCATATCATTATATATCCTAAATTTTATACATTTGTTTAATCCTCCCACAACCCGAAAAAATTTCATTTCACATTACTTTAAACCCCACACATTTATTCCACTCATCATTGTTTCCACCCCCAATCTGACGACCCTCATTTGTTTTCGCCCCCCCCCTCTCCATCCGAGCTTTACCACCAAGGGGGGGTCCGAATAAAGCATTTTTTTTCTTTTCAGGTCCACACTAATGTGGTGCTTCCTCCGCATTTTTCACCCCCCTCCACTCAACCACTTACCACCTCATACCCCCTCCCCCGAATTCAACTTTCTCCCTCTAATACCGAAATTGCTATTATGCCCATTGAGCACCAATCTTATCATGCCAGTTTGATTGTGTTTATTACCAATTAAGTCCCTTCCTGTAGTAAAGCACTTGTTGACACATTTAATTCAAAATTTATCATTAATGCAATGGATCCGTGCCACAATCAACGGAAACTGTCAATTTTGTATAACGCCATACATAATGAGCCGATTTATCCTTTAACTTGTTTATTTCTTTGCACATTATATATGCTTGTTACAGGTTTATAGAGTACTGGAGAAATTTAATCTAATAATTACCAGACCCAACATTGCTTCAACTGTGTCTTCTTCACCAGTCCCAAAGCCTAATACAGATCTGGTAACCTATTCATCTCATAACCCTTTCAATTACCTTAAATCTAACTGCATCATGCATCCTCAGAAGAAAGGCTAGGAGGAGCCTGTAAGTCCATTGATCCATCCTCCTGTCAACCTAGACCACATCCCTTTAGCCGATAGAGACTACAAAATTCACAAAACCCTCTATGAATTTGAACTTTTTGAGATGTATTGTTGGCTAGAAGACAATTATATAGACAAGTTCGATGATATTGGATAGTGGGAACCAAATTTACCTCATTACATATTTCCCCATTCCCACAGTGCCCCTAAATTCATCTATAAGTGTCAGGCATGTTTCATACCCATCCAAAGAGCCATAATTGCTCCCAATGGATAAATTATGTTCACTATCACTGCCCAATATATTGACCAAATGATGCAATCCCCTGTTGTAGAAAATGGAACCCCTTTCTCATAGGAATCCCTCAATGAATTATATCAGAAGCTGGACCTTGAAAAAAGGGCTAAAACCCTTGAGCTTTTCTAGCTGAAGATGCCCAATTGCCTAAGAATCATCCTCCCTACACTTCCTCCAATTTCCCTGATAGAGCCAAATAGATCATCATTTTCATTTATTACGTCCTTGGATATTACTTTGAGTAGTGGGTAGATGAGCCAATTATAGGTTTCCTTTCTATTTTCTCTATAGATTCTAAGCCATCTATCTTTTTCAATTTTATCCAACTCCTAGCAGATGTTATCCATGACCAATTTTTCAGATTCCAAACAAAAGAGGTGTTTAAATATTCCTCTGTATTTGTTTATATGTTTTTATATTTTCATGGAGACAGATTTAAGTTTGCAATGCAGAAATTGGATGATGATGGAAATAAGAAGTCAGACTTCTTCTGGACTACCATGGTGATGAAAGAGAAGAAATATTATTCGTACAAATAGTTCATTGAATTTTTTGTACATCCAACAATGAGTCTTCTTAGTAGTCCACCTAAGGCAAGATTTAGTGAGGATATCAGAAATATTTTACAGCTATCAGATCAAACAAAGACAGGTGACCAGTATTTATACCAGAACTATATAGAATTGAGGATTTATGGTTGTGAGCTTGCTCCATACAAGCTTCCAAAATTCCTCCCAATGAGGATTTTTGCCTTATAATACATCAAGAAAATGTTGAATTCCGATGAATTCCACTTTGTGTCACCAAAGAAGAACTACCAATTCAGAATTAAAACACAAATAGGACCATTTATTTGCAACAGCATGGT
Source organism: Pinus albicaulis (assembly GCA_034641835.2). Classification (NCBI taxonomy): domain Eukaryota; kingdom Viridiplantae; phylum Streptophyta; class Pinopsida; order Pinales; family Pinaceae; genus Pinus; species Pinus albicaulis. The sequence goes on along the minus strand of CM076582.1, from coordinate 796,627,782 downwards.
AGCAGGGGAAGAAACAAAAAAAATGTTAAAGGAAATGAAATTCAGCCTCAGTTTCACCTAGTCCTATAATCCATTAGGAACCATCTCAAAACCAAGGGTAGAAAACATGTCTACTCACATTCATACACACATGCCAGCAATAGATAATTATATTAACCAAATATAATGGGCTGAAAATAATCCGCAAGAGGTTGAGGAGAAGTTATTCTCCACTTATACATCACTGACTCGTGTCCCATAGGATAAATCAAGAAAAGAATGAGGGAAGAAGAGTCACCTTCAATGACTGAAACTTCCAGCAAAGAATCCAATATTATGTACTGGAAGAGGACCAAGCTCAATCCTAAAATTAATCCAAATAAAGATACAGAATAGGAGGTCAGCATAATCACCAAGGAAACACCTACTTCTTCACAAGTTGGTGACCAAACTACTCTCTCTCCTACTACTTCAACAACTTCACAGGATCAACAGCAAACCATTTAGACAAGTAAATTTGTCACAAGAGAGAAAGAGAAAACAATATTTGATACATTCAGGAAAATCAAGTTGAAGAATGAAATCTTGAAGAATAGCACCTACAATCAATTCTGGAAGTAGACTTCTAGTTCTTAGAGTAGACTGCTATGAGCATTTGACTCTGACAAAGGAAAAATACAAATGGCCTTTCTAGAGGCACAGATTTCACAGCCCAAGAAAACAACAGATTACAAGAAGAATTCATTTGAGTTTGACATCAAATACATCCATCCCATTGATCGAATGGAGATGCACAAGAAAATAGGAGAAATGATTTCATCTACATTGACTAGCTATAATTTTATCTAAATTGCAGGTTTCCTTAGAAAACATTCAGTCACAGCTAAAGATGGAGAAAATATCCTCTCTAGCTAAGGATACAAGAATTAATTCTTTGGAAGACTTAGTGCTCAGAGTTGGAGATGATCCTTCCAACATTAAAGCTGCAGAAGAGATAATAAAGAAGAAAAATGCTGACATAGTAGCACTAAGGAAGAAACTGGAACTATCAACCACAGAAGACCCTTTAACCAAGGATATTGAAGAAATAGAGTCTCAAAAGTCAGACATGATGAATATCATCATGGAGCAAAATTCCCAATTGAGACAAATGGAATCAGAAATGGAGAAAATGATCAAGGAGAAGGAGCAGGATGCTAAGCTTTCTATGGTTCCTTTGGAGGATGTACCTCTTACAACCATCCCCACAGCTATAGCTTCTACAGCAAGCACAACAGATGGTGCAAAGAAATTAACAAAGGCAATGCAGAATCTTTCTATCCAGACAGAAGAAATCAAGAAGCTTCAAGATCAAGTTAAATTGTTGCAAGATCAGAAATCGAGAAGTGAAAATTTTCATGCAGCTGAAGCACATAAAGCACAGAAACTGATAGAGAGGTTGCAGAAGTCAGAGAGAGAGTCATCCATTAGACATACATTGGGCCAAATCAAAGAAATAATCTAGACATATATCATTGAATCCATAAATGAAATACGGCCCTACATCTAGATTATATTTGAACATAAGGAATTGATAGATAAATCTAATTATGCCATTACAACCATCACGAAAGAGCTTGGAGATATGCATAATACAGCCAAAAACATCATCAAGTTCCTAATATCCAAGAACATATATTGGTTGGATGACTTGGGAGTGGATGACAGAACATAGACAATTTTAGAAGTGAAGAAGGTTCTTACTAAGAAGAACCTGATTGTTCAGTTGGAAGATAAATTCCATAACTTATTGATAGTTGTGAATAGATTCTTCAATAGGATTGAAACTTTAACGTCAAAGAAGGGTTTTCCCTCTCTGTTTGTAATTAATGACAAACTGATGACCGACAAAACTATGTGAAGAAACTCAGTGAGATTTCCAGAGACAGCCAAATTTTCCAATATCAAAGGCACCATGACAAGAAATAATTTTTGGAAGCATTGAATCATGATCTTTTCATCCAGCATGAGGTAAACCACATCTTTGTGGTAAAACCTACTTTTTCCAAATATATTAAAGTGGATGAAATTTATAGAAAGTTCATTAAGTTAACTATCTCAGATGAATATTGATGGGATAAGTTAAGTGGACTTCAATAGTAAAGAGTGAATGAGAGAGGTCAATAGTAGCCAACACATCAGCCAGCACTACAGCGAGCGCAGCCCACAAATAGGTATAAGTGCCAGCATTCGAGATCACCTCCACCGAGCCTATTTTTTGTCACAGTTAGAGTTTATTCCTCAATATAGGCTAATAATACAGTGTTTGTTGATAAAGTTTGATTGTAATCAGTTTTGTACTATACTAGTATAAATACTTCACTGTTCGAAGTATTCTAGGTTGATTTCTGAATATATGTTTCGTACTACGCAACTGTAATTTCCAAGTTTTGTTGGAGCATCAATAATGTGGTGTATTCACTAGTGAACTGATTATATTCTTACTGTGTTTGTTACACCATTTTTTGGTCATCTAACCTATTATCATTAGATGGATCCAAGTACACCATGTAAGACCAATTTTACCCTAAGCAAAATTGCTTTCACTATAAAAATAACTTAGTAAACCACCTTTATTAAGTTGTTTATGGTCTAAACAGGAAACCCCATGAGGAAATATTAAATAAATCTACATTTGTTTGATTTTCCTCAAGGAATAATTAATTAAATAGCAGTTTGATTAATATTCCTAGTTACATTTAACCCAAAACAAGGAAATTAATTAGATAAATCATTATTTATCTTATTATGTCCTAAAGAATAGTTATTTAAGCCTTATTTAAATAACATTCTTTGTTAAATATGACTAAATCACCCATAAATAATTAAATAAATCATTATTTATTTGATTATTACTCAACCACATCCTTAAAATGATAAATAAATCATTTATTTATTTATTATTTACAAATAAAGGGATTTGACCCAAGTCAAATTCATTTTCCCCCTAACAAATATAATAAAATATTCCATAAAATTTGGATCTTGATTTGGTTAACAATATTTTAACTATGCACCAATATCTAGACTAACTCAATATTTTTTTATAAATATAAGGGTTTTCCCATTCATTTACCACCTTTTGTTGCGTAAATATCATTCTGGATCTATACTTTTGGTCTGACTAATGATCCACCATCATAGTCATATTTTGCTACCATTTTTGTCTGGGTTTTCTACACCATCAAGAGAGAGGAATTTTAGATCTGAAGTGTTGAAGACTTACAAGAACCCATCCCATTGAGGAGAACTGGGAACACCCTCCTGTGTTTTCCTCCCAGGTTCCCCTAATACAAAATTCATTCAACATATTCTTATCTTGTCTATTGGATGCATGGAGTAAATCATATTTTTTCTACTGTTTAATGTCTTCTAATGCATAGATCTAGATTTGTGCAGCATTTATCTTGATCACCTAACTGCAAATCTGAAGATATTGGAAATCATCTCTGTTGTTAGGGCTATTGGTTATGCACAGCTAAAGTGGTATTTTTTCATACGCTTGGAATTAAGATTCATACTAACAACTGGTGACTCCACACAGGTTTATGATTACGACCTATATCGTTTTTCTGATCCTTGCATATCCATCTGCTTCAAACCCTAGGATTTATCTTCAGCCCCTTGTATTTCTTTTCTTGATGTTTTTTTTAACCTATAAAACCCTAAAACAATAAAAATTATAACTTTCACGTGTTTTCGGACCTATTGCGCAGGTGACAGACATCAACCGCAGCTGAGACGACACTTTTTTTGAAATCTTCCGCCGAGAGTGTCAGAAGTGTAGGTTGCACTTTATGGCCCAAAACCGATGACCTGAAGCTTTAGGAAGTGGGAATCAGCCCAAAAACTACGACCTCTGCTGAAAACAGGTCAGAAACTACAACCTGGATTTTTTGCAGGGATTTTTCTGAAATTTTTTTGGGTTTTTCTGAGCCTCTATTCAGGGTTTTCTGACCTCCGTTTCCACCCATTTTGGACCTATACTTTTTTTGGTTTGCTCAAATAAGTGGGAACCTAGCCCCCTAGGGCTTCAATACCCTCCAATTTTTGTGGAAGAGTTTTTGTTGTTGCAAGTTGTCTAAAATTTCAGAGTCTTCAGCCATTTTTCAGATCTGATACCTCACCCTTAGATCCGCTTCAAATCCACTTGGTATCCATCCAAATCACCTCATCTAGCTTTGTTTGGGTTTCCCTCTAGGGTCCACTCCATTTCCCTCCAGGAGATAGCCTTTCACCACCTCTTTTTACAGCAATTTTTCCTCTGATTTGTTGTTTTTTTCTGCACCACTTTCCAGCAAATTTTGTCCTTTAGATCCCTGTCCCTCCTGACCTTAGATCTATTGGCTTTGTTAGTGTGTTTTTATTAGTTTTTTACTCACCTACAGACTAATTGTTGAGAGGCTCGCCTCCTAGGGTTTAGATTATTGCATTATTAGCTATTTATTTTATGTTTTTGTAGACTTATATACTGTCATTTGCAGGTTTATTTACAGCTATACAGCACACTTTTTCTTTTTTCTCTACAAACTTCTGGGCTTAAAAATTAAAATTTACACACTTCACACACACACCCTAAGTGAAAAAGGGCTTGGTTAACACCGCCAAGAAAAGACTCTAAAACATTGAAATCAATTGATCCTGCACCTCTCTACCCTTGTTTCAACATTGTAATCAGTTGATCCTGCACCTCCCTGACCTTGTCGGTATCTTTTTCCTTTGTGTCGTGTTTGTGTCGGCATCATTGGGCCATCAAATCATTTATCATGGAGACTTCTTGGCCTTCATCCTCAGTTTTCGATAGGAAGACTTACTCCTCCGCATAGGATTCGAGTTAGTCCTGCACCGAGTCCGCACACCGACTCTTCTTCTGGTCCTTTGGGTTCTCCTTCTCGCTCCACCTTCAGTTCTCCCCCTAACACCTTCACCATGTCTGGTGTAGGACCCAATGCTGGTCATAACCCCGGCCCTCATGTTGGGAATACCACTAGTGGGACCGCAACAGACACAACCTCGGTTGCACCCTTGCTCCCCTTCATGACAGGCCTCATCCTCCCCGATTTTGACTAGTTGATAAACGAACCTATATACCATGACGCTATTTGGCTTGCTATGCCGACAAAGTTCCCATCCGACATCCCAAATTTTGAAGGCCTTGCTGGAGAAGATCCTTCAAATCATGTTCGATCTTTCCACATGTGGTGTTCGTCTAACTCCATTACCAATGACTCTGTCTGTCTTTGGTTGTTCCAACGTACACTTACAGGTGAGGCTTCTAAGTGGTATGTTGATCAGGCCCCTTCCTCTCATACCACTTTTGCGACTATTTCTCAGGATTTTTTGTCTTACTTCTAGCTTCCCCTTTGTTATGACACTGGTATCAATTTTTTGACTTTTTTCCGTCAATCATCTGCGACCCACCTATTCGATCATGTCCAGGAATGGCGGAGAAGAAAGAGCCTATCTCAATCCCCTACCTTCAAAGACCGTGTCTACATGGACTAGTTCCTTAGATCTCTCTTGCCTCCTATCGGGAAATATGTCGCATCACATTTTCCTCAAACTGAAGAAGCCACTCTCCAAATGGCATTAAAATATGACCTGATCTACGCTCAGTCGGGTTATGTTTATACTGCTCTACCTGATATTCCCAAACCTGGTGGTGCCAATGCACTGGGGGAACCTCATGCCACCGACGGTATCGTTGGAGCTCTCTCTAATCCATACGCTCAACCTCCCATGGGCTATGGTTTTCCTTGGGGGGGGGGGCTCGCACCTCCTGCACTTTTCCCCCTCCCGGTAGCACGTATCCAGGATACGACATGCCTCATATTTTTTCCCATCCTCATGTTTACCACACTGTTACCCAACCTCCTTATTATCTGTATCCATGGCCTGGTGCTCCATCTCATCCAAAATTAGCACCTCTGCCTCCCTTGCCTTCTCAAACCCCGCAATAGCAGCCACTACCCCCTCAAGAGCAGGTGTATGCACAGTAGGGTGTGACTAATCCTCCTCCCTCCAAAGAGATGAGGAAAGGTGTTGAAAATGCAGCAAGATGATGGAGCTTAGTGAAATGAAGTCACCTTCACTAAGTGGGCCCGCAGGCAAATTCTAGCGCAAAGTCTATTTTTAGACTATGTCTATTTTTAGACATATGGAGCATGGTCCAGGGGTTGCAGTATGTTATTCTTGGAGTATTGGTAATGTTGGTAAAAATATATGGACCTATATTTTTTGACCTATAGGTCGATGTCTATTTTTATACTGCCTATCCTAAAAATAGGGAAGTCAAATATTATTTACCCTTAATAATATTTGGACTATAAACTTCAGTTTACTCTCTTGGAGCACTTCAATTCGAGCCTTGGAAGTGGCTCATGCATCTGACAGAGGAATTACGCTATTCCTAAGGGTTTGGTGAGCACATGCATGGTTGACTTCAGTTAGGACTTCAGTGGCAGAGGTTTGGTGGAGTTAATGAGACAGCTAGTGGAGTTGTGTTCGGTTTAACTTAGTTGAACTAGTTGAGATTAGTTTAACTAGCTAATCAACTAGTAATGAGTGGAGTGAATTAAATATTATTTAATTCATTAATTGGTAACTCATTATTCAACTCAAGAACACATCAGTTCACTACAGTGCATGAACAGTTCAGTGGAGACCAGTGAAAGAGGTAGATGAAAGGGTGGAGTTAGCTATCAGTGGCAACATCAGTTGTGCATGAGAATTGCACCACACTTGGAGGAATTTCCCATGATGATTGCGCTGTCAAGCCAAGGAGATTCGAACCTTGGATCTCTATATAGACAGGCCTGGATTGCGCAATAGAGGCAAGGCAATTGGCGGTGAGTTTTGAACCAGTAACCTGTTCAAAACTGAGCTAGATTGTGGGTAACTTTATGAGAAAGTACCGAGTACTTGTGAGGAGTATTGTACTGAGTTTGTTACTTGATTTTTCCATTATAATATACACAATAGCTGCGGGGTTTTCAGCTATAAGCTTTCCCCATACATACTGTGTTAATGTGTATGATGATTTGATGTGTTATCGCTTGTTTTATTTTCCGCATGTGTGATGATCTGAGTTGATCTGAAGTGGAAGAGATTATGTGTTGCATATAAATTCGAATTGTATGTGATCAGGATAGTCTCGGTGGATAATTAATCATTATTCAGCAAATTTCTACATGGTATCGGAGCTATTGAAGAAGAGATTGATCATCACAGTGATTACAAACTTATTTCGGTAGACAGAGTCTGCATGCGGGCCAGGTAGCCTCCGGATTCATCTTTCTTCGGAAAGTGAAAGGTCTGGTAAACGCCCCTTGCAGTCAATCTCTGTGCTAGAAATAATTTGTTCTCACAGATCTAGAGCGGTTGAGCTTTGAGGTGGAATTCGAATTTTGCAGCAATTTTGTTTTCTTGGTGCCAGTGTTGAAAATGTCTTTCAACGGTTTGCGACTCGAATATGCTCTTGAAGGAAGTTTGAATTATGTTGCATGGAAGGATCGCATGGAGGCAGTATTAGAAGAAAATGGTCTGAAGGATTTCATAGATACGGATGTCCAAAAGCCCACTGATCTTGCTGAAGTCGAAGCATGGCAAAAGAAGATGGTGAAATGTCGAAGGATCCTGTTGGAAGGCGTCAAGGATCATATTGTATCCAGCCTGCATGGAAAAGCTTCTCTATATTTAATGTGGAAAGCTTTGACAGATCTATTCCAAAGTAAGAGTGACCAAAGGAAGCTGGCGCTCAAAGATAAGCTCAGGAACATCAAGATGGAGAAAGGCGACAGTATCGCCAAATACCTCACGAAGTTCACTCAATGCAGAGATGAGCTGGGCAGTGTGGGGGTGACTGTCGAAGATGAGGACATGGTCGACCTGGCTCTCCTTGGTCTTCCAAAGGCTTGGAACTCATATCAAGATAGTGTCAATGGTCGGGAGAAGCTGCCGGGATGGGAGCGCCTTTGGGCGGATCTCATGCAGGAGGAGATAAGGAGGACTACTCGAGATGGATCTTCATCAAAGGGAGATGATGAAGAAAACTGCGCTTTGGTGGCCAAAGCAAAGAAGGGGAAGGGTAAGAAAACTTCTCATTCCGGTGCAAAGGGAAAGAAGCAGGTTATGGCGAAAGTGAAGTGTTTTCACTGCCATGATCACGGACATTATGCTACCAATTTTCCAAAGAAGAAGAAGAACAAGCAAGCGGGAAGATCTGCAGATGGAGAAGCTTTGGCTTCACAGTTCGAGCTTGACTTTTCACTGATCGCATGCTTGGTTTCAAGTGTGATGGTATCGGTGTGGTTCTTGGACAGCGGTGCGTCATTTCATATGACGGGAGATCGGGATTTGTTCTCAGATCTGGAGGACAAAGATTTGGGTGTGCACATCGAGATGGGCGATGATGGTAGATACAGTGCGACTGGTATTGGTACCATATCCTTTCAGAGGGAGTCTGGTAAACCCTTTGTATTGAGGGATGTCATGCATGTACCTGGATTGAAGAAGAACTTGATCTCTATGGCGATGTTGGAGGATAAGGGGTATGATGTGGTCTTCAGCGAAGGAAAAGCCTTCCTGCGCAGTAAGACTACTGGAGAGACCCGGAAGATAGGGGTTCGAACCAAGAACCTTTATCAGTTGCAGGTAGATGGCTGTGCAGCTATGGCATGCAAGGCGGGAGAAGTGGTGAGCCTGGATGATGAGGGCGAACTGTGGCACAGGAGATTGGGCCACCTTCACCATGGAGCTTTGAAGATCCTGCAGCAGATTTCTACTGGGCTTCCTAAGGGCACTCTTGCGCAGTCAGATCAGTGCAAGGGGTGTACTTTAGGGAAGTATGTGAAAGCCACCTTCCACGAGAAGGATAGTCGCGCCACGACGATCCTTGAGAGAGTTCACACAGACGTGTGTGGTCCTTTCTCAGTTGCTTCGACAGCAAAGCACAAGTATTACGTGATCTTTGTTGATGATTTCTCTCGAAAGTGCTGGATCTTCTTCATGCAGAAGAAGAGCGATACATTCGCGAAGTTCTGTGAGTTTAAAGCACTGGTCGAGAAGGAGTCGGGGAAGAAGGTGATTGCTCTAAGGAGTGAGAATGGTGGTGAATTCATCTCGGTTGAATTCAAGGAGTTCTGCAGCACAGAAGGGATTCGGAGAGAGCTCATCGCACCCCATAACCCACAGCAGAATTGGGTGGCTGAGCGAAAGAACAGAACGATCGTGGGTGCTGCACGAGCGATGTTGCATGATCAGGGCCTACCCCTTCACTTGTGGGCTGAGGCATGCAATACAGCAGTGTATGTGCAGAACCCTTGTCCTCACAAAGTTCTTGGCATGAGTACACCGGAGGAGGCTTATTCTGGCAAGAGGCCTGATATTTCCCATTTGCGGATTTTTGGTTCTCCTGTCTACATGCATGTGACGAAGGATGCGAGAAGGAAGCTGGATCCAACTGCTGAAGTTGGAATATTTGTGGGGTACACTGATACACCTCACAACTATCGGGTGTATGTGCCAGACAGTTGCAAGACTGTCGTGTGACGGGATATAAAATTTGAGGAGGAGAAAGCCATGCAGTGTTCGCTTGAGAGGGAGCTACACTTGCATGCAGATGAGGAGCTGTTAGTTCCTAAGGAGGAGCTTCCGGATGTGGATCAGCCACAAGAGGAATTTCAGGAGGTGGAAGAAACCACCCATGCAGCGCCAACCATCAGAGGGCGCATGCGCACTACAGAAGCTGAGCGACTGGCTCGGGATGCAGAGAAGGTTGTAGGACCACCTATAGCACAGCGCAGACAGAGGCAGTCACCGGATCGGTACACTGGATACATGGCTCTTGTGAGTCAATGTGTTGTGACGGAGCCATCCTCTTTTGAGGAAGTTGTGGAGGAACCCGCATGGGTTGATGCCATGATCGAAGAATATGATTCGATCGTCGGGAACAGTGCATGGGAGATTGTCCCAAGACCGGTGGAGAAATCAGTGGTCGGTTCACGATGGATCTACAAGGTGAAGCAGGTAGCTGACGGGAGTGTGGAGAAGTACAAGGCGAGATTTGTCGCCCGTGGCTTTTCACAGATCGAGGGGATCGATTATGAGGATACTTTTGCACCTGTCGCAAGGTACTCTTCCATACGGACGATCCTTGCTCTCTCAGCGCAGATGGGGTGGCACATTCATCAGATGGATGTGAAGACTGCGTTCCTCAATGGAGTTATTGAGGAGGAGGTATACATAGAGCAGCCTGAAGGTTTTGAGATCTTCAGCAGTGAGTCGCATGTGTGCCGACTCAAGAGAGCACTGTACGGGCTGAAGCAAGCACCTCGTGCTTGGTACACTCGGATAAACAGCTACTTCACCGGGCTTGGATTCTCCAAGAGTGAGGCGGATCCAAACCTGTACCAGATTGTGGTGGAGGGGAAGCTGTTGATCATCGTACTGTATGTAGATGATCTGATTTTGACTGGCGATGAGCAGTTGATACTTTCATGCAAGGAGGATCTTGCACGAGAGTTTGAGATGAAGGACTTGGGCATCCTTCATTATTTCCTGGGATTGGAGATTTGGCAGCGTAACGGAGGACTGTTTGTTTCTTAGGGAAAGTATGCCTGGGATATTCTGGAGAGGTTCAACATGCAAGGCTGCAAGCCTGTTGACACTCCTCTTCCAGGTGGTTGGAGGAAGGAGGATGCTACTTCAGCGGAGGTAGTGGATGCCACTGTCTATCGACAGTTGGTGGGGTCGCTTATGTATCTGGTCAATACACGACCCGATATATGCTATGCAGTTAACCAGCTTTCGCAAGCTATGGTTAATCCTACCAAGCTCTTTTGGAAGGCAGGCAAGCATTTATTGCGCTATGTTAGAGGCACATCGGGATATGGTCTATGGTACAGACAGGAAGATGGAGCGAAGCTTTCTGGCTTCACTGATGCAGATTGGGCAGGGAGCCCAGCGGACCGGAAGAGCACATCTAGAGGAGTTTTCAGCATTGGGTCGACAGCAGTTTCCTGGTATAGCAGGAAGCAGAGATCCGTGGCACTCAGTTCAGCAGAGGCCGAGTACATGGCAGCTAGCTTGGCTGCATGCGAGGCTATTTGGATGAGGAAGATCCTCGTTGGATTATTCGGGTTGCATTTGGAGCCTACAGTGATTTACTGTGATAACCAGAGTTGCATTAAACTCTCGGCTAATCCAGTATTTCATGATAGATCCAAACACATCGACATCAGGTACCATCATATCAAAGATTGTGTTCAGCGGAGAATCATGATGCTTTCATATGTTCCCACGGAGGATCAGGATGCTGACATCTTGACGAAGGCGCTCACCAGGAGCAAGTTCGAATTCCACAGAGGCAGGATAGGGGTTGCAGATAATCCATATCTTGCTGAGAGGGAGTTTTGAAAATGCAGCAAGATGATGGAGCTTAGTGAAATGAAGTCTCCTTCACTAAGTGGGCCCGCAGGCTATTTTTGGCGCAAAGTCTATTTTTAGACTATGTCTATTTTTAGACATATGGAGCATGGTCCAGGGGTTGCAGTATGTTATTCTTGGAGTATTGGTCATGTTGGTAAAAATAGATGGACCTCTCTTTTTTGACCTATAGGTCGAAGTCTATATTTAGACTGCCTATCCTAAAAATAGGGAAGTCAAATATTATTTACCCTTAATAATATTTGGACTCTAAACTTCAGTTTACTCTCTTGGAGCACTTTAGTTCGAGCCTTGGAAGTGGCTCATGCATCTGACAGAGGAATTACGCTATTCCTAAGGGTTTGGTGAGCATCATGCATGGTTGACTTCAGTTAGGACTTCAGTGGCAGAAGTTTGGTGGAGTTAATGAGACAGCTAGTGGAGTTGTGTTCTGTTTATTTTAGTTGAACTAGTTGAGATTGGTTTAACTAGCTAATCAATTAGTTATGAGTGGAGTGAATTAAATATTATTTAATTCATTAATTAGTAACTCATTATTCAACTCAAGAACACATCAGTTCACTACAGTGCATGAACAGTTCAGTGGAGACCAGTGAAAGAGGTAGATGAAAGGGTAGAGTTAGCTATCAGTGGCGACATCAGTTGTGCATGAGATTTGCACCACACTTGGAGGAATTGCCCATGATGATTGCGCTGTCAAGCCAAGGAGATTCGAACCTTGGATCTCTATTTAGACATGCCATGATTGTGCAATAGAGGCAAGGCAATTAGTGGGTGAGTTTTGAACCAGTGACTTGTTCAAAACCAAGCTAGTTTGTGTGTAATTTCATGAGATAGTACTGAGTACTTGTGAGGAGTATTGTACTGAGTTTGTTACATGATTTCTCCATTATAATATACACAATAGCCTGGGGTTTTCAGCTGTAAACTATGATTAGTGCACATGCGTGTTAATGTGTATGATGAATTGATGTGCTATCGCTTGTTTTATTTCCGCATGTGTGATGATCTGAGTGGAAGAGATTATGTGTTGCATATAAATTCGAATTGTATGTGATCAGGATAGTCTCGGTGAATAATTAATCATTATTCAGCAAATTTCTACAAAAGGGACTCAAAATCAATCTGATCCCAGTAATCCTGGACCTAATCCTCAAAATAATGCACCTAACACTGCTAACCAGCAACAGGGCACTCAACCCAAGCAGGATAGGTTTGTTCCCATGAACCAACTTTGTTCTTGTTGTGGTGTTTATGGTCATTACATGCACGATTGTCCTCTTTTACAAGAGATGAAGCAGATGTGGGAGTCTCAAGCAACATTACGAGGACAGCAAGCCTCCCTTTCCGTCCCTCCCAATGTTGCGCCTAGTCAGCTTGCTATGCTTACTAATCCTTTCCATCAGCAAGGATTTGTGGCTACCCAACCACCTAAAGGATAGGTGGCCACTCAACCTCTTCCATCTAGTACCTTTGATTACCAAATTCTCATGATGAACTCTGCTCAACCTCTACATCAGTCTTCAGACTCGGTCCCTTCAGTACAACAAGCCTCTTGCTACGTCTATCCCCGAGCCACCTCCTTTGGTCTCTACTGAGCCTCTTTCGACACCTAATGGTCCCTTGCAGATCCCTCAGTCTAAGGTGAAGGTTCATACCAAGATACCTAAGGGACCACCATGCCGAAATGCTGCTTCCGGTAATGTTTCCCATTTGTATAGCATAGTAGATGATTTGGCACAATCCCCTGCTGCCATTTCAACTCTGGAACTCCTCCAATCATGCCCTTCACAACGAAAATCTCTTCTATCTGCCATGGGCGCTATAGATCCTTCTGACAATCAATTTATTGTCTTTGATGTTGACCAGTCAAAAAATCCTCCTCTCCCTACTTTTATCGCCTTCCAAATCCCAATCAAGATCCGGAACACCAACATTTCCTAGTGCATCATTGATGAGGGGACATCCACCTGCATGATGTCCCCTTCGGTTTGGAAGCACCTCGGATCACTGAGTTAGGTCCTTCTATGATCACTCTCTAAGCGTGGGATGGCCATGCGTCCCATCCAATCGGCTTATTCCACAATTTTCCTATTACTCTTGTGGGCAAGACTGTTTGTGTTGACGTAGAAGTCATAGATGCCCCCTTAGATTACAACATTCTATTGGGTCGTAGCTACACTTATGCAATGTCTATTGTCCCTTCTACAGTCCACCACGATATTTCCTTCCCTCATAATGGAAATATAGTCACCATTGACCAGCTAACATATTACGAACCGAAGTCTCAGACCTCCTTTGAGTCCATCATCTCTTCGGTGGCCAATAAGATAACCGTCAATCCTTTGACTAGTGTCTCACCTAGAGTCTACAAAGATTCATCATTTCTTGGTACATTCCTTGGTCTTCCTCCTCCTGTCTCTGATCCCAGCTCATCGAACGTTTGCATGATGTAATCATCTCAGGCTTCCCTCAAGCAGCCCGCTTCGGCTAGTCAGCAGCCTCCTCACCCTCCGCAACCTACTCCTAGCCCTTTGATTCAGCCTTCTGGACCTCCTCCTCTTGGCCCTTTAGCTGGTATTCATGAGCCTCTTTACCCTTCTGGAATGTTTCCTCTAGTCCTTAACCATTTAGGAGCCGTCCTGCATGGCCATTACCCCTCTGGTCAGATACCGTTCCTAGCTCCCCCACCAGGAGTGTACACAGTACCTGTCATGGCCATCCTCTCTCTTCCTAACCTGACCCTTGGGATTCCCATCTGGTACCTTGATCCTCCAGCTGCTACCCCACCTGCTCAACCCAAACCTTATCTTTCTTTGACCCCGGTTCAACCAATCCCCATGACTTCTCTTGCTGCAACAGTGCCTCAGTCACCTCAATAGGAACCACCTCCTATTGCGACCACTTCGTGTAAGAAGGGAAAAGCTCGCAAGGAGGCATCAAAGGACAAGGTTGCCCCGATAAACCCTGTCCCTCCTCGGCCTCCAAAGCATACCACCCAGTGTGCTTTGTGTGATGTTGTTGTCACGCCACCCATACTTGTCCGGAGTTGCCTCACCTTAAGTCCATGGTCAATGAGACATTTCTGGAGTATGATATCCCAGAGGTATATGTCACTATACCCAATTCAGTCCTGAAACTCAAGTCTTTGCGCACAAATCACCCTTGTGCTTTGTGTGATTTCCATGGCCACTGTACTCACCTTTGTCCCCGCCTTGAAGAGTACCGCTCCTCTTTGGAATTGGTTCACCAATTCGAGGCCAAGCGCAACGAGTCCACCACTCCTTTATTTGCGCATTTTGCTTCAGCAAAACCAGAGGACATAAGTGCTCCCGTTGGCATTCCCCCTCCTGATGTCGAGATGATGGAGCCTTCGTCCACCATTTTCTACCTATCATCATCCATGAGATCCTTGGTGGAAGTCCCCTTGGAGACTTTCCCTAATGTTTTTCTTGACCTCCCTTCAGCGATCACCCTGGGCTCAACATCGGTAGATCCTTTATCTTCTTACTCTTCTGTCACCACTTGTGGCGATGCGCATGTGAACCTCTCTTCTCATGATGATGAGTCAGGTAGCTTCGCCATGTCAAGTGGTCTTTCTTCCACCAGTCACCCCATCTTCTATTACGATGATGACATTATGGAAGTAGTCACCACCCCTGACTTTATCTATTCCCCCTTACGTCGAACCCATGCATTCGAACCACATACACCTTGTGGCCATTACATTGACAACCAATGTTTGGGTAAGGGGGCACCCATATTTGAGAGACCAGGAGAAGAAATTTTGCACAGCTCTCCTAGTGTATTTGGTCGTGTTGACTCTAGTACCATTATTCTTCCACATTTAGAAGAACCTTTAGAGTCCCATATCACTTTAGATCACTTTAGGTATGATACCCCTCATCATTCCTTCATATTACATAAACAACCCAATCCCTTCGACATTTTTTTTGACCAACCTGTGAGTTTTCCGGGAGAGCACCAGTTCATTATCTCCAAATCCTCTCTTTGGGATAGTGACACCATGTATGCCAACCTAGAAACTTAAATTCCATTTGATTCATATATGCAGTACCAAAAGAGATTGGTAATCATCCATTCCCTTTCTCAAACTACATAACCATAACGAAAAAAAATGGTGCACCACATCATTAAAATGTGTTTAGATTCCCCCTTTTTTTTAAATACATTTTGGCATGACCACAACATGCTTGGGGGCACCTGCTATAGTCCTCCATCCTTCATTGCTTGGTCCCCCTCTCATGTCGCACATTATGGCCCTCAGTCCCACTGTCCCCTATCCCTTATGATATTGTGTCAGTCGCTGTCAGGTCATCCATGCCCTTTATGCTCTAACAAGGGAAGTCGTCCCTTCGCTACTCAGTACCCCCCATTTCATCATCATCATTGGTGTCAGTCTATCAATCGCTCTACTATTTTCTCTCGTGCCTTAGTTGAGGATCCCTTATTGCCTCACCTATGGTGGACCTCCTTCTGTCGCATCAGCTCATTCATTCCAAAAGACAGGTCTAGAGGGTGGTGTACCTTGGTTCCAGCTTCCACTCTTGTTCGGTGCCTCAGATCAGGCAAAGGGACTCCTTATTCCCCTTTGACTTGATTGTTTCTCAGCTCCATCTCCTTTCAGCATGATCGAGATCTGTATACTTGATGGTTCAGTGATGCAGCAGCTGATATCGGTGATTCCTGGGTGTGTGTGAGATGTCCCAACCCTCATGAAGGGGTGGCCCTACAGGTAGCCCCCCACATACCCGGATGACTTCTTCACTTCAGTCTTCGATGTAGCTCCATAGATTTTACGATGTCGGCCTCAGCCACTTACAGCGCCTTCTTGATTGCATATATCAGTTAGATTTTTAGAGCCCTTTCCTGTTTACAAGGGCATCTGGGTTGTATTTGTATCTCATGTACTCATATATTATTCTACAAGTCCTGGCTGTTATCCCAGGCAAAATATGTATGTGGGATTCATTATCATGTTCTTTATCTGGCTCATGTTTATTCCAGCATATACTATATTGTTCAGTCCCTTGCTTACTGGACGCCTTATTTTTTGTACTATTCCCTCGACGGGCATAGGTATGCCTCCCCCACCGCCTATAGTAGGTACTCCCTTATAAAAGAGACTTGTCACACCTGTAAGTCTCACCTCCTCGAGGTCTAGTCCTTTCAACACTTTGGTCTACTTTATACTTCTCTCTCTTTGACTTCCCCTTCGATGTCTAGTGATTGAGTTCTTACAATGTACTTCGGTCATACAATTAGCTCCTAATTCTCGCACGCTAGGGGGCAATTTGTTACACCATTTTTTGGTCATCTAACCTATTATCATTAGATGGATCCAAGTACACCATGTAAGACCAATTTTACCCTAAGTAAAATTGCTTTCACTATAAAAATAACTTAGTAAACCACCTTTATTAAGTTTTTTATGGTCTAAACAAGAAACCCCATGAGGAAATATTAAATAAATCTACATTTGTTTGACTTTCCTCAAGGAATAATTAATTAAATAGCAGTTTGATTAATATTCCTGGTTATATTTAACCCAAAACAAGGAAATTAATTAGATAAATCATTATTTGTCTTATTATGTCCTAAAGAATATTTATTTAAACCTTATTTAAATAATATTCTTTGTTAAATATGACTAATTCACCAATAAATAATTAAATAAATCATTATTTATTTGATTATTACTCAACCACATCCTTAAAATGATAAATAAATCATTTATTTATTTATTATTTACAAATAAAGGGATTTGACCCAAGTAAAATTCCTTTTCCCTCCAACAAATATAATGAAATATTCCATAAAATTTGGATCTTGATTTGGTTAATAATATTTTAACTATGCACCAATATCTAGACTAACTCAATATTTTGTTATAAATAGAAGGGTTTTCCCATTCATTTACCACCTTTTTTTGTGTAAATATCACTCTGGATCTATACTTTTGGTCTGACTATTGATCCACCATCATAGTCATATTTGCTACCATTTTTGTCTGGGTTTTCTACAACATGAAGAGAGAGAAATTTTAGATCTGAAGTGTTGAGGACTTACAAGAACCCATCTCATTAAGGAGAACTAGGAGCACCCTTCCGTGTTTTCCTCCCAAGTGCCCTTTAATACAAAATTTATTCAACATATTCTTGTCTTATCTATTGGATGCATGGAGTGAATCTTATTTTTTCTATTGTTTAATGTCTTCTAATGCATAGATCTAGATTTTTGCAGCATTTATCTTGATCACCTAACTGAATATATGAAGATATTGGCAGTCATCTCTATTGTTAAGGATGTTGGTTATGCACAGCTAAAGTGGTCTTTTTTCATACGCTTGGAATTAAGATTCATACTAATAGTGTTGTCCATTGTTTTCCCTTTTCTCTGTTATCAGAAATTCTTAATTATAAAACAAAAATTGTGATGAATATGACATGTTAATTAAAACACCTTATTCTGGTTGCTTTTATAATTTATATGTTTTCCACTGAAGTCAGATTGAATAATACTTAATTTCTTTTCAGTATCAACTGAAATTCACTTTTTTGACATCACCATCATTCATTTAAAAATCTAAAGAATCCAGTTAATGCAACCTAGCTTTCCTTGTGCTAAATATTTTAAATATTGATGCAATATCCAGTTTTATATTTTTTACTCCATTGCACAATGGGAATATAGAAATTTAACCAACCAAATCAATCAAAATAAAAAAACCAACCAAGTACAATCATACCTAGCCTAATATCAATTTAAAACAAAGTTAAATTATAAATAGAGATCCCTCTCTGAAGCTGGCAAGGCTAAATCCTAGCTTCCAAAGTGATTTTGATGTTTTCCTCTGTGTTTATTCTACCAATATTTTAAATTACAAAACAATAACAAGTGCAACATTGGTTGAAAGACAAAAAAGCCACCAAACAGAACACCAATCCACTATGGTGGAAATCCAAGGTAATATATATGAGAAATTTTTTTATGTATTAATAGACCATGGATATGTTGGAAACTAGATCACTACTAGGTGGGGGGGGGGGGGGGAGGGGGGGGTGAATCAGTAGTAAAAAAATTTACTGCAATATCAAATAGGCATTAACATTCAAAACATTAGTGCAATTGAATATGAAAGCAAAAATAAACTCAAAGCATAATAAATATTAGAAACATCAACACAAGCATGCACACACAAGAACACAAGTATTTCTAGTGGAAACCATTTCGGGAGAAAACCACACTATTGTTTCTACTCTGCTTAATTCTTCTATTAATCTATTGAAATTTTTTTACATGGATTATCTTACAACCATAAGCCATAATACTTGCCTACCTTCATAGTATACTAGCACCTATCAATTAGGAAATTTGTTTCTCTCATTGATCTACGAAAATTTATCCACTAGAATCCCCCATGACCAATGATCCTTGCCCAATTTCCATTGGACTATCCAACTCCTATTGGATGGAGAAATATGTTATTTCTAATAAATCCATTGAATCATTATTTAATCTTAAGCCTATGTGCCTTCACTTCCTCCATGCAAAACACGTTTCATATATTTCCAAACTGGGTTCTCAATTTTCTCAACATGAGCATCCCAACAACACCGTAATTATGCAAATAAAATATGAATCAAAATATCTGACTTAGAGGAGGGAAATTATCTCTTCTTTTCACACCAAAAATCTTCTCTCTAACACACCATAAGATTCCAATTCTCTACCACGTACAACACATAAAATATATGATTTACTTTTCAATTCTATCTCTAATTTCTGCATACAACATTGATAAAACACTACAAAAGAATATGTGAGAATCTTCTGCAATCTCTACTTACTTTCAATGCCCTCATAATGGCATGTTATCACACTCTCTAGAAGACCAACGAAATAGACTCAAAACCTCCCTCTATTTATCATTTTTTTTTAATTTTTAACTCAATAAATGCTATAGTTTATGGAGTACTCAACAATTCTTTTCACATTTCTCAATTTTCCTGGATCTAGCTCCTTGACTTGATTAAGCCACTATCTCCACTAAATTATGGATATTTTCAAGTTTTACCAACTTCTAGAAGCTCCCTTACCTTTTTCGACCATATACAAGAAATTTTTTATCAGTATCATTGCCACAATACCAAAATTAGCTAAGTTGTGCGAGGCATCCAGAGAAATTCTAGCTAAATTCTCAACCGCCTGCATAAAACTACTTGATCTAGGATGAAACTACATGCATAGGCTTCTCTCAATGTTTTTTTAGCCTTTCAACCATATGCACAAGCCTAACTCAATATGGTTGGGGAAAAGGATGGGATAAAACCAATCAAATCCCCCCATATCATACCCAAAATTATTCTAGAGATTGATAAGCATATGTAGCACCTCTGCAAGCCACTAACACCTCTACAATACTTCACCAAGTCACTGCCACATCACCATTATAATCATAAGTCAAACTATGTTGAATTGGATTCTAACCAACAAATACACTAACACCTGGGTCATCAAACTGCTCCGCAACAACTCTTCCATCAGTTTTCATCTACATAACATGTCAGACATCCTCCAACACCTGTACAACCAAATCAAGCATCCTCAAACACTTGCATTTCCTCTCCAAGCCCTATGTATAATGTCATCAACTCGAGGACCTGATCTAGGACATGCATACCTAATATTCCAAAATCCTCAACTCTAACTCGTGTAGAAAAAATCAACACACATATGTAGCAACATGATCAGTAAACATGATCAAGGAGGTCATCACATCTCCAACACAACTCTACTAAATATACAACACCTTTTCACATCTGACCATAGTGGAAAAACCTTCAAACTAGTGCGGCACACCACCATCCAACTCCATGAAACAATCATGATCACAACAACATGGTCATGAGTAACATGAAATCCTCTTCTCATACTATGTATGCAATACCTAAAAATCACATCTTCGTCCTCACATCGATTCCATGCTAGTAGATATGCCAAAACCAATGCAACGCAACAACCATGTACAATCCACATATAACCAAACATACAAGATATAACCAAATATTCTATAACCCATGCCACTAGGTTGAAATCAATTCCAACCAAAAACACACCTCCAACGCTACAACACACATCAATGCCAACGATCCCCCCCTTTGGCATTGATGCAAACCCCAACTGAAACAACCATCTAAAACTATCCTTTAAAAATTGATCTTCATCCTCACATTCTCCCCCTTTGACATCAACAAAAAAGGGATAAACATGTCAAGAACACATGCTATATGCTCCTCTCCATGCAATGATATCCATCCAAAACAAAAACTCCACTCAAAAAATCATATGTGGGTGATGAACAATGGGATATTGTACTGAAAAATAAGAATAATAACAACACTCCCCAATATAACTGAAAAATATGTGCAATAAAATCCCCCTGGAAACAAGATATTCTCAATCAAGAACACACTAGAGCATAAATATACATCTCCTATTAGCAACAAAAATAAACTCTCTCACTCCTATGGCATCATAACAATAAGTATCAGCATCAAAATCCATGTCATAGTAGTAGCAACGGATCAAGTCATCAACACATAGTAGAAACAACATAATGTGACCAACTAGCAGCAACAACTCTAATCAACTCTATAGCAGTAGAAACATATATAGTCTCTCCATCTCATATATGCATCTCCCTTTTATACTATCCAATAACATAAAACTCATGCATCGGTATCAGTAATAACTACACAAAAGCAACATATCTCACTCATATCTCAATGAACAACAATAACTTCCTTTGAGGAAAACATGGTGGCAGAAAATAGATGATGACAGGGTCACAATAGCATGACTAACCATACTCCATTGAATTCAAACTTCTCCATTGTTGAATGTGAACTGATATATATATATATATATATATATATATATATATATCACTACTAATGCCTCCTTTCCATATGCAAGAGGCTACTCCACATGGACCAGTGACTATGACCAAATGATATGAAATATAGTACATGGCTTCATAGACTTATTAAATGGCTATAAAATATGATACATGATTGTACAATGACATAAATAAGCCTATACATGTGGCTAAACCATGACTCACATGACTCTCTCTCAATGTCTACATGACTCTAGATGCCCTACTTATGATAAGTATGAAAGTGTACATGAATAATACATGAAATACATGGTTATACCAACACTACTAATAACCCACACATAGTTGCACCAAATATCATGGTTGTCAACTCTAAGCATGATATATATAAGAATGAGACTCTCTCATACATGGCCATCATACTAATCCTATCATCAATGCATGTCTAAAATAATGTCATAATTCAAGTACATAGAGAATATGATCAACAAAATGTCCTTTTTATGGCAGCAATATGATATTAATATAAATCACATAAGAGACATGTATCAGCCTCTCCAAATCATCAACCATGGAATCAATATATCAGCACAATAATCACCAATACATAACAATGTATAGTGGTCCAACGATAGCATGTATCAGCATCATCATAAACCAACAACATAACACACCAATCAGCCCAATATATCAACTCTCTATAGAAAAACATAACAACAACAATAATAAACATATGTAGCATGAATATCTAAAATGGAAACTAAATTGGCAGTATAAATAAGCATATAACGATGTAGTGACAACAACAATATCATATCAGCAAAGCATCCTCATAAATATAAGTGTCATGCACCATATGTAGCAACATCAACAACAAGAAAAAGCATGAAATGCATCCATCAATATTAGCTTCTAGTTTTTTTTTGCATATAGACTGCAAATCTCTAACACATGAATTATGCAAGTAGCTATACCATACACCTCCATGGCGCCAACACACACATTTTATCATCAAACCAAAATGAATAATACTAGCCATTTGCATGGCAACTAATGTAGGTAGCATACAATCCATGCAAAACCAAAATGAAAGTTCCTGCAACAACCTCATGTCAAATAAGCATATAACATGGATGCATAACCAACTCCACCAAGGAAACATGATGCCAACAATATCACTAAAAAATCATTGGAAGAATAATTTTCACATAAAATCTCCTGATCACAATAGGCTTAGTAAATACAACATTAGTATTAAAAATACACCATCATGAAATGATCATAAAATAAATAAGCACCATCAACATCACACTGCATGCATAAAAAAAAATCCTCAACAAATAATCCTATTCACACACACTCCTATGGTTGCATCATCTATAATCTAACATTAAAAATTATGATGTGCCATAGCTCCCCCTGAGGCCATGAGTGCCTTAGTTTATGCTTGCAGTACTTTGTTGGTCCTTCTTCTTCCAACCTTTGAGTGGTTTCTCATTTGCATGCAACAGTCTAATTGTCCTCATACTTGGCGTAGTTTTCATATACTTCATTCTTTGAATAGGTAGCCTCAAGTAAAATGGATTCTTGCAATATTTAGCCATATGACCAATATTTTCACACAAATAACACCTGATGTGCCATAAAAATGGAGGAAAAGGCTCATATATGTTATTCGTTATTCTACTCTTCTTTGCATGCAACTTTCATTCAATACCCTTATGGCCAATGTTGAATTTTTCAACAAGAAACAGTGAAAATGGCATCCAGAAACACCATTCCTTGATCCTAGTGAAAAATAAGCAACTAAACTAGGTAGGGCCCACACAGGCTATTTTTAGGTGTATGTCTACTTTTAGAATGGTGAGCATATTCTAAATTTAGTAGGATGTTGATTCTATATTTGGATGAGTTTCTATTTTTAGAATATGGGCGAAGTTTATTTATAGATCGCTAATCTGAAAATAGAATGCATGTCGATTATTATTAGCCCTTAATAATAATCAGACAATAAACAATAACTTATTCTCTTGGAGCACTTTATTTCAATGAACAGATGTGGCACATCAGTGGGCTGAAGGAATTATGCAATTCCTAGGATGGTTGGTGACTCATACATGGGGGACTTCGTTATAACTGATAGTGGCAATTTGTAACAGAGTTGGAAGAGTAGTTATGTGAGTTGTTATTTAGTTTAACTTAGTTCAGTGAGTTAAACTGAGTTGTGCTAGTTGTAACTGAACATACACTAGTGATAGATGAGTGAATTAATCATTTAATTAATTCACAAGTAGTGTCTTACTTGCAACTGAATAAATACAGTAGTTAACTACTTTCATGTCAGATCCAGTGGAGACCCAGTGGAGAGATAGGTGAAAGGGTGAGATGGACTATCTGTTGTGACTATAGTGATGCATTCAATGCATCTACACACACATTGGAGATTATTATGAGGATTGCGCAGTCAAGGCAAGGCAAGGTCGAATTCATTCAAGGATCTTCTTCAGCAGGGATTGTGCAGTGGAGGCAGGCTGTCATGAGGCAAGAAAATGGTGCATAGATATGAAAATTTTTGCATGACAGTGTGTGACGATTGTATATTTTACGGAGAGATATATGAGCTAATATTTGTATGATATTGTTACATGATTCCATGATATACATAATATATGATATTTGGGGTTTTTAGCTTTAAGCTTTCCCAGTAAAACATCTTGTTATGTGCGATTGATTTTGCTTCATATGTGTTTTGCAATTGGCGATTTAATTTATGCAAAGAATTAAGTGGAAGGATTATGTATTTAACATAAGATTAATTTGTTAGATCAAGAGGATTCGAAAATACATTATTGTGTCTATAAATTTCTACAGCCAAAATCATTGCATGAGTATAAATAACCATAAAAATGACCATTATACCCGATTTTGGTTGAACTCCATGAATTGGGCTATATTCCTTACTTTTTTGCTTAATGGGATATTATATACCACTACTTCTCTTGCTACATGGATCTACAATTTGTTGCAATATGTCCTAGCTTCTAGTAGTTGAAGCATTTCACATCTCCCAAAGGTGAGAATGATATTCTATGTGCTTTTCTTGGCATCACCTTTGGCTTTTCTTCCTTTAGTTCCTTCTTTGGTTGATTTTTATGTTTATGAATCTCCTTATTGCTACTTTTTATACTATTATGATTATTTATACTTGTAGTTGCAGCTAAATTGATTTCTCCTTTGTGCATGCTGAAATCTGGCTTGATAGATGAGGAAGTGTTTTTCTCATCTAAATCACTCCTTAGTGAAACCACTTATGCTTCCAATCTCTCACATTCCTCCTCCTTTTCTCTATAATGCTTTCTTATTTTTTCCTTATTATTATTTTCATCCTCAAGTTGAATTTTCAATCCATTGATCTCTTCTCGTAGGCCATTCTCCTCATCACCGGAAATATGAGAAAATATTTTATGATCCTTACATGCGGAGGTTGTTTATCCACTTCAACAACTAATTCTTTTATTACAATCGTTGCTAATTAATAATAAGCCTTAATAAGATAAACATAATTTTCTTCTTCACTATCTAACTCAATGGAACCATCATAATCATAATTCAAAATTTCTTTCAACATATTACCTCGTGACACAACTGTTTTGGCTGATATTTTATAATTTTCTACTTCATTTGCCATGGATTGAATCTTTTCCTTCTTCAACCCGTTTTTATTTTAATACATCCACTTCTTGCTTCTTTCCTTGATCCACAATATACTCTCCAAGCGATCAGGCTTCACTGAAGAGCATTGGCTTTGATACCAATTGTTGGAAACTAGATCACTACTAATAGGGGCGGGAGGGTGAATCAATAGTCATGGCCTTTATGTCAATATTAAATATTTTTACCGTAATATAAAATATCCATGAAAATTTGAAACATTAGCTTAACTTAATATGAAAACAACAATAAACTCAAAGCATAATAAACATGAGAAAATTCATCACAAGCATGCACACACAAGAACATAAGTATTTCTGGTGGAAACCCTTTCGGGATAAAACCACCCTGCTATTGTTACGCTTCTCAAATCTTCTATTAATCTACTGAAATTTTTTTACATGGATTAGCTTACAACCATAAGTCATAAGACTTAGCTTCCTCAATAGTATGTTGGCACCTATCAGTTAGGAATTTGTTTCTCTCACGGATATACAGAAATCTATCCACTGGAAGACCC
The DNA here is from genome assembly GCA_034641835.2 of Pinus albicaulis. Classification (NCBI taxonomy): domain Eukaryota; kingdom Viridiplantae; phylum Streptophyta; class Pinopsida; order Pinales; family Pinaceae; genus Pinus; species Pinus albicaulis. Next base: position 796,602,166 of record CM076582.1, on the reverse strand, counting down.
CATGACCAATGATCCTCGCCAAACTTCCATTGGACTATCCAACTCTTATTGGACAGAGAAATTTTTTCCTTCTATTGAATCCATCAAATCACTATCTAATCTAAAGCCTCCACACCTTCACTTCCTCTATGCTAACCACGTTTCATATATTTTCAAATTGGGTTCTCAATCTGCTCAACCTAAGCAACCCAATAACACCATCATTTTTCACATAAAATATGAATCGAAATCTCTAAATTGGAGGAGGGAAATTCTCTCTAATTCTCACACCAAAAAATTTCTCTCTAACACACCATAAGCTGTCAATTCTCTACCACCTGCAACACATAAAATCTGAATTCACTTTTCAATTCAAACTCTGATTTCTACATACAACACTCTGATAAAACACTGCAAAAAAAAAATTGAGAAGTTGTTGCAATCTCTACTAACTTTCAATGCCCTCACAATGGTGTGCTCTAAATACTCTCAATAATACCAACCAAATATATCAAAACCTTCCATTATTTATCATTTTTTTGTGATGATTAACTCAGTAAATGCTACATGTTATGGAGCACTCAACAATTATCTTCACATTTCTCCATTTTCCTAGATCTATCTCCTTGACTTGATCAAGAAAATTTCTCCACTAAATGATGTATATTATCAAGTTTAACCAACTTCTAGAAGATCCCTTACCTTTTTCTACCATATACTATAAATTTAAGATGAACAGCATCACAAAAATACCAAAATTAGTTGAGTTTCATGAGGGATCTGAAGAAATTCTAGGTAAATTCTTAACCACATATATAAAAATATTGGATCTAGGATGAAGCCACATGCATGGGCTTGTCTCCATGCATTTGTAGCCTTTCAACAACATGAATGAGCCTAGATCCCTGCGGTTAGGGTAGAGGATGGGAGAAAACCAATCAAATCCCCTCATATTTTGCCTAAACTTCTTATACAGATTGGAAAGCCTCTCTAGGACCTTTGGAAGCCACTAGAACCTATGTGATACTTTACCGAGCCACTGAAAAATCACCATCATCATCATAGGTCAAACTAGGCTGACTCGAATGCTAACAAAAAAATTCACTAACACCTGGGCCATCAACCTACTCCACAACAATGCTTCCATCAGTATGCAGCTCCAGAACATGTCAAACATCCTCCAACAACTGTACAACCAAATAAACCATCCTCTAATACTTGTATATCCTCTCCAATCCCTATGTATCATATCATCAACATGAGGAACTAATCTGAGACATGGAGACATAATATCCCAAACTCCTCAACTCTAAATCATGTAGCAGCAACCAACACATGTATTCAACAACATGATCATTCAATGTGATCAAGGAGGTCATCACATCTCCAACTCAACTCTACTAAATATGCAACACCTCTGCACAACTGACCATAGTGGAAAAACCTTCAAACTAGTGTAACACACCACCATCCAACTTCATGCAACAATCATGACCATAATAACATGATCATGAGGAACATGAAATCGTCTCCTCACACTCTATATGCAACACCTACAAATCACATCTTCGTCCTCACATCTCCATGCTAGTAGACATGCCAAAACCAATGCAACACATAACCCATGTACAAGCCACATGTAACCAAACATACAAGAGCTAACCAACTCTCCTACAACCCTTGATACTAGGTTGACATGAATTCCAACCAACAACACATCTTGAACACCGCAACACACATCAATGCCAATAGGATCTAATTGAATTTATATTTCCCCTGGTGCAATTGAAAAGAGTGAAATTAAAAAGGGAAAATAAAGTAGGCCATGGTTAGTACAATTGGCTGCAGGAGCAAAAATAAAAGTTATAGAAATGAGAAAATATTCTTTATTAAACCTTAATGGAATTAACACTCATTTAAGTATATGTGTTTTATCTTTGGGGTCATATGATGTTCTTGTTGGAATTTATCGGTTAGAATCTCATAGAGTAGTTTTGAACTGCATGGAAAAGTCTTTAATGATGAAGGGGAGGATAGTATAGTTAAAGGAGTGCCAAGATCCATTTCTATGAGAAAAATTTATGCCTTAACATTAAAGAAACGTGCTAATAAAGGCTTCCAAATGTTTTAAATTTAGGTTGAAAATATATCTGATAGCAAACAAAAGCTATCTCTAGAAAAATAACCTATTTTGGAGCAATATAAATGTGTTTTTCCTGATGAGATACTAGGACTTCCTCTAAGGAGAGATATAGAATTCACTATTGATCTCATTCCTGGATAAGTTGTGGTATCCAAGGCTCCATATAGAATGAGTATTCCTAAGCTAATGGAGTTAAAAATTCAGTTGTAATCTCTGCTACATAAGAAGTACATAAGACCTAGTGTATCTCCTTGGGGGTGCACCAATTTTATTCGTTAATAAGAAATATGGGACTCTTAGGCTTTGTATCAACTATAGGAAGCTCAAAAAATTACCACTAAAAAAAAATATCATTTATCATGGATTGATGACTTGTTTGACTAAGTCCAAGGAGATTCAATCTTTTCAAAAATCGATCTAAGGTTTGGATATCATCAAATTAGGATCAAGGATAAGGATATACATAAAACGACGTTCATAACAACATATGGACACTATGAATTTATGGTGTTTCCATTTGTACTCACTACTGCACCAACAACCTTCATGTGCCACATGAATAGTGTGTTGAGTTATTTTCTTGAAAATTTGTCATTGTATTCATTGATGATATTCTAGTTTAATCAAGAAGTAAAGAAGATCAGGATCAATATTTGTAGATTTTTCTTAAAACACTTAGAGAGAATGAACTATATTCTAGGCTTAGAAAGATTTCATTTTACTGAGAACAAATTCAATATTTGGGACATGTAGTGTCTAAGGAAGGGATTGTTGTGGATCCAGAAAATATTTGAGTTATCACGAATGGCCAATACCTAAAGATGTAGTTGATATTAGGTCATTTATGGGAATTACAGGTTATTACAGAATATTCATAGAATGTTTCTCCAAGCTAGCATATCCAATAACTTCCTTGCAAAATAAGGGGAAAATTTTTGAATGTAGTGAAAAGTGTTAAGATAATTTTGAAAGACATAGAAAACTGCTAACTACTGCACCAATCCCGAAACTAGTTGATCCTAATAAAGATTTTATTGTATGTAGAGATGCTTGTAAAAAAGGATTGGGAGGTGTTTGAATGAAATAAGGCCATGTAATTAGTTATGAATCTAGGAAGTTAAAATATCATGAAAATAACTATGCCACACATGACCTAGACCTAGCAGTTATCATACATTCTCTTAAAATGTGGAGACACTATCTTATAGGGAGAAAATTTAAGCTAAAGACAGATAATGTTATCCTCAAATACATTTTTAACCAACCAAATATGAATTCTAGGCATGTTATATGGCTGGAATTCCTTAGTGAATATGATTTTGAAATCATAGAAATTAAAGGAAAAGAAAACAAAATTGTTGATGCTTTGATTAGAAAAATATATCAGATCCGCACAATTCAACAACTAGTTGGCAGACAAATTTGATAGAAAAGATTCAAAAACAACCCATTTTGATGAGGACTACATGAAAACTAAAATTAAAACGTATAAAATTGAACTATTAGGTGAAGAGGAAGTTTCTTTTTTAGTAAATAATCAAGATTTTTTGTTGTTGAAAGAAATAATTTAATTTCATAATGACCCAGAATATGAAAATATCTGTTTTAGAAAAAATGCATAAAAAACCAATAACTAGCCATCCTAGGTATCAAAAACTGATAATTTTGTTGAGGAATGATTTTTATTGGCATAACATGAAAACATATACATCAGAGTATGTGGCTAAGTGCTTAGAGTGCCAATAGGTTAAATTTTCCCATCAACACCCAAAATGATTGTTGCAACCCTTGTCGATTCCAGAATGGAAATGGGAAACAATATCCATGGATTTCATTACTAGTTTACCAACCACTAGGAGGCATCATGACTCTATCATGGTATTGGTAGATAAAATCAACAAAAAATCACATTTTATTCATGGTAAATCTATCTTTAAAGTTATTTATATAGCATAAATCTCATGAAGGATATATTTAGACTCCACGATATGCTCAAAATTATGATTTCAGACTGTGGCCAAATTCACTTCAAAATTTTGGCAGGAATTATTTGAAGGTATGGGAACGAAGTTAAACTTTAGCACAACCTATAATTCTCAAACCAATGGTAAAATATAACGAAATAATAATATCTTAGAAGATATGTTAGGAATGTATGTTATGTGATAGACCAACTATGTGGGAAGACTATCTCCACTTAGTTGAGTTTTCTTATAACAACAGATATCAAACATCTTTGAAGATGAGCCCCTTTGAGGTAATACATAGAAAAATATGCAAAGTACCTCTAAGTTGGGACAATCCTAAATGTTGGTCAGTAATGGGACCAAACATGTTAAAGGATATGGAAGAAGTGGTTAAACAGGTCAAGAATAATTTTAAAACAACCCAAGATCGACAAAAGAGTTATGCATATTTGGAAAGAGTTCAGAACAAATTCATTGTGGAAGATCAAGTATACTTAAAAGTGAAACAAAATAAAAGCACCATTATACTTGTTAATTAGTTGTTATACTCATGGTGAATTCTATGGCTTGTTATTAGTTGGAATGGTACTTGGTCATTGAAATCCATGGTATATTTTCTATGTTTCAATTAAGGCTATCCATGTTAGGAGGTTATTGTTTAAATTTTTGTATATGTTATATGGATATGAATCTTGTAGGGTTCACAAGCTGGAAATTTTCTTAATTTTGAAATAGTGAGGATAAATCTTGTTTTAATACATTAGAAAGTAGTTGTACCATTGTGTCCAAGCCCACAGGGGGTCGATGCCATGATATTGGTTGTGAAAATTCTTGGATGGAAGGCAACGATAAGTTCTCATGAACTTGTGCATTCAATATTTTTCCATTTATTGAATGCATCTTGATAACTCAAGGAACTAATTAATGCATTAAGGCATGGTTGGTACAGGAAACAGACTCTTCGAGAACCCTGGTCAAATCCCAAGAAATTTTATAGAAAACCCGGAAAGTCTTTCTGATGGTTAAGGAATATAACATGTAGGGGCTACTACGTAGTTGAGTTGGAACTAAATTTGGGTTGGATGTGTGCATAAATTATAGTTATGCATTGTATAAATATGATGTTGGGATGAGGTCCCCTAAGGGAAAATTTTTGTATATTTTTTGGCTAAATTTTTTTGAAACGCATTGCGCGTAGAAGTCAAGGGGCTTTGGGGCATGTCAAAGCTCCTTTATCATTGTAATGGGTAAAAATGGAAACCATGAGTCTCAAACCATGATTTTAAACCATTGTATGTGTGCGTCAAAGTCTTATAAATATGTAAGGGTTGAGTTGAGTAAGGATATCACATCGGATCATATCTTATCTTTTTTATGCTTTGATCAAATTTTTGGGCTAGTTTTTGTTTGGTCTTGGTAAAAAGGCTCCTGCTGGCTATGTGCGCGAAGACCTACTCCTAAGCTGTGTGCAAGGACTCTATTTTTGTGTGCGCAGAAGGAAAGAATCGTACTAGATTGAAGAATTATTAATAAAGAAGAAGTTTTTGCGAACTCTGTTGCAATTTCTATGTGTTATGCATGACCAGGATCCCCTCAAGCCAAAAAATGGTTATGTTGTTGGGACCAGGATCTGTTTTAGGGAGATTTGATAATGTGGCATCCGAAGAAGAACGAACTGGAAGGTTGGCTTGATAAGAAGGTGCACAAATTCACAATCCAAGAAAATCGAAACCCTAAATTATATGTTGAGGTTTGGGAGCAAATCTATATCTATACAGAGGTACACAAAATTTTATTTTCTTCCTTTGTGACTGAGTTACAGGAGTGGTTATCTTGGTTGACTGAATTTCAGACCTACATAAAGGATGACGCGATCACCAGGTGGACTCTTGAGTTGGTTCAGCAGTTAGAGAAATATAGCAATAAAATTTCCTGCACAATAGATTATTGGATTGATAACGTTTTGAGTGGGTTTGTTACTAAATATTCTATTGATAATTTTGTATCATATTCCAAAGCTGAAAGGATATTTTTCAAATGCCCTAGAGGTAAGTTTATGTGCTCATTGAAACTATGGATTCAAATGCTTTTATTTGAAAATGGTACTCTGTGCAGTCACATTGAGTGAATGTCCTAAAGAGGCCCGCCTATGAGCATTAGAAAAAATTACAAAGTAGATCTAGAAGAGGATTTGTTTGTAGCCCCCTCAAAGGTAAATCTAATAGTGATGAGGAGTCAAAAACAAGTAGCTCTAGTGAATTTGCGCACGCAAAAGAAGAGGGATTGCAAGATCAAAGTATTTTTGGGTCATTAGCCGTAGTTCAGATCCCATCCACTCCAAATCAAAATTCATCTCACACTAACAATTCATACGCTCCACCTCCACCTCCACCACCAGAAGTTGATATGGCTACTTCCATATGCTGTAGAATTCAAGGGTATTGAAAATGGAGATGTTTACTAATTTTGGTTCGTCACAAATGTTGTGTGGACAATGCAGCAGATCAATAATGATAATGTTAAGAGAGTGCAGCTAGCTACTGCATTTCAAGAATGCACATTGGATTGGTACATGAGGTATATGGAAACCAACCATGATTCAATGATTGACAACCTTAAAACCGCATTGAAGGAGCAGTTCAAAAAGCCAAAATCATACTCTCAATGTGTGACCGAATTAAAGGAGATTCACCAAAAAGTGAATGAATATGTATGGGAAGCAGATCAATGATTGAAGCACACCATCAAAGATGGAGGATTTACTATATATGACACGCAACACAAAGAATGGTTCATTTTTATGTTGCTACCGCATTTGTGTTAGTCCTTAAACTAATAGAAGATTGCGACACAGGCCGAAGTTGTAGAGAACGCCATGAAGCTAGAAGCCTTACCTATACCACAAACACAAGTTGGGGTTCAACAAATCCAAATCCAGTTAGATGCATTACACTTAGAAATACAAACTCTGCAAAAAGAGAAGGAAAAGGATGTGCGTGCAAGAGTATGGTGCACACGATGTAAATCTGAAGGGAATCACAAGGATCATTTTCCTATATATAATAACTATCTGGAGCTTGGAGGACCAACTACGATTAAGAACGGAGTAGGGCCTAGTGAGGTTCCCAAACTATGGTGCGCAATTTTCCAAGGAAATGGACTACACACGACAGACTTCTGCCCTAGGCTTGGTAAATATATTACGGAGCTGCAACAACCATACTGCAAATTTTTTTGATCTATGGGACATGATGAGAATAATTGTTGTGGCTTTGATCTGATGATTGAGTAGGCTTCTTCGTATATATTGCAGGCCAAAGGTAGATGACCGTATTTGCCTACATCATCGTATGGGCATAGTGGGTTTCCAGGTAGAGGACGAGAAAGAGGAGGAGGAACTGGTCATGGAAGGGGATAGCTCATTTTTTATAACTATGGAGAGGTTGGTCATTATGCGCACGACTTCCCGAACCCAACACAAAAATATTGCAAGTACTGTAGATATTTTTATCATGTTCTTGAATATTGATCTGTATTGTTTGCAAAAATGGAGGAAAATAAACCGCAGACACCTAGACAAATGTTAAAATGATGAGAGCAGAACCGCGCACTAAAGACCTTAGCATAAATATTGTTACCCGAAGTGGTGTAACAACTGGAGAAGATAAAGAAAAAGGTAAGAGACCTGTCACTGATGTTTGGGTCCGAAGAGCTCCTAAGGAAAAGGAAGGGTTTAATCTACAAAGGGAGAAGGAAAACTTTATTGTAGCGAATAAGGACTTCATGGATCCCGGAACATATAAAGTACCAAGCAAACCTGCCACGGATGTCGTCAAAGGGGATGAGCCTACAGAGATGAAACTGTTTTTGTAGGCCTATATCAAGATTCTACGCAATAAGAAGGTAGTTGAGAATATTCAAGCTCTGATTAATAGCTGCACCCAAAAAATAATAGCCCCAGATGGAGCAAAACTAATGTCCATAAGATCTACAAGAATAAGAGAAGAATTGGCTGAAAGATGTGCCTGACAGCTCAAATAGGTGAGTTTGAAATGGACTAGGTCATTTTGGATCTGGGCTCTGATGCAAATGTCATACCAAAGCAGACTTGGAAGAAAATGGGAGAGCATAAGCTGTAATGGTATGCAATACAACTGTGCATGGAAAATCAGCAAAATATTATCCCAATGGGTAGACTTTTTGGGGTCATAGTTGATATCGAAGGAGTTAAGGCACTGGTTGATTTTGAATTTATTCAAATTATTGATGATTCAGATCCGTATGCTACGTTGTTGGGCCTGTATTGGGTTATTGATATGGATGCTATCATCAACCTCAAGCATAGAAGTATGGTGTTTGAAAATAATGAAACCAAGGTTGTGGTCCCATTGGACCCTGCAGAAGGAGAAAGATACACAAAACTGGTGCACATAGAAGAGGATGTTGATCATATATACAAGCTAACTACAAGAGATGAATATTGGATCAATCCCACACCAGATGGTTGGCTTAGCTGGGATAGGGATATTTCATGCCATTCAGACTCAGATCAGGAATTAGAGAACTGGAAGAACCATTTGCATGCATTCTCTACATTGCACTGCAGCCGAGTCACTAGATCTCTTCGATGCATATCCTATGAGGTGTGTGAATTACCTTATTATGATGGTGTAGGCAGTTTAAATTGGTTATTAGATGAATTCAAAAATTATTTTCTAGAGACAAAATGGTTCCATGCGCTTGACTTGGCTCTGCACTCAACCTTAGCGCGCTGGTGGGAAACAGATAAGGACAACTTGGCGGATTGGGAGGAATGTACCCACATGATGAAATTGTGATTTAGACAACCCATTACTTGACTGGAAGGAACCTATGCAGGTAAATAATATCCATGCATGCATTTATCCATGTGGACTGCAGATTAGGGAGAAGAGTTGCAGCCATGATGGGTGCATACATTCATCCATATTTTAAGTCGAATTTGTATGAGCTAGTAGCTAGAGTTTAAGTTGCATTGAGGCACGACGGAATGGGTTGCACTACAGGAAATATTTGTTTTAAATTTCAGTTTTGAGAGTGGATTCCCATGCATCAATACTTCCTTACACATGATTCAATATGTGGTCTTTGACATAATGGAGAAACCAGAAGAATGATCCCTACTAGTCTGGGATGCGCAGATGAAGGATATAGTTGAATGTCAGAATCTAACTATTGAAAATAATGAGGAAGGCCCAAGAAAAATCAATATCCCTAAGTCTGAAGGTTAGCGTGCAATTGTTGGGCCTATGGTTGAAGTGTCAGATGTGACTGAACTCATGAATATTAGGAAAGTCAACATTAGAACAAAAGAGCGACCTAAGTTTTCCAAAATAGGGTATTAATGGGATGAAGATATAGTAGTTAAGGTTGCAGAACTATTCACTACATATCAGGACTTATTTCCCACAAATTTTTCAGAGTTAAAAGGTATTATCGAGGATCTTGGTGTGATGAAAATCACTCTAAAGCCAGATGCTAGGCCTATCAAGTAGCACCCTTACAAGTTGAATCCTAAGTATAAACAGAACGTCAAGGAGGAGCTAGAGAAAATGAATGCTGCAGGGATCATTGAACCAGTAAAATAATCATATTGGGTAAGCCCCATGGTGGTCCAAGAAAAGAAGACCAAATGATAAATCCAAATTTGTGTGGATTTGCGCAAGTTGAATGATGCTTGTGTGCATGACCCTTTCCCAACTCCATTTTCTAATGAAGTATTCCACAATGTGGGAGGGAAGGAGGCCTGCTCATTCACTAATGGATTTTTTTGATACCACCAGATACGAATCGCGCCTGAAGACAGAAGTAAGACAACCTTTGTGATGGAATGTGGATCATTCAAATACATAGTAATGCCATTTAGTTTGAAGAATACGCCGATGATATTAGTGCATGTGTTGGTAGTTGCGTTTGAGTATATACATAAGTTCTTCGAAGTACATTTTGATGACTAGACTGTATTTGGCTTATTGAAGAAGCATGTTTCAAGTCTGTGCTTGATGCTGGATACTTGTCGAATCCATCAGATCTCGCTAAATCAGAAGAAGTGCATATTTTGTGTCCTTTTTGGTATTTTTTTGGGTCATATTTTCTTTCAACAAGGATCGATGGTCAATCTAGCTAATATTGCTATTATTTTCAACCTAGAGGCACCCACAAATGTGAAGCAATTGCACTCAATTTTGGGCATACTACCTATTACAGAAAATTTATTCAAGCCAATGCGTTGATTATTGCGCCGATGGGATTTTTTTTGAAGAAGGATGTCTCCTTTTGTTGGGATGAGGACTGCCATAAGAGTTTAGAGCCGCTTAAGGAGAAAATGGTGTCTACACCCATATTGGTATTTCCAGATTGGAAAAAGGAATTCCATGTAAACATGGATGCTTCGTGTGTTGTGCTAGGCATTGTACTCTCACAACAAGGAGTTGGAGATATTGATCACCCAATTGAATTTGCGAGCAATAAATTTTCAAGTGCTAAGCGCAACTACTCGAGAAAAAAGAGAGAAGGATTAGCTATATTCTATGTGCTACAAAAGTTTCATCACTATTTTCTGGGAGGAAATTTTAAGATGTTTAATGATCACTCTACTTTGAAGTACCTTCTTAACAAGCCTGTGTTGGGGGGGAAGATTTGTTGATGGATCTTATTATTTCAGGAGTCTAATTTTGAGGTGATTGTAAATCCAGGTAGATTGAATGCAGGTCCATACCATCTATCATGCATTAAAAGTGGAGAGGAACCAACTAGTTTGGAAGACAGATTACTAGACGTGCAACTATTTTCCATTAAAGTAGTCGATGACCACTTCGCAGATATTATCCATTTTCTGACTACTAGTAGTACGCCTATGGAGTATATAGTTAAGCAAAAGAAAGAATTGGTATTGCGCGCAGTAGACTTTAATTTGATTACTAGCCAGTTGTATAAGATGGGAGTTGATGAGGTATTTAGATGCTATGTGCTAGAGTTTTAAAGATAGAGCATCGTAGTAGAAGCACATGCAGGGGTTGCAGGAGGTCATTATGCCAGAAAACCCACTACGCAGAAAATTTTGAGGGCTAGTTTTTGGTGGCTTACGGTGCACAGTGATGCAAAAGAGTATTGTCACACTTGTGATGTCTTTCAGTGAATGAGGAAACCCTCGCGCAAAGATGAAATGCCACTGCAACCACAAGTGACTTTGCAGGCTATTGACAAATGGGCTATAGACTTTGTAGGACTGATCAACCCTCCCGGGAAGAAGACTGGTGTGCGGTATATCATTACTGCAATGGATTATTTGACAAGATGGTCAGAAGTTAAGCCTGTGAAATATTGTAGTGTAAATACATCTACGCACTTCATTTTTGAGAATATCTTGAAAGGTTTGGGCGTCCTAAAATCTTGATGAGTGACCATGGTACACATTTTTTGAATGAGACCATTCAAGCCTTGAAAATGGAGTTTAATATGCACCATGAGAAGAGTACGCCATATTATCCACAAGAAAATGGCACGGTAGAAGCCTTAATAAGATTCTGGAGAATGAACTCACCAAGGTCTACAATGTTAATCGAAATGATTGGGGTGTGCACATACTTGCAGTTTTGTGGGAATTTTGAACTGCATGCAAGAAATTGACTAGGAAGACCCATTTTAGGTTAGTTTATGGATAGGAAGTTGTTATGCCAATGGAGTACATCATCGCTAGTCTGCGCATAGCAGCTATAACTAACATGGTTGATCAAGATAGTATAGGAGAGCGACTGTTGTAGCTAGTTGCACTGGAGGAAGAAAAATTCATTACTGGTTTCCATCAACAGGTGTAAAAGGCATGTGAAAAAGCTTGGCATGACAGGCACTTTAGACAAAATATTTTCAAGGAGGATGATTTAGTTTTTCTATATGACAACAAGTTTGCATGCCACCTAGGAAAATACAAAATTCATTGGCTTGGACCTTATGTTGTCAAGGAGATTATGGAAGGAGGTGTGGTATGTCTAGTTACCTTAAGAGGAAAAGTCCTTCCTGGATATGTGAGTGGAAGTTAGTTGAAGCCATACAGGGATGATCTCATCCCTGTGCGCACCAGATGACTATATGGCCAGAGAAGTGTCTTAGTATCCCGGACAATTATAAGAGGGCATAGGACCATAAAGAATTTTTTCATATATTGGTGATAGATACCAGTGCAACGAAGATTGAGGAAGAGAAGGAATCTGTGATAGTTGCACAGGGATTGCGCCAGGAGGTTGACACCTTCGCAAATGGACCAAAAATTAACTGTTGGAATAGTTAATCTAGATAAGACAAATTTATTACTATTTGGAGGAGCATCTAACCTGCTTTTATGGAGGATATTATGCAAGATTTAGAGTCGTTTTATCATTTATGAGGCTCCATCTATAGACATCAAGCCGTTTAGGCTGCGACATCTCTATAAATATGGCAAGAAGGGTTGGATTAGTTCCCTTTACTTTCCAATATATATGTGTCTATTGCTCTCATTGTGTTTTCCTAAGTGTATGTATGAGCACCCATAATCCTTCCTTGAGACGTTGCGCCAATAAGGGTTAGGACATTTAATCACTCCCAGTATGACTGCTACAGAGCCTGCCCCCTCTGCGATGCCCGCTGAAGAAGCACCCGCACCAGAACCTCAACCGCAGAAAACAAAGAAAGGGCAGACCTCAGATACTAGGAAGTCTCCGTGAAAGAAGACTTTGAAACCTAAGTCGACCCCAAGTGAGCGACAGAAGATATCAATGGCTGAAGAGCCTGAAGTAATCATTAAAGAGGATGTCAGGATGCAGATATTGTGATGAAGGCGCTCACCAGGAGAAAATTCGAATACCATAGAGTCATGACCAGGGTGAAGGATAATCCCTATCTTGTTGAGAGGGAGTGTTGAGATTCAACAAGATGATGAGCTTAGTGAAAAGAGTCGCCTTCACTAAGTGGTCCCGAAGGCTATTTTTGGCGCAAGTATATTTTTAGACTATGTCTATTTTTAGACATGGTGATCATATTTCAGAAGTTGCAAGATGTTATTTGTGGATGGTTGGTCAAGTTGGAAAAATAGATGAAATTATATTTTTAGAATATTGGGCGAAGTCTATTTATAGATCGTCGATCTAAAAATAGAAGTGTCGATTATTATTAGCTCTTAATAATAATCTGACAATAAACAACAACTTATTCTCTTGGAGCACTTAGTTTCAGTGCACAGATTTGGCAAATCAGTGGGCTAAAGGAATTATGCAATTCCTTGGATTTACTGGTGGTTCATGCATGGAGTTATTAGTTAGAACTGAAGTGGCAAAGTTATGACAGAGTTGGAAGAGTAGTTCGTGGAGTTGTTATTCAATTTAACTCAATTATTGGCGTTAAACTAAGTTGAGCTAGTTGTATCTACTCTAACTGAATGATACAGTAGTGAGAGTGGAGTGAATTAATTAGTTAATTAATTTACAAATAATAACTCATTAATCAACTGAACAATACAACAGTAAACTACAGTGCATGTCAATTCCACTGGAGACCCAATGGAGAGATAGGTGAAAGGGAAAGATGGACTATTTGTTGTGACTATAGTGATGCATTGATTGCACCACACACACATTGGAGTTGCCAACTAGGATTGCGCAATCAAGGCAAGGGTAATTCAAATTCATTCCGAGCTATTCTTCAACAGGGATTGCGCAGTGGAGGCATGCTAGCAGGTGGCAAGAAATCGGTGCATGGATTTGCAGATTTCTTCTGATTAGTGTGTGACGGTTGATTGTACTGACAGCTTGATGTACTAAGAATTTTATGAGATTGTTACATGATCTCCATGATAAATAATATATGATAGTTTGGGTTTTCAACTTCAGGCTTTCCCATTAAACAACTGTGTTATGTGAAATTGTTTTTATTACTTCATGTGTTTGCAATTGATTTTAATTTCCACAAAAGATTAATAGTGGAAGGATTATGTATTTAGCAAGAAGATAAAATATTGTTAGATCCGGAGAATCTGGATATATACATGCATCTTGTATATAGTTTCTACATTATCCAAGTAATGAAAAATGAATTCGATGACCCTACTTTTGACACATGAACCTCTAAGACTTTGTCAAATGATGTTTAATTTTTTTCTGAGTGATAACAAGTCAAATCTAAATTATCAGAACATAAACCATAGTTGTAAAATCACACAAATAGTTTTCCAGTAAAAACCCTTAACACAGAAGTAATCCTTGCGTGAATACAAATATTTTCCATGGATAATTACCTCTGATAATGACACATTCAACAGAAATATATTAACAGATAAGAAACATAATCATGCATAACACATAGAAATTGCAACAAAGTTCACCAAAAATCCTTCTTTATTAATAACTCTTCAATCCAGTACAATTCTTTCCTTCTGTGCACAAAACAACAGAGTACTTGCACATAGCTCAGGACTAGGTCTCCACACACACAACAAGCATGAGCCTTCCTACCTAGACTGAATACAAACTAGCCTAAAACTTTGATCAAAACATAACAAAGATAATATATGATCTGATATGATATCCTTACTTGACTCAACCCTTGCATATTTATAAGACTTTGACGTGCACACACCATGGTTTGAGACTCATGGTTTCCCTTTTTACCCATTAAAATGATAAAGGAGCTTTGACCTACCCCAAATCCCCTTGACTTCTGCACGTAGTGCATTTCAACAAAATTTAGCCCAAAATTGTACAAAAATTTACCCTTAGGGCACCCCATCCTAGCAGGCCCCCAACAAAATCTAGTGACTTGTCGTGAGTCACTTTGGTTGCGGTTCTTGTATCTTGTCCTTCAATGCCTGAATGGACGTCTTTAGGGGCTGAATGATGTTTTTTATCTACACTATGGGATGATGTGCATCCTCGACCAAATTTTCTGTAGTTGGCCCCTCAGTTGCGAGGCTGATACTCCTTTTGTTCTATTGCAGGCTTCTGAGGGCTCCATCTATGCTTTGGGATAGCTGTAAGGCTTCCTCTGACCAAGGCTAAATCTGATTGTTGAGAAAATTCTCCCTTCGGCGTAGTGTGTCAATCTCTTCTTGAATAACTCAGCTTTTCTATGAGCAGGCCAACCGTTAGGCAGGCACCAGGGTCGGTGTAGCAACTCGGATCTCATTAAATTGTTGTTTTTTTTCCCACAGGTCCATATTCAACTACTTTGCGACAAGGTCATCTTGGACGAAGGTCCAAATTCCCATGGCCTCTTTAACAATTTTCTACAAACATCCATAACATATCTGGTGCTAGCAGCTAACTCCTAAACAACCTTGGCATGTTGTGCATGAACCTCTGGGGGTGTCTCAAGCTGCAACTTCATCTGCAAGTCAAAAATCTTATGTTCAAGTTTTTATTGGTCTGTGGTGATTTATGATCGTGAGGCCTTGACCACAGCGACCAGATTTTCCATCTTGACAGTGGCCACTGCAATGGTGGGTACTAGGATTTTGGGGAGACCTAAAAACATATGATCAATCAAGGTTTCCAACTGGGCGTGCTAGCTTTCAGTGGTGTGTCACACATCCTCTGTGAGCTGTTATCCTTTAAGTGTTGAAGCAGCTTGGTGCTGCATTATGGCAGTGTCCTGGAAGGCCTTCTATTTTCGGTACTACAACTCATCTATGATCATCATGTGCATAGCATGCAGCTTGTCACTACGGAACACAGATAAATAAATCTCGACCTCAGAGCTTTCGAGAATGACTGTGTGCAGCTCGTAACTGGTAATTTGAAGTGTGACACTTGAAACTTGAGATATTCTGCTTTCGGAGCTGGATGGGTGTCGAATGATTTGCTCGATCACTTGTCCTGCACTCACTTGAACAAAACTCGCTTGTATGGCACTCGCTTGCATTTTGAGCTATTGGAGCTCCTGCTGCACGTCATCAAGGACAGATTTATACTAACCTTTGACCTTGGTCCATACATCTTCAGTGATCATCTAGATTGTATCTCTAATCTTTTCAAAATACTCCTCTATAAGAGTCAATGGATCCATCACAGTTTTTCTTAGAAGCTTTTCATTTTGTGCGTGACCCCAGGGTGGTACAAGTCCCTCTTTTGGTTCCTCACCATGTGTTTGCTGGTGCATCGACAGTGTCTCCATTATTCTCTTCCATCTCCTAATCACTACGTAGGTCCACTATTTCTGTCGTAGTGGTCGGTTCTTGGTCCTTTTTCTCATCCTTCAGGTCATCTGTGGGTGTGCAAGGCTTCGTTGGGGTCTTCGGTGGTACAGAGGACAACACACCTCCAACTATGCTTGCTTTGAGCAATAGTGTGGGCCACCTGGTCATGGTGCATGCAAGGTCATCCTCCATGACCATGTATGGTAGCTCATACCATGCCCCTTCCATGTCCCTCTTCACGGAGACGTGCACATTATAGAAGGTAGGCTTGAAGTCCGCGATGTGCTTGTACTTCATGCATATCATAGGTGACAGTCTTGGCTTGGACTACACTGCTTTAAATATTTCTACCTCAAACAACACCTAGAAGATTTTGTTTTCTGTGATTCTGGATGGCATCTTCGAGCTCCATAGGGATGCATACTTGGAATCTTCGCATAGATTGGGTTTAATATCTAGAAATTGTGACTACAATGACGACCTCCAATCGATCAGCCTGACCAACAACAACAGCCAAGCATAATAGAAATGATTTCCCTCCTACTGCGCCTCCCGAATGTTTTCTATAAATTCATTGCAGAGGTACTTTTCCCAATTATATTGTACCCCTTTTACGCACTACGCGGCTAGCTTAATTACATATGCCAACACCTCTGTTGTGCGACACTTCCTGATCATTTTACATGCAAGGATTATGGTGGAAAATTTAATTTCTGGGGAATTGGTGTCTACTACAACAAAGCTGCGGGTGTTCATGTTCACCCCATAAGATTTCTTCACCTCATTGATGAGATTTTTCTCCAATCCCTTTCCTCTGAAGGTTGCCCCTGGATCCTCCCCCTGGTATGGAAACATGGTGATCCGATGAATCAACATATCATTGATCGGAATGGGCTCTCCTAGCCATCGAAAATTATCATGCACCAGGGATAGAATCTGGCGTAGACAGATGTCATTTATGGTGTTGGGCCAAAAAGGAGAGATGTTGAGAAGGTTCAACAGCCTGAAATAATACAAAACCAACATCCATGTCTTCGGCTCGACTTTGATGACTCCCTCATCATAGGGTACCTTCTCCAAATACTCCAAGGGCACAAGTTCGGGGAACTTCACATGGTCAGCCAAGTCCCAGTATTCTAGTTTGAGCAACAACATCCTTGTGAACATGTCTGCTTCAAATGGAAAATTTTCCGAGAGTAGCGACGTATTGATATGATATTTGACCTTATTCAGGTCCTTCGTGATTTTCAAAGAAGGCTTGCATGACTCCATATACTTCGGCAGCCACAAAATTGGATCGATCTCTTCGAAAATCCTCCATAGGAATGTATTGAAGCAACATGATCTTCCACTGCACACAATCTCTAATATGATGATACCGAATATCAATATGTTTAGATATATCATGAAACACAGGATTAATCAAGAGTTTAATGCAACTCTGATTATCACAATGTATCATTGTAGGATCTACATGTGAACCAAACAAACCGACCAGGATCTTCCTCATCCAGATAGCCTCACATGCAGCTTGACTTGCTATCATGTATTCTTCTTCTGTTGAACTGAGTTCCACAGATATTTGTTTCTTGTTGTACCAAGAAATTGTCGTAGATTCGATAATGAAAATCCCTCCTGATGTGCTCTTTCTGTCTGTTGGGTTGGCTACCCAATCTGCATCCGTGAAGCCATGAAACTTCACCTCATCCGTCTGTCTGTACCATAAACCATACTCAGATGTTCCCCTAAGATATCTCAGGACATGCTTGCCTACCTTCCAAAATAGCTTGGTAGGCTTAACTATCGCTTGTGAAATCTTTTTCACCGCATAGCATATATTCAGTCTTGTATTAACTAAATACATGAGCGGACCCACCAACTGTAAATAAACATTTGCATCCACTACCTCTGCCGATGTAGCATCCTCTTTCCTCCAATTTCTTGGAAGAGGAGTGTCGATAGGCTTGCAGCCTTGCATGTGAAACTTCTCCAGTATCTCACGGGCATACTTGCCTTGAGACAAAAACATTTCACCTTCCCGCTACCATATTTCCAATCCAAGGAAATAATGAAGGAGGCCCAAATCCTTCATCTCAAAATCCTTTGCTAGATCTGCCTTCCATGAGTGTATCAACTGCTCATCACCCGTTAGTATTAAATCATCAACATAAGGAACAATGATTAAAAGCTTACCCTCCACCACAATTTGGTACAGGTTTGCATCTGCCTCACTCTTGGTGAAGCCAAGTCCAGTGAAATAGTTGTTGATCTGATTGTACCAAGCATGTGGTGCTTGCTTCAGCCCATACAACGCTCTTTTGAGCCTGCACACATGCAACTAGCTGCTGAAGATCTCAAATCCTTCAAGCTTCTCAATGTACACCTCTTCCTCAATGAACCCATTAAGGAACGCAGTATTCACATCCATATGATGAATGTGCCAACCCATCTGCACTGAGAGAGAAAGGATGGTCCTTATGGAAGAATACCATGCGACAGGTGCAAAGGTTTCTTCATAATCAATCCCCTCGAACTGTGAGAAGCCCCGGGAAACAAATCTTGCCTTATACTTCTCAATGCTCCCATCAACAACATGATTTACCTTATAGATCCAGATTGATCCTACAACTGATTTTCCCACCGGCCTTGGAACAATCTTCCAAGCATTGTTTCTGACAATTGAGTCATACTCCTCCACCATGGCATCTACCCATGTGGGCTCTTGCACTGCTTCTTCAAAAGAAGATGGCTCTGTCATGATACACTTGCTCATAAGAGCCATGTATCCAGTAAATCTGTTAGGTGACTATCTCTATCTGCGCTGTGATGTAGGGACTCCTACATTCTGTGTCACATCAAGCTTCAATCTCTCAGCTTCTGTGGTACACTTTCTGCCTTGTCTGATGTTTAGTTTTTCACGAGTGGACTCCTCCACTCCATAAATCTCCTCCTGCGGCTGATCCACATCTAGAGGCTCATATTTGAAAACAAGAAGTTCCTCCTCTGCATGCAATTCTAGATCCCTCTCAAGCATAGCTCATGCAACACCCAAAATCATTCTGTTCTTCCTCTCCGCGACCCCATTCTTCTATGGGTTATGAGGTGCTTTGAGTTCTCTTCGAATTCCTTCTTTGCTAAAGAAGTCTTTGAATTTTCCCAAGATGTATTCACCACCATTATCGCTCCGTAGAGCTTTCACTTACTTCCCCAACTCCTTCTCCACCAATGCTTTAAACTCACAGAACTTTGAGAATGTTTCACTCTTCTTCTGCATGAAGAAGATCCAACATCTACGAGAATATTCATTAAAAAATATAACATAATACCTGTGTTTTTTGGTTGAAGCAACCGAGAAAGGTCCACACACATCTGTGTGAATTCTCTCCAGGATCACCGAAGCACGGTTCTCCTTCTCATGAAAGGTGGTTTTCACAAACTTACCCATAGTACATCCCTTGCACTGATCTGACTGCACAAGAGTACCCTTGGGAAGTCCAGTAGAAATCTGCTGCAAAATCTTCAAAGCGCCATGGTGAATATTGCCCAATCTCCTGTGCCATAATTTGCCCTCATTCGGCTCACCACTTCTTTTGCTTTGCCCACCATTGCAGTGCAGCCATCTACCTCTAGCTTGTAGAGATTCTTAACTCAAATCCCTATCTTCTTGGTTTGACCTGTTTTTTTATGTCGAAGGAAGGATTTTCCCTCACTGAAAACAACATCATAACCTTTGTCTTCCAACATTGCGACCGAGACCAAGTTCTTCTTCAGAACTGGAACAAGCATAACATCTTTTAACAAGAATGGATTACCGGACTCCCTTTCAAAGGTAATGGTCCCAATTCTGGTCATACTGTATCGACCATCGTCGCCCATCTCTATTATATTTGAAGGTCCTTCTCCTCCAAGTCACTAAACAACTCCTTGTCTCCCGTCATATGGAAAGACGCACCACTATCAAGATACCACATTGATCCCATATGAAACCAAGCATGCTATCAAAGAGAAATCAAGTTCAAATTGCGAGGCTAAGGCCTCTCCAGCTACAGCTCCAGCAACCTTCTTTTTCTTCTTCTTCTGTGGGAAGTTAGTGGCGAAATTCCCATGTTCGTGACAGTGAAAACACTTCACCTTGGAAAAATCCTGCTTCTTGCCTTTAGCATCGGATTTTGAAGGAAATTTATTCCCGTTCCCTTTCCTTGATTTGGTAGCCAAAGCGTAATTCTCTTCATCTTCATTCTTTGATGAAGAGCCATACTTTTTACCCTGCCTTATCTCCTCTTGCACAAGATCTGACCAAAGTCGCTCACATCTCGACAGTTTCTCTCGTCCATTGATAGAGTCTTCGTAGCTATGCCAACTCTTCGGAAGCCCAAGGAGAGCCAAGCTCACCAATTCTTCATCATCAACAGTAATCCCCACACTTCCCAGTTCATCCATACAATGGACAAACTTCGTAAGATATTTTGGAATACTGTCGCCTTTCTCCATTTTTTTTTTTTTGATCTTATCTTTCAACACCAACTTCCTCTGGTCGATGTTGCTTTGGAAAAAATCTGTCAAATCCTTCCACATTAAGAATGGAGTGGCTTTCTCATGAAGGCTGGACACAATATGGTCCTTCACACCTTCCAACAGAATTCTTCTTGTCTTTTCTATCTTCTTTTTCCATGCGTCAAGTAATGCAGCATCGCTAGATCTGAGCTTAGGAACATCGCTATCGATCAACTCCTTCAGTCCATTATCCTCTAGCACTGCCTCCATCCTATCCTTCCAAGCTATGTAATTTGAGCTCCCATCAAGAGCATACTCCAATCATAACCCATTGAAATACATTTCAATGTATACTCAACTGTCGCACCAAGAATTTTCTGAAGCAAATTCGAATTATCCACCAGCACAAACTCAGAAATTATTCACGATTGAAATCTTCAAGAATTAACACTGCTCTGATACCATGTAGAAATTATATACAAGATTCACGTATATATCCAGATTCTCCTAATCTAACAATATTTTATCTTCTTTCTAAATACAGAATCCTTCCACTATTAATATTTTGCGAAAATTAAAATCAATTGCAAACACATGAAGCAAGAAAAACAATCGCACATAACACAGTTGTTTAATGAGAAATCCTGAAGTTGAAAACCCCAACTATCATATATTATGTATCATGGAGATCATGTAACAATCTCATAAAATTCTTAGTACATCAAGCTCTCAGTACAATCAACCATCACACACTAATTAGAAGAAATCTGCAAGTCCATGCACTAATTTCTTGCCACCTGCTAGCCTGCCTCCACTGCGCAATCCCTGTTGAATAATAGCTCTGAATGAATTCAAATTACCCTTGCCTTGACTGCACAATCCTCATTGGCAACTCCAATGTGTGTGTGGTGCAATCAATGCATCACTATAGTCACAAAAGATAGTCCATCTTGCCCTTTCACCTATCTCTCCATTGGGTCTCCACTGGAACTGACATGCACTGTAGTTAACTGTTGTATTGTTCATTTGATTAATGAGTTATTATTTGTGAATTAATTAACTAATTAATTCACTCCACTCTCACTAGTGTATAATTAAGTTAGACTAGATACAACTAGCTCAACTCAGTTTAACTCCAATAATTGAGTTAAACTGAATAAAAACTCCATGAACTACTCTTCCAACTTTGTCATAACTTTGCCACTTCAGTTATAACTAAGTCCTCCATGCATGAACCACCAGTAAACCCTAGTAATTGTGTAATTCCTTTAGCCCACTGATTTTTCAAATATGTGCACTGAAACTAAGTGCTCCAAGAGAATAAGTTGTTGTTTATTGTCGGATTATTATTAAGAGCTAATAATAATTGACACTTCTATTTTTAGATCGAAGATCTATAAATATACTTCGCCCAATATTCTAAAAATAGAATTTCATCTATTTTTCCAACTTGACCAACCATCCACAAATAGCATCCTGCAACTTCTGAAATATGATCACCATGTCTAAAAATAGACTTGCGCCAAAAATACCACAGACCCACTTAGTGAAGGCGACTTTTTTTACAAAGCTCATCATCTTTTTGAATCTCAACAGTTAAGGAAAATTTTAAATTTTTCTTATTATCTTATCCTAAAGTCCCAAACACACCCCCATTCAAACTTTTTATGTCACATCAGTCATTATTTTCTAACATTTTTCATTTCCCAATATTATAACCCCAAAAAATTCATTTTAGCCAAGAATCCCTACTTTCATAGCGAAATACACTGAGAAAATTCACTTTTTGCTACGAAACTGCTAATACTTTCATAGTGAAACTGTCCAGAAATACACTAGGTATGCTACAAAAGGAAGGATTCATGTCTGTCTTGTCAAAACAGCTAGTAGGTGTCAGTAAATGATTGAAAGGGATATGGTAGATGCCATTTGAGTCAGTTGGGGTTAGGATCAAGGTACAATGGTCATGGTTGAAGTCATTATTACCATTTTAAGCATGTATGAGTCATCATTATGCCATGAGTTGTCATCAAACTTCAAAATATTTCCCAATTGAGTCATTTTTTATTCTCCACTCCCTATTTGCATGTTATTGAGTTCTAGAGAGCTGTTTGACTGAGCCCAAGCTGTGGCTGGAGTTTTCAAAATTTTTTAGGTATCACTGATCAAGCGAGGTAGAGAAGACATAAAGGTACCATGGCTACAAAGAGGAAGACCAAGAAAGGTGGCCACCATCTCATATATGACCCATCAGACATGAACCTGATGAATGAAGACCCAACAGCTTCAGAATTTTTCAGAAGAACAGGGTGTTTATAATTTTTCCAAAGATTGCAAGGATGCCATGTACAAGTTTCTAAAGAATTTTCCCTAAATTTCAATGGGACAACTGCAAAAGTGGGAATGTTGAACCTCACTATAACTCTAGAGACCATTGCAGCAGCAACAGGAATTCCAAGAGGAGAAGAACAATGGTTTAGAGGTTTCAAATTCAACATGCAGGAATGTAAAGAATTTTTCAAGATAGAATATAGTGAGGTTGACCTTACAAATTCCATTCCAAGGAGCTACACGAAAGATAATTTTTCCAAGCTACTACCAATCATTCAAAAATACTTCACTTGTGAAGGGAGGTATCATAAATTCTATTCTTACCATTTCAATATTCTGCTACATTTTACTGATAAGAAATCTCTGGATCTACCTTTTTATTTATACAGAAGTTTAGAAAAAATGGTAGATAAAGTTCAAGCTAAATCTGAAGGAATTGAAACCTCACTTTTTCATCATGGTTTAATAATTTTTTTTGTTTTAGATGAGTTAAAAAGACTAGGCAGAGACTGGTCTTCTTTTCTGTTTGTCAGTGGTTTTGAAGTGGATGCCATCACCCCTAAAATAACTCCTAAACCTAGAAGTATAACATCACCTTCAGTGGCAGAACAAAGTGAAGCAGTAGGGGCAAAGAAAAGTGATACAGTAATCATGGAAATAGAGCAATTGCAAAAACTTGATACACCTGTTGTTTCACCTGCAAAACAAAAGTCAACTATGAGAAAACCTGCAAAACAAGAGCCAAATGTGAGTAAACATGGTACCAAAAGGATTACAAGAAGCCAAACAGTGGCTAAGGGAAATTTAGAATCCATTCTACATGCTATTGTTATTGAAGAGACTCCCAAATTACAAGCTAAGGATATAGATGAGGGAGGAAAGAAGCACAAGAAAGCCAAATCAGCAGAGAAGTTAGAGTTTGAAGGTGAGGATGTAGGTTTTATGTTTCAGGCTAGGAAAACCATGAAAATTCATGCTAGAAAAATCTAGGAAAAAAGTAAAGAAGTTCAAAGGATCACTGACATTGTCCAGCCACCACCAAGTATCATTGACCTATCATCACCTGCAAAAGAAGATACATTCATCAAGAAAAAGAAATGAAAGGAGAAAATTATTGAAAAAATTGAGTTTGATGTCCTTGAGGAATAGTTTAAGTTAGAAAATCATGAAATAGCAGTCATGAAGAAAGAGGAAAGGAAACATAATGTCCAAAAAGTGTAGTTTGATCAAATGAAAGAGAATTGGGAAAAGCAAGTTGATAGTGTATCAAAGACCTTAGATGGTACACAAAAATTAATCAAATGGACTATGCCATTGAGGAAAGAGGTGAAGAATGTTAGAAGAATGATCCTGCACTTGAAATCTAGCAACAGAAAATTGAAGGACCAAGTTAAAGACCTCCAAGAGCAGTTAGAATTGATCCATGAGGAGCTGGAGAAGAAGGGTTTAAAGATGACTGTAATTGAGGAACCCATAGCTCAAATCATCATTAATGAAGAAGAAACACCTCAAGGCTCTTAAGTTGAGTTTTTTTATGTTATGAGACATTAATGGCATGTTGAAAACCAAATTTATACAGCCGGAAGGTACCTTTTTGAAACAAGTCAAAATCTGGAAATTACACAGTTTTCCACAGTTTCGTAGTGTTTCCTAGGCTTGAAGCCAGGAAAACGCTACGAAAATTTTTGTAGTTGTATTTTTTCCTTTAAAACCACATTTTGTAGCTTTCAAGAGGGGATAAAGGTAATTATGAAGTGTCATGTCATGATGAACAGCATGCAAGAGAAAAAAAAGTATAAATTTTGAGTGAAGAAGTCATTTTTTGGACGCTACAAAACTTCCTTGTTTACGTAGCGAGCTGTCTTTGAAGGTTTCTGAGTAGTTTAAGACTATTTTTGGGCATGTAGACACATCAAATAGGTCAAGGGACCTTTCCAGAAATCATCCATGACTTGAAGCCCATGAAATAGAGACAACTCATCGGCCGAAGCATTCGTTGAAGATAGGGTCCTGTTTTCCTGAAAAATAGGGTTTGTTTCCATATGTTGAGGAGGATATTTAAGATGTCAAGTAGTGATGAGCTATGACATAGCCCATTCAAACATTTGAAGCATTAGTTGTCAGATATGTAACTTTTTTAACAGATAAGGTAGTTTGATGTAATAAATAGGAGTTTGAGTCCTATTAGGAAAAGGACTGTTTTAGGGTGTAGCTGTCATTTTCTCATTAAAGAACATGTTTTCCTGTTATGCAAGGTGTCATAGGAAGAGTTCGATGAATCTAGCCAAGAGGCAGATCATATATGATGTAATAAGTTCTATTAAAGGGAAAATTATAGAAATTGTAAAGGGGTTGGAGATTTTTTGCACTGCTACATCTTTATGTAATTTGACTGATATCAGTAATACAGAGGACTTTTTCTTGACAGACCTGAGATTCTCATGGAGTTTTTAATTTTTTTCTCATCTATATTTTTATGTGTACCACTTGCAGTGGATTTCATCTTTATTACTTAGAGTTCATATGTGTATGCTCTGACTTCCTTTATTGGTTAAATGGTTGTGTTGCTCTATGTTCTTTGTGTGATTTACCTTTGTTAATTACTCTTACCTGCCTCAGCTTCCATTTCAAGAGACCTTACCACTGAACTTACTGATTTGTTGACTCCATAAGCCCAATGGTTGAAGACTTGTACTCTTTTCAACCTATATACATAACAATCAATTTATTTTTCAAATACAATTAGCCATCTAGTTTCATCATTATCTAATATCATAAACCCCTTTGAGAGAGCCCTCTCAGATTGAAGAGGCTAAGCTTCAGTCACAAGCTGGTTTGAAACAGTTACATAGATTCGTCTGATTAGCAGCCAATCAAGTGCAATTTTTTGATAACATGACTGAAGTATAATCTTTTTTCACCTATCTGTTAAGGGTTTCTATATGCGCTTAGATCTGGTTTCTTGTGGAAATCTTGCACTGACAGATAATCACTAAATATGATAAGTAAGGGTAAAACACACATCAAATGCTCCCTTAGGGTGCGGAAACTTGGTTCCAGAACCCCCTCATACTGATTCAGGTGAGACTTTGGTCTACGCAAGCAGATCATTGCTGAAAGGGCCAGTAGTTGGAGGGTTTTTTGGTTGCGCAGAACACTCTAAACTTGGGATAGGACCCCTCAAGGCAACATACGATATGGAAAGTTATTTTAGGGTTTAGATGTGGGCTAGCGGCTGAAATAGACTAGGAATCTGAGAGTTCAAGTGTCTGGAGTTTCGAGGCACGTGAAGTGTGCAAAGTTAGTTCAGGGTTTGGATGTGGGTCAGGAGCTAAACTATTCCAGGAGTTTGAGAGTCTAGAGGTTCGAGGTGCATGAAGTGTGCAAAGTTATTTTGAGGCTTGGATGTGGGCTAGGATTTTATCTAGTCCTATAGTTTAGGATTTTGGGATTTTGGACATTCGGGGTGTGTGAAATGTGTGGAGTTAGTTCACGGCCTAGATGTGGACCAAGGGTTGAACTAGTTTGGGGGTCCAAGAGTTCGATGATTTTGGTGTGTAGCCTTTGTAATTGTGTCCAAAATTTGAATCACTGAACAAACATATGTCAAGACAATTCATTGGTTTGACATGTCTAGGGTTTATGGATGCCACAAGGGTGCCACATGGTAGGTCTTATCTACATGGCAAGGCTCTACTGGTGAAATTTGAAAAGGCCATAACTTGAGATCTGGTTATCAAATTCTAAAGAAAATTTTATCACCATAAATTTCTTGACGAGTTGAGTGTGGTATGGAAGGCGAAGGTTAATTTTTCTAACTTTAGGGAAAGGAAGAATTTTTGTAACTCCATTTCCATGATAAGACAACGGAGTTCAGGTTAGTGATAAGTAACACCTTCCACTGAGTTGGTTTAAGCTAAGGGGGTGGAAAGGAGCATTAAAAAACTTCTCTTATACCACTGATCTAGGTTGTCTAAGGAATGAGACTAAATATCGACAATAAAGAATGTCTCAAGTGCATAAAATAAATAATGTAGAGGAAAACACAATATGAGAAGAGCTTAATTATTTTTTATTAAAGGGTAAACATGTCATAAGACTACATCATAATAAATTCCATGGATGCAATGGTGAAGACCCATATTTATATTATTTATGGGTTCCTTTTCACCAAGATTCATGCACTTTTGTTATATTTCAAATACCATGGGTAAATATCACGGGTTACAAAAAACCATGGGTGAATACTGGATATCACTATGGTAAAAACTAGTGAATGGTTGTATATTGTAAGAGCTATTTGTAATATTAGATTTTAATTTTTTTTCTTTTACCTTTCAAATATCATGAGTATATACCATGGTTCTCTAAACCACAATAGTAGAAAATAATTATTGACCATGGTGATTCACTGAAATCCACTTGGATCAATGATGTTCCCATATATAAAAAAGTACATCAAGGAGTAATTTCTCAAAAGTATTAGGAGAAAGAAGAAACATATTCATATGATAAATCTGGTAGGAAAACTAGCATACGTTATGTCTAGGAAGAAAATTGTCCATAATTATTTATATCTAGGTAGCCTTATAGTAGACGTCCACATCATCCAAATCTAAATCTAGAATACCTTAATTGATCTAGGTGATTCAATAAATGTCATGACTAAGGAAACAATATTGAAACTGAACCTTTTAGATTCATTAAGGAAAACCATTATAGTACTTCACCTTGTTGATAGGCCAACAATGGATCCTGAATGGATGTTCAAAGATGCTATAGTTTCCATTTATTCCTAAGAATTTCCAACGAAAATTTTAGCACTCCAATAAAAAACCAAATTCAATGGGTATCCAATCATTTTAAGAAGGCCTTGGATAGAAATAGTAGATGTTTACATCAACTATAGAGAAAGACACATGACTATCACCAAAGGGAAGTCTTAAAAACAACTTGTACTTTACTCTCCTAATTAGCCACTAATGGAAGAAAAATTTCCAATATGGGTGGAGGAATAAGAAGAAGTTCATATTTACACCTCCACCTATCCCATTTTCACAATTGAAAAAAATTTAAGTAGCAAGTAGGATGATGGATACACTTTCATTTATATTTTTTTTCAAAATTAGTTTCCTGCTATAGTGCAATTAAGTAGCCTGAATGATGGGGGAAAAAATGAATTCTCTATTGATTAGGAAAATGTTTTGTGGGTAGGATGGATCACAATATAATTTGATAAACCTAATACCCAAACCATATAAATGTGCCCCTTTAAAACTATGAAAATCACTACAAAACTATTACTAATCAAGAGTAGAGATTTTTGACTATTTTGAAAAATTATGTTGTAGCATTTGCATAGGTGATGGGTCCTTGCAATGAATGCTTAAAGGACCATCTAAATCCTCTATCCACCTTAAAAACATGCACTCTTAACCTTGTTCATTATATATTTTCATGATTTATATATTATGCATTGTGTTGAGTGAATGCTTAAGTGATTTAATCACACTAATAATTTTCATTACCTTTGGTAGCCTTAAAAATTAATTTGAATAGTTTTTTGGGAATAACCAATCCTCTTTTGTTATCCTACCAGTAGTCCACCATAAATATAGGGACCTTTTTCCCTCGTATTCTAGTATGAAACTCCAAAATGGCTTGAATCTAGACCTTATCATCACTAAGAGACAGATGTGGCTGAGCAAAAGATCCAAGGAGACAAATTACCTATAAAATAGGGAATTTGGAGGGAAATCATCCCTCTTATTGATGCATCTATTTCCTAAAAATTTGTATAAGAAGGAGACTCGAGGATATTCTTAAAAGGAATAATGGAACATTTATTTTGACTGCATAGTAGCTCTGCAACTCTCTATATTCACACTTATGTATTGCTAATTTAAGTAAATGGAGAAATAATATTTTTTTACAAGCAACAAGTGTTGGATTTTATCAGGTCTATGAGCACCTTGTGAAGGGACCACCTACTATATCTCTAGGCACCCTTATGTATTATTCTCTTTCTCACTTTCATGCTTATTTGTCATGCTATGCATATCTTTCACTTTTATACAATTAGTTTAGTGAATGATGCCCTTGGTACTTTCCTATTGAAACTTAGGAACTTAATATTTTCAATATGTTGAGTTTCCTTCATGAATTAAATATTTCATAAATAACTTTCTTTATAATTTTTTTCATTTATTTTTCTAAATTAGTTTAAATCTATTAAAAAATATAGAATAATTTACATCTTGGCCAAAGCCTTGTCTTTGCCCAGAAGTGTGGCATGTTCAGCAAAAGAAACAGAAAATTGACTGCCCACTAGGGGAAACCAATCCAGTCCATACCTCGTTCTACCGTGCTACCCACGCAGGGGTATCAGCCTTGGATGCCATTGTACTTTACATATATGATAGACTGATAAACAAAAATTACTGGATAACATAGCTAAAAATTCAAGTTCAATCCCAATAGATTGGGAATCGTAACACAAAAACCAAACACACTTGGAATAATTAAGCATCATGAGGAGGAGGAGGTTCTTCAATTATGAGGCACCTGTATTCCTCCATGTCATCATCCTCCCTTGGCTTGTCTGCAGTGGAGGCAGCGCTTTGCTTGGAAAGCTCGCGCCCGCAACGAATCTTCTCCTCATCACTTGGAGCCTTTCCTTTGTCCTTGTTCACCAACCGTTGTTGCTTGTCCATGTCCTGAGCCGCCACTGAGATTGGCCCTCCCTGATGCACACTGGTATCACCCAATGGGGGTTCCTCCTTGAAAACCACCGAAATGGAAGCAATTATGCGGGGTCGATTCAGGGAGCAGTTGAAGAAGAATTGAGCTGTCTGGGGTGTATTTGAAGCTTGAGTGATAGGGTTGGCAGGTGCTGGAGAACCCATTCTGAGGCTGGCATCCTGGAATCTACCCATCCCACTACGAGTATTTGGTTATCTACCAGTAAAGTAGTCAGAGGAGGGAGAAGAGGACTCAGAGTTGGAAGTGGAGGGGGTGCGTTGGGGATAGCTCCTAGTGCTACCCCTACGACATCTCATGTGTTGTCGCAGTCGCGGCATGGTGATGGGCTCAGCGGAAGGCGAAAGAGGAGTCAGGGGAACATAGCTGGGAGTAAGCGGAGTGATAAGGAGGTCCAAAGTGACAGTGGTTAAATTACAGAGGCTGAAGCAAGAAAGGTGCAGTCCATCTCCTAAATTAATGCAGCAACTCAGATGGCTTCTTCTACCAATGGAAGTGCGATAACTGGGAAGCACAGCAGAAGGTGAGCAGAGGCTTTGCAGCAGAGGAGGAGTGACCGAGTTCCCTCTGCCTTCCTCCATCTTAAAATCCCTGACAATGATACCTCGATGCTCACCCTGCATTAAATTCTCATAAATGTGAGCAGAAGGCAGGTGCAGAGAGAACCATATGGAGGCTTGAGCGGGTATAATGGTTGGATCTAGACCTTCGCTCAATTTTAATGCAGCTTTGATGAAGGTGTTTCGTAAAGGATGATCCCGCATGGCACTGGCTTGGGTGGCCAAGTGTCCCCGCCACTTGCCAAACCCAAGTCCCATCACCTTATTAATCCAGCTATACACCCGCATCCGGGATTATAATTTTTTGCATTACCTTCATTAATTTGTTTCATTAAATTAAAATTTGGAGTTCCTATAGGATTATGGGAGTTTCTTGTAGAATTATAAAACTTCCCATAAGAATAGTCATGATAGCTTCTATTTAAAATTATTTATTATGGTATGCATATTTCACTTGAAAAACACCTTAAAAATCAATTGTTGACATGATATAGTGAATAGGAGAGATTAAAAAGAGGGAAATCATCTCTACAAGATCACATTCCTACTTACAACAATGTATATTTCTCTTGTTATTGTTTTATGTTTTGCACATTAGGACTATATTTACATTCCCACAAGAGTCTAATAGGATATTCATTGTTGCAACAATTATTTCCATACAAGTACAATTTAATTTCCTTTCCATGCAAAGTAGCATGGAACTTACTTCATACAACTTCATTTTCTACAATTATTTATATTTATGCAAGATTATATCAACTGATTTATTTCTTCATTTTATGATTACCCCCTTCATCTAATCAAAAATAAATTTTATTTCATCAATTAGTATGAATTAAGGAGTAAGAATAAATGTGGCTTGCATATCCAGTGACCCTTAAGTTCATATGGACCCTGGGTTGACATATTAAAGTTTATACTTTCAGGAATACCACATTTTTGTTGGAATAATGAGGGCCATTGATGGGTATATAAGCATATGAAGGTAATCTACACTCCATTTGCATCCACCACATTGTAATATTCCTGAATGGGAAAAGCACGAATATAGCGCAAAAATCATGGAATAGCAGTGTAAAACATTACATAAAATCAAGAGACAAATACGAAGACCTTCTAATCATTAAAATAGCAGCAAAATATGCATAATAAATGGGCCATAAGATAGAACAAGCCTTCAATGGATAAAACCCTCAAAAGAGGTGTTGCTACTATACATCAAAATGTCGGAAGACTGCTACAGCATTGTTTAAAAGGCACTGCTACAGCAAATGAAGATACAAAATAACATGGGCTGATATATGCCTCAAAATATATATCTAATACAGATCTAGGCACTATACAACCTCCAATGAAGAAACCCACAAGGGCTTTCAGAAATACACCATGTACTAGATAGGAATCAAAGCCCTAGGGCTGAAGATTCACTACAACATATAGATCTGGAAAGTTTGGTTGATCTGATATAAGAAATGGTGCAGCCTCCTCCAATAGATCTCCTAGATGAAAGGAAGATCCCCTTCACTAGAAAACCTCCTCTCCAAATGGTGTGCCAAACCCACCTTGCAACTCCTCCCTCAAAATAACGCAGATCTGGAAAGAAACTACGTTGTAGGGGAAAATAAATATGTGGCCTGATGCCAAGATCTGAAAATATGCACGAGGTCCTTACTTACTGTCCTCCCAATGGAAAGGAACCCTTCTCCACTGAAAATAAGAACTAAAGTGACCCAAATATGGTCTCCACTTCTTCAACCTACAAAAAAACTCAACCCTCAATAGGATCTGCGTTGTAGATGTAAGATGAAGCTTTGGCCAAATGCCTAATAGTGGAAGTGAAGTACAAGACTCCTCCGAGAGCTTCTCAATGGAAGAGGTGGGATTCTCGATTAGGAACAACCTATGCTAAACAACACTACAATCTTAACTAAACAGCGAAAGAAAGCTATATGTCTAAACAGACCATATATTCAGAAATATAAAATACCAATACATAATCAATATGGATGCCATCCTCTTCCTTTTGTAAGATATGAGCTTCCAAACCCTAAACCCCATTCATTTATGATCCTACTTCCATGCAAGGTGTCTCCATCTAAAACTGTGTTTTCCCTCATTGATTGCAACTACTCCATGACAACATTGTTGATTTGGTCAAGGTTGACCCAGTCAAGATGTTCCAACCTCTTTTCACACCTAAGGGTGCTTAATTAAGCTTCCAAGATGTTTTCCTTTTACATTGGAATTGATTTATTCATTATTAAGGAGACTTATGGACCTCCAGTTTCATCTTATTCATAAAACAAGACAGCAAAACAAAAATTAATATTCCAACTAGCTCATGGCTAATTGGGAATATTACAATCCTCCCTTCCCAAATGTTGCTTGTCCTCAAGCAACTGACAAGGTGAGTGCTGCAACTATTCTCCTCCACCATTGGTGACACTATCATGTGATAATATTCCCTCATAAGCTAAGTGTGTCCCAATCCATCCCTCCATGAAATGCTCCTCCAAAGTTCTCATGATATGCAAATGTTTCATCCCACAAGGAAGCAATAGATCCAATGAAACAAACATGGTTTGTCCAATGTGCTCCCTGAAACATGTATCATAATGAACATGGAGAATCTCTCTCCCATAGGGATAATACATTCCTCCCAACCTCCCTCCAATCATTCCCATAAAAATAATAAGTACATCATCAATGTATGGGATTAAAACTAAGTACATAAAATTTTCAAGGAGATCATGGCCTGTCTAAATAGAGATCCAAGGTTTGAATCTCCTTGGCTTGACAGCGCAATCATCATGGGAAATTCCTCCAAGTGTGGTGAAAATATCATGCACAACTGATGTCGCCACTTATAGCTAACTCCACCCTTTCATCTACCTCTTTCACTGGTCTCCACTGAACTGTCCATGCACTGTAGTGAACTGATGTGTTCTTGAGTTGAATAATGAGTTACTAATTAATGAATTAAATAATATTTAATTCACTCCACTCATTAATAGTTGATTAGCTAGTTAAACTAATCTCAACCAGTTCAACTAAGTTAAACCGAACACAACTCCACTAGCTGTCTCATTAACTCCACCAAACTTCTGCCACTGAAGTCCTAACTGAAGTCAGCCATGCATGAGCTCACCAAAACCTTAGGAATAGCGTAATTCCTCTGTCAGATGCATGAGCCACTTCCAAGGCTCGAACTGAAGTGCTCCAAGAGAGTAAACTGAAGTTTATAGTCCAAATATTATTAAGGGTAAATAATATTTGACTTCCCTATTTTAAGGATAGGCATTCTAAAAATAGACATCGACCTATAGGTCCAAAAAATAGAGTCCCATCTATTTTTACCAACATGACCAATACTCCAAGAATAACATACTGCAATCCCCGGACCATGCTCCATAATGTCTAAAAATAGACTTTGCGCCCGAATTTGCTCGCGGGCCCACTTAGTGAAGGCGACTTCATTTCACTAAGCTCCATCATCTTGCTCGCATTTTCAACACTCCCTCTCGGCAAGATATGGATTATCTGCAACCCTTATCCTCGCTCTATGGAATTCGAACTTGCTCCCGGTGAGCACCTTCGTCGAGATGTTCGGCATCCCGATCCTCCGTGGGAACATATGAAAGCATCATGATTCTCCGCTGAACACAATCTCTGATATGATGGTACTTGATGTCGATGTGTTTGGATCTATCATGAAATACTGGATTAGCCGAGAGTTTAATGCAACTCTGGTTATCACAGTAAATCACTGTAGGCTCCAAATGCAACCCGAACAATCCTACGAGGATCTTCCTCATCCAAATAGCCTCGCATGCAGCCAAGCTAGCTGCCATGTACTCGACCTCTACTGAACTGAGTGCCACGGATCTCTGCTTCCTGCTGTACCAGGAAACTACTGTCGACCCAATGCTGAAAACTCCTCCAGATGTGCTCTTCCGGTCCGTTGGACTCCCTACCCAATCTGCATCAGTGAAGCCAGAAAGCTTCGCTCCATCCTCCTGTCTGTACCATAGACCATATCCCAATGTGCCTCTAATATAGCGCAATACATGCTTGCCTGCCTTCCAAAAGAGCTTGGTAGGCTTAACCATAGCTTGCGAAAGCTGGTTAACTGCATAGCATATATCGGGTCTTGTATTGACCAGATACATAAGCGACCCCACCAACTATCGATAGACAGTGGCATCCACTACCTCCGCTGAAGTAGCATCCTCCTTCCTCCAACCACCAGGAAGAGGAGTGTCAACAGGCTTGCAGCCTTGCATGTTTAACCTCTCCAGAATCTCCCGGGCATACTTGCCCTGAGAAACAAACAGTCCTCCACTGCGCTGCCAAATCTCCAATCCCAGGAAATAATGAAGGATGCCCAGGTCCTTCATCTCAAACTCTCGTGCAAGATCCTCCTTGCATGAAAGTATCAACTGCTCGTCGCCAGTCAAAATCAGATCATCTACATACAGTACGATGATCAACAGCTTCCCCTTCACCACAATCTGGTACAGGTTTGGATCTGCCTCACTCTTGGAGAATCCAAGCCCGGTGAAGTAGCTGTCTATCCGAGTGTACCAAGCACGAGGTGCTTGCTTCAGCCCGTACAGTGCTCTCTTGAGTCGGCACACATGCGACTCCCTGCTGAAGATCTCAAAACCTTCAGGCTGCTCTATGTACACCTCCTCCTCAATAACTCCATTGAGGAACGCAGTCTTCACATCCATCTGATGAATGTGCCACCCCATCTGCGCTGAGAGAGCAAGGATCGTCCGTATGTAAGAGTACCTTGCGACAGGTGCAAAAGTCTCCTCATAGTCAATCCCCTCGATCTGTGAGAAGCCACGGGCGACAAATCTCGCCTTGTACTTCTCCACACTCCCGTCACCCGCCTGCTTCACTTTGTAGATCCATCGCGAACCCACCACTGATTTTCCCACCGGTCTTGGGACAATCTCCCATGCACTGTTCCTGACGATCGAATCATATTCTTCGATCATGGCGTCAACCCATGCGGGTTCCTCCACAGCTTCCTCAAAAGAGGATGGCTCCGTCACAACACATTGACTCACGAGAGCCATGTATCCAGTGTACCGATCCGGTGACTGCCTCTGTCTGCGCTGTGCTGTAGGTGGTCCTACAACCTTCTCTGCATCTCGAGCCAGTCGCTCAGCTTCTGTAGTGCGCATGTGCCCTCTGATGGTTGGCGCTGCATGGGTGGTTTCTTCCACCTCTTGAACTTCCTCTTGTGGCTGATCCACATCCGGAAGCTCCTCCTTAGGAACTAATAGCTCCTCATCTGCATGCAAGTGTAGCTCCCTCTCAAGCGAACACTGCATGGCTTTCTCCTCCTTAAATTTTATATCTCGTCGCACAACAGTCTTGCGACTGTCTGACAAATACACCCGATAGTTGTGAGGTGTATCAGTGTACCCCACAAATATTCCAACCTCTGCGGTCGGATCCAGCTTCCTTCTCGCATCCTTCGTCACATGCATGTAGACGGGAGAACCAAAAATCCGCAAATGGGAAATATCAGGCCTCTTGCCAGAATAAGCCTCCTCCGGTGTACTCATGCCAAGAACCTTGTGAGGACAACGGTTCTGCACATACAATGTTGTATTGCATGCCTCAGCCCACAAGTGAAGGGGTAGGCCCTGATCATGCAACATCGCCCGTGCAGCACCCACGATCGTTCTGTTCTTCCGCTCAGCCACCCCATTCTGCTATGGGTTATGGGGTGCGATGAGCTCTCTCCGAATCCCTTCTGCACTGCAGAACTCCTTGAATTCAGCCTAGATGAATTCACCACCGTTATCACTCCTTAGAGCAATCACCTTCTTCCCCGACTCCTTCTCGACCAGTGCTTTAAACTCACAGAACTTCGCGAATGTATCGCTCTTCTTCTCCCTGAAGAAGATCCAGCACTTTCGAGAGAAATCATCAACAAAGATCACATAATACTTGTGCTTTGCTGTCGAATCAACTGAGAAAGGACCACACACGTTTGTGTGAACTTTCTCAAGGATTGTCGTGGCGCAACTATCCTTCTCGTGAAAGGTGGATTTCACATACTTCCCCAAAGTACACCCCTTGCACTGATCTGACTGCGCAAGAGTTCCCTTAGGAAGCCCAGTAGAAATCTGCTGCAGGATCTTCAAAGCTCCATGGTGAAGGTGGCCCAATCTCCTGTGCCACAGTTCGCCCTCATCATCCCGGCTCACCACTTCTCCTGCCTTGCATGCCATTGCTGCGCATCCATCTACCTGCAACTGATAAAGGTTCTTGGTTCGAACCCCTATCTTCCGAGTCTCTCCAGTAGTCTTACTGCGCAGGAAGGCATTTCCTTCACTGAAGACCACATCATACCCCTTATCCTCCAACATTGCCATAGAGATCAAGTTCTTCTTCAATCCAGGTACATGCATGACATCCCTCAATACAAAGGGTTTACCAGACTCCCTCTGAAAGGATATGGTACCGATACCAGTCGCACTGTATCTACCATCATCGCCCATCTCAATGTGCACACCCAAATCTTTGTCCTCCAGATCTGAGAACAAATCCCGATCTCCTGTCATATGAAATGATGCACCGCTGTCCAAGAACCATACCGATCCCATAACACTTGAAACCAAGCATGCGATCAGTGAAAAATCAAGCTCGAACTGTGAAGCCAAAGCTTCTCCATCTGCAGATCTTCCCGCTTGCTTGTTCTTCTTCTTCTTTGGACAATTGGTAGCATAATGTCCGTGATCATGGCAGTGAAAACACTTCACTTCCGCCATATCCTGCTTCTTGCCCTTAGCACCAGAATGAGAAGTTTTCTTACCCTTCCCCTTCTTTGCTTTGGCAACCAAAGCGCAATTTTTTTCATCAGCTCCCTTTGATGAAGATCCATCCCGAGTAGTCCTCCTTATCTCCTCCTGCATGAGATCCGCCCAAAGGCGCTCCCATCCCAGAAGCTTCTCCCGACCATTGACACTATCTTGACATGAGTGCCAAGCCTTCAGAAGACCAAGGAGAGCCAGGTCGACCATGTCCTCGTCTTCGACAGTCACCCCCACAATTTCATCTACCTCTTTCACTGGTCTCCACTGAACTATCCATGCACTGTATTGAACTGATGTGTTCTTGAGTTGAATAATGAGTTAATAATTAATGAATTAAATAATATTTAATTCACTCCACTCATTACTAGTTGATTAGCTAGTTAAACTAATCTCAACTAGTTCAACTAAG
This sequence comes from Pinus albicaulis, assembly GCA_034641835.2. Classification (NCBI taxonomy): domain Eukaryota; kingdom Viridiplantae; phylum Streptophyta; class Pinopsida; order Pinales; family Pinaceae; genus Pinus; species Pinus albicaulis. Next base: position 796,564,480 of record CM076582.1, on the reverse strand, counting down.
TTAAACCGAACACAACTCCACTAGCTGTCTCATTAACTCCACCAAACTTCTGCCACTAAAGTCCTAACTGAATTCAACCATGCATGTGCTCACCAAACCCTTAGGAATAGTTTAATTCCTCTGTCAGATGCATGAGCCACTTCCAAGGCTCAAATTGAAGTGCTCCAAGAGAGTAAACTGAAGTTTAGAGTCCAAATATTATTAAGGGTAAATAATATTTGACTTCCCTATTTTAAGGAGAGGCAGTCTAAAAATAGACTTCGACCTATAGGTCCAAAAAATAGAGTCCCATCTATTTTTACCAACATGATCAATACTCCAAGAATAACATACTGCAACCCCTGGACCATGCTCCATATGTCTAAAAATAGACATAGTCTAAAAATAGACTTTGCGCCAGAATTTGCCTGCGGGCCCACTTAGTGAAGGCGACTTCATTTCACTAAGCTCCATCATCTTGCTGCATTTTCAACACTCCCTCTCAGTAAGATATGGATTAACTGCAACCCCTATCCTACCTCTGTGGAATTCGAACTTGCTCCTGGTGAGCGCATTCGTCAGGATGTCGGCATCCTGATCCTCCGTGGGAACATATGAAAGAATCATGATTCTCCGCTGAACACAATCTCTGATATGATGGTACCTGATGTCGATGTGTTTGGACCTATCATGAAATACTGGATTAGCTGAGAGTTTAATGCAACTCTGGTTATCACAGTAAATCACTATAGGCTCCAAATGCAACCCGAACAATCCTGCGAGGATCTTCCTCATCCAAATAGCCTCGTATGCAGCCAAACTAGCTGCCATGTACTCGGCCTCTGCTGAACTAAGTGCCACGGATCTCTGCTTCCTGCTGTACTAGGAAACTTCTGTCGACCCAATGCTGAAAACTCCTCCAGAAGTTCTCTTCCAGTCCGTTGGGCTCCCTGCCCAATCTGCATCAGTGAAGCCAGAAAGCTTCGCTCCATCCTCCTGTCTGTACCATAGACCATATCCCGATGTGCCTCTAATATAACGCAATACATGCTTGCCCGCCTTCCAAAAGAGCTTGGTAGGCTTAACCATAGCTTGCGAAAGCTGGTTAACTGCATAGCATATATCGGGTCGTGTATTGACCAGATACATAAGCGACCCCACCAACCGTCGATAGACAGTGGCATCCACTACCTCCGCTGAAGTAGCATCCTCCTTCCTCCAACCACCAGGAAGAGGAGTGTCAACAGGCTTGCAGCCTTGCATGTTGAACCTCTCCAGAATCTCTCGAGCATACTTGCCCTGAGAAACAAACAGTCCTCTGCTGCGCTGCCAAATCTCCAATCCCAAGAAATAATGAAGGATGCCCAAGTCCTTCATCTCAAACTCTCGTGCAAGATCCTCCTTGCATGAAAGTATCAACTGCTCATCGCCAGTCAAAATCAGATCATCTACATACAGTACGATGATCAACAGCTTCCCCTCCACCACAATCCGGTACAGGTTTGGATCCGCCTCACTCTTGGAGAATCCAAGCCCGGTGAAGTAGCTGTCTATCCGAGTGTACCAAGCACGAGGTGCTTGCTTCAGCCCGTACAGTGCTCTCTTGAGTCGGCACACATGCGACTCACTGCTGAAGATCTCGAAACCTTCAGGCTACTCTATGTACACCTCCTCCTCAATGAATCCGTTGAGGAACGCAGTCTTCACATCCATCTGATGAATGTGCCACCCCATATGCGCTGAGAGAGCAAGGATCGTCCGTATGGAAGAGTACCTTGCGATAGGTGCAAAAGTCTCCTCATAGTCAATCCCCTCGATCTGTGAAAAGCCACGGGCGACAAATCTCGCCTTGTACTTCTCCACACTCCCGTCAGCTGCCTGCTTCACCTTGTAGATCCATCGCGAACCCACCACTGATTTCCCAACCGATCTTGGGACAATCTCCCATGCACTGTTCCTGATGATCGAATCATATTCTTCGATCATGGCATCAACCCATGCGGGTTCCTCCACAGCTTCCTCAAAAGAGGATGGCTCTGTCACAACACATTGACTCATAAGAGCCATGTATCCAGTGTACCGATCCGGTGACTGTCTCTGTCTGCGCTGTGCTGTACGTGGTCCTACAACCTTCTCTGCATCCCGAGCCAGTCGCTCAGCTTCTGTAGTGCGCATGCGCCCTCTGATGGTTGGCGCTGCCTGGGTGGTTTCTTCCACCTCCTGAACCTCCTCTTGTGGCTGATCCACATCCGGAAGCTCCTCCTTAGGAACTAACAGCTTCTCATCTGCATGCAAGTGTAGCTCCCTCTCAAGCGAACACTGCATGGCTTTCTCCTCCTGAAATTTTATATCCCGTCGCACAACAGTCTTGCGACTGTCTGGCACATACACTCGATAGTTATGAGGTGTATCAGTGTTCCCCACAAATATTCCAACTTCAGCAGTTGGATCCAGCTTCCTTCTTGCATCCTTCGTCACATGCATGTAGACAGGAGATCCGAAAATCCGCAAATGGGAAATATCAGGCCTCTTGCCAGAATAAGCCTCCTCTCGTGTACTCATGCCAAGAACCTTGTGAGGACAACGGTTCTGCACATACACTGCTGTATTGCATGCCTCAGCCCACAAGTGAAGGGATAGGCCCTGATCATGCAACATCGCCCGTGCAGCACCCACGATCGTTCTGTTCTTCCGCTCAGCCACCCCGTTCTGCTGTGGGTTATGGGGTGCGATGAGCTCTCTCCGAATCCCTTCTGCGCTGCAGAACTCCTTGAATTCAGCCAAGATGAATTCACCACCGTTATCACTCCTTAGAGCAATCACCTTCTTCCCCGACTCCTTCTCGACCAGTGCTTTAAACTCACATAACTTTGCGAATGTATCGCTCTTCTTCTGCATGAAGAAGATCCAGCACTTTCGAGAGAAATCATCAACAAAGATCACATAATACTTGTGCTTTGCTGTCGAAGCAACTGAGAAAGGACCACACACGTCTGTGTGAAATCTCTCAAGGATCGTCGTGGCGCGACTATCCTTCTCATGAAAGGTGGCTTTCACATACTTCCCCAAGGTACACCCCTTGCACTGATCTGACTGCGCAAGAGTGCCCTTAGGAAGCCCAGTAGAAATCTGCTGCAGGATCTTCAAAGCTCCATGGTGAAGGTGGCCCAATCTCCTGTGCCACAGTTCGCCCTCATCATCCCCGCTCACCACTTCTCCCGCCTTGCATGCCATTGCTGCGCAGCCATCTACTTGCAACTGATAAAGGTTCTTGGTTCGAACCCCTATCTTCCGGGTCTCTCCAGTAGTCTTACTGCGCAGGAAGGCTTTTCCTTCGCCGAAGACCACATCATACCCCTTATCCTCCAACATCGCCACAGAGATCAAGTTCTTCTTCAATCCAGGTACATGCATGACATCCTTCAATACAAAGGGTTTACCAGACTCCCTCTGAAAGGATATGGTACCGATACTAGTCGCACTGTATCTACCATCATCGCCCATCTCGATGTGCACACCCAGATCTTTGTCCTCCAGATCTGAGAACAAATCCCGATCTCCCATCATATGAAATGACGCACCGCTGTCCAAGAACCACACCGATCCCATCACACTTGAAACCAAGCATGCGATCAGTGAAAAGTCAAGCTCGAACTGTGAAGCCAAAGCTTCTCCATCTGCAGATCTTCCCGCTTGCTTGTTTTTCTTCTTCTTCGGACAGTTTGTAGCATAATGTCCATGTTCATGGCAGTGAAAACACTTCACTTTCGCCATATCCTGCTTCTTGCCCTTTGCACTGGAATGAGAAGGTTTCTTACCCTTCCCCTTCTTTGCTTTGGCAACCAAAGCACAATTTTCTTCATCAGCTCCCTTTGATGAAGATCCATCCCGAGTAGTCCTCCTTATCTCCTCCTGCATGAGATCCGCCCAAAGGCGCTCCCATCCCGGCAGCTTCTCCCGACCATTGACACTATATTGATATGAGTGCCAAGCCTTCGGAAGACCAAGGAGAGCCAGGTCGACCATGTCCTCTTCATCGACAGTCACCCCCACACTTCCCAGCTCATCTCTGCACTGAGTGAACTTCGTGAGGTATTTGGCGATACTGTCGACCTTCTCCATCTTGATGTTCCTAAGCTTATCTTTGAGCGCCAAATTCCTTTGGTCACTCTTACTCTGGAATAGATCCGTCAAATCTTTCCACATTAAATATGGAGAAGCCTTTCCATGCAGGCTGGATACAATATGATCCTTGACGCCCTCCAACAGGATCCTTCGACACTTCGCCATCTTCTTTTGCCATACTTCGACTTCAGCAGGATCAGTGGGCTTTTGGACATCCATATCTACGAACTCCTTCAGACCATTATCTTCTAATACTGCCTCCATGCGATCCTTCCATGCAACATAATTCGAATTGCCTTCAAGAGCATATTCGAGTCGCAAACCGTTGAAAGACATTTTCAACACCGGCACCAAGAAAACAAAACTGCTGCAAAATTTCGAATTCCACCTCAAAGCTCAACCGCTCTAGATCTGCGAGAACAAATTATTTCTAGCACAGAGATTGACTGCAAGGGTCATTTATCGGGATATATCAATTCAAAGAAAGGATGGATCCGTAGGCTACCCCGGGCCTGTATGAAGACTCATTATTCTAAATGTTTGTAATCACTGTGATGATCAATCTCTACTTCAATAGCTCCGATACCATGTAGAAATTTGCTAAATAATGATTAATTATTCACCGAGACTATCCTGATCACATACAATTCGAATTTATATGCAACACATAATCTCTTCCACTCAGATCATCACACATGCGGAAATAAAACAAGCGATAGCACATCAATTTGTCATACACATTAACACAGTATGTATGGGGAAAGCTTATAGCTAAAAACCCCACAGCTATTTTGTATATTATAATGGAGAAAACATGTAACAAAATCAGTACAATACTCCTCACAAGTACTCAGTACTATCTCATGAAGTTACACACAAACTAGCTTGGTTTTGAACAGGTTATTGGTTCAAAACTCACCACTAATTTCCTTGCCTCTATTGCGCAATCATGGCCTGTATAAATAGAGATCCAAGGTTCAAATATCCTTGGCTTGACAGTGCAATCATCATGGGCAATTCCTCCAAGTGTGGTGCAAATCTCATGCACAACTGATGTCGCCACTGATAGCTAACTCCACCCTTTCATCTACCTCTTTCACTGGTCTCCACTGAACTGTCCATGCACTGTAGTGAACTGATGTGTTCTCGAGTTGAATAATGAGTTAATAATTAATGAATTAAATAATATTTAATTCACTCCACTCATTACTAGTTGATTAGCTAGTTAAACTAATCACAACTAGTTCAACTAAGTTAAACCGAACACAACTCCACCAACTGTCTCATCAACTCCACCAAACTTCTGCCACTGAAGTCCTAACTGAAGTCAACCATGCATGAGCTCACAAAACCCCTAGGAATAGCATAATTCCTCTGTCAGATGCATGAGCCACTTCCAAGGCTCGAACTGAAGTGCTCCAAGAGAGTAAACTGAAGTTTATAGTCCAAATATTATTAAGGGTAAGTAATATTTGACTTCCCTATTTTTAGGATAGGCAGTCTAAAAATAGACATCGACCTATAGGTCAAAAAATAGAGGTCCATCTATTTTTACCAACATGACCAATACTCCAAGAATAACATACTGCAACCCCTAGACCATGCTCCATATGTCTAAAAATAGACATAGTCTAAAAATAGACTTTGCGCCAAAAATAGCCTGCGGGCCCACTTAGTGAAGGCGACTTCATTTCACTAACCTCCATCATCTTGCTGCATTTTCAACACTCCCTCTCAGCAAGATATGGATTATCTGCAACCCCTATCCTGCCTCTGTGGAATTCGAACTTGCTCCTGGTGAGCGCCTTCGTCAAGATGTCGGCATCCCGATCCTCCGTGGGAACATATGAAAGCATCATGATTCTCCGTTGAACACAATCTCTGATATGATGGTACCTGATGTCGATGTGTTTGGACCTATCATGAAATACTGGATTAGCCGAGAGTTTAATGCAACTCTGGTTATCACAGTAAATCACTGTAGGCTCCAAATGCAACCCGAACAATCCTACGAGGATCTTCCTCATCCAAATAGCCTCGCATGCAGCCAAGCTTGCTGCCATGTACTCGGCCTCTGCTAAACTGAGTGCCACGGATCTCTGCTTCCTGCTGTACCAGGAAACTGCTGTCGACCCAATGCTGAAGACTCCTCCAGATGTGTTCTTCCGGTCCGTTGGGCTCCCTACCCAATCTGCATCAGTGAAGCCAGAAAGCTTGATGTTCCTGAGCCCATCTTGATGTTCCTGAGCTTATCTTTGAGCACCAGCTTCCTTTGGTCACTCTTACTCTAGAATAGATCCGTCAAAGCTTTCCACATTAAATATGGAGAAGCCTTTCCATGCAGGCTGGATACAATATGATCCTTGACGCCCTCCAACAGGATCCTTCGACATTTCGCCATCTTCTTTTTCCATGCTTCGACTTCAGCAGGATCAGTGGGCTTTTGGACATCCGTATCTACGAACTCCTTCAGACCATTATCTTCTAATACTGCCTCCATGCAATCCTTCCATGCAACATAATTCGAACTGCCTTCAAGAGCATATTCGAGTCACAAACCGTTGAAAGACATTTTCAACACTGGCACCAAGAAAACAAAACTGCTGCAAAATTTCGAATTCCACCTCAAAGCTCAGCCGCTCTAGATCTGTGAGAAAAAATTGTTTCTAGCACAGAGATTGACTGCAAGGGGCATTTACCAGACCTTTCACTTTCCGAAGAAAGATGAATCCGGAGGCTACCTGGCCCGCATGCAGACTCTGTCTACCGAAATGAGTTTGTAATCACTGTGATGATCAATCTCTGCTTCAATAGCTCTGATACCATGTAGAAATTTGTTTAATAATGATTAATTATCCACCGAGACTATCCTGATCACATACAATTCGAATTTATATGCAACACATAATCTCTTCCACTCAGATCATCAAACATGCGGAAATAAAATCAAGCGATAACACATCAAATCATCATACACATTAACAAAGTATGTATGGGGAAAGCTTATAGCTGAAAACCCCGCAGCTATTGTGTATATTATAATGGAGAAATCATGTAACAAACTCAGTACAATACTCCTCACAAGTACTCAGTACTTTCTCATAAAGTTACACACAAACTAGCTTGGTTTTGAACAGGTTACTGGTTCAAAACTCACCGCCAATTGCCTTGCCTCTATTGCGCAATCATGGCATGTCTAAATAGAGATCCAAGGTTCGAATCTCCTTGTCTTGACAGTGCAATCATCATGGGAAATTCCTCCAAGTGTGGTGCAAATCTCATGCACAACTGATGTCGCCACTGATAGCTAACTCCACCCTTTCATCTACCTCTTTCATTGGTCTCCACTGAACTGATCATGCACTGTAGTGAACTGATGTGTTCTTGAGTTGAATAATGAGTTACTAATTAATTAATTAAATAATATTTAATTCACTCCACTCATAACTAATTGATTAGCTAGTTAAACTAATCTCAACTAGTTCAACTAAAATAAACAGAACACAACTCCACTAGCCGTCTCATTAACTCCACCAAACTTCTGCCACTGAAGTCCTAACTGAAGTCAACCATGCATGATGCCATCAAACCCTTGGGAATAGCGTAATTCCTCTGTCAGATGCATGAGCCACTTCCAAGGCTCGAATTGAAGTGCTCCAAGAGAGTAAACTGTTGTTTATAGTCTAAATATTATTAAGGGTAAATAATATTTGACTTCCCTATTTTTAGGATAGGCAGTCTAAAAATAGACATCGACCTATAGGTCAAAAAAATAGAGGTCCATCTATTTTTACCAACATGACCAATACTCCAAGAATAACATACTGCAATCCCCGGACCATGCTCCATATGTCTAAAAATAGACTTTGCGCCAGAATTTGCCTGCGGGCCCACTTAGTGAAGGCGACTTCATTTCACTAAGCTCCATCATCTTGCTACATTTTCAACATGAAACATGTATCATAATGAACATGGAGAATCTCTCTCCCATAGGGATAATACATTCCTCCCAACCTCCCTCCAATCATTCCCATAAAAAGAATAAGTACATCATCAATGTATGGGATCAAAACTAAGTACATACAAACATAAATATGCAAATATGGAGGTGGTTCATAGTCCCACACGTGGAACCATCACAGTATATCTCCTAACTACATCATATAGTGATATGGTAAGTGGTTTCCCCACTACTTGCTTCCCAAGTATTTTTACAATGGTTGAAAGTGTGAGATATGTTTGGTGCTTTTGGAGTGCACCCACAATGATACAACATCTCCCTATATCCTCCAAGAGAGTGGCCATGTTCAGAAATGTTTATGGCCCAAATTTGGCCATGAATTTTATATGGAAGAATGCTCCTCCGTAGAGAAATGGCCTGCATATACATGGTAAAGGAATGCAAGTAATCATCAAATGAAACATTATGTACATAAGCATGTTCCTTACCAAAATCTCTACTCATACAAATTAAATGGTCCATAGATAGGTCCCCTCTCATTCCAAAAGAGGAAAGAGGTGGTTGTGATAACTCCTTCATTGAGTTATGTATTTCTCCCATCTCCACATGGTTCATACATCTTTGAAAATGTTGATATAGTTCCTCTTCAAAGCCTTCCCAAGTGTAGCTCTCCATGATAGTGTTGTAGGCTCTCATGGAATAAGTATGGCTAAAAAGGAATTCTTCATGTGCTCTTTGTAGCAACTTCTCCTTAAGCTTGGAGGCTCTAAATAAGAATATCCTATCATGATAATCGATTACTCCATCTTGGACTGAATAGCAATATTCATGTAGCTGGTCATCAAGTATCATGCATGTAAAAATATCCTTGGAATAATCCACAAACAGTTGGGATTTCCAATATGGATCAATCTTCCATAGTGGCAACGCTGATGATCTATCACAAAGAACATCTGTCATATGGCTGCCTTTCTCTTCGACATATCCCATGCCAAAGGTATATGTTGGAAGGTTGTTATCCTTCCCATGCTTCTCCTCGCATAATCTGAAATGAGAGTGGGTAATGATGATGTTGGGAGAATGTCTCCCTCCTCCTTGAGTCTACCCAAGACTCTTAGCGTTGTATCATGGCTTCCTAATGCTCCCATTCCTTCAGGATCTATGAATGGTGCATCATGATGTGATACATGTCTCACCAAATCTGGATTAGGTAGCCTCCCAAGTGGCTTGCCACAAGATAGTGATGTCATGGACCAATCTCATATGCATAATATATGGGACTATCATGTCCCTGCTTCCACTGCGCAAATCCAACTCTATTTCTTGTGTGGAAGTTTCATGATATTTGGGTACCACTCTTAATGATGCAAGAGTCCCTCTAATTGGAGCAATGGCCCCATCCTCACCTCTTGGTGGTGGTGGATCATCTCATGCTATTCCAGCACTGTGACCCCTCTCTGTTTCCTCTTCATTTTCCTCCTCATCATCTAAGAAGACATCTATGTAGTGTGCCTTTCTTGTTGCACATTTATGTCTGGGTGCCCAAGATTCTTGGCATGTGAAGCAAATCTTCCTCCTCCTCAAATCTCTTCGGACATCATCATCAAGAGGTTTTTTATTTTGGCTCTCCTTTGAAAGAGGAGCCTTCTCATCTTTTCCCTTTGATGGAAAAGAGGGCTTATGCTGAAATGTTGCCTTTGCTTTTGGCAAGGTATCTTGAAGATCTCTAGCCCTTTCAATGGCATCTTGAAGGGTAGTGGTCTTGGTAGACTTAACCAACCCATGAAGAGGTTCATCTAACCCATCAATGAACATATAGACCCTTCTTGTTGCAGATAAATCAAGAACCATAACATAAAGTTTCAAAAACTTAGAAATATAAGTTTATGGATTAGCTAATTGTTTGATTTTTGCAAGCCCCATGAATGGTGCTTCAATATCTCTTCTATCAAACCTCTCCACCAACCTCCTTGTGAACTCTGAATATTCAGTCACATTGGCATGACCCAATGTAGACAAGCCATGGTACCACCAATCATGTGCTTCACCCTCAAGGTGCAGCGTTGTTATCTTAGTGGCCTTCATCTTAGGTACTTTGTTCAGCTGGAAGTAGATTTCAAGCTTCTCTACCCATGATTTGGTAGTGCATTTAGATGACCCATCAAATTTGGGTAAGAAAAATCTGCCCATAGTGCGGTGTAGATCATGATTATGAATGAATCTTCCACCTTTATTGTGATGCCTAGGTCTCCTATTGTCCTTGATTTGATAAAACTCTTGAAAACTCAAGTGGTCCTTGAATCTATACATTTGAAACTCATACTCCATGAAATAGTCTTCAAGGGATTCTTGTTCTTGAAACCCTTCATTTCCCACTGCTAAGAATGTAGGCATTGTAGAGCGTTGGGAAACTTGTTGTTGTTGCACGATCACTTCAGTGATCAGAAATGACGGAGCCTTCACCATGTTGAAATCCTTTACGGTATTCCTTGTATCTATCCATACTCATCTCCTTTATTTCTCTAGCAATGTCTTACATAGCTTTGAGAAGAATCTTAGGAAACTCCTTCTCTTCATCTTCTCCTCTAGATAAATGGGTTTTACCCTTGTCTTCTTTGTCATTTGTATAATCAAACTTCCAGTATCTTCTTCTTTGATACCTCTTCTCTCTATTATTAAGAGGATCTCCTTCTTCAGATGAAATATTGGCTTTCCAAGATGCACAGTTTGTGCCAATATTATGCTCGGATACCACTGTAATATTCTCGAATGGGAAAAGCAGGAATATAGTGCAAAACAATGGAATAGCACTGTAAAAAATTACATGAAATAAATACAACAATATGGATACCTTATAATCATTAAAAAAGAAGCAAAATATGCATAATAAATGGGCCATAAGATGTCCAATAAGATAGAACACGCCTCCAATGGAAAAAACCCTCAAAATAGGTTTTGCTACTATATATCAAAATGTCGGAAGAATGCTACAGCGTTGTTTAAAAGGCACTGCTACAGAAAATGAAGATACAAAATAACATGGGTTGATATATGCCTCAAAATATAGATCTAATACAAATCTAGGCACTATACAACCTCCAATGAAGAACCCCACAAGGGTTTTCAGAAATACACCATGTACTGGATAGGAATCAAAGCCCTAGGGAGATTCACTGCAACATATAGATCTGGAAAGTGTGGCTGATATGATATAAGAAATGGTGCAGCCTCCTCTAATAGATCTCCTAGATGAAAGGAAGATCCCCTTAACTAAAAAACCTCCTCTCCAAATGGTGTGCCAAACCCACCCTGCAACTCCTCCCTCAAAATAACGCAAATATGGAAAGAAATTGTGTTGTAGGGGAAAATAAATAGGTGGCCTGATGCCAAGATCTGAAAATATGCACAAGGGCCTTCCTTACTATCCTCCCAATGGAAAGGAACCCTTCTCCACTGAAAATAAGCACTAAAGTGACCCAAATATGGTCTCCACTGTTGCAACCTGCAAAAAAACTCAACCCTCAACAGGATCTGTGCTGTAGATGTAAGATGAAGCTTTGGAAAAATGCATGATAGTGAAAGTGAAGTACAAGACTCCTCCAAGAGCTTCTCAATGGAAGAGGTGGGATTCTCAATCAAGAACACCCTGTGTTAAGCAACACTGCAATCTTAGCTAAACAGCCAAAGAAAGATATATGTATAAACAAACCATATATTCAAAAATACAAAATATCAATACATAATGAATATGGTTGCCATCCTCTTCCTTTTATAAGATATGAGCTTCCAAACCCTAAACCCCATTCATTTATGACCCTACTTCCATGCAAGGTGTCTCCATCTAAAACTGTGATGTCTCTCATTGATTTTCACTCCTCCATGATAGCGTTGATTTGGTCAAGGTTGACCCAGTCAAGATGTTCCAACCCCTTTTCACACCTAAGGGTGCTTAATTAAGCTGCCAAGATGTTTTCCTTTTATATTGGAATTGATTTATTCATTATTAAGGAAACTTATGGACCTCCATTGTCCTCTTATTCATAAAACAAGACAGAAAAACAAAAATTAATATTCCAACTATCTCATGGCTAATTGGGAATATTACACACATTTACATAAAAAAATATTGAAAACATATTAAACAAACTTAAGGGAGGAACCAGGTAACAAAAGATATCGTGAAAGAGGAATTGCAAAAACTCTTATATTCTAGGTTCATCTAACCAATCTATGATAGTGAGTGGGTATCACTCTTATTTATTGTCCTTACAAGGAATGGAAAATGGAGAGTATCATGGAGATTACTGGGAACTAAAGAAAGAGAAATACCATTTTCCATTGCCATTTTTAACCAAGACCTAGATGTCTTAGAAGGAAAGGAATAATTCTCATTCTTGGATGGATTTAGTGGGCACAATTAGATACAAATCTATTTGGAAGGCAAAAATAAAACTAAATTTACCTGTCCTTATGTGAAATTTTCCTACAATATTCTTATGTTTGGTTTATGCAATGATCCTATCTCTTTCAAAAGAGTTTTAATTAATACCTCTTCATATCTCATCCATCAGACTATAGAAATATATATGGATGAATTCACACCTTATGATAACTACTAGGAGCCCTTAAAATTTCTTCAAAGGTGTGAACAAATTAACCTTTCACTTAGTCATGAAAAATGTCACTTTATTATGAATGGAGGAGTTTTCCTAAGACATCACTTGTCTTCCACAGGAATTAAATTGAACCCAAAAAAAGTGAATACATAAGGTGTATTTATAATCCTCCAAATAGAAAAGATGTCAAAAGTTTCCTTAGCCATGCAAGTTCCTATAGGAGATTTATAAAATATTTAATCAAATTAGCCTCTCCACTATTTTACCTGTTAACGGAGGAAATTTTTTATTAAACACCACAAAAAAAAAAAATTTGTATAAAATGAAAACTTTCATAAACACCTGTCTTATAAGGTCTCTGTTAGAATATGCCTTTCCATATCCATATTAACAATTCATATAAAGTAGGAGTGATTTTCAGATAACAAGAAATTAAAATACCTTATGCAATTTATTTTATCAACAAAAAATTGATCAAAGTTTAGTTGAATTACATAGTTATTGAATTACAATTCCTTGCAGTATTTTATGATCTTAATAAATTTTTAAATTTATGTTACTAGATTTCAAGTATTTATACACATAGATCATGTTTCCATTAAATTCCTTATGAAACAATTTTGATTTTGATGGTAGCATTATCAGATGGATTTTGTTATTGCAATATTTTGATCTCACCATACTTGACAAGTTAGGGAGCCAAAATGTTATTGGATAAATTTTTTCAAGACTATCAAATTATTTAGATAAAGAGATGATATATGATCAATTCATATATGAACACTTACTTTCTATCTCAATATATACTCTTTGGTTTGATGATATAACCAATTGTTTGAAAATATGGAGGCTCCCTCCATATATTTCCTACAATAAAAGGTACACAATTGTTAGGAATTGTGCACTCCACACTTAGATGGTAGGATGCTTATTCAAGCCTGGACTAGATCATATCTTGAGAATATGATGAAAAATAATGAAGTGCATTACTTTATCCACCCATGTCATGTGTAACACCTCCTCCCACATTTACCCACTTTTACAAGCTCTGCAACGTAAACATGAGCTAATTGTCACTATGATATGACCTGACCTCCAAGTTCCAGTTATGGGAGTGGGGCCTACAAATCGGAAACAAACTAACATGCCTCAGAGACTACATATCACTGAGGAACCTAGAAACCAGCCTAGGTGATCAATCCATGAGCTAGAACTCTTTTTCACATGGTTTAATCCCCAACCACGCCCATAACGTTGCATGGATGTGGTTGGGAGGCTATAACCACACCTATAAGCATGTCTCCATGTGATTATGACCTAAAATCCCCTAGTATGTACATGCGGTCATGAGATCGATGCCACTTTTTCAGGATAGCCTCCAGACCACTTCCCAGAACTTCCTGTAACTTTCCAGAACTTCTTGTAACTTTCCATAATCATAAAAATGATGATAACAATGCTAAACAATCAAATATTGAGAAATATCTTAGCCTAGACATGCCTAATTCATATTATAAATTTCATCAAATAGATAGTAAACATGAAAGTTACAGGTCATGAATGCATATCTTATCATAAACTTATGAACTTCATCTGAGAATCACCAAGAAGGCTCCATGCCTCTCTAGCTAGCTGTGAGAACACTTGTTGCCCCATGCATTCATCAACCATCTGGTAACTTATCAAATCATGAGAGATATCCATGGTAATAGAACATCATAGAACCATGCATATAACCAATATATAACTAGAATAGAAACCATGACAAATCAGCCATAATATCAACATGATAGTCAGCACAAGTGCTCATAGATCACAATAGGAAAATATCACATATTAACATATGGAATTGCCAACCAAGTTTGGTACTTCCACATACCACCCGACCATAGATTTGGCTTAACCAAATATTTATTTCAACCAATCAACCCCATGCGATATTCCAAGAATGTGTAATTGATGTGACCTAAAAATATATTAAAATTTTAATATGCCCAATAACCACAAATAATCCTGAGAGAAACACAAGAAAAAAATATAGAGCTCCAGATATTTATTAATAATAAAACCCTTGATATATGGAAATACCATACAAATAATCCTTAAGGAAGGAGATCACTCCACACTCCATATTCTTGTCAATACAATAATCCTTGACATATCTCAATGGAGAGTCTCTAGCCTCTATATTTATTTCATACATATATTTTTACATCACATTATTATTCCCTTGGGTACCTCCATTTGTACCCCATATTATCTCCCTTAGGTATACTACAAATTCATCATATGAGAATGTACATAATATGTTTATACTGTGTCCTGTAGCATGGTCTATTTGGACTATTTTTTTGGATATCTTATAGATATATGTGGATTATAACACCATTTCCTTGGATGCGTATTTTCAGGATTGGTTCATGGGATTTAAGGCTATATGCACATTACCTTTTTACATTTTTTTGGGAATTTGGAGGTGTTGAAATGAAAGCATATTTGAGGAGTCTTAATTAGACATCAAGAGGATGTGCATAAATATTGTTGCCTTATACAATCAAATCGGGCCTCTAGAGGAAAAATGGTTTGCGAGATGTATTCAACTTACAAATATTTTGAGAAGGTTTCTTGTGGGGTTCTTCTATGGGGTAGTTTCAACGAAAATTGTGGGAGTGGGGTTTATATTGTAATAAAGCATGACACTTATTTTCATTTTTCCTAGAACAATGGGTCGGGTTCTAATACTCGTGTGCAGGGAAAATTTTAAGAACCCCCCTAAATTTATATGTATAATAAATGGGTGAATCTCCATGATACATAGGAAAAAAGGAAGGCGATTTTATCAATAATATAATATGTATATATAATTTTTTTGGTGAATATCTCACCGTATTATATTATCTTATAAAATCAAAATCAGGAACAAAACAAAGTAAACTCAAATTTTGGCAAGACCAAATGTTACAAGAAATTTCAGAGTATATTTTACTCCCCTAAGCCAAGAACAAAACTATAAAATGATGTTGTTGCTACACCAAATATACCGGCATCACATTTTTTGCTACAGTCTAGTGATGTTGGCACTAGCTCCTCGAGGGATTATTCTAGGCACCTTTGTAGTCATGCATGAGCCTCGAGATTGGACTTAGAGAGTCAGGATTGTCTATTTTGATTTTCTAATTATGTTATGAGACTACACGCTATGTAGTTGAATGGAGTAATATTTGTAAATTTGATCATGGAATCATATTTCAGTTCATTATTTTGCATACATAAATCAAGTGTCAAATGTTGTGTTCTTATATTGTATGAAACGATCTTATGAATTTATGCATATATTGTGGTTTTATGACCTATATGGATTGGAAATTTCATCAATATATTTTTTTTTCACAAAATATTTCCTCTTTGTCAAGTCTGAAAATAGTCTTTGCAAAGTAACCGGCCAGTCGAGTTTGTAATATCCCAAAATAAGGAATTTCTACAACAATAAGAACATCTTAAGATGTTCCAAAGTTTGAGATAGTTCATGTGATGTGTTAAAAACATGTATCCATCAATTAAAGTTACAGCAGCAACTCTTACTTCATTTTATGATCCAAAAGTTGGGGAAAAGCAGCAAAATAAGCCCCAAAAACGTTATTCCCGTCTATCTGCATGAAAAAAGAGGAAAATAATGGTGGGATACTTTATCTTATGCTATATGGGAATCACACCCAGAAAATAATAAGAAAAAAATCTGTTTTTCTAAGTTAAACAGATCTCCCAGTCCCGATATGGCTCAAAAAGGCCCAAATCCCATGACTTTACTTATGCATAATTTTCTGAAGCATAGACAGCGTGATTTTCTGAGGGTTTCAGATTTAATATTATGAAATAAGATACCTGGAGTTTATTATATCAAAACATGGAGGAAAATGGAGATCTAGCTCCTTTTATACATCAAAGAGATAACCTGGCAAGGGTTTCAAGAGAGCACAAGTACATGATAGCATATCTGCAGATCTAGATCTAGAAAATGTAGTTACACTGTAGCTCTAAATACATATATCTGAGATATACAAGGAATAGAAGAAGAATTATTTACAAAGCCTTCCAGGAGAAGGGTTGGCCCTTCCTCCAAGGAACAAGCTAACAAACAAGGTCTTAACCCCTGCTACTACAACACTGAGTAAAATGATGCAGTTTCTGTCATTAAATGCATTGTATAAGGTGGAGAATGCTTTGGCCACATGCCAATATGTACAAGATGCTCAAAAACCTTCTTTATAGATCTTGCAAAGAAATGGAAGCTCCCTCCTCTGAAAGATAAGCTCAGAAAGTGGTGTTGGGGACTTTCCACTGCAACACCCTGCAACACAGCACTACACTCTATATAAATAATGTTGTGGCTGAAGGAGGATGCTTGGCCTCAAGCCTAAATGTGGAAAGCTGAAGTAAAATACTCCTCGAAGAGGCTTCTCAAGGAAGGAGAAGGATTCCTAAATAGGAGATCCTTGTGCTAAACAGCATTGCATCTCTGATAAAAAGAAAGAGGATGCCAAACAGTCTAAGCAGACCAAAATGAATAATATCCAAGCTAACCCCAAATGGCTTCCATCCTCTTCCTTATAAACTTTGTGAGCCTCCTCACCTTGGGTCCCACCCATTAGGGTTTCCAACTCCACATGAGCTATCTCCCTCCAAAATTATGTTGTACCTTCATCAAGGCCACTCCTCCATACTGCGCTGTTTGATTTGGTCAAGGTTTACCTCTTCAATCTGCCTCATCCATTTTCACGCTCAAGTGCCTTCAATCCAGCTCACAAATTTTTGTCTATGTTGATCCTTGTTCACACTGAACTGGTTATATTGATGATCTCCTCTTCTTCATGCATGCATGTTGACTTAGTCAAACTTGACTTTATCCACAAGAAAAAGCCTCTTTTCACACATGAGGGTGTG
This sequence comes from Pinus albicaulis, assembly GCA_034641835.2. Taxonomy (NCBI): domain Eukaryota; kingdom Viridiplantae; phylum Streptophyta; class Pinopsida; order Pinales; family Pinaceae; genus Pinus; species Pinus albicaulis. The sequence continues at coordinate 796,546,858 of CM076582.1, read as the reverse complement.
AACTCCAGCTACTATAATGATCCCCTTTCACACCAAGAGGGTTTTTATGCTGATTCCAGTCAAGTATGGGTCTCCTCCCCCATTTGTTCATCTACTAAGTGCAAAAATCAAAAATTAATATTCCTCTTAGCTGCTTGCTAAAGTAGGAATATTACAGAGTCTGTGTCTGACAACATGAATTCAAATTCCCCATTGGCATTCCCTCCCCCTTTCTAGACATAGCTGAGAAAATGACGAATACAAAAACTCCAAGCTAAAATTTAGGTATACAGGAAGAGAAGAATTAAAATAAGGATGAAGAATGTTTGAATAGACATAAATTTCTTGGAATAAAAACAATAAACAATGCCCTACTTCCTCTCTTCTCTATTGGTCACTTCCAAGCTCACATAAACAAACCAAAAATGTCGAAGTGAGCATGAAATTAGAGTTCGAAACACTTTGTTGTTCTACGGCATCTTGTTGGGCCCACCCTAAATGAAAACTTAATAGAGCTTGTTAGTTATTAAAATATCTTTCTTTCATGCTAAAATCATTTTTTCCATACTGGAAATTTGGTTAAGCCTCCAATTTCTCCTTAGGTATCACAGTGTATGCAAAAGTGTTGCAACGAACAACAAGGTACGATGGGGTACGGCCACATTTCCAATACAGTTTACCAATACCTTCACATTGCAATTCTAATAGTTTATCTTGATCAAATATGGTGATATACAAACATAGAACTACATTAAACGTGATATACAACCAGACAATACCTAATTTCAGTCATCTTAAAACTGCCAAGCACAGAAATTATGTATTATGTTTCATCTTTTTATATCACCAATTTTGGTTCTCAAATCATTCCCAAGAACTTCATTGGACAAATGCATCATCAACAATATGAAAAATTGGTCAAAATTTATGCCATTCCATATGCACTCTTAAAAATCAACCCTATAGCAATATATGCTCTATACAATATCTATTGCGAAGGTGGATCATCAACAAATAAACAGATTGCAAATTGGCATACAAAAAAGTCATAATGATGGCTATTCATCGTATTTATCATTTCTCGAATAGCTCGACAAGCACGAAATATCAAAACTCGTTGAAAACCCTTGCGATATAGGGACTTTTGTAGGATTGACTTATTCAACAATCAAAAATGTTAGAATTATGGCTATTCATCATATTTATCATCCCTCGAATTGCTCCACGAGCATAAAATATCAAAACTCATTGACAATGTTGCAAGGGTCGTTAATAACAAGTTAACAACTTCAAAAGGCTTGATATGTAAGGATTTTTGTGGGAATGAATTATTCAACAATAAAAAACAAATAACTACTATTATGAATTTATTCATAGAAATATATTACTAATTGCCTCAAGGTATCCCGTTAGGTGGGTTTTTGGGGTCCAATGTTGGCAATCTGAATTTCCCAATGTGACCAAAATAGGACTTCTCTCATTGCATCCTTGTTAATATTTTTCTTCTTGGAGAACAGATACATTGGGAACATTAATTTGAGAATTGAAATGAATTCTCTTAACTACATTTTGAATAACCACAAGATTTCTCAAATAAAATTATCAAGAGATGCATGTAAAAAAGCATCAAAGAATTGACCATAAATGGTATTGTTCTTACTCAATTTTGTCTCAGAAAATCCCAGAATGCTAGACCACTATCCTTCCCACCAATGTTCAAAACCCACTTGTAACATGTTCTCTCATGGGCTTATTGGGGCTGGCATGGTATGAACAATCTCACTTCATTTAAGTGCTTGAGGGTGTTGAACAAGTTATAATTTAGGCTATTTTAGTCAGTAGAAGCGGATTGATTAATGACATTCATTATTCTTGACACTAGAAAATTGTTTCTGGACTTTTTGATGCAAAGTTAAAATCTAGTAAAATTTTCCAAAAAAATGCAGGCTTTCTTAAACGATCTTCACTTTATAATGACAAGTATATCATATCCCTTATAATGACATGTGTATCATATCCTGACAGACAGCAAGAAGTTATAAATGCACCACTAGTGTCAAATAATAAATAATTTCAACAAAAGGATATTATAAACGTGATGTTGATTCCTTTGACTCATAAAAATAAATCCTAAGACCTAACAAGCCCTAAAATCATGAAGAACACCATTTTACCTAGAAGAACATCAATAAATAACATGAAACCCATGCTTTAATAAAATAAATTTTCCTTTTTTGTTACATAGGATACATAATGAAATGAGTACAACAACAATTATGAAGAACAAAACCACTTACATTTTCAACAAATACTTAGTCACTCAACCAAAGGGTTAAGACTTAAATATCCTAAACTACTTAGGTGTGTTCACACTATAAATTTTGGATATATAATAATTGAGGTGTTAATAATAAATAAAACTTAGGGAATTATAGCTAAAAACCTAAAAAACATGCCCTGCACATTCCAAGAGATGGAATGAAGTGGTATGTAAGTATGAAAGTGAATTTTTCTTTGGTGAAAGGGTTAAGATGTGATGAGGTACACAAAGAACGTAGGAAAAATGATGAGGTGCAGTCAAAATGTATGTGTGAAGTAATTTCACCTACGCAAAAGTTATAATATGCTTGCAATAAACAAATTGCCTAGGTAAAACTATGGAAAAATGGCATGAACATGAATGAAACTAGGGAAGCGTATTACCACAGGATAATTATGATCTAACCATGCAGCACAAGGTGAAAGTGACCAAGATGTGATTATTTGACCACCTTGATGTTGGTTCATGAAGAATATTATGCACCACTGAAGCAACCTCCACTGATAATATAACCTTGCGAAGGCTAGAATCATCATTCCAACCAAGGAAACCACATTATTATCAAGGAGAATCACTATGATGATTATTCAGGAAGATCATCACATGAAGGACTACTCTCGATGATCATCACATGAAGGACTACTCTCAACCAAAAATAAGTGTGTGTATGTGGTCCTTAAGCATCCTACAAGTTACCCCTGAAATATTCATTTACCAATCATCTCAACATGAGGGGTAACAACAACCACCAATGTGACGAAGTGGACAATGAAAAGAACATGGTTGCGGGGGTTCTCGACCTGCAAAGACAAAACCCAGTTCCAACCTTGACAAATTGATGATATTTTTCTTCAAATAGGATAAATTATAGTCCTTGTTGAAATATTTATTGACTGGAAGATCATATGTACTAGTTAGAGCCAAGGAGAAAAACCCAATTCAAATGATCACATGACTAGTATACCTCCATGTCAAGCAAGCAATCACCACTGCATAGGGAATCCCAATAGTAAGAAACTCTAAATACGAAGGGAGGAGACTTGGAATTCGAGTGACACACACCAATACGAAACAATTTCAAGGAGCAAGCTTGGATATTTAATCTGGGCTCCATAGGTATCCCAATAAACCAGTCCCATGAAAGGAACATTGGTCATCATACGTTGTGCTGCATGCAAGACACACCAAAAGCCTTTACCTTTATCTTCTGTCAATTAAATGTGCTACAACTAATGCACACAACCACCATTAGCAGACCATTAAATGCTTGGAAAAAACTAGTTAATAATTCCAAAGGGTCAAATATTATGAAAATAGAATGCATCAATTTGAATGTAGAAATTAAGTGAAAACAATTTTAAGCTACTGAGTGCTACTTATGAGGGTAAAATAAGGAAGTATAAAACATAATAAATGTATACAAAGATTTCAATATTTGAATCACCTGTCATAATTATCCTTAAAAAGCCCTTAGAAGAAGGAAGAGCTCCATTCAAAGAGAGGGTATCCTTGGCCAGATTAATAAGATCAAAAAAAAATATTAATGTCCAACAAATGACCAAAAAATTAGGTCAATAGGACTGCGTTAGGTACCAAAGGACAATGAAACATCTTTAACTACATCATACTGGAGTCTAGAAATAGTGAGGTGATACAGAGGCATAAGAAGAGATTGCAAACCAGTCTTCTTTATAGCTTTAGTTACTACCAAAGAAGTCACACTCCTAAAATAATTGGCATATAGGCTTAAGAATCTGATCAGGATTTACACAAGATTCTTTCCTCCGAACCTGTACAGTAAGCAATTCCAAACCTGTGCTCAAGTTCAATGGGGACTCTTGGGGTTTCATTATTCTTTTAACATCAAAGTGATTTTCCCTGCGATTTATGAAATATGGAATGAAAAAATAAGTAAAACTAGCACCTTTTCTTGAATCATGAATATGTTAGAGGTTTATTAAGTTCCCAAAGGAATATTGCAACGACATCATGCACTCTTGCAATCTAGTGCTTCAAGGAGTAGATACGAAATAATTCTTCTGGCAATGTTAGTATGTAAGCTTTCCCCATATGTTCCTTCAATATGATTGTGCATCCTTTCAAAGAAATTATTTCTAAATTTCTATATGCTTCAGCTGCCTTATCTTTGGTAACCATAAGGAGGCGAGATAGATCAACTCTGTTAACTGTGGAGGCTCCTGCGATGCACTCTTAAATATTAAATATGATTATTTCAAGACCCCTGCCTTCTAGCAAGGTCAAAATATGAGCACAATCTTTCTTCAAAACTAGAAAACTTCACTTTCATTCTCAATGTTTCTTAGTGGCTTCACTAGCCTCTAACACTTCTAAAATATTTCTTTATAGGAATCTGAGAACGCAGGGAGGAGTATGGAAAACTATCCTAGTAGAGCCATTGAATATCTAACCATCTCATCATGATATAATATATATACACTTCCCAAATAATCACCTTCAAACCTTAGCAACTGCAACCCACTCATATCAACGGAACAGTTTTTAAACTCCTTAGGTTGTCAGTGATGCACCACATAGGCTACCAAGGTTCCTCCTCCTCCAAAGGCTATGCCCATTTCACAGAGGTGATCGTGTACCATATAATTTTTATTATTGACCTCTACAAAACACTTGTTTTCCAAGTTATGGAGACTCAAAAATCCTCCCCAACCAGATCCATACTTTATTCTTATGCCCTATCATCTTCTCCTATTAATAAAAAGTGACTGCCAATATTGAATTTTCTTCTTTCTTTTGGTGATCCATTTTTTTTAAGTAAAAGGTTAACTAAGATATATTATATATACTCATGAAAATAACTACAATTGAGAATCTGAGATACAAGGTTATAGGTTTCAACAGTGGGAAAGGATCCCAAATTTCCATGAAGTGCCCCCTATCTATCATATTCATCCCATGAGACTAGAAGAGAGATTTAAAGATACTATATCCTATCCCTAACTACAAACACTCCCTAACACAAAGGGGGATATCCTTTTCTATTTGTATCTACATTTTTAACACAAAATGTCTTCATAGTAGATTTTTTGAGCTACATTTGAGGTGCCTAACCGCACTATGCAATCTATCCAAAATATGAAACAAAATGAACTCATGAACAAGGGATATCTATCCAATGCCAGAGCTGAAGCATACTACCAAAATGACAAAGAAATGATATTGTCACATGACCCATACTGAAATGTTGATCACAGGGATTAGGATGTAAGAGACTTCTCTGCAGTGGGTTGTTACACCCCATCTCATGGCTAGATAGCAAGATAGTTATCGGTAAATTTCTAGAGTAGCAAGGGATACAGGAAATCCATAAAGAGAAAAATTTATCTTTCTCCTCTTATTCAAGTGTGTCATAGTTAATTTTAAGCCTTCTTTGTATGTCTGAAGGAAGTGCTTTAGATATTTTGCAGAATTGGGCTTTCAAATAATCAAAAACATTTTTTGCATGAAATTTTGCACCAATAGCTATCATAGATAAGGGAAACCCATCACAAGCATCCACAAATTGTCTAACTACTTCAAATCCCACTACAGGATGTGGCTTGTGTAAGGCATGCAGGCCGATAACATTTTGAGAATGTTCTCTATTGAGGCTTGTCAACTTTTAAATGGCCTACCTTCTGATTGCTGAGATGGTAAAGTAATTGTTAATGTGGCTTGTCAAATTTTAAATGAAGCAACCTTCTGACTCCTTAGATGGTAAAAATTTTAAATCATCATTGAGGCTTGTCAACTAAAATTAGGTTACCAGAATGAGGGGTAGTGAAGGAAATATGTCCTTCAATGGTGAAAATAATGCATGCAACTACTCACCATGATCCATGTCAGATAAAAATTATGACGTTGAAAACATAAAATATGGTGTCTGAACATCACCATGCCTTAATTTATGCTATATAGACTGACCCACTCCAGTAAAATCCTCATAAAGTTCCTGTTGTAATAATGTTAAGCAACTATTAGCTGCAGCTTAGTAAAACAAAAAGCAGGATCGATTGTATCCTGATCTCCTGCAGTTGAAGAATTTTTTTCCCAAGGTTGTCTTCATCTCTCCACCAAAACCCACAATGCCTGCAATCTTGACCTTCTTGTTGTATTTGTAGTGGTTGCATATCTTTTCATCCAAACTAGTAGAATCTGCACCGAGATCCAATGGTTGTTTTCAGATATTCTTTTGCCCTTGCTGCATAACTTTTACCTGTGGATATGGATCCTTAACCAAAACACCAAACTTTGCATTCTTCCTAACTGCATGGATAGAGGGGCTGATCCATGGCCTAGGGTGGAGAAAATCCATGTACATGATGATAGGTATATCATATCCTTGAACATTCTTCACTTTATAATGACAGGCATATCATATCCTAACAGACAACAAGAAGTTGTAAATGCACCAGTAGTGTCAAAATAATAAATATTTTCTAGGGTGGAGAAAATCCTTTATTGAATGTTCTTCACTTTATAATGACAGGTATATCATATCCCGACAGACAACAAGAAGTTATAAATGCACCAGTAGTGTCAAATAATAAATAATATCAACAAAAGAAGAAAATTTAGTTATAAATTTGAATTACAACATGGGATCATGGAGTGGAAAAAAAATCTTACAATTAGATGTTTTAAACTTGAGCAATGGCACCAAGTTGTCAAAATAACATAAACCAATAATATAGTATCTCGACTTGGATTTTAGCTAGCTCAAACAATCAAAATTATATGGACACACTTTTTTCCAATTGCTCAATTTGAGAACACGTGAATATGTACAAAATAATTAAAGTAATAATACAAATTGGGGACCTTTTGAAATACAATACACTTGATTATTGGGGCTAAATAGCATGATCACATAAAACCTTATTTTATCTAGTTAATAGAAAATAGAAATCACATTTTTATGCATATGTAATTTAATCTTAATCATGGCATTACCATAGGTCCTATCCCATTACCCTGATTAGTAAGGCAGCTCTTTGATAATGTCCCCTTAAAATATGATAGACCAAGCAATTTGCCTCTTGTAGTCTCTTTTTATCTAGGTCCATAATGCTCGTATCTTCATGTACATTTTTTAATGGATGAATTTAATAAATGTACCCAATTAGCAACTGTTGAAAATACTATTATACAGATGGGTCAGATGCAGCTTTAATGTCAGTAAAATTCTCATGAATAAGGGCCAAAAGCATGAATTGTTTGTAATACATATCACAGGGACCAAACTCACAACCAACATTCTCCCCCCTCCCACCCCAAAAACTCTCACAGGAAAAAATTTTGTCAGATACCTCTCATTCAAATTGAAACAACATTTCTTCATATTTGCTATTATCAATATCACTTTGATTATCACAATAAGGAAAAATGAATACACAAAACAAAAGCCAAGGATTTCATTATTTAATTGACTTCTTCCTGTAACAGGAGCAAATAATTTTGAGCCAAATTACTGTCAAATAGAAGCCCACAATCAGCACATCCAAAAGTAAATCTAAAATGTCAATAACATGTATTTACCACAACCAAGCTCTTCTTATTCTTGGTGTTAGAGTCGGCCCTTGCAGCCCTCCGTCAGTGATCATTTCGTCTTTTGCATATTCATTATTAGGTGTCTCGCTTGTTCCACTTCGTTGCATTTCACTAGGATCATGCCATGAACTGACGAAGGGGTCTGTCGTCCTATGTTTCCTCATGTTTATACCTGCAGCGCTATTTTAAAATTTTTCTTCAAAAAATTATTTATAGTCATTGTCATTACATATATGGTCATTAAAAATGTCAATAAGTGTCCTAGGTCTTGGTGTCTAGGGTTTTTGAGTCATTTATATACTAGTCATAAAGCCTGCAAGGTGAGGAAAGTTCCGCATATTGTGATTTTTTGTTTTATTATCATCAGCATTTTAAAAAATATTTCTAGTCCAAAACTCTGTTTTGGAACTAGAAATTGTTCATTATTATTTTGTAATAAATTGAACTTGTTTCACGAAGAAGAAATTTTCAAAGGCAGACCCCTGGTCTCTTCCTTAGCCGAGATAGCCATATCCCTACAAGAAGACAGCAAAATCATTAAAATTGACCTCAGAAAAGCCAAAAGAAGATTGTATTTAGAAAAGCCAAAAGTGAAATTACAAATACATTGTAATATGGGTTTGCAATTAGATTTGAAACAAAATCTGATTGTGAAGATATTTGTATCATGTATAAAAGCAAAACAAGTTTCATTTTCACAAATCCATAGCTCCCAAATCGTGATTTGAAGATTGGAGGGCCGATTTCAAAGTTTTAAGCTGCGTGGACAGAGTTGTGGGGCTCGAGCGACCCACCTGGGCACGAGCGACCCACCTGGGCAGAGCGACCCACGTAGGTCATTTCAGCAGTGTAAATTTGCAAGGGGCGCGACCCACCTGGGCCGAGCGACCCACACAGGAGGTGAGCGACCCACGCAGACACAGAGTTTCAAAATTTCGTTTTGAGCGCCCAGTCTTGCTTGGGATCGATTCATCGGCCTTCAAACAGGTTTCTATCAATTGCTTGATGTTTTTTAAAATGCACCGGTGGCATCATTGATGGTTTCAAATGTTTCAAACGGAGGATTTAAAACCCCACAGTCATAGCATTATCGTTTTCAGGGTTTTAAAATGATATGGGTGGTTGTATGAGTTTGTAGCTTATCTTATATCAGTGATATGTCCAGCCTTGCATATAATATCAAAACCATATTGCTCTCATGCCCATTATGCCATTGCGACCATTGCTATTATTATACCATGTTTAAACCTTTGTTCCATGGTGACTGTGGTTGTATTATGTCTCACTGCCCAATATAAAAACATTCTCATGACTTTGTTTCAAACTGCCCATTGACACCTTTGTTGTTATTACTCATAGACAAACACATTCTATTGATGCCATGCTCTCCTTTGATAAGATTTGTTCAAAATTTTGAAAGTTGCCCGCTCCCTTTGATCCAAGTTTCACTTGCATTTAAACACAGAGATTGTGCCTTTTTCCAATCCATCTAAAACAGAGATTTTATCCATGGTTTGTTTCCTAATGGTGCTTTGACGATGGGAATATGGGTTGGGTGTTGAAACATACATCCTAACTTTGTTTGCACTGCTTTCATATCAGTATACACATTGCCAAAAGCTTGGTCAGAGCCATGTCGGAGACAGAGTCAGAATATGAGCCAGGGTCAGGCAGTGATTCGGTGATTGAAGGTAATGTGCCACGGGGGTCCCGCAGAGATCATAGAAGTGGTGATCATCGCAGAGAGGAGCCTACTTCTTTGGCTCGGTTGCAGGCATGTCCATTAGCTATGGATTGTTTTCGATTCTTGTCATGTTTCAGATTTTGTGAGATGGTTGTACAAACCCGACCTCATCGTGAATTAGCACGACTGTTTGTTCTTCATTTACAGGGTGATCGGGTAAAACTTGCTGGGGTTGATTTTATTGTATCACCTTTGACTATTGCTCAAGCCACTGGCATACCGAACATAGGCGAGGAATGGAGCAAGGGTAAGCAGTTAGAGAAATTTCACTATGAGCCATACATTAAAACTGGATATAAGGCTTACTTGAGTAGAGTTTTTCCATTCAGATTCTTGAGAGATGAGTATGCACCGCTCATGAGGCTCATTATTCAGTATTTTAGTTGTGAAGGCAGATATGCTCGTCTTTTCTCATACCATGTTCGTTTGCTGATGCACTTCACAAGGGTGCGTATGATGAATATTCCGTATTTCATACACCGCAACATAGAGAGGATGGTGACATTTGTGCAGAAGAAGACGAGCCCAGTGCAGCAGTACAGGAGTACATACCATTTCACTTTGATCAAAATCTTGGTGTTACATCAGTTGGCGGAGCAGGGCATCACTTGGGAGGATTTCATTTCTAGAGACTTTTTCAGAGTGCTACAGCAGCCTCCCGAGGCAGTTCCTGATGCAGGAGAGCCTTCACACCAGCCAGACATGCTTGAGGTTGAGCATATCATCACTCCTTTGGTTCAGACATATCAGCGAGGCCACAAGGCCTTATTTGCAGCGACACGGCGAGTATTATCTCCACGTGAGGTGGAAGGGGTCTTGCCGACTTCATCGACACGGCGAGTATTATCTCCACATGATGTGGAAAGGGTCTCGCCTTCTACTTCAGTGCAGGTACAGGTACAAGACAGGGGCAAGAGGCTCATGCATGATGAGGGCCCATCAGGAGGCCGGGACACCGATATGACAGTCATTGATGTTGATACGGGCTCTCCTAGCTCGAAGCTGAGGGAAGTCATCCAGGAGCAAAGGGCCGAGAATGACCAGCTGAAAGACCAATTGCAGAAAGCTCCGTGGGTGATTAACTATTTGGAGCAGCGCAACAAACAGCTCGAGGATGAGCTCACATTTTATGAGGTGCGCCAAATCCGTGAGGACAGGCAGTGGAATCGAAAGAGGCCCGGTGACATGACACCAGCTGACCGAGATACTGTACTCACTCGAGTAAATATACATCTGGAGAAGCTGTTGGCAAAGGCCAATCGAGACAAAGACATGCTTCGCCACATGAAAGGCCATTACTGGGCTCGCATGCATGTTTGCAAAGCGAGGATGAGGATCATGAAGAGGAGGTTGCGCAAAGCACTTCGATGGCGGAAAAGGCCTAATCCACTTAGGATTTTGGCCGAGGCTTCATTGACTGGGCAAGACACATGATGGAGGACCTCCGCTCCGAATTTGGGCAAATTCGGAGAAAATTTTGTCATTTTCAAATTTTTGGTCTAAAAAACAGGTTTTGCAGCTACGTGGGTCGCGCGCTCATGCGCTCGCTTTTTTTTGAGACACTTGCTGGAGGAGATTTTTACATTTTTGGATTTTTCATGGTTAATTATGCATCTTCTGAAGTCAACTTAGCATTTCAACAAAATCTGGATGGTCAAACAGCTCAAAAACACCATGAAAACCACCTTGCTGCCACCTTTTGCACCAGCAGGGAGTACCTCTAGGAGAATGAGGTTTTGGAGGGTCAAATAAACTCCAAATTCAGAAATTCCACTTGGGTTGGAAAGTAGACATCCAGGGCTTTCCAACGAGCTATCATGAGCTCAATTTGGATGCCGGGAAGTACCTCAAATTCAGCCTGGAACATGAGCGACCCACACAGTTCAGGAGCGACCCACCTGGAATTTTTCCTGAATTTTCAGCTGCCAGCTCAGTATTTCGCCTAGTATGGACCAGTTTTACTTATGGATAGAATTTTTGGGTTTTTATGATGTAAATTCATGTTTGGCATGTAACTTTAGCTTGTTTTTATCTCTTCTAGAAGATTCACTCTCAAATGAGTAAAAAATCATGTAATGGATCAGTTTCCACTCTTTTAGAGGCAAGTTGTTAGCTGCCTAGATTGTAGTTCCATGATTATAATTGGTTGAAACTGATCCCTGAAGAGGGAATTCGACCCCTAGAGGTGGGGAAAGGTGTTATAGTGATCTATATATTGTAATTTCTCAATCATTTTCAGAGGTTGGAGAGGTTGGACTCTTGGGATACTTTTGATACCATTGTACATATTTTTCATATTTTGGCTAAGGAAAGATCAGGGGTTTTGCGGCACTTGTTGGGATCCTTGTGGTGTTCTATTCTTGATGGTGTTTCTTCTTTGTTTACTGTAAGTTTCTTCATGTTTAATGTATGCCATCCTTTCATTATGCTTCTGAACTAAATTGAATGAGTGAATAAGGTTGAATCCATTGTTTACGGTGCTTGGCCTTTGAATTCAGTTAGTTCTATATGTTTTCAGCTGTTTGGAGAGGATCCAAGTTCTTCTTTGCCCTCTTCAGCTCCTCGTCGGTCTAATCTATCCATATATCCAATTTAAAGCATCGAGATCATCACTGCCTGTGACTTGAACTGCAAAGTCGACCTTGTCCGGACCAAAGTTGTTTTCCCATTTCTCCAGCGAAAACCCAAAAAACTAAAAATCAAACATACCTATCTCTTTACTAGCCTAAAATCAGTTCTTATTGTAAGTCATCTCGCATCCTATTGCTCATTTTCTCGAGATTGACGGAGAGAGCCCTCTCCTGTCCTCGTAGGGCTAGCTACGAGGCGGAGCGTGGTTTGATGTAGCCTTGAGTTTTACTTCATTTCAGCCTGAGGTAGATTTGAGTGCTAACATAGTGGCGACCATACTGGGGAGAAACTCAAAACGTTTTCTTGTTATAGACGGAGTCTGAAGTCACGCCAGGTAGCCTTCGAAACGCTGTTGCTATGCATCAGCGAAGTAGATAAACGCTGCTTCAGTCGATCTCCGGTTTAACTTGTAATCGTAGCACTTAACTTATAAATTGCCCCAGTACGTGTATCAAGTTCAGATCTGATCGTTGATGGTGAACAACGGTCGGACATCGCAAGGCTGAAATCATTCACCTGGTGACTTCATTCACTGAACAAATCCAGAAATCGATGCTTCATGGTGACTTCACTGCAGGGAGATCAGTAGCTGTGAGATTTTCAAGATGGACCGAATCACGAGAAGATATGCTCCCATGAGCCGAGATCACATTCCATGTTTTCCGAATAAGATGCCCAAGGTAGATTGGTCCAGGAATCTGCCTACGTTTAACGATGATGGTAAGAAAGATGCTGCTTTACATCTGGTTAGATTTCACATGCATATTCGCAAGTTGAAGGTGGATTTTCCTGAAGATTGCTTGATGAAGATATTCCTGGCCACTCTGGAAGGTGAAGCCCAATCTTGGTATGAAAATTTGCCGCAGGCCTGTATTTATTGTTTAAATGATTTTCATGCCCTGTTCATTGAAAGATATCAAGTATCTTATCCATCATTAAATCTAGTTCATGACTGTTGCAAACATGCTTCTACTTTTATTGAAAGTCTTGAGAAATATTATGAAGATGATAATTTCATGGATGATGAGATCATGGAGGCTCTATATGAGAATCCATTTCAGCAACATAAAGAGAACCTAAAGGATACCTATCAAGGTGCTCAGGAGACTTTGCAGCAGGTTGATGGCCATATGGCTGAAAATGATGAAAGGGAGAATGTCATTTCAGATCTGCCCACAGAAGACAGCAGCATGCAAGTAAGTCCAGTTCCAATTGCAGATTGTGATAATGTCCAGACAGCTACTTCAGATTCAGATTCAGATTCAGATCAGGATGACCAAGCATATCTTGTGCTAAAGCCTATCAAGGAGAACTCTGCTGTTGAAATCATCTGGGATGCAGAAGACACAGTAATGGATCCAAATGTTCTCAGTCATACTATCAGCTCGTCATTAGAACACAGCCTTCACGAAGAGGTGATTCAGTCAGTTCATGAAAATCAAAATGAGATCTTTGTGCAAGTAAGTGATAAAGCTCCTTTCAATAACTCAGTAATGAATGATAGTTTGAATGCCCTGTCATATGAAGATAATTACTGTTTAAGGAGAAGAAAACAAAAAGCATTGTCTCCTTTGTCTGAAGATGAGATAGATATACTTTTGAAAGGTTTTGTTACAGCCCAAGCTACAGCAGATTTGCAGTGCACACATAATCAGGAAAGTGTTGGTGAAACTTCTTCCTCTGTTGAAAAAGATGATTGTCTTGTAATCAGTTGTGTGGATCAACAAACAGATAATTTTTTCCTTCACAAAGATGATAAGGCTGTCATGTTTAATAAATTTGAAGATTGTTTTTTGTTTAAGAATGACCTAGATCATGAAATTGAAGAGTTTATGCCAGAAATGCTCATGGTCAAGGAAACTGCAGCTAACACTCAGATGGCAGATTTGCGCATTTCTATCCCTCAAAAATCAATTGTCCTTTCAGATCAGAAAGAAGTGGATACTAGTATTTTTGCAGCTGGATCTCCAGATAAGCCAGTGCTTCAGGATTTTCAAGATCCCTTCAGCATTCTTCTGCAAGCATTAGAAAGAATAAATGTTGCCTGGTTTATTGTCATGAGCTTTGGTTTCAGTGATTGTGTTGAGTTGCCTATAGGTTTAGCATTCTGTCTACTTGAAGAGAGTAAGAGCAGAAATTTGAGGTGTAGCCATCTGCTGGATTGGTTGCATTGGAAGGCCCATTATACATGATTGTATATATCTCATCAGTATGTAGGTGGTTGTCATCATGATTCCAAATCTTGATGGACTGCTGCCTTTTTTCAAAAGCTTGGTAAATTTTTGTTTTAATTCAGTCATGAGTCATTTGTGTTTGGTCTGTTGAGTCAGTTTTTCAAGTTATTTCAGTTTGCCATCGAGTCGGTTTGAGTCAAGTTTCAGTCAGTTTTCAGTCAAGTTTTCATTCAATAAATGTGTCAAAGGTTTTGGGTTATCCGTTCAAATAATGATTCCATCGCCCAATGGATGAGAGGCACTGTCTGACTCCCCCAGAGATCTGCCGTTCTTGGCATCTCCATGGAGCCACCATCCCCATTGGAGCCAATGTTAGAGTCGGCCCTTGCAGCCCTCTGTCAGTGATCATTTCGTCTTTTGCATATTCATTATTAGGTGTCTCGCTTGTTCCACTTCGTTGCATTTCACTAGGATCATGCCATGGACTGACGAAGGGGTCTGTCGTCTTATGTTTCCTCATATTTACACCTGCAGTGCTATTTTAAAATTTTTCTCAAAAAATCATTCATAGTCATTGTCATTTCATTTCTGGTCATTAAAAATGTCAATAAGTGTCCTAGGTCTTAGTGTCTAGGGTTTTTGAGTCATTTGTATATTAGTCATAAAGCCTGCAAGGTGAGGAAAGTTCTGCATTTGTGATTTTTATTTTATTATCATCAGCATTTTAAAAAAAAAAATATTTCTAGTCCAAAACTCTGTTTTGGAACTAGAAATTGTTCATTATCATTGTGTAATAAATTGTAATTATTCCGCCAAGAAAAAATTGTCAAAAGCAGATCCTTGGTCTTTTCCTTAGCCGAGATAGCCATATCCCTGCAAGAAGACAGCAAAATCATTAGTATCGACCTCAGAAAAGCCAAAAGAAGTTTGTATTTGAAAAGCCAAAAGTGAAATTACAAAAACATTTGTAATATGGGTTTGCAATTAAATTTGAAACAAAATCTGATTGTGAAGATATTTGTATCAAGTATAAAAGCCAAACAAGTTTCATTTTCACAAATCCATAGCACCCAAATCGTGATTTGAAGATGGGAGGGCCGATTTCAAAGTTTTAAGCTGCGTGGACAGAGTTTTGGGCCGAGCGACCCACGCAGGAGGCGAGCGACCCACCTGGGCAGAGCGACCCACGTAGGTCATTTCAGCAGTGTAAAGTTACAAGGGGCGCGACCCACCTGGGCCGAGCGACCCACGCAGACACAGGGTTTCGAAATTCATTCTGAGCGCCCAGCCTTGCTTGGAATCGATGCAACTGGCCTTCAAACAGGTTTCTATCAATTGCTTGATTTTTTTGAATGCATTGGTGGCATCATTGGTGGTTTCAAATGTTCAAACGGAGGATTTAAAACCCCACAGTCATAGCATTATCGTTTCAGGGTTTTAAAATGAAAATGAATGGTTGAATGAGTTTGTTTACTATCTTATGGCAGTGATACATCTAGCTTTGCATATAATATCAAAACCATATTGCTCTCATGCCCATTATGCCATTGCGACCATTGCTATTATTATACCATGTTTAAACCCTTTGTTCCATGATGACTATGGTTGTAATGAGTCTCACTGCCCAATGTAAAACATTCTCATGACTTTGTTTCAAACTGCCCATTGAGACCTTTGTGATTATTACTCATAGGCAAACATATTCTATTGATGCCATGCTCTCCTTTGATAAGATTTGTTCAAAATTTTGAAATTTGCCCGCTCCTTTTGATCTAAATTTCACTTGCATTGAAAAACAGAGATTTTATCCATGATTTGATTCCTTGATGGTGTTTTGACGGTGGGAATATTGGTTGGGTGTTGAAACATACATCCTAACTTTGTTTGCACTACTTTCATATCAGTATACACATTGCCAAAAGCTTGGTCAGAGCCATGTCGGAGACAGAGTCAGAATATGAGCCAGGGTCAGGCAGTGATTCGGTGACTGAAGGTAATGTGCCACGGGGGTCCCGCAGAGATCATAGAAGTGGTGATCATCGCAGAGAGGAGCCTACTTCTTTGGCTCGGTTGCAGGCATGTCCATTAGCTATGGATTGTTTCCGATATTTGTCATGTTTCATATTTTGTGAGATGGTTGCACAAACCCGGCCTCATCGTGAATTAGCACGTCTGTTTGTTCTTCATTTACGGGGTGATCGGGTAAGCCTTGCTGGGGTTGATTTCATTGTATCACCCTTGACTATTGCTCAAGCCACTAGTATACCGAACATGGGCGAGGAATGGAACAAGGGTCAGCAGTTAGAGAAATTTCACTATGAGCCATACATTAAAACTGGATATAAGGCTTACTTGAGTAGAGTTTTTCCATTCATATTCTTGAGAGATGAGTATGCACCGCTCATGAGGCTCATTATTCAGTATTTTAGTTGTGAGGGCAGGTATGCTCATCTTTTCTCATACCATATTCGTTTGCTGATGCACTTCACAAGGGTACGTATGATGAGTATTCCGTATTTCATACACCGCAACATAGAGAGGATGGTGACATTTGTGCAGAAGAAGACGAGCCCAGTGCAGCAGTATAGGAGTATATATCATTTCACTTTGATCAAAATCTTGGTGTCACATCAGTTGGCAGAGCAAGGCATCACTTGGGAGGATTTCATTTCTAGAGACTTTTTCAGAGTGCCACAGCAGCCTCCCGAGGCAGTTCATGATGCAGGAGAGCCCTCACACCAGCCGGACATGCTTGATGTTGAGCATATCATCACTCCTTTGGTTCATACATATCAGCGAGGCCACAGGGCCTTATTTGCAGCGACACGGCGGGTACTATCTCCACGTGAGGTGGAAGGGGTCTTGCTGACTTCATCGACACGGCGAGTATTATCTCCACGTGATGTTGAAAGGGTCTCGCTTTCTTCTTCAGTACAGGTACAGGACAGGGGCAAGAGGCTCATGCATGATGAGGGCCCATCAGGAGGCCGGGACACCGATATGACAGTCATTGATGTTTATACGAGCTCTCCTAGCTCGAAGCTGAGGGAAGTCATCCAGGAGCAAAGGGCCGAGAATGACCAGCTGAAAGACCAATTGTAGAAGGCTCAGTGGGTGATTAACTATTTGGAGCAGCGCAACAAGCAGCTCGAGGATGAGCTCACATTTTATGAGGTGCACCAAATCCGTGAGGACAGACAGTGGAATCGGAAGAGACCTGGTGACATGACACCAGCTGACAGAGATACTGTACTCACGCGGGTAAATATACATCTGGAGAAGCTGTTGGCGAAGGCCAATCAAGACAAAGACATGCTTCACCACATGAAAGGCCATTACT
Source organism: Pinus albicaulis (assembly GCA_034641835.2). Lineage (NCBI taxonomy): Eukaryota > Viridiplantae > Streptophyta > Pinopsida > Pinales > Pinaceae > Pinus > Pinus albicaulis. The sequence goes on along the minus strand of CM076582.1, from coordinate 796,529,102 downwards.
GGGCTCGCATGCATGTTTGCAAAGCGAGGATGAAGATCATGAAGAGGAGGTTGCGCAAAGCACTTCGACGGCGGAAAAGGCCTGATCCACTCCGGATTTTGGCCGAGGCTTCATTGATTGAGCAGGACACATGATGGAGGACCTCCGCTCCGAATTTGGGCAAATTCGGAGAAAATTTTGTCATTTTCAAATTTTTGGGCTAAAAAACAGGTTTTGCAGCTACGTGGGTCGCGCGCTCATGCGCTCACTTTTTTTTGAGACACTTGCTGGAGGAGATTTTTACATTTTTGGATTTTTCATGGTTAATTATGCATCCTTTGAAGTCAACTTATCATTTCAACAAAATCTGGATGGTCAAACAGCTCAAAAACACCATGAAAATCACCTTGCTGCCACCTTTTGCACCAGCAGGGAGTACCTCTGGGAGAATGAGGTTTTGGAGGGTCAAATGAGCTCCAAATTCAGAAATTCCACTTGGGTTGGAAAGTAGACATCCAGGGATTTCCAACGAGCTATCATGAGCTCAATTTGGATGTCGGGAAGTACCTCAAATTCGGCCTGGAACATGAGCGACCCACACGGCTCAGGAGCGACCCACCTGGAATTTTTCCTGAATTTTCAGCTGCCAGCTCAGTTTTTCGCCTAGTATGGACCAGTTTTGCTTGTGGATAGAATTTTTGGGTTTTTATGATGTAAATTCATGTTTGGTATGTAACTTTGGCTTGTTTTTATCTCTTCTAGAAGATTCACTCTCAAATGAGTAAAAAATCATGTAATGGATCAGTTTCCACTCTTTTAGAGGCAAGTTGTTAGCCGCCTAGATTGTAGTTCCATGATTAGAATTGGTTGAAACTGATCCCTGAAGAGGGAATTCGACCCCTAGAGGTGGGGAAAGGTGTTAGAGTGATCTATATATTGTAATTTCTCAATCATTTTTAGAGGTTGGAAAGGTTGGACTCTTGGTATACTTTTGATACCATTGTACATATTTTTCATATTTTGGCTAAGGAAAGATCAGGGGTTTTGCGGCACTTGTTGGGATCCTTGTGGTGTTCTGTTCTTGATGGTGTTTCTTCTTTGTTTACTGTAAGTTTCTTCATGTTTAATGTATGCCATCCTTTCATTATGCTTGAATTAAGTTGAATGAGTGATTAAGGTTGAATCCATTGTTTACAGTGCTTGGCCTTTGAATTCAGTTAGTTCTATATGTTTTCAGCTGTTTGGAGAGGATCCAAGTTCTTCTTTCCCCTCTTCAGCTCCTCGTCGGTCTAATCTATCCATAAATCCAATTTAAAGCATCAAGATCATCACCTACCTCGCCCCAGCTTGAACTCTGCAAAGGTCTGACCTTATCCCCGGACCCAAAATTTTGTTTTCCCATTACTCCAGCGAAAACCCAAAAAACCAAAAATCAAACATACCTATCTCTTTACTAGCCTAAAATCAGTTCTTATTGTAAGTCATCTCGCATTCTATTGCTCATTTTCTCGAGATTGACGGAGAGATCCCTCTCCTGTCCTCGTAGGGCTAGCTACGAGGCTGAGCGTGGTTTGATGTAGCCTTGAGTTTTACTTCATTTCAGCCTGAGGTAGATTTGAGTGCTAACACTTGGTAGTTGAATAAGAAGCAACCCAACAATCAACGGAAGAATTTGAAGAATAAAATGTTGTTCATATTCACCGTTGTCAATACACATTCCATTCATCAAAATAAATATAAACATGTACAACCCCAACAACTCTTTGATTGTATGATATTTCCATTTTGTCAAATTTCCACAGTACAGTCATAAACAAGCCTTGCATTCTTGCATTTGGCACAAGCATCAATATTGATTATACACTCATCATTCTGTGAAACCATCTAATGTCAACCACTACCATAGAACCTTGATTTTTGTAACTAAGGCTTACGTTGTAAACCACCATCCAAAAGTTATTTCAACTTCTTTAGTCTAGGTGTGTTGTGGTCTATGTCATTTTTTGACAATGCCTTTTGCAGTTAAACTTGTGTAGCCTGGCAGATGTAACTACAAAGCCCATAAATAAAGAGCACCAAATACAATAAGGGAACCATGATACCAAGAAGGGAAAAAAAAATTTCACGCAAAATACTGATTTAGAGAGCTTTACTATAGTAGGAATAAGATGGCACTAAACCACACGAACGAACCCTAATAAATGCAATATATAGAAATACAAATCAGCAATTACTACACTATATGGTTGAAATAGAATAAATTGAACAAGTACCAAAGAATAAAATATCAACAGAATCTACACAACCAACCATACAACCTAAATTTCAAATAAATGCATTCTCTTTGTTCATCGGATTTGAAATAGGAAAGTTGACAAGAAGTGGTTTTTTTTGTGATTGAAAAAGATGAAACACAAAAAGAGAAAATTAGAGAAAGGACCAACACCTATTTTGTTAGGTTATCGTTGTTTCTTTTTCCAATAAAGTTTCAAAAAAAATTGAAGTTTAAATTCTATAACATTTTATTTTAAGGGACCTAGGGGATTAATTCATTTGAAAACACCTCCATTTAATATCCCAATTTCAAAACATTTAAAGCCGAACTTTGTTTCACGAAACCATACAACCAAAATGATTGAAAAAAACTATTCCCATTCCATCCTGTGCCAAGCTAGATGCAATCTATATTCAGAAATAAAAAATACTTGAATGTTCAAAATTCCAAATACAAAACATACCAAAGACAGGTACCAATATTCACAATTGTTCGACTGGCAGCTACATCTTGCTTTAGTCCATCTGTAGTTTTTAGTCACTACAATAACTCGAATTCCACCAAAAACCTTCAGACCTTGTAGTAAACTTTAAAAGGGAAACATCAATGAGAAATTGATTTAAAAGATACTTCACGTGTACTTGTTCACTTTTCAAAGTAGTGCATAGGTACTTGCAAACATTTTCAGCTGAGAAAATATCTTGCAGGCTCAAATAAAAAATTTAAAAAGGAGCATCAATTCACACTCCTCCATACTTCACCTTGCAATATTGAAAATCTCCTAAGGCTAATTAAAACACATACCAAATATAGGTACCAACATTGGCAAGTTTGGATTGAAGCCTACAACTTTCTTTAGTCCATTTGTAATTTTCAGACACCACTGATCACAAATTTTGCAAATGATATTGAGACCTTGCCGCAAGCTTTAAAATGCCATCACTAGGATGTTCTGTGAGTACTTGTTCATTTTTCATTTTATCGCATAGGTACATGCAAATAGTTTCAACTGAGAGAGGATCTTACAGGCTCATATTAGAAGTGACAGGAGAATCATAGCACATTACTCAATGCAGTTCACTTTGCACCCTTCCACACTTCCCAACACGGTCCTTGTTTTCCCCTGATTACTTTGGAAAGAAATACAATGACCTGATTTCCTTGTGTGAAGATTATGAAATAAAATATTCCCTCACAAGAAAATATTCCCACATTTATCCCACAATTTATGGGACACTCTTTCCATCAATCATTACTTTTTTCCAACTATCTAGCCAAACCTGAATAATATCCAGAAACCAATATAGCCTCCAAATAAATCGCCATATTTCCCATATTACAAATATCTTATTACTCCAACGTGGAAAAAGGGTTCCCATGTAGAGTTGGTTAGCTAGATCTTCTATCAAATAGTCCATTCAATTTTACAGGTTCATGATTTTCACCGGATCAATAGGAGTAGCATGATTTTTCTTTTAATGGAATTCTAATTATAGTTTAACACTACAATCAACTGCTTTTATGAATGTCAATTTATCCTCATTTACACATTTCATTTCATCACATCCTGATATATTTCCCTGAACAAGTTGTCTCTTTGTTAAAATCCACAAGTTCCACCTCCAGACAATTCATGACAGTCCAGAAATAATAACATCCTTATCCATATTACTCCAAAGAATTTTATCCTTATCACAGAAGTTTACACTTTCAAATAAGCTTCTTTGTTTACTTTGAGAAAAAATTTGTGATGCTTATCACACCTTAGACATAAAATTATTTCTTGAGTAATATTTTCTTCCCACTACCCCTGACACAAATCCTAAAAAGACAATAAAGTAACCAACAACAGAAACTATTGTCTGCATACCAAGCAACTTCACACTTTACAATAATTTTCACTATAGCTTACATTTCCCTTAACCTGGCATCGAACTATCAAAATTCAAAATAAATACTAGCAACCAATATAACATCTTTGTAGCTAAGAGTAAAAATTATATATCTGGATATGAGATTCTAGCCAGCTCAAACACAAAAATATTATATGGCCGCAATTTTTTTTTCCCAATTGCTCAATTTGGTGAATCGCCAAATATGTACAAAAGAATTCACAATTTTACAATATAAATACAAATGAATATTTTTTGACATACAATACATTTGATGTTTGTGGCTGAATGGGCTAATCATGTACATCAATATTTATTCTAGTTGCCTAGAAAATAGGAGCTAATCATCATGATGTACCAGAGTAATATGATCGTGGTCTTGAGATTACCATAAAAAACACTCCATTATGATAAGAAAGAAACTTTTCTAGTTGTGTTTAGTCCTGACATAGCACAGCCCACCAAAATCACCACAATATTTGGAGGTAGACATTGTTTCTCTCTTTAGACCCATAAGAAGGTTATTTTCCTGTACAAAAAAAAAATCAAATTGATAAATGTAGGTAATTTACAACTATTGTATACTGTTATATACAGCCAGGCCACATGCACCTATATTGTTCAGTAGCCTTCTCATGAACAAGGCCTGAAAACAAAAATTGTAATATCACAGGGCCTACACTATCAACCAACATTCTCCAAAATCTCCCAAAGGAATAACTGTTGTTGGCTTCTTCTCGTGAAAATTGAAATAGCATTTCTTCATATTTTTTGTCCTCGATATACCTTTTATTCTAAAAATAAGGAAAACTAATATGTACACCTCAAAACACACAAAGATAAAAAATTAAAAAAAAAATTCTTCAACATCTTCCTAAGGTAGGGTCTATTATAGGTCAATTTGGGCACCATTCCCAATGACCTGGTTAACTGGACATCATCTCCAAAACCAATGAATATGGTCTATCATCCCCTATCATTTCAGTTGTTACATGCCATAAGCCAAAGAACAAGACAAATCATCCTTGACTTTCATTTCAAAGGTTTCCAAGATTTTGAGGTTTATATTATATCATATGAGATCTCACCAACGCTGCATCTAAAGGGACTAAGTGTGTTGCATATGCAGGTAACCCCACTCAAGGGTGCTTTGCAAAGCACTTTCGGACACTCATGGGTGCGTTGGTCACATTGGGAGCGAAATTCTCATTGTTCTGAAATCTCCACTTGGCCAGTGCCTTCTAGAAGAGTTCACATGTGTCAAGCTTCGAATCCATGTGTCCATTTGATACCTATGAGACTAGGAACATGTCTTTCCTATTATTAGAAATTCATTGATTATAAAACTACCTTCAGCTCCTCTATAAATTGAGCACAAATCTTAGTGTTTGAGAAGGAAGAATTTGAGTAGATAAATGTTGGTGGAATTTCAATTGACGAATTGATTTGAGTGACATGTTGCTGGAGAGATGTGCATTGTGATGAGGCTAGGATGTTGCTAGAGATGGTCACACTAAATCAATCACTGGGTTGTAACCTCCCCTTCTATCCATTAATAAAGATTGCTGCTTACTTTCCCACATATGTATCTGTATAAGCTCATATATTTCATATTATGAATTCTTATTTGATGCATATGGTTCAGGTTTTATTGATTTAACTGAATAAATTGAATAGACATCTGTATTATTGCTATATTTTGTTGTTTAGTGTTCATCTTTGCAAAGAATATTTTGGCGACTTAGCTCAGATTTGAAACTACAGCAAAAGCGACCGAAGGAGAATAGGAAGCACTTGGACTCCAAGTATGTTCTTTGAAATGTTTTGTGTGTTTATTTACAATTAGGAAAAGTAGTTGAAAATTCTTTAACCTATTGTTCTAGATGAGCACTACATCTAGGGAAGAATTTTTTATCTATAATTCATAATTTCGCATAACAAATTGGTGACTCCGTTGGGGAGTTTACCCTTCATCATTAGTGTATTTGCCTCTGATTTTCTCTGTTTATTCACCCAGTAGAATTTACTTGGAAAGATTAGGCTTTTTGAAATCCAAATTTGCATTATAAGTGTGATAAACAGTTGTATTTTTCCTTATTCACTGCACCCAATGCACTGTTGGATAGGACACAGTGCTTTGCATGGCACTGTCTCCCTTTTAGACCTGCGTTGCAACACACTGTCCCGCCTTCCAGACTGTGTTGCCTCCTAAAACCATCCAAATTCCATTGAATTTTTCATTGCAATTTGTTTTCAGTTTGTTTTTTGTTGTGTTTTAAAGAGCCCGATACCTCATATTGACTGGTGACATTACCTACTCCTTCCTCCTTTGAAAGAAAAGTTTTTTCAATGTTTATTTAAAGTTTTTTTCTTTATCATTGACAAATAAATTTCAAATTATTTTCATTGCTGCATTAGATCCATTTGCTTTTGAAAAAGGAAATTGTCGTTTAATTCTTCGTTTCCTGATAGGAGAAATTGTTGTTAAATTCTTCATTTTTCCTTCAAAAAGAGAAATTGTTGTTCTATTCCTCATTTCTCAAAAGTAAAAGTAATTTGTTTTTATTTATTTTTTTCATTTAGTTTCTTTTTTGCATTCATAACATTAAAGGAAAAAAAAAAACCTGCATTTGCATGTAGTGGATTGTGTGTTTTGCAAAAGGAACAATTATAAAAACTGCATTTAGTTTGTGCTCTTTGATTTGTTTGCTCTCAAATTGATTGCTCTTTCCTCTAGTAGCTAGGATTCTCATTGAAAAAACTAAAAGTGAAATATTTCTTATCATTTTAGTTTGCATTTTAGGAATTTCCAATACATCATCGCGGTTAAACTTGAAATGAAAATTGATAAACAAGATCAGCTTAAAATTTATCTCAAATTACCTAACAAAACATTGGAACCATAACGATAACATTTAGAAGGTCTAGGCTAGAGGCATGTTCCGGTGTTGTAAAACATAGAAGTTGTCATTAACTTGTCTGTGATACATTCCGAGTGTGATACCTCACTCCACGTACATAAGTATATCATACCTCATCCACGTACTTTCGGGTATATCGAACGGTGTTACAGTACGAAAATTATAAATGGGTGCTCTCATTGTGCGGTTTTGCATCAGCCATCATTAATACGAACTTGGGCCTCCACATACCTTCAGGTATATTTGGGAGGACAACTTTAGGTTGTTATCCATCCATAGTGAACCGAGTCGGCTGCCTTGTAAATTGTGATACACCGAACATAGCATTCGGGGAGATTGTCTGCCCGTATTTCTTGGTTCGCCAGGAGGTATTCTGCAGTTCACAGTTTCTTGGTAAACCTTTTTGCCTAGAAATACCCTTTTATTTTGTTTATTTGTTTTTGGTTAAAATAAATCAGTAATCGTGGAAGAAAAAAAATACTTTCCCCCTTCGTTTGCGTAGATTAGCATTAAAACGACCTTTACCACTAGAAGTTACTCGTGGTCAGCGAAGGCGACAATACTCTACCGAATCAAGTACTACAGGTACCTCTGGTGAAGCATCATCTTCCCATATACCAGAGTTAGCACAAGTTGTTTCTACACATCCCGGTTTGTCTATTGTTTTCGAAACGGAGTCCTCACAGCTACCCGTGGTCACGATCCATCCAATCAGTGAGACCATACCTCCTGGACCCGACATTGTTCACCCAGAAGTTGATCCAGATCCTATCTATTTTTTGCCAGAACATCTGAATCTCTAAGTCGAACAACCGGAGTTTGTTCCTGCTTTGGTCATCCCACAAATCTCTGTAGCCATTGAGTCTCCCATATCACACAGTCAACCACCTGAAATATACTTTGGGCCTGACAGTGAAATACTTCCACCTAGTTTAATTGCAATTGAAGAAATTCCATAAGACAAGACACCTTTAACTCCAACTTATTTTCAGTAGGAGCTTTACCTGTACGATTCTTTTCCCCAATCACCTTCCTCTGCTTTTTTTTATCCTATTTCACTTCGAGTTCTCGTAGATTCTATAGGGTATACACTAGGTCATTTGACCATGGCTGAGATAACATCCCAGGCTTAACCATCTATTTCAGCTGTGACAACATTTATTGCTGCTTCATCTTCGATGTTTTGTCCATTGACTTCACCCATGTCATCATCTGAAATCCTATCTGGTTCCTCCCTTATGAGTATTGAACGGCTTGATCCTTTATTCACATATTCAGTGCAATATCAAGTTGTTCCCATCATTTATTCCCCTTGGTGGCCAGTGATTTCACTTAAATTACCCTCTGAAATTCCAAAATTCAAGGAAAATCCTGGAGAAGACCCGTCAATGCATGTTATAACTTATCATTTGTGGTGATCATCAAGCTCCTTAAATGATGACTTTGTTAGACTACGTATTTTCCAGCACACACTCACTAGTCCAACTACACAATGAGGATGGTTCTTTTTCTATGTCAACCTCGTTAAAAAATGAAACAAAGCCATGAGGATGGTTCTTTTCCTATGTTAACCTCGTTAAAAAATGAAACAAGTGTTGAGGATAGTTATTTTCCTGTGTCAACCTCGATAAATGAAATAGGTTCCCATGAGGATGGTTCTTTTACTGTGTCAACCTCGTTATAAAATGAAACAAATTTTGAGGATAGTTATTTTTTCTTGTGTCAACCTCGTTAAAAAATGAAACAATAGCCTTTGAGGATAGTTCTTTTTTCTTGTGTCAGCCTCGTTTAAAAATGAAATAAGTGCCTTTGAGGAAAGTTCTTTTACTGTGTCAATCTCGTTAAAAAATGAAACAGGTGATGAGATAGTTCTTTTCCTGTGTCAATCTCGTTAAAAAATGAAAGAAATCCTCTCCTAATTACGATGAGTCTTCCATCTGACCTCATAAATGACCTTCATTCCATCCAGATATTAGTAACCATTAGTTTAATTAGGTGAATGAAATGAAGCTTGGGGGGCATCTTCTCTTGCAGGGGGCATTCGACATGTGCTCTTGCAGGGGGCATTCAAAACATTCTTACTATTAGTCATCAGTATTTTTCACCTGTTGTTGATGACTAAATTCCTAGCTGAGTTTTCTAGAAGTTGATCTCCATATGTCAATTTGTCATCTAGAAAACCCCCAAACAAATTTTTCCCTCCTACCTTTTCATTTAGCCCATGACGAGATAAAACCTCATTGTCAAGCCCTATCTAGCCTCAGTCATACTATCTTGTCCATCAGCTCCAAATAAAACAATCCAAATCTGTCCAGGAAGTCCCCCCTAAGTTAGGTAGTGGCGCTTTAAGCATTTTTCCCTTAGTAAACTATCCTAAAAGCCAAAGAACCTCTATCTACTATCAACTGGTCCTAACAGACCTTCCTATTCTGCAAATAAAGTTTGGTTACACCCTTAAGTCGCGCCACTAACAATTCTTGAAGTCTCAGCAATGCATGTGCCATAGGTAAAACTGATATTAGGTAGTTTTACAATGTTTCAGTGGATATTTCAAAGAGAAAAGTGATGGGAAATAAGGCAGTGATGAAAAGGAACATTATGGCAGCCAACACAGAAATAAGCATGAGGGTGATGAAGCACAAAAAAGTGAAGGGAAAGAGCATGACAGTCATGAAGAAAGCAATGACAAAGACAAACAAGGCAACCCTCAAGCAAGCATTGATGAGGGCAAGCAAATAAAAAACATGGATCATGAAGGGCATTCTCCAAATCATGTGCTAGCTGCCTCTCCTAGGCAAGGGGCCATGACTTCTTCACCAAAGCTAGAATGCCAAACAACAAAGAAGAAAACCAAGAAAAGCTCAAAACTGCCCAAACAGGGCGCCCGGTGAGAAAAAACGAAAAAGACACCTCTAGGCTTGGAATTTTGGCTCGAGCCTCTAGAAATGTTTCTAAAAATCCTTGAGGGACTTGCTCACGAAAATTGAGCAAATTTTGACATGTTCTTGTTTTTTGACATTTTTGGGCCTAATTGCATAAAATCATGGGCGCCGCCATTTTGGTTTGGAGCATCCTAAATTATTGTGAGTGGTACCATTGGATGCATTAAATTTAGGGGCATCTACTCAGGAATTTTTATAGCATTTGAAGTTGTTTTGTTCCCCCAAAGATACAAAAAACACTCACTTTTTCGACAATCTGCCCACATATCAGCAAGGCCTATTTTTTGGGTTTTTCCACTCAGTCCAGTATTTGACAGATTTTCAGGCATCAGTTTGGGAAAATTCAAGTTTTTCCAGAAAGTAGACATCCAGAGCTTTCCAGTGAGCCATCACAAGCCTCGGTTCGACTTCGGGAAGACCCTCAAAAGTCATCCGAAAGACAAGCAATTTTCTGCTGATGCGCCCTTAGTGCTTTTTGACCAAAAAAGGAAGATTTCTGAAGTAGCCTTTCAAAATGTGCGTTAAGCTATTTTGGGACATTTTCAGTCATAAAAAGTCAAATTTCTTCCCTTTTTTATCATTTTAAGATATTTTTTTGGATATTTTTGTGCCTTGGGCTTTGCAAAGCCTCAAGGACAAGTTTAGATATTTATATTGAACCAATGGCTAGCTAGTTGCCTTGGTTGGTTTTCCTCCTCTTTGGCCTATATATTTCAAGAGGATTCATTGTAATAGGAAGGCTGAACTTGATGATAGAAGCAATATATTGTCATATAATCTTTGGAAGAAAAATTTGTCTCATGCTTTTGGATAGTCTCTTGGATGTTCTTGGATGATGAAAGAGGATTGTTGTTGGATTCCATGACTTGGTAGAATGGTATAGTGTCTCTCTCTTTGTTTTGTTTCCTAGTTTTCATTCATAAATCCATGTTTCTTGCTTGCTATAGAAAAGTAGAGAACAAATTTGAGACATGCCCTTGGAGGCACCTCAAATTTCCTGTTTCTCCATAGCTTCCATGTTTTCTTCATTCTTAGTCACATTAAAGAATTCTTGATTGCTCTTTAATAACTTAAGGATATTGTTGCTTGTTTCATTCATGGTTTTATGCATGCTAATTATGATTTACGGTATGCCCTACTTACTCATGGCTAGCCATAGCTCCATCCATGAAATTTCTCTTTGACTGATTAGATTGTCATTTGTTGAACCAAGGAGGTCTTGTTCTGATCTTGCCCTTTGCCTAAGACTATGCAATCTTGTTTTCAAAGTGCCCAATAACTTGAAGTACTATGTTTAGGGGTTCCGGCATAGTGATTTGAGTTGTTTGTCTGTCTTAAGTGTATTTCCCCAAAGTCTAATAGCCATTTCCCAAAGTTAGAGAGTTATATATCTCTATGCATGGCTTGAATGTTTATTTCTATGTATTGATTAGCTTATAGTTACATTTCTCATGATTCATGGTTTTCCCTACCATGTTTATGTCAGCTATTAAACTAGTTATGCTTGAAATCCTTTGTTGTTCCCAAACTTGATGTCCATTTTATTCCATTTTTCCCAAAGATCCTTTCTACCTCAAATCAAATCAGCCCTTCAACAGCCTTGTATCACCATCTGATAGCTTTCTTGACCTTTTCGACCCCATAGCCCAGTTGATCTGACATTTTTTTACCTATCTTATATCTTTGATCAGTTTCATCCCTCACAACCTAAAAACCAAAACCAAAAAACCTACTTCATAACTAACCTAAAATCAGAACATAATAAGCAAACACACAGATATCCCTTACACATATAGAGAGAACCCTCTCTAAGTCCAGGAAGGCTAGGTCCTTGGGCTCCAAAGATTGGTTTGATGTTACACTATCATTTGGCTTGCCAATCAGCCAAATCATGGGACCCTAATATAATGGCGATCACGGTGTGACCTTCCGAGTTAGTGATAATCTAAGTACTCCTTAGTAACTCTCAAAGTTTCAATCAAACTTAGAAAACTTAAGTGTTGTTTGAAGAGTAGAAGCTAGCTTTTTCACCATCTTAGAAAAATGATGAGTCAATTATAGGAAACTCTTCCAAACCTCATAGGCCACACATAAAAACTCAGAAAACCCCAAAACATCCCCAGATTGCCTTTTTCCTTATTTATTGGTGGTGGACCATAGCTACATCCCTACAAAAACAACCAAGTTCCACCTGGCGACTCCACTAGCCTCCACTAGGCCTATTACTCCACTAGTCCTTATAAAATCTCCTGGGAATGCATTAATCAATCCCAATCATGCTAATGGTGGACAGCACAGTTCAAATCCTCCACCTGGTGACTCCACAACCTTCATTAGACCAAAAGCCTCTACTGGTAGAGAACTTTAGACTGGTTGAAAAGACACAGTGATCCTTTCTGATTAACAAAGATGGATCCAAGGACACAAGCGAGATATGCTCCTATGAGTAGAGAACATATCCCTGGATTCCCACACAAAATGCCTAAAGACGTAAATTGGATATAAAACCTACCTATCTTTCAAGATGAAAAGTTGGATGACCCATTGTTACACCTCATCAATTTTCATATACATGTATGGAGGTTAAAGGTTGAATGGCATGAGGACTGCCTCATGAAAATGTTCATGGGTACATTAGAAGGAAAGGCAAGAGAATGGTATGAAGGCCTAGAACCTGGCATCTTGTTTTCTTTGAAGGATTTCCACAAAGTATTTTGTAAACACTATATAGGGCATTTTCCATCTCTATCATTGGCTGAAAATTGTTGTGATCAATCTGAAAACCTCATACAACACCTTGTAAGCATTGATGAAAACTTAGGAAATTGGCATCCTGAGGATTATTTAGAGGAGATCCATAATTTTCTTACCCAAACTAACCATCAAGATGACCAAGAAGAGCTGATCCTAGATGAAATCCATCAAAAAATAAGAGAGGATCCACAAGAGCTCTTTGAAAAGGTTGAAACAAATAACAATCCATCTGCCTTTCCTTGTAAAATACAGGAGGACATTCAGCCACAAGATCAACTTCCACAAAAAATGGAAAGAAATTGTTGCCCAATCCAAAGAAAACAGAAAATACCTCCTCCTTTAACTGAAAAGGAAATAGATCAGATGTTATCCACTACTGCCTTAACTACTAAAGAAATTTCTCATAAAGAAACAACAGAACAAATTGTTGTTAAGGTTGATATACTTCCTCAAAAAGACATTCATCCTTGTGAGCATTCACAAAAAGAAGAAAGACAGCATAGTTCCACCCAGAAAAAGAGAAAGACACCACCCCTTTCAACAAAAGAAGAAACCAATGAAATCCTAAGCATACAGCCAGCATCCAAACCTTTTTGTAAAGAATATATGTATATGTGCTCTACTGCTGATTTATCTACTAATGCATTTTCTTATACTAAAAGTATAGAACAGAATGATGTTGATACTAAAATTTCTTCTCCAGAAGACCTGGTGCTAAAGAATAGTCCTACTCATCAGGATAATGGCTCACAAATAGGAATCATCTCACTAAATCAGGGTGTACCAAGATTTCTTGAAGGTAGCATAACATTACTTTCTAAAGTTGCCAAATCAGATAATCATAAAGAGGGAGAAGGGGTTCTTTCTCAAAAGAATCCCAAGGTTAGTCAAGTAAAGGAGGGAGTAATCATAAATGAGGTCTATTGTTCAAATCCTCTAGGCCAGCTACTATTCGAAGACCCCTTTGTTGTTTCCCTAGAAACCTTTAAAGAAGGAGTAGTGTGTTCTACCATGAACAGTTTGCTGCAAAGTATGAGGAAAAACTTAAGCACTACTGTCCGAAAACAAGCCAAATGGAGGTTACCTTTTCATTACTTCAGCGTCATGAAAGAACTAAACCAGAGTCACCCATGTAATCATCAACTTGACTGGTTACATTGGAAAAGAGAGTTCACCAAATAAATGTCTATTGGGTATAGATTAGATTAGGATAGATAGACAGTAGTGGAAAATAAGCTCAGCCTTGTGAGCATCTTTTCAGTTCTATATTGTTTGAAGAAAAAGTGAAAAAGCAGAAAATACAAAAACACTAAAAAGTAGAAAAAGAGGGCAGTTTCTAAAAGCAATGGTAAAGCCCCATGTTCAAAAAATAGTCATTCAGAAAGCGCGCAAGTCTAAATGCCGCTACTAGTGCTCAAATGTCTTGTTCAGTTATCTAGCCTAATCATAATTGAACATGTTTTAAATTTATTTGATGATAAGTTAGTGAGTGGAAAATATGGTCAACATTGTGTAAGCTTGACTTATCAAAGAGAGTAGATTAGGAAAAGATACTGGTTCCACATGCTCAAAATAGAACCAAAGAGGAAAGCAGGGATGAAAAACAAACTATGTATCCTAGCCTTGTTTTCCTAGTTTTCATTTTATGCAAAATAATATTTGTGTGCATCTTGTCTTTCGTGCCACAAGTACATGAAAAATCAGACTGTCTAATCCTGATTTGATCATTTTTCAATTTTTTGTTGTAGATTATAGAATAAAATCCTGTCAAACAGCTTAACCTTGACAGTTGATCTAGCATAGGTAGAGAAACAAAGGATTTCATCAGTTTAATCTGAACTCCCGACAGATATAAGTATAGAACTAGATAGGTTCATTTTTCAAAAAAAAAATTATATATATATCTATATTTTCAAAAGGTTGCTAGTCCAAATGCACCCAAAGGAAGAAAAAATGTTAGGAAAGATAGTGGGGTAGGTAGAAATATCATTGATGCTAATCATGCTGTCAATTTTCAGAAATGGCATCAAGAAAGAATGAAATTTGCGCCAATGGATAAGGCACTGGTCTTCATAAGCCAAAGATCTGCAATTCTGGACACCTCCTAAAAAGGAGCTTCCCTCCCCAAATGGAGCCACTGTTAGTCATCAGTATTTTTCACCTGTTGTTGATGACTAAATTCCTAGCTGAGTTTTCTAGAAGCTGATCTCCATATGTCAATTTGTCATCTAGAAAACCCCCAAACAAATTTTTCCCTCCTACCTTTTCAATTAGCCCATGACGAGATAAAACCTCATTGTCAAGCCCTATCTAGCCTCAGTCATACTAGCTTGTCCATCAACTCCAAATAAAACAATCCAAATCTATCCAGGAAGTCCCCCCTAAGTTAGGTAGTGGCGCTTTAGGCATTTCTCCCTTGGAAAACTATCCTAAAAGCCAAAGAACCTCTATCTACTATCAACCAGTCTTAACAGACCTTCCTATTCTACAAATAAAGTTTGGTTACACCCTTAAGTCGCGCCACTAACAAGCCTTGAAGTCTCAACAATGCATGTGCCATAGGTCAAACTGATATTAGGTAGTTTTACATTGTTTCAATGGATATTTCAAAGAGAAAAGTTATGGGTAGTAAGGCAGTGATGAAAAGGAACATTATGGCAGCCAACACAACAATAAGCATGAGGGTGATGAAACACAAAACAGTGAAGGGAAAGAGCATGACAGTCATGAAGAAAGCAGTGACAAAGAAAAAAAAGGCAACCCTCAAGCAAGCACTGATGAGGGCAAGAAAATAAAAAACATGGATCATGAAGGGCATTCTCCAAAGCATGTGCTAGCTGCCTCTCCTAGGCAAGGTGCCATGACTTCTTCACCAAAGCTAGAATGCCAAACAACAAAGAAGAAAACCAAGAAAAGCTCAAAACTGCCCAAAGAGGGCGCCCGGTGAGAAAAAAGGAAAAAGACACCTCTAGGCTTGGAATTTTGGCCCGATATTATAGACATGTTTCTAAAAAGCCTTGAGGGACTTGCTCACCAAAATTGAGCAAATTTTGACATGTTCTTGTTTTTTGACATTTTTGGGCCTAATTGCATAAAATCATGGGCGCCGCCATTTTGGTTTGGAGCATCCTCAACTCTTGAGAGTGGTACCATTGGATGCATTAAATTTAGGGGCATCTACTCAGCAATTTTTAGATCATTTTATGTTGTTTTGGTCCCCCAAAGATACAAAAAAAACTCACTTTTTCGACAATCTGCCAACATATCAACAAGGCCTTTTTTTGGGTTTCTCCACTCAGTCCAGTATTTGAAAATATTCCAGGCATTAGTTTGGAAAAATTCAAGTTTTTCGAGAAATTAGACATCCATATCTTTCCAACGAGCCATCGCGGGCCTTGTTTCAACATCAAGAAGACCCTCAAAAGTCATCCAAATGACAGGCAATTTTCTGTTGATGCGCCCTTGGTGCTTTTTGACCAAAAAAGGAAGATTTCTGAAGTAGCCTTTCAAAATGTGCGTTAAGCTATTTTGGGACATTTTCAGTCATAAAAAGTCAAATTGATTCCCTTTTTTAGCATTTTAAGATATTTTGTTGGATATTTTTGTGCCTTGGGCTTTGCAAAGCCTCAAGGACAAGTTTAGATATTTATTTTGAACCAATGGCTAGCTAGTTGCCTTGGTTGGTTTTCCTCCTCTTTGGCCTATATATTCCAAGAGGATTCATTGTAATAGAAGGCTGAACTTGATGATAGAAGAAATATATGGTCATATAATCTTTGGATGTAAGAAATACTTGTCTCATGCTTTTGGATAGTCTCTTGGATGTTCTTGGATGATGAAAGAGGATTGTTGGATTCCATGACTTGGTAGAATGGTATAGTGTCTCTCTGTTTGTTTTGTTTCCTAGTTTTCATTCATGAATCCATGTTTCTTGCTTTCTATAGAACAATAGAGAAAAAATTTGAGACATGCCCTTGGAGGCACCTTAAATTTCCTGTTTCTTCATAGCTTCCATGTTTTCTTCATCCTTAGTCACATTAAAGAATTCTTGATTGCTCTTTAATAACTTAAGGATATTGTTGTTTATTTCATGCATGGTTTTATGCATGCTAGGTATGATTTATGGTACACCGTGCTTACTCATGGCTAGCCATAGCTCAATCCATGAAATTTCTCTGTGACTGATTAGATTGTCATTTGTTGAACCAAGGAGGTCTTGTTCTGATCTTGCCCTTTGTCTAAGACTATATAATCTTGTTTTCAAAGTGCCCAATAACTTGAAGTACTATGTTTAGGTGTTCCGGCATAGTGATTTAAGTTGTTTGTCTGTCTTAAGTGTATTTCCCCAAAGTCTGATAGCCATTTTCCAAAGTTAGAGAGTTATATATCTCTATGCATGGCTTGAATTTTTATTTCTGTGTATTGATTAACTTATAGTTACATTTCTCTTGATTAATGGTTTAACCTACCATGTTTATGTCAGCTATTAAACTAGTTATGCTTGAAATCCTTTGTTGTTCCCAAACTTGATGTCCATTTATTCCATTTCGCCCAAAGATCCTTTCTAACTCGAATCAAATACGGCCCTTAAACGGCCTTGTATCACCATCGATAGCTTTCTTGACCTTTTCAACCTGCTTGAGTTGATCGAGCATATTTTTACCTATCTTATATCTTTGATCAGTTTCATCCCTCACAACCTAAAAACCAAAACCAAAAAACCTACTTCATAACTAGCCTAAAATCAGAACATAATAAGCAAACACACAGATATCCCTTACACATATAGAGAGAGCCCTCTCTAAGTCCAGAAAGGCTAGGTCCTTGGGCTCCAAAGATTGGTTTGATGTTATACTGTCATTTGTCTTGCCAATCAGCCAAATCACGGGACCCTAACACTTACCAATTTCACGCAATCAAAAGTTGAAGTTTAGGGGAAAAAACAGGTTCAGAGCTCTAAAATGCAAATGGTAACTATCGAATGGTAAAAATGAATATAAAACTCTTTTTATTTAGTCATTTAATTTTTTGCAATGAATATTTATTTCTATGACTATGGTTTTATTATATTTTTATCCTGGAACAGGTATTTTTAGTACATTTGATGTTGTTCTGAATAGGTTTTACAACTAATGAGTAGATTAGTCATGCAGATTTATTTCAAGAATGATTTGAGAATAAAGCATACTTATATCCTTATTTTTCGAGCTTCAATAACAGCGAAAAAGGAACCCCTGGAGTCTTTTTTCAGCTCTTTTTAGACTCTGATAATGTGAAAAGATTTCCGAGCACTTGTCTTTTCGAGCTCGTAAAATTAAATGAATTGATATCTAATCAATATAAGTTTAACCCTTTTCCAGAATGAGATATATTATTTACGAAAAAGGAATACCTTGGTCAAACATGAATAAAGAGGTTCTCTCATATATTATTTTACACTTTTTCGGATCTAAGCGAAAACTTTACAAAAAAGTACTTATGGATTTTTCTGTAATATTCCAAATCTGGAACAGCACAGCAAGCCTGCTGAAATAACGCACTCCTGGGAGATTGATGAACAGAAATGATTTTACAACCCTTGGATCCCTTAGATCATCAGATCTAGAGTCTAGATCCAAAAGGGGAGCAACAACAAATCAAACTAGGTGTGGTAAACAGATCTCCCACCACCTAGTCTAGTTGAAAAACACCCTACAATAGGGGTTGCAGCTATGCACAACAAACTGCTTCAGAAATAACACAGTAATGGAGAGTATGAGCAGGAGGCCATCAAATATTATTAAATTATGAGTAGACAGCAGCAAATCAGAATTATAATGAAGCTCTTTCAATATATAGTAGAATACAGGAGACAATAGAGCAAGAAATCTTTAGGAAAGAAGGCTACAACACATATATAACTGAAAAAATGGCTCAAAAGCGTTATTTTAAGGAGCTGCGGTAGCCAAATATTACAACTCAGATCTAGGACAGATCTATGGACAAAACATCAGATCCATTTCAGATCTAGAAATTAGATAGTATTATTTACAAGATCATGCATAAATAAGAGTAGATCTGAGTTTTAAGTTGCAGATCTGTAAAATACTGCAGAAATTTTTGAAGATGACTTTTCATTACAATAGATCAGATCTAAATAGAACATGGATCAGCAAGCTAATCCATGGATCACCAAAGTGAAAGGCAAAGCCCAGCACCAGAGATCTCTCATCAAAAATGGGATCAAAACACCCTGCGGAACCTCAAATGAAAATAACGCAGTTCCTAAATGAAAATTGTGTTTTAGCTTGAATAACAATGGTGGCCTAATGCCAAGATACAAATCTGAAGCTCAAACAGTAGAGGCACTCTTCCAGGAGGTTAAAAGACACACTCCATGAGAAGATGCTCCAAAACAAGCTAGATCTCTGCAGATCTAGAATCCCAGTTGTTGCAGCTTACAAAAGAAAGAAAACCCTCACTGGATCTGCGCTGCAATTGGAAGTAGAGCTTGGCCCAAAGCTTGATAGTGGATCAAATCAGCAAATACTCCTCCAATAATCCTCAAGGGAAGAGGTGAAATCCCTGCATAGGAACTCCAAGTGATAAGTAGCACAATTCTCCACTAAACAACAGAGAATAGTATTTGTCTAATCAGACAAGATACTCAGAAATATAATCAATCAACAACCTTCTCTTGCTGCCTTCCCCTTCCTTTTATAAGATGAAATCCTTTGCAAACCCTAAACCACCTTGATGATTCAGCTCCTTTCACATGAGGGTCCTCCTTCTAGAACTGTGTTGTCCCTTTATGAGGTACATTGAATCTAGACAGTGTTGTAGAGTTGGTCAAGGTTGACCCAGTCTCACAGCTCAAACCCCTTTCACACCTGCAAGTGATTTATTTACATGGCCCTGATTTATCTTTGTTCACATGGGCATTGATTTATTCAGTCTTTTCAGGATTTTTACATTTCCTCCTTTATTCATTTATTCATGCAACAGAAAGTAAAAAGAAAATGAATATTCAGGCTTAGCTTAGGCTAAGTAGGAATATTACAGTCCTCCCCTCCAAAATGTTGCTTGTCCTCAAGCAAATGATAGGGTGAGAGCTGTAGTACTTCTCCCTCTTCATTGATGGCATCATCAATGATCCAGTCCTCATCATAAGCTAAGTGCTCATCAAGCCAATACATAAGGTATTGTTCCTCCAAGATCATCATAAGATGTGCATATTCCATCCCACCCGGAGTGAAAAACTCAACAGAAATAAACATGGCTGGAGCAATGCTCCATCTAAAACATGTATCATGAAGTACAGGTAGGAGTTCCAAACCATGTGGTACATACAAACTGCCCATCCTCTCACCATACAGCCCCATAAACAATGCAACTATGTCATCCAAGTATGGTAGCAAGACTACAAATATGCAAACAGAAATTTGAGCTTGAGGAGGTGGGTCAAAATCCCACATGTGATGCCAGTGCAGTGCACCACCTGCTTGCTTTAGATCAAGGTGTGGTAAGTGGCATTCCCACCACATATTTTTTGCATGGGTCACCTTAACATGGTTGAAGATTGTTGGGTATGTGTTATATTCTTTCCACGACTAAGCACGCGCGGGGGGGTAAGAGGGGGGGCGATAGACCCCCTTTGCGCTGGGTGCAATGGGGGGGTCATAGGGGGGGCGGTAGCCCCCCCTGTCAGGGTCCGGGGCAGCGCCCCGACCAAAATTTTTGGTCCTTAATTTCCAGCAGGTAGTCTGCGTCCATGGTTTTGTGCATGGTTTTGCACATGGTATTGGGGTACGATGGTTTTCGGCCCCTGGTTTTTTTGTAGATCCGGTCAAGGGAACTACGGTTATGTTCTAATCCAGGGTTTATGGATTGGGGTTTATGTATGCTTCGGCATGTATATATATATGTGTGTTGTAACACTAAAAGGAATATAATGAAAAATCAAGCTGGTCGTCCCGATTTGGGATCCAGGGGAAAATCTCTGTGTTTATCTGTTTTATGTTTTATGCTCTCGCTATTGTTTATTTTCTGTTATAAGATTTGTGTGTAGATAATTTCTGTTCAGGGTTAATCTACAAAGATGTTAGATAAGTTTGGTGCCTTTGGAAAGCACCCATCATGAGAAGGAATCTCCCTTTACACAGTAAGGGAGTGGCCAAGTTCAACATTTCTATTGGCCCACCAACAATAATGAGATCCACATGATCTCTCACTCCCTTTATGAGTCATAGCCTACAAAAACACGGCAAAGGAATGTGACAAATCAGAAAATACAACTTGCTTGGCATGATCAGATCCTTTACCATCATAGTCCTTCATACACATGGAGTTGTGCATGAACATTTTCTTCTTCTCAAGCAGAGGAAGAACTGGCAAATCCAACTATGTTGTTTGTGTGGAAGTACTAGGTGAGGGATAAATGTGCATGCCTTGAATCATTTGTGGTTTCCCATTCTTCAAGTCCACCCAATCCATCTGCAAATCTTTGCAATCAGTGGTCACCTTCCCCAAGGTAATCAACCATTGGACACCCAGAATGATATTGGTGTCTAGTATGTCAACTACAAAAAAGTGATCCACCAGAGTGTAGGATCCCATAGTGACTAAGAGTGAGGGAACATATTGCATGCATTGCATTGTTCTATCTCCTGGGACCAAGACAGAGAATCCCTCAAAAGTATCAGTGGGGATTGCTCTCCTTTGCACAAGGTGAGCATAAATAAAGTTGTGGGTTGCCCCACTGTCAATCAGCACAGATACCCTCTGATTCATGATTGAACCTTGTACTCTTAGGGTCAGGTACTTAGGTACACCTCTCAAGGATGCAAGAGTCCCACTTATTGGAGAAAAGGCTTCATCCCCATCTTTGGATGGTGTTGGATCTTCCTCATCATTATCAGCACTGTGACCCCTCCTAGGTTCATCATCTCCATATTCCTCCTCAAAATATGAGAATACTTCTATGTCGTGTGCTTTTCCAGCAACACATCTGTGTCCCGGTGCCCATGACTCTTGGCAAGTGAAACACAGTTTCTTCTTTCTCAACTCCCTCCTGAGATCAATATCAAGAGGCTTCTTCAAAGAGCTCTCCTTGGAAGGATCAACTTTTCCTTCCTTCCCCTTAGAAAAGTGAGGGGCCTTGCTCTAGAAAGTTTCCTTTGCTTTTGGCAAGGCATCTTGGAGGTCTCTAGCCCTCTCAATGGCATCATGCAAAGTGATGCGCTTGGTAGATTTTACCAACCCATGCAAAGGTTCCTCCAGGCCATCGATGAACATGTAAACCCTCCTTGCTACAGATAGATCAGGAACCATGACTGATAATCTCATAAACTCAGAGATATAAGTTTTTGCATCCCTTGATTGCTTCAGCTTTGCAAGGCTTATGAAGGGTGCTTCAGGATCCTTCCAGTCAAACCTCTCCACCAGTCTTCTAGTAAAATCAGAATAGGTAGTCACATTGATATGTCCCAATGTAGACAACCCATGGAACCACCAATTGTGTGCCTCACCTTCAAAGTGCAGCGCTGCAATCTTGATGGCTTCAATCTCAGGGATTTTTTTCAACTGAAAGTAAATATCCATCTTTTATACCCATGCCTTGGCAGAACTGGAGGATGATCCATCAAACTTGGGAAAAAATAATATGCCCATAGAGTGGTGTCTATCTTGGTTATGAAAGAACCCACCATCTCTATACTGCTGCCTTGGTCTTCTTCTGTCCTTGAGGTGAAAAAACTCTTGGAAACTCAAGTGGTCTCTGAATCTCTGATTCTAAGATTCATATTCCACAAAGTAATCTTCAAGGGAAGCTGGATCTTGTGGTCCTTCATTCTCCACAGCCAAGAAAGTATGCATAGTGGAGTGTCGTGAAGCTTGTGGGGCTTGTGGCAAGTTCACTAGTTGACCAGTCCCGTGATGAGACATGTTAGAGTTTTCTCCCAGATGAAATATCCTAGGAGATTCCCTCATTCTGTCCACCCTCATCTCCTTGATCTCTCTGGCAAGATCTTGCATGGCCTGGGATTCTACCAAACTCTTCTCCTTCTTTGTCTATGATCTCGGAGGCTTCACCCTTGCCTTGATCATCGGTAGTATAATCATACTTCTTGTGACTTCTATTCGATACCTCTTCTCCCTCTTAGTAAGAGGTTCATCTTCTAACGAATACCCAACATGGTGAAGCTCCAAGGAAACGAGAATTTTGTGCAAGAAAGGAAGCACGAAACCAACGCCAATATTCCAAATGCAGAACTGACACGGCCAAGCACTGTTGGAAAATAACGCACTCTGGGAGATTGATGCACGAGAAATTATTTTACAACCCTTGGATCCCTTAGATCAACATATCTAGAGTCTAGATCCAAAATGGGAGCAACGACAAATCAAACTAGGTGTGGTAAAGCAGTCTCCCATCCACCTAGTCTGAAGTGAAAAACACCCACAAGAGGGGGTACAACGACTATGCACAACAAACGCCGGACATTAGGGGAATTTTGAGGTCTAAAATGGGCCTCCTAAGGAAATTATAAAATAATAGTGGAAAAAATCAAATAAGATTTGATGACATCATCAAATTTTAGAGGGAAAAATGGAAAAACTACTTTTTCAACTCATATTTTCAACTTATCTCCCAATTTTTTTACTCAAATTTCGAGCGGGAGTACTCGTTGGATGCGAAATTTAATTCCCCATCCAAGGAGTACCCATGTTGCATACTTTCGATGGGTCCTACTACACGAAAAATGAGAAATACATAAAAAAACGTGATTACAATCACGTTTTTTATGTATTTATCATTTTTCGTGTAGAAGAGTTCATCGAAAGTATGCAACATGGGTACTCCTTGGATGAGGAATTAAATTCTGCATCCAACGAGTACTCCCGCTCGAAATTTGAGTAAAAATTTTGGGAGATAAGTTTAAAATACGGGTTGAAAAAGTAGTTTTATTATTTTATTATTTTTTAATATTTTTACTTTTTTACTCCAAAAATGGTGAATCATCCATTATGGATGACATCATCATCTTGAATCTTATTGGTTCTTATAAAGTTTATTTTGGTTGTACATTTTTCTTAGGAGGCCCATTTTAGACCTCAAAATTCCCCTAATGAATAACGCAATCTTGGATAGTATGAGTAGGAGGCCATCAAATATTATTAACTTATGAAAATACAGCAGCAAATCAGAATTATAATGAAGCTCTTTCAATATACAGTAGAATATAGGAGACAATAGAGCAAGAAATCTTCAGGAAAGAAGGCTAAAACACATATATAACTGCAGAAATGACTCAACAACGTTATTTTAAGGAGCTGAAGTAGTTGAATATTAAAACTCAGATCTAGGACAGATCTGTGGACAAAAAATTAGATCCATTTCAGATCTGGAAACTAGATAGTCTTATTTACAAGATCCCCTTAGGGTTTTGACCAAATCATGCATAAACGAGAGTAGATCTAATTTTTAAGTTGCAGATCTGTAAAATACTGCAAAAATTTCTGAAGATGACTTTTCATTATAATATATCAGATCTAAAAAGAACATGGATCAGCAAGCTAATCCATGGATCACCAAAGTGAAAGGCAAAGCCCAGCTCCAGAGATCTCTCATCGAAAATGGGATCAAAACACCCTGCGGAACCTCAAATGAAAATAACGTAGTTCCTCAATGAAAACCACACTGTAGCTTGAATAACAATGGTGGCCTGATGCCAAGATACAAATTTGAAGCTCAAACAGTAGAGGCACTCTTCCAGGAGGTTAAAAGACACACTCCATGAGAAGAGGCTCCAAAACAAGCTAGATCTCTGCAGATCTAGAATCCTACTTGCTGCAGCTTAAAAAAACAATCAAACCCTCACTGGATCTGCACTACATTTGGAAGTAGAGCTTGGCCCAAAGCCTGATAGTGGATCAAATCAGCAAATACTCCTCCAAGAATCCTCAAGGGAAGAGGTGAAATCCCTGCATAGGAACTCCAAGTGTTAAGCGGCACAATTCTCCACTAAATAGCAGAGAATAGTATTGTCTAATCAGAAAAGATACTCATAAATATAATCAATCAACAACCTTCTCTTGCTGCCTTCCCCTTCCTTTTATAAGATGAAAGTCTTTGCAAAACCTAAACCACCTTGATGAATCAGCTTCTTTCACATGAGGGGCCTCCTTCTAGAACTGTGTTGTCCCTTTATGAGGTACATTGAATCTAGACAACGTTGTAGATTTGGTCAAGGTTGACCCAGTCTCACAGCTCAAACCCATTTCACACCTGCAAGTCATGGCCCTGATTTATCTTTGTTCACATGGGCATTGATTTATTCAGTCTTTTCAAGAGTTTTACATGTCCTCCTTTATTCATTTATTCATGCAACAGAAAGTAAAACAAAAATGAATATTCCTCTTAGCTTAGGCTAAGTAGGAATATTACATTTTCTTTCATCCTCTTTTTCAAACTCTCTAAATATGAAAAAGGACTGGGATGTCACTGTCGTTAGGCTCGTTAAAACATAAAATAGCGACGGACTTGTCTATCATGGCAAGAATCGAGTTTCATTCATTGCTAGGCTCGTTAAATTATTAAATCGCAATAATTTATTCACCCAAAGGGTTGAATTATAGATCAAGCAAATGTTATCCTCCTCAAGCTTGTTAAAAAATAAAGAGGTTCCGGTTGAAAAATGACCGGGGAAAATTTGAGAAAGTGAACAGAACCTTTTACGGTAGCAGGTCGCTCTTGAAAATTACACTTCACTCCATCACCATGACTGTTTGGGTTGGGTAATATTCTTAACGGTCAATTCATACCTATGGTTCATCATACCTTCACTTAAGTTTTAGGCCAATGCTGCCAACTCATCTCAGTGTTGTAGATATGTTCAAGAGAAGTCATCCAGTGAATACTCATCCTTCTGCAATACTCATAAACCTTCATTCTCATGACAGTCATCCCTGAATATTGCTATAGCAAGTCATACCTTTGTCTCTGAAATCAGTAACTCTCGTTTCTCAATAAGGTGGCTTCTTGTCGACGACAAATAATTATCCAGGAAGTTAACTTAGAAACATTATATTCTAGTACCATGAGGCTTGTTACAGCATCGACAAGATCCTCGCTTCCGGATTTTTGACCGAAAGATTTTGTTTGGCGTTCGATATCAAATAATCTATTCATGCCTTACGAAATGTACTGCAGTACCTTGAGGGCCATTGACATTAATGGTGGTTCTCTCGCGTTTGTTAAATAGCTCACATCATTGGCTGGTAATCAAACGATGTCTTTCCATGTTTGACTACAAATCATATATTCGCATGGCTAGACTTGTACCCAAATGATCGAGTGAATGAGATAAGAATACCTTATATCTAGTTTTAGTCATCCAGGCTACAATTTCAGGATTGTTGTACACATCATCTGTATGGTGACCTTACATACATATCATCATCCGAACATGGGCCTATATTTGTAGGCATGTCTGTATTGGGAAACATTCCAATGTATATGACTTTCTGAATTATGTACATGTTATTAGATTGTTTATGTGCTGAACATGGGAATGCCTACCCTCAGCAATTATGATCAGGAGGATATATCATGATGTAATGTATTGTAATATTGATGCAGATCACCACTCCGCTTCATCGCTAGCCCATCACAGTGTAAAGCATCTCAATCAAAATATTGTTATTATTATTCTGACTTCATGCTTTAGGGGCCAATTGTTATAGGTCAATTTAGGCACCATTCCCAATGACCTAGTTAACTAGACATCATCTCCAGAACCAATGAATAGGGTCTATCATCCCCTATCATTTCAGTTGTTACATGCCCTAAGACAAAGAACAAGACAAATCATCCTTGACTTTCATTGCAAATGTTTCCAAGATTTGAAGTTTATATTATATCATATGAGATCTCACCAATGCTGACTCTAAAGGGACTAAGTGCATTGCATATGCAGGTAACCCCACTTAAGGGTTATTTGCAAAGCACTTGTCGACACTCATGGATGCATTGGTCACATTGAGAGCAAAATTCTCATTATTCCGGAATCTCCACTTGGCCAGTGCCTTCTAAAAGAGTTCACATGTGTCAAGCTTCGAATCCATGTGTCCATTTGATACCTCTGAGATTGGGAACATGTCTTTCCTATTATTAGAAATTCATTGATTGTAAAACTACCTTCATCTCCTCTATAAATTGAGCACAGATCTTAGTGTTTGAGAAGGAAGAATTTGAGTAGAGAAATGTTGGTAGAATTTCAATTGAGGAATTGATTTGAGTGACATGCTGCTGGAGAGATGTGCATTGTGATGAGGCTGGGATGCTGCTGGAGATGGTGACACTAAATCAATCATTGGGTTGTAACCTCCCCTTCTATCCATTAATAAAGATTGTTGCTTACTTTCCTACATATGTATCTATATAAGCTCATATATTTCATATTGTGAATTCTTATTTGATGCATATGGTTCATGTTTTATTGATTTAAATAAATAAGTTGAATAGACATCTGTATTATTGCTATCTTTTGTTGTTTAGTGTTCATCTTTGCAGAGAATATTTTTGCGACTTAGCTCAGATTTGAAACTACAGCAAAAGCAACAGAAGGAGAATAGGAAGCGCTTGGACTCCAAGTAAGTTCTTGGATATGTTCTGCCTATTTATTTACAGTTAGGAAAATTAGTTGAAAAGTCTTTAACCTCTTGTTCTAGATGAGAACTACATCTAGGGAATAATGTTTTATCCGTAATTGATAATTCTACATAACAGGGTCAAAATAATCAATTTTGGGCCCAAATTACAAGCAAGTAATAGCCTAAAATTATTGAAACCTAAAGTAAAGCTAAAATTTTGATAATGTGTATTTACCACAGGCAGGCTCTTCTGATTCTTGGTAGTTGAGAAGCCCGCACACAGTCAGCACAGAGCATATCGAGACAAAATGTTTCTGCGTATTCACTACCATCAATACACCTTCCACACTTGTCACAACGTGCAATACAAAATGTACAATCCCAACACTCTCTAACTGTCCAATCTTTTTTCTTTTGGAAATTTTCATTGGTGCAGTGATAAACAAGCCTTGTATCCCCATATCCAGGGCAAGCTTCAATATCAATTTTACTGTCATCATCATATGAAAGTGAATAATAACGACTATTAGGATAAAATCATGGTTTTAATGAATGATACTTCTGTTTTATACCACCATCCATAAGGTAATTCAACTTCTCATGGTGCTCTCTTATTATCCCAAAAAGACCACTAATTCTCAACTGCTTCAATCCGTGCATGTTGAATTCTCTATGTGCTTTGACATTTTTTACAATGCCATCGGTAGTCAACCTTGTGCAGTGTGGAAAACATAAATTCAAAGCCCAGAAACAAGTGCATCACATATAGTCAAGGGCAAAGTAGGAGGTACCAAGAGAAAATGATA
Source organism: Pinus albicaulis (assembly GCA_034641835.2). Taxonomy (NCBI): domain Eukaryota; kingdom Viridiplantae; phylum Streptophyta; class Pinopsida; order Pinales; family Pinaceae; genus Pinus; species Pinus albicaulis. The sequence continues at coordinate 796,500,902 of CM076582.1, read as the reverse complement.
TTTCACTCAAAACTTCTAAATTAATGAGCTTAACTTGAGCAAGTGTAAAATAAAAATATAATTGCATGACGAAAACCTAATACACTTGATAGCAAAAAATAAAAGTCCACAATCAATGCACAATATGGTTTTGAAAAGAATGGACAAATTGAACAAGATAACAACCTACAAGCAGTACCTTCCATGCAACAGCATTTTCACAAAAACACATTACCTTCCCATGTTTCCAGATATCTAATGAAAATTAAGATATGCCAGGCAAGTTGAGGAGAAGCCACCAATGTGTGCAATAATAGAAGACAAATCAAGAAACGAAAGAAATTTCAAACACATAAGAACATGGAATACCAAATGGAAGATTTGCACCAGTGCCTCCCTTGAAGGTTTCAACATTTTGGGGAAAATTCTACCTACATTTCCTTCAAAAAAAAAGCTTCGAATATTTTAAGTTTCTATCCTTTTATCATTGTATTCAAAGGAGACTAGGGGTTAAATTCACATGAAAACACATCCATTTAGTAACCCAGTTTGAAAACATTTTACGGGAGGCACAATTCCATTTCACAAAACCCATGCAATTTCATTAACTGAATCTAACTGTTTGAAATTTCTAATCATGCCAAAATGCAAAAAATCTATATTCAGAAAGTAAATATATTGTTATCTTCAACATGCCAAAATGCAGATTCAGAAAGTAAATATATTTTTATCTTCAAAATTCCAAGTGCAACAACAAATTCATCTTTTTTTAATTTCTCAAAATCAGAAACAAACAAAGACAAATACCAACATTTGTAAGCTTTGGACTGATGTCCAATACTTACTTTAGTCCATCATCTATAATTTTCAGGAACTCCACTAAAGTTAATTTTCGTAACTGAACTTGACACCTTTCGGCAAGTTTTAATAGGGCATCATCAATGAGCCTTTCGCTTAGAGGATACTCCACATGTATATTTTTCCACAGAAAAGGATCATCTTTCACTACAGCATGCAGAGACTTGCAAAAATTTTCAATTGATAGAATATCTTGCAAGCCCAAATACCAAAGGGAGAAATGAAGCCCATCATGGGGTTCTCATTGTAATTATCCACCACTGCTACCTTCCATACTTCCAAAAACAACCTCAATTTCACCCTAAGAAATCTGGAAAGAATCATAATAAGCTGATGTCTTCGTAGAAGGATCTCCCAAAGCAGCTTGCACTAGAATATTACAAGTGTCATACCTATATTTTGTAAGCTTCTCTTGCCATCTGTAATGATTTTCCTCCAGCTCTCTTGGGAGTGTTGCTTCTCTAGAAGCTTGGAAGCCTGCCAATAATGCACCAGCTTTCGAGGATGTCAAATACGTTGCCTTGTAGCTTAAATCCACAAAGTCTATTTTATCAAGTAATTCATGCAGCTTAGATGGTTCACCTTCATCATAAGAAGACACCATATCACAAGTAGTAGCTTTGTGCTCAACCCGGATTTTTCCAATGGCGTCATAAAATATGGTTTCATAATCTCCATAGCCAATTAATTAATTTAGATTAATAGGTTCATGGTAAGGAACCCGCTCCCAACTGAACTCGACCCTGTAGTCAAATAGTCTTCTTAAAATATTTCATTTTCCTCAATCGGAATTTTCTTTGTCAAATCTTGATACATCTCCCTGTAACAAGAATTCTCCTAAAAAATTCTCATGTTCCGCCTGCAAAGTATTCATCCAACGAATGCCCTTCCAATCACCCTCCAACTTTCCAAGCTAATAAATCTGGGGCGTATGCAACCCAAAACCCTCATCATTAGCGTAAATATGGGGCGTATGCAACCCAAAACTCTCCACTTCCCTCATCATCAGCGTAAATTGGGGGTGAATTCCCTTCCAAAACCCTCCAACCTAGTAAATCGGGGCGAATACAACCCAAAACTGTCCAAACCAGTAAATCGGAAGGTGAATCTAGCAATTCATGTTTTATGTACCCTTATTTTTTTGGGCTAAAACATAATAATTAATTATTTTTAAAATAATTTTGGGGCTAACTATACAAAAAGGGTTTTATATAAAAAATTCGCCCCTCCAAAATCTAAAACCCCTTAAATTTTGCCATTGGGCTAAAATTCGCCCCTAAAATTTTCCCTTCCCGTGCAAAGATTATTTCCCTTTTGTGGATTCTATTTTTTTGGATAGTTGGCATTATCTAGATGGCTAGTGGCAGCAAGTGTATTGGCATTGATTTCAACTAGATTAGCATTAAGGTTAGCGGCAGTAGATGTTGGAACTGATGTCCATTATCCTAGCTGTGGTAGAAACTAGTGCTAGCATTGATGTGCATAATGTGTCAAACTCGGGGTGTTAGGTCCCTATATTAAAATTGTAGTCCCTTATTATTGTAATTTATCCCCCTTATTGTTATTCGTGTACCCCTATAGTCCCCATATTATTATTATTGTGCCCCATAAAACCCCACTATTGCTATTGTTGGCCCTTAGATTATTATTGTTAGGTTGTCTAGGATTATATTGTGACCCCATGGAATCCTATATATAGAAAGGAGGCTTTTTCATTTGAATCATCCAAGAATTTTTCATTTATGTAATGTAAATGAGGTTTCCCCCACGAAGTGGCTGATTCCTAAGGCTTTGATCTCTCTTTTCTTCTATTTTTGGAGTTGGTTTCATAACATTTGGTATCACAGCTTTGGATTCTAGGGTTTCGCTGCTTCAAATAGATCATCATGAAAATTTCGCTATAATTTTTTTTCTACGAAGTTTCAGACGCTAAAAAAAACCAATTTTCGAAGAAATCATGAGGAAGTTCGCGTAAAAATTTTAGATCTTGGTTCGCAATATTTTTGGAGATATGATCTGTGGAAGTTAGGGTTTTTGTAGGCTCTCAAAATTCATCTCAAATAGGGGACCTTAGGAAAATTTTCATAACTCTCTCTCTAAGCATCAGATTGGAATTCTATAAAAACGGCCAAAAATACATAGACTATAGTTTTCTGTGGATCAATTTCAGAGCTGAAGGAGGAAACAGGGACATGTGGAACACCGTACAAGTTCGCTCTACTAAACTAATCCATAATTCGATTATTGTGGAAGATTAGGAATAAATTTTCTTTGAAGAATCCAAATCAGGATAGAATTGTGGCATTGGAAAGAAGACTTAGAGGGCTATTACAGGACTGAAGGTTAGATCTCGGTGATCTGAAATTAAAGAGATACAACAATTCCAATATCAAGCTCCTTAAAAGCAAGAAAAAGGTTTGTATTTGTTTTTCAAATTGTGTAAGTCTTGTTTGAAAAATCAATTTGAAGTGATTCCAAGGGCATATTGAAACATAGATATCAGTATTAGGTTCTAAAATTCCCCCTAAAAATAATTCAACACCCATTAATCCCTCAGAAGGCTCTACTATGACTCATGAAGAGGAATAAGTGCAACATGATATATCAAAATTACAAGAGCAAGTGCACCAAGTTTCGTTCTCGCAAAGAGCAACAAAAAATGAAATGGAAATTTGAAGAAAGGCGTGGAAGCGAAGATGGATGGTTTGAAGAAAGGTGTGGAAGCTAATATGGATGGTTTTAAGGAAGGCGTGAAAGCTAAGATGGATGGCATGGAAGCGAACATGGAAGACATGAAGAATGATATAAAAGCAAACATGGAAGGTTTGAAGGAAGTTTTGACAAAGTTGATACAATAAATTATTCCTAATGGCAAAAAGGTAGTATAGGAAACCCATGATCAGAACAAAATAAATGTTAATAATGATATCATAAACTCTAATCTTGGACTGAAGACCAACCATATTCCAAATATGGATATGAAGAAGTTTGATGGCAAGGATCTTGTAATATGGATACTACATATGGAGCAATATTTTGATCTCCATAATGTGCAAAACACCCAAAAGGTGTGCATTGAAACTTTACATTTAGAACAAAATACATTTGTATGGTATCGATGGCTTTTCTCTCATAAAAAAATTTTACTTTGTCAATATTTACGGAGGAAATAATAGCACATTATGAGGATACAATGAGCAACATCTTCTTTATCCAATTTATAAATATCAAACAAAAGGGTTCAATGGTGGAGCACACTAAGGACTTCCAAAAATTTAATATAAGGGTAACTGATATTCAAGAGGAACACAAGATTGATGTCTTCATATGGACTCTAAAGGATAACATCCAATACGAGGTTCAACTTTGGGAACCTGATTCATTGGAGAAGGCATTCAAGTTGGCAATAAAAATTGAAAGTAAAATTATGGTGACATGGAAGCCTACCCCTCACATCTATAAAGATGGAAGTGTTGCTACTCCTAGACTTCCACAACCTACAAGGTTGACACCGCAACAATTGGAAGAAAAAAGAGAAAAAGGAATTTGCTATAGTTGTGATAGAAAATACACTAAAGGTCATAAGTGTGCTAAGAAGAAATTATTTTACATATATTGTGAAGAGGAGGAAGAAAATGAACAAGAAACTTCAAAATAAGAGGATATACACCAGGAACCAACCCTAGAGAAAGAAGAAATGATTTTGACCATATCCTGTAATGCATTGGCAAGAATTACTACTCCTCAAACTCTCAAGATAGAAGGACATGTCAAGAAGAAAAAGGTAATAGTTTTGATTGATTCAGGCAGTACCCATAATTTTATTCATTGTAAGGTAGCCAAGGAATTGAATTGCTTCCTATACCCAGCACCATAGTGTCAAGTGATGGTTGCAAATCGAGGGACTATAAATTTCTCTGAAAAATGCCATAATATCAAGATAACCATGGGGGAATATGTATTGAATATTCCAATGCTTTCCATTCCAATGGGAGGTTTTGATGTTGTACTGGGAGTACAATGGTTACAATCTTTGGGGACGGTAGCTTTTAATTTTCAAGGATTTTTCTTGAAAAAAAATTCGAAAGGAAAGGATGTTGAATTATGAGGTATTGCAGGGAAGCCAGGAAATATAATAAGCTCTAATGTCATAAAAAGGCTTCTGAATAAAGAACAACACGGTGTAATTTCACAATTATGCTCACTAGAAGTTCCAACATCAAAATCATATATTTCTCCAGATCTCCAAAAATTCTTGGACAATGATTCCAAGGTGTTTGAAAATCCCAAAGGACTCCCACCTATTTGTGATCATGATCATGATATTCATTTGATTCCAGGAAGTGTTCCTCCAAACATTAGGCCTTACAAATATCGTTATGTCCAAAAGAGAGAAATTGAATGTATGATTGCAGAAATGTTAGAAGCTGGTATAATTCAACCTAGTCAAAGTTCTTACTCTGCTCCAGTAGTATTGGTCCACAAGAAGGATGGATCATGGCACATTTGTCTAAAGTATAGGGAGCTCAATAATATCACTATTACGATAAATTTCCTATTCCTATGATTGATGAATTACTGGATGAATTACATGCAGCAATTTATTTTAACAAGTTGGATCTTCGTTCAGGATATCATCAAATTATAATGAAAACTGAAGATATTTCGAAAATAGCATTTCAAACTCATGAGGGTCATTATGAATTTTTGGTCATGACTTTTTCCCTTACCAATGCACCTTCTACATTTAAAGGGTTGATGAATTCCATTTTTAAACCCTTCCTTAGAAAATTTGTGTTAGTATTTTTTGATGATATAATAATCTACAGCAGGTCTTGGAAGGATCATGTTCAACATGTTGACAGGGTGCTCAAACTATTGGAGGAGAAACAACTATATGCAAAAACCTCCAAATGTTTCTTTGGAGTACAAGAGGTGGAATATCTAGGTCATATTGTATCTCAGGAGGTTGTTAAGGTAGACACTAATAAAATTAAATCCATTAAGGAATGGATATTCCCCACAACCATAAAGCAGTTGCGAGGATTTCTCGGGTTAACAAAGTATTATCGCAAGTTTGTTAATAATTATGGGAGAATAGTAGCACCTCTAACAACATCATTGAAGAAAGATACATTTTCATGGACTCCTAAAGAAACTAAAGCCTTTAAACATCTTAAAGATGCAACGTGCTTAGCACCAGTATTAGCTACGCCAGACTTCACAAAAATATTTATTGTGGAAAGTGATGCCTCAGGAAATGGAATTGGTGTTGTTTTAATGCAAGAAGGAAGACCCATTGCTATTGAAATTCATCCAATCAAAGGAAATTATTTACAGAAAGCTATTTATGAGAAGGAAATGTTGGCAATACTACATGCACTAAATAAATGGCGACCTTACCTAATGGGAAGACACTTCAAGGTAAAAACTGATCATGATAGTCTTAAAAACTTTTTGGAACAAATACTATCTTCAGAAGAGCAGCAAAAATGGGTCACAAAAATTTTGGGTTATGACTCTGAAATCATCTACAAAAAAGGGAAGCTAAATGTTGTTGCAGATGCACTCTCAAGAAGGATGAGGAGGTGGAGGCGTTGCTTTGTGACATTTATATTATCCAACCAGATTAGATAACCGAAATAAGGGAGGAATAGAAGAATGACGAAGAAGTGTGGATACTCATTCAAAATTTGCAGCAAGATCCCAATACATTTGATACATTTAGTTGGAAAAATGATTCCTTATGGTACAAATATCGCTTATATCTTTGTAAGAATTCCCAACTTAAATAAAATATTCTTTTGGAATTTCACACCTCTCACGTTTGAGGACACTCATGATTTTTTTTAAATTACCACAGGGTGAAGAAATAATTTTTTGGGATGGCCTTAAATTTGATATTAAAAATTTTGTGGTAGAATGTTTGGTTTGCCAGCAAAATAAAGTTGAGACAATTAAGACCCATGGTCTGTTACGACCTATACCCATTCCAACTCAACGTTGGGAGGAGGTTTCAATGGATTTTATCACAAGTTTACCTAAGTCTGAAGGAAAGAGTGTCATCATCTTCGTAGTTGATAGACTTACCTGCATTATCTCATCCATTTAAAGCAAGTATAGTTGCTACTGCATTTATAGAAACAATTCAAAAGCTACATGGAAACCCAAAGATTATTGTAAGCGACAAAGATCCCATTTTCACTGGAAATTTTTGGACAGAATTCTTGGGTACTCAACTAGCCCATATCTCATTTTATCATCCTCAATCTTATGGGAAAACTGAGATAGTGTACAAATGTTTGGAAGGATATCTTCGTTTTTTTGTATCTGATAAACAAACACAATGGGTCAAGTGGTTACCTCTGGTTGAATGGTGGTATAACGCTTCCTTCCATACTGCAGCAAAAATGGCGCCATTTATGGCACTTTATGGATATCATCCATCGTCCATCACATCATCTTTAAGAGAAAATTATAATTTTCAAGCATTGGAAGATCACATCGAGCATCAACAACAAGTTCTCTAGCTATCAAAGGATAACCTAAATTTGGCACAAAATCGAATGAAATAATGGGAAGATCAACATCGCAGTGAGGGAAGTTTTGATGTAGGAGACTGGGTATTTCTATAGCTACAACCATACAAACAAATGTCACTAAAGCAAGCTAAGAAGGATAATAAATTGTCGCCAAAGTATTATGGTCCTTATAAGGTGTTGCAAAATATTGGTACTATCGCATACAAATTGGAGCTTCCTACTTCTTCTCGAGTACACCCAATTTTCCATGTTTCATGCTTAAAGAAGGTTATAGGTGACAAACTTCCAGTTCAAACAATATTTCTAGAACTTAATGAGGAAGGAACAATTATATTGGAACCTAAAGAAGTCACAGAATCATGAACTCAACAACTACGAAATCAATCAATTTCATAGTATCTCATCAAGTGGAAGAACTTACCAACTGAAGATTCCACATGGGAGGATGAGAATTTTATACAAAATCATCCAGAGCTACTCAAGCGTTGAGGATAACACTTTTTTGAAGGAGAGGGGCATGTTAGTTCCCTATATTACTAATTTAGTCCCTTATTTTTGTAGTGTAGCCCCCTTATTGTTATTTTTGTACCCCTGTAGTCCTCATATTGTTATTATTATGCCCATAAAACCCTACTATTGCTATTGTTGTCCCTTAGATTATTATTGTTAGGCTAGCTAGGATTATATTGTGACCCCATGGACTCCTATATATAGAAAGGAGGTTTTGTCATTTGAATCATCCAGGAATTGTTCATTTATGTAATGTAAAGGAGCTTTCCCCCTTGATGTGGTTGATTCCTAAGGCGTTGATCTATCTTATTTCCTATTTTTGGAGTTCGTTTCATAACACAGGGGGAGTCCCATGGTTTTTGTAGTATATGGTATATAACCATCATAGTAGTAGGATGAGGGAGTCCCATGGTTGCTGTAGTCTCTAGTAGAGAACCATCATAGTAGCAAGATGAATTAAGAAGTTAAAATATTGTACCTATGATGGTTAGTGAGACCGATGCTTTGGAGACATTTTCACATTAGAATATTATCTCAGAGGCTCTTGGATATGGCATAGTTGGATAGTTCTCGAAAATATATTTCCAGTGGTATATGGAAGTCCGCAAATGGTCTTATGGATCACAACTTATTTCCAGTTAAAGCTAAGGATGCCCAAAGTCAAAGCTGCAGTGATAAATAATTGGATGACCCCTTGGAGCAAGTTAGTTTGGATTTTTTCCAAAAAGTGGCAGAGCAAGTTGGAGGAGATCCTTAATGGAGTCACTAACAAAGTGTCAAGCGGATGGGGGAAACTAGGGTCGCAATAGAGAGCCTTCCTATTGGCTTGTAGCGAGGCCCACCCTGCAGAGGTAGGATAGTCATTGTTCTCTACCAGTTCTCAAAGAGCACATCAAATAATGAATGGATAAGTAATGGACCGAGAAGATGAGGGCAGATTGAATAGTGGGGGAAATTATTTTTATTATCCCTAAGGTATACCCACTGCACAACTCATCCCGCCAGTAATATCCCATAAGATTCAAAGTTCACTCAGTAGAGAGGACTGAGATGGAATCATTGGGCAGACATGGAATTGACAGTAGTAGGGAATTTTTTATTCATTTTCAGTGGATCCTGCTTTATAGATAAGCTCGAATAGATGATAATTGGCTCCTGGTAGTAGCAACCAGACCCCAGAAGATATTTCATCCCACAAGGCTCAGCCTGGAGGAAACAAAGGGTGCACAGAAGGGAGCAATGGGTTGACTAGGCACCAGGCACAACTGGTAGCAATGAGAGACAACTCAGCCCTCCAGGATTTTGATTAGTTGGTGCTTGCACTGGGTGGGCCCCATGGTACATGTAATCCTATGAATCTTAACTCAGAGGAAAAAAATGAGTGTCTGGAAATAACGTCAAGGTGACAGCGTCGAGAGACGGAGATTTCAACAGCGTTTGAAAGTTTTTTCAAATGGTGAAATGCACGCCCAAGGCTTATTTTTCTGAAAGTTTCTTGTGGTCATGACCATGGGCCTTCAACCCAAAAAAATAGAAAATGTGTCGGGACAGGAAGATATTGTTATGGTTTTGTGTGTGATTGGTGACAATAGGCCTATGGGCTAATAACAAAGAAAATTTCACTACAGGAAACTTTCTAAGAGCTTAGCACCACTTAGCATGAAAATGAGGTGGCAGCCCTTAGGAACTGTGTCTTGCCATCCTTATGGATGGGTCAGCAGTTCTTGAATAAATTGGCAATTGTAAGGATCTCTAGATTAAGAAAACAACAACCATGAAATTCAATTCTAACTTAATAGCCACAGCTCAAGGTTAATTCACCATCCATGATCTTCTTTGCATGGTAAGAAGATAATAGCTCAGGGACTTGACCATTGTCCATAACTGTTGGAGCGGGTTCCCTAAGTCCGAAAGACCAATTTTGATATATTTTGCAAGTTTATTCATGCGCAAGGGCTTTAGGGTGGGTCAAAGCCCCTCATGAGTTGTAATGGGTAAAAATGGTAGATGAAGGGGTCACAAACCACGGTTTGCGAACCCTAGAGTAGTGCAGGCTAAAACTATAAATATAAGTCTAGATTGAGTCTAAGAAGTTAGTTTTTGGATAATTCTGAACGTGGATGATAGATTTGGTTACTTTGTGATATTTTGTGTGGATTTGTCCAGGTAGAAGGCTCATGTTGGCTGTGTGTGCGGAGACCTTAGTCCTGCTTTGTGCGGACCCCATTGGCTATGTGCATGGGTTGTTGAAGGTTTTTGTATAAAGGATCTAAATTTATATTAATAAAGAGTTGTCGTTGTGGATATATGAAGTCTGAAATGCATATATTGTTTATGTTATGAATGTTTTTACATCTTATTTTCGATTCTGGTATTGTCTATAATTAGATCTCTTGCGCAATTGTGGTTTGAGTTTATATGAATGATTATTGAATGAATCTGATGGTATAAGGTTCTAATATTATGTGTTAAGGGTTATTACTTTGATGATAGATGTTATGTTAACTTACGCAAGGTATTCTGCATAATTTACCTAAATATATATGTAAAGGTTTCCTGGTTAGGGCTTATGTTGCATAGGTTGGTTTATAGTTAATTCGGATCTTAAGGCACCCACATCATCCAAACCTATCTTAGGGTGTGGAAACCTAGTTCCAGCACCCCCCCCCCATACTACTTCGGGTGAGACTCTGACTTGCACAAGCAGGTCACTGCCGAAATGTCCAATAGCAAGAGGGTTTTGTTGGTTAACCTCAACTCTCAACCTGGGTCAGGACCCCTCAAGCCAACAAATGGTTCCGCTGTCAGGACCGGGAACATTTTGAGAGATGTTGGGTGATGTTGAAAGGTCATTAGCAACCACTAAAGCATGAACTTGAGGACTGGTTTGAAAAAAAGATTCAGGAATTTTCCCTAAAAGAAAGAAGAAGTAAGAAGCTATCTATTGAAGAGTGGAAGAATAAGTATATTTTCACTGAGGTGCACAAGATTTTCTTCGTAACCTTTGCACATGAATTACAGGAGTGGTTGGCAAGGTTAGCATAATTCCAAACTTGTTGGAAGGATGATCAGGTCACACAGTGGACCCTTGAATTGATCCAATAGTTGGAGAATACTGATAATTCCATTACCCGAACTGTAGATCACTGGGTTGACAACATCTTGGGCGGGTTTGTGACAAAGTTTGAAATCGATCATTTTATGTCATACTCTAAAGTCGAAAGAATATTTTTCAAGGGATTTAGAGGTAAGTTCTTACAAACTTTTCCCCTGCTGATGAATATGCTCTTATGCGAAAAGGGTATTTTGTGCAGCCACACCGAGTGAGCGACCCCTGATCAGAGCAAAATCACTATGCATAGCAGTAAATATTATTGGGTCAATCAGAAAGGAGATTGATCTATATAAAGTCCTCTGAGAAACTCACCTAATATAAACGGAAGTGTGGCTACGCGTGCTGAAAATAGCCCTCCTGCTACGCCATCATCAAATTCATGTAGAGGTAACAATCCTCCTACCCCACCACTACCCCCACCTACAGAAGATATGGCTAGGCACATGAAGTTACCCACCTTTAAGGGGGCGGGGGACTAGGATATGGACCGATTTTGGCTTATGGTGAATGTGGTGTGGACTGCACATAATGTTAATACTGATGTTGTCAAGAGAGTGCAACTGGCTATGGCCTTTGAAGGTCGTGCTTTAGATTGGTTCATGGGATACTTGGTTCAAAATGTAGATCCCACGATTCAACAGATTAAGGATGCCCTGAAGAAGCAGTTCCAAAAGCCAAACTTTCCTATTTTCAATGCGTAATAGAACTAAAATATATCAAGCAAGGGCCAACAAAATCAATTTGGGAAGTTGAACAGCGGCTGAAGCAAACCATCAGTGACGGAGGATTTTCTTATGATGATAACAAGCAAAAGGAATGGTTCATTGCCATGTTATTTCCACATCTGCATGGGCCTATGGGTTGGAAGAAGATTGATTATCAGGAAGAAGCTCTAGAAATTGCTATGAAATTGGAAGCTACACCTAGAGACGATGCTCAATTTGGAGCGTTGCAGATTCAGAGCCAATTAGAAGATATGAACTTAGAAATTCAGAGCTTGCGAAGAGACCAGGGTAAAGAAGTTGGCGCAGATTTCTGGTGCATACGCTGCAAGGGAGTTGGCCATACCAAAGAGCAGTTCCCTCTGTTGTCCGATTATGTGCAAGCTGGGGGACCGAATCCACTACAACCCAAAGATGTTTTTGGGCCTAGTACCCCCACATTGTGGTGCATTTATTGTAGGGTGGTTGGGTGACATGATACAGACCACTACCCAAGATTAGGATCCTACGTGCCAGAATTGAACCAATAGTGGTGCAAATTATTATCTTCATTTGGTCATGATGAGCACCACTGTAGAACATTTGACTTGATGTTAGACAATCTGAACCTTTACAGAGTGCAGGGCGACCCTTCGCCGCCAGCATCTCCCTCTGGACGAGGAGTATCCTTAGCCAGAGGACGGGGAGGGGGGGAGGTGGAGGTGCAGGTCGAGGGAGAGGGCAACTAATTTTCTACAAATGTGGAGACACTGGACATAATGCGCACGCATGCCCGAAACATATGTGACAATCCTGCAGGTACTATATGAAACTTGATCATGTAATTGAATATTGTCTTGTGTTAATAGCTAAAATGCAAGAAAAGTAGAAGAGACTGACACATAACATACAAATGGTTAAAGATGAACCGCACGATGATGGCCCAAGTGTAAATGTAATTACATGCAGCGGTAAGGAAATGAGGAAGAGGCTGTCACAGGGCCATTGATCAGAAAAGCATATGAAAAGAAAGAAGGCCTTAACCTACAGAAAGAAAAAGTGATTTTCATTGAGGCCGAGAAGGATTTTGCTGACACAGGAGCATCCACGTCAAGGACTCCCATGCAACCCAAATTTGATGATGAATTTAAACCATTCCTACAAGTCTGCATTAAGCTATTGCGCAATCAAAATGTAGTAGATAACCTCCAGGCCCTGATAGACATTTGTGCAGAAAAAGAGGTGCCTTGAACAAAGACCAAGGCCGTTAACAAGTTTTATAAGCAGAAGAAGAGAACTGGTAGGGAGATGTGCATGACTATGCAGATTGGAGAGTATGAGATGGATCAAGTCATCTTGGATCTGGTGTCTGATGAAAATAACTTACGTAAGTAGACTTGGCAGAGGATGGGAGAACCAAAGTTGGAATGGTCCACCATTTAGTTATGCATGGATAATCAATGAAATATCATTCCACTTGGAAGTCTTCCACATGTTTTGGTAGACATTGCCAAAGCGAAGGTATGTACAGATTTCGAAGTAATACAAATTGTGGATGATGCACACCCCTACCCTACGGTGTTAGGATTTGATTGGGCCATCGATATGGGAGGCATCATCAACCTGAAGCGTAGAAGTATGATTTTTTAAGAATAATGGTACACGGGTGATAGTCCCACTGAATCCAGCAGAAGGAGAACGATACACAGAGCTAGTGCGTGAAGGGGATGATGTTGACCATATTTACAAGCTGACAGAGTGGGACGAAGACTAGATCAACCCCACAACTGATTGCATGTTTAACTGGCAGAAGGATAGCTCATGTTTTTTCTGATTCTGATGGTGAAATGGAAGACTGGAAGAACCGGTTGCACTATGTCTCTGCACTGCACTTCCTCAAGATCAAAAAAAACTTTCGGTGCATATCCTCTGAGGTAAGATAACTACCCTACTTTGACGATTATGGTAGTGTCAAATAATTTTTGGAAGCAGTGGAAAAGTATATCTCAGAGGAGTGAAGGTTTTGGGCGCTTGATTTGGCTATGCGCGCAACTCCAACACATTGGTGGGAAACGCACAAGGGAGAATTCTAGGACTGGGAGGAGTGTCAACAAATGATGAAACTACACTTTGAACCTCCAGGCACCCTACCAATTGAATTATTTTATGGTCGGGGAGATCCGCGCAGACACCTAGCCATGTGTATGGAGGTATGTGATGAAAACACATGGAATGAGTGGGCTCATATGTTTTTCCACTCGTTGGGGTCGGTACCCACCTCCTAGTATCTAGAATTTGAGCTACACCAAGATACCTGAAACTGGTTTACAATGACTAAGGATATTTTTGCAACATTTTGCTCGGTTGGGGGCTTGGAGAAATTGGATGAAGCCCTACAGGATATAGATGCTCTAATCTTTGATGAATCCCAGCCCCAAAAGGAATGTGATGTGTTGGCCTCGGATGCACAGATGCAAGACATCATCAACTACAGAAACTTTTAAATTGAGGATAATGAAGATGACCTAAGGAATGTTAATATCCCAGATTCTGAAGGAGAGCAAGCAGTTGCAAGGCCCACATTAGGGAGGTTGGATGTCACTAAACCTCTAAAATTGAAGGAGGTCGGCATTAGGATGGAAGAGAAGCCTAAGTTGACAAAAATTAGGGATTACTAGGATGATGATACAGTAGGAAATATTGCAGAGCTTCTGACAGAGTATCAAGATCTGTTTCCTACAAAGTTATCTGAGTTCAAGGGAATTGTAGGGGACCTAGGTGTTATGAAGATCACACTAAAACTAGATGCTTGCCCTATCAAGTAGCGCCCATATTGATTGAACCCCAAATATAAAAAAAATTAAAGGAGGAGTATTGGGTCATAAAAAGGTATCTTTTGAACACCTAATTAGCCTACATTAATCATCAATCCGGGAGCATATTTTTATTTCAAGAGTGTACTCTATCTGAGGCTGCAATTGTCTAAGAGCAACGCGGTGAAGATGTAGTACAAAATAACAAGAACAAAAGTAACCAATGCTTGAAAATAAACCTAATTACCGTGACATGGATGGAAAGATTAAACTACTTCAATCTTGCAGAACATCGATCATGGATACAGTAGCAGTAACTCTTTCCCTTAGAAACCGATGCAATATGACCAGTTTGGGGACTTTGAAGCAAAAGCCTCTATCCTCTACAGTTGGAGATCTTAAAGCAATTGAAACAGAAACATATTCAATGAAAGAAACTTAAAATAAACACAATTTGAAAAGGAACAGCAGTATGTGACTACAACTCATCTATTTGCTAATGAATAAGTAATGAGCAGAAAATGGAACAGCAATGTGAAATGAACAGCAATTACAATTCAAGCATATTCAAAACACTAGATTTATATATTTCAATCATGTCGACAACTTCTCACCACACAATGATCAATTATAATAGATTATAAATTAAAGGAACAGCAATTCAAATCAGATACAAGTCAGCGAAGCTTTATAGTAACAGCAAGATAATCGAACTGTGAATTATGCCTCTTATAAAGAAATGAAACAGCAATGACTCTGTATTTGATCCGATCAACAATAAACCAATTATGTAATCAACACAAATATTAAGTGCACTCCACACGACAATGAGCAAAGATTAAAATACAAACAGCAAAGTTATTCCACCAGATCCGGGCCCTTAGCTCCAGTGAAATACTGCTAGGCTAATTCAAAACTGCAGAAGGTAAATAAAAACACATGCCTTGTATTAAACCAACATAGAGTTTTACAGAAATGTTTCTCTCAAAACAGAGTTAATCGAACATAGAAAATTTAAAGTCTTGCGACCAATTCCCAACTTCAACAACAATACGTCCCCTTGTCACTAAAGGACGTGGCTTTATATATCAAATCTCGACGGACCAATCAAGGAGCAAGATAATTTTGAATAGCGATCCCTCAGGATCGAAATATCTTGAGGGATTCGCTCCTCTGCATTTAGTCATCTTTCTGTTTGCGCTGACTGAGGCCGAGCTGTTCCCTATCCTTTCTGGGCTATTCGTTCAGATCTCCTTGCCTTTGGCTGGATATGATTCAACGCTGTTGGAACATCAGTTAGATTATTCTCAACCCTGCCTTTGGTACAGCTGCTCGCCTCTCTGAAATCCTGTTTGTCAATCACAAAATAGCTTTTTATTCATATTTTCGTAGTAATCATAAACCTTTCCAATTGTATTGTAATTCCTATGATAAATTACCTTTCCAAGGAAAACAGGAGTATATTTATGGTAAAGAATGAATAAATGCATAATAATTTCATACCTCTGTCACTGCCCAACACACCCACCTGCTTAATCTTTTTCATGCCCTCCTGAAAACTATAGTTCACATGAAGAGCAGTTAAAGAATAATCTAAATAAGGTTTTTCATCCACAGGCCTAAAACCATGTAGTGCAGCTAATTCCTCAAAAATATGTTCTGTCTGCCCTTCAGGAAGTTCATAAATAGCTTTGTAATCCGAAGCAGGGTACCATGCAATAGGGCTGCGGAACCTACATCCTAACCAATATGGTCTTTCTTTTAAAACAAGATGGCTATAGGAAATGAAACGGTCTGCAGCTAGCCCAAAGTTTCTATAATTAAATGGTTCCCTATTTTGCACATTTTGATTCGAGGTTCTCCATCGGACCTTGGCTGCTATATATGCTTGGTTCCTAATGGATGAAAAATAATATGTTCCATTCGAAATGATTGATTTGTGGAGAGGCCCCAGAGTTTGGGTAACGCCTTCCTTTATCATCAAACTTTTCTGTCTAGCCCAAAATTGAAGTGGGTTCTGAGGTTCACTTCTGACCCATAGATCTAATCCATTTTCCTGCCTTTGAAAGGCGTTATAAGCTTTAAGCCATTTTAATTGATTTACAGCAAAGGAAATGAATGCCTGAAATTGAACATCTCCAATAAAAGGGCTAGGGTTTGATTCACAGTCATTTTCAAGTATTAGATTATGCAAGTAAAATTCACATAATAGGCGCTGTACTTTGATCCCATAAAGTTTGCAGCATGATATCAAGTCATCTATTGTTTTTAGCTCTATGGATTTCCCTGCCCTAACTGCCTTGATCTTTAATTGTAAATATCTTTCTAGTAAAAACAAAGCATAGTTTTTGGCGGGGAATCTACAGGCTAAGACATCAGTATACAAGGAGCAGAGAGTGTCCATTTGAGTGTAGGCTAGTTTTAGTTGGTTCATTACCTTATCAGCCTTTACCTCTACTTTCCGTCGTTTTTCATGAGCTTCAGCTTCTGCTTCATGAATAGTTCTCATTTGTTGCTGCAACTCCTGATATCTTTTTCTTGGGACGGTATCTTCCTCCAGTTTCTGCCTTTCTATTCGGGCCTGTGTCAATTATTCTTGAAGTCTGATCAGTGTTGGCTCACTGAAAGTGTGCTGACTATTAGATTGCATATTTTCACTCAACACTGGTTCCTCTGGAACAGATTGTGTTGGAACAGCTGTTTGTTGCTCCGCATCCTCATAATTAGGCTCAGGTATGGTTTCTTCTGTAACTTGGGGGTTCCTATCAGCGACCACTCTTCTCTTTTTCGAGCTTCTTTTGATAGCAATGCTTCTTCTCTTAGGGGCTCGCTGGGGCATGTATTTCATTCTCAGAACCCTAATGGTTTGCCTGAGTTGTTCTACTAGTTTATGAAGCTTTATTCGTTCTCTGCGAAGCTTCTCAATCTCAGTTGTTTTCTTCTTCTTTCTTAATGGAACAGTTGTTCCTTTATCCGACCCTATTTTCTCAACAGATTTTTGGCCCATATCAGCGGTGCCTTCAGTAAAATTCTCTTCTTGTTCTTCTCCTTGGGGCTTCTCTTCTATATTCATATGCCCTTGGCTCAATTCTCCTGGAATCATATTCTCAGTTAACTCTGCAGTCTCCTGGGGGCTTCCATCTTCAGCGTTGTCTTTCTCCTGCTCACATTCCTCAGGAGAAGCAACCCTAGTTTCGCTAAGGTTTGCTGTTTCATTCAGTTTTTCTCCAGCTGTTTCTTTATCAATAGCAGAGTATTCTAGTAGTTTATTATTTTCAATATTGAGATCCAAGGGGCTATGAGGCCGTGCATAATCACTCATATTGGCCAAAATCTAGGCCAATTGGTCTTCCTGTAAGGGACTTACGATAACATTTTCGGCCAGCTCTATTTCATCCTGATTACCGCTATGATTGTCCTCGACCTCCTCACATGTGTGATAACTTCCTTCCTCTTCATTTGAATACTGGATTTCTCCCTCAACTTCTTCTTCTTCAGAATTTCCTTCGATTCCTTCTTCCTTATTATCTCCTTCCTCTGCACTGGGTTGTTTTTCACTATCGTTTTGGCGACTTATTTCTTCTTCGTCCGAGTAGCGAATTTCTCCTTCCAATTCTTTTTCCTCATCAGTACGAAGACTTACTCCCTCTAATTTCTCTTCCTTGTCAGTGCGAGGGCTTACTCCCTCCAATTGTGGAGGTTGTTCCTCCTCTGAACTGTGCATTTCCAAGGGCTGGCTGCTACTGCCCGGAAGTTCTTCCACCATCCTTCTATTTCGTTTCAACCGGAGGGATTGTCTATGAGTAGAAGGCTCAGCAATTGAGCTGACCATCCTCTTCCGTTTTGGAGCAGGTAGATCTAACCCTCCGTCAATGGAAAATATTAATTCTTCCCAGCTGGACTGTTGTTGGGCGAGGCTACGACTCACTATTAAACGAATTAGACAATGGTGGCTGACCACCGTATCTGCATGCTGGGCTTTTCTTATACCGCGAGCAGTATCATGCAACAAAGAATTTAAAAATGCAGGCAAATTAATGGTGCATTTCTGTTTTAATACAAATAGTAGCTTAAGGTGGCGAGGTCTTACCACATCCTTTCTTCCGTTGCACGTTATGTAAGCCTGCACAATCTTGGCCAACTCCGTCCATGGTTCTCCTAATGACGTTGACTGGACTCCTTTACCTTTGATAACTAACGTATGTCTATCATCTTGAAAAAAATTTATGGCTTCACGAATACTAATCTTCTTCTGATTCCAAATAGTCCCTTGCGCAGGAATGCCAGATACTTCTGCAATTATCTCGTCAGATACAGCTATCTGCCTCCCTCTGACCATGGAGGATCCTTCCTACAAGTTCAATAAAAATTATGTGGCCACAGCTTCATGGGGTTGCTGCATTCTCAAGAAATATGTAATCCACCTCAGTCTTTCTAAAATTGCTCGTGCAGCATCAGAGACGATCAATACTTGCGGTTCACTACGAATTGGTCGTCCTCCCATTTCTACGCTCTGTTAATTTCTCAACACACAGTACACAATGGAACAGTACAGCACAGTTCGTTGAAAATGTGTTATTCCCTAAAATGCAGGGGTTTTAATCTGTATACAGGAATCTTGGAGTTTTTTTTGTATGCAGACATCCGCGCCCCCCCGAATGAATGAAAGGTCGCCCTCGACCATCATTTGAGAGGAGCATTTGTGGCTTGAGTAGCAGTACAGTAGTAAAAAGCAGGCATAATTATGATAAATTCAATCAAATTACAGCAATTACTGAAATCAATGTATGTGATGAATCGTTAATAAATAGAAAATTGTTTTGTAATGATTCAAATATGAGGAGAAGGGACAGCATAAAATAAACATAAATACAATTGTGTTATTTACCATTTGAACTAATATGATCGATTTTTAATGATTTTCATGTATAATAGGTTCGGAGGGAAAGGTAAGTGATTCATATTTCATTTGACATTTAAATAAAGATATAGGAAAAGGGTTAAATGTAACTATTGATGTGTATAAATGTGACTCCAATACCATCAACAGATCTCTGCTACCCATAGGTGTCCATAACCTTGACAGAGTTGCTTGCTTACCCATGGAACCATTGTCCTTTATGTTTACTGAGGAAGTGCCCTCTTTTTTTTATTGAATATCATGACAGAGGCCATTGTGCTAGCTTGGTGACCAGATAAACAACAATGTCGTTCACCAGGAAGAAGTGAAAGGTGGGCAGGTCGGCTAGTGATGAGACCCCCTGTTCCAAGGACTTCTTGATTTTTTCAATTGTCTATTGGACCATTTCCCTGGTTTGGTGGCCATAATGGGAATGCCACTTCACTGCCTTCCCTATGATCACGGTAGGCTTCCTCTTGGTGAGACCCCCTATCCTCCATCTGCAAAATCATTATTAAGAATATATAAATATTTTTTCTTCTTTTCTTTTTCACACAGCACTTTTCCTCAGTTATTCATAAGGGATGGCTCAACACTCCTTAAGAGTAGGGATGGTGTAAGAAGTCTGAACATCTCAATAGAAAAAAAATTATGCCCTTATTCCTATTCCTTAGATAAACATCAAAGAAAGTTATAGCATATGGGAAGGAACCAATCATGATAAAAATAATCGATCAGATTAATTCAATGGTAAAAATAGAAAATTTATGTTATTGATCATGCCCTTTTTCCTTTTTTTCTTATCATTACTAGACAATTTTCTTTAAAAAATGACGATTTCTTTTGATTTGTTGATTACAGTAAGATTTAATTTGTATGATTGTATATAAATGATATATTTGCCATTAGAAAAGTAATCAAAAATTCAAAATGCTATCTTAAAACAAGAAAAACAATCCTCAAAAAGGTGGTGTTCCTTTTCAAAGGAACAGCAAAAAACAATCTGCGGAACTGATGTTCCTTTCAAAAGGAACAGCAAAAAAATACTCTGCGGAAGTGTTGTTCCTTTGGAAAGGAACAACAAAAGCGCTCTGCGAAACTGTTGTTCCTTTCAAAAGGAACAGCAGCGGTGTTGTTCCTTTAGAAAGGAACAGCAAAACAACCGAAATAAACAGAATCTTTTTCTTTTTCTTTTTCTTTTTGTTGAAGAAACCGAATTTCACGAAACAACGATGAAGAAATAAAACAGTAATATTAACAAAATGTAAAAAAACAAATTCATAAAACAATCAATCAAAAAGTGGAAAAAAATGCTTTATGTACAAAATTAAAAACAAGATGATTTATCAAATTGATGCTGAGGAGGATTTCTCCCCTTCAGCGAGAATTTCCATGGTAGAATCTTCCCGTAAGTGTTGGTAAAAGGATTCCCGAGTAAGCGATTTATGACACAATCGTACTCGATGACCATTTACCTTAAAGGAATGTCCAAATATGTCAATGGTAACTAATGTAACAGTTCCATTATCATGCACTTTTTGTATTTCATAGGGTCCAAGACATCGTGTCTAGATTTTTCCTGTGAAATCCTGAAACCTGGAATCATATAGGAGTGCCCAGTCTCCTTCGTGGAAGATTTTTCTTTTGATATGGGCGTCATGCCATTTGGCTCTCTGTTGCTGAATTAATGTTGTGTGCTGAAGAGCAGAAAGCCTAATTTCATCTAACTCATTAATTTTCTGCAGTCTTTTAGCCTGGGCTTCATTTAAATTTAAACCCACCTTTTGAGTTGTTCGTAATGTTTGAATTTTGAATTCTATAGGAAAGATGGGTTCCTTTCCAAATACCAATTGGTATGGTGAATATCCTGTGGTAGGTCTCCACTTTGTTTGATATGCCCACAATGATTCTCGCAATTTGTAGGCCCAAACTCATCTATGAGAAGCAACTGTTTTTGTTAATATAGATTCGACTACTTTGTTCGTGCTCTCTACTTGGCCATTGACCTGTGGGTGGTATGGAGTCGTAATCTTGTGTTGAACATGGTAGTTTTGTAATGTTTCAGCTAATTTGTTACCTACAAACTGTGGTCCTCCATTTGTGATTATGTCTCTTGGGAGGCCATAGCGCACAAAGATTTGGAAAAGAAATTGTATTACAGAGTCCTCTGTAGCTTTTGAAAGAGCTTCTGCCTCAACCCATTTAGTGACATACTCAGTGGAAACTAGGATATATGTTTTTTGGTTTGATGGGGGGCTAATAGGACCAACAAAGTCAAGAGCCCAATGTTCAAACGGTTCGATCACTAGTTGAGGGTTCAGAGGCATTTCATCAGACTGCCCAGGGCGACCTGCCCTTTGGCAGCTATCACAGGCCTGCACGAATTTTTTAGCATCTTTAAAGATAGTAGGCCAATAATAGCCTCTTCGTAAAACTTTATGGGTAGTTCTACGATCTGCAAAATGTCTGCCACACTGTCCATCATGGCATGCTTTCAAGATGTCAAATACCTCATCCTCCCTAACGCATCTCCTTATTTGCATATCTGCACCTATATGAAATAGGTGACCTCCAATCCAGGAGAAGCGGGTACTACTGTGTATTATTTGCTTACGCTCATTAAGGGATAGATGTTTAGGTAATTTACCTATTGCCAAATAGTTCGCTATATCAGCATACCACGGTGTTCTGATAGTAAAAGCGAAGAGATGTTCGTCTGGAAAGTGGTCTTCAACTTCTTCTATATCTGTTCGCTTTGGCATTCTTGACAGAAAGTCAGCTACCAGGTTCTCTTTCCCAGGTCGATCTCTGATTGTGATGTCAAATTCCTGCAGTAAAATCAACCATCTTGTCACTCTTCCATTTGTAACGGGTTTATTTGCTAAAAATTTAATGGCAGAGTGATCAGTATATAGTACTACAGGATACCCAGTTATGTAATGCCTAAATTTGTTTATAGCATGAACTACAGTTAAACATTCTTTCTCAGTCACAGTAAAATTTAATTCAGCAGGGGATAGATTTTTGCTAATATAGTAGATTGCATATGGCTTCTTTTCTTCCTCCTGTCCAAGTACTACTCCAATTGTTGTGTCTGAGGCATCAGATGAAATTTGGAACGGAAAATTCCAATTTGGGCCCCTCAGCACTGGGGCTGTTGAAACAAGATTCTTTAGATCATTAAAGGCATTGTCACATTTATCTGTCCAAGTGAAATCAACATTTCCAGTCAGTGCATATAAAGGTGCAGCTATTTAAGAATAATGTTCTATAAATATTCTATAGTAACCAGAAAATCCAAGAAAGCTACGTACCTCTATTTGTGTAGTAGGTGTAGGAATTAACAAGAGTATTTGAATTTTAGCCGGGTCTACTTGAATTCCAACTATTGAAATATAATGCCCTAAGATAACTCCTTCAGTCATCATCATAAGACACTTTTCATTGCTTAAGCAAAGCCTAGTGTCAATACATCTTTGCAATACTTTTTCTAAGTTTTCCAATGCAGGCTCAAAGTCATCCCCATAGGGTGTGAAATCATCCATATATACTTCGAGGCCTTCATTTATTAAGTCTGCAAAAATGATGAGAATTTCCCTTTGGAATGTAGCAGGAGCATTGCATAGGCCAAAAGGTAGGACTCGGTAGGCAAATGTCCCCCATGGACAGGTAAAAGTAGTTTTGTCCTGATCTTCAGGGGCAATCTGGATTTGGTTATACCCACTGAAGCCATCAAGTAAAGAGAAGAATTTCTTCCCTGCCAATGTGTCTAGTACCTGGTCAATGAAATGAAGGGGAAAGTGGTCTTTCTGTGTTGCTTTATTAAGTTCACGGTAATCTACACATATCCTCCACTTTCCGTTCTTTTTTGGTACTACCACTAATGGGGAGACCCACTTGCTATCAGATATTGGGTAGATGAAATTAACATCCAATATTTTTTGTAATTCAGCTTTCAAAATATCTTTAAGGTGAGGGTTTAGTCTCCTTTGAGGTTGGTGAATGGGTCTTGCATCTTTTTCAATGTAAATGTGGTGAGTACACAATTGAGGATCAATTCCTTTCATATCGGGGTAATCCCATGCAAAGGCTACTTTGTATTTTCGTAATAATTGGACCAGTTCCTCTTCTTGTTCAGCAGTGAGATTGTTGTTAATATTTAAAGTTTTTCCCGGCTCAATTTCTACAACCTTGCTATTGCTCACAGAAGTAGTAGGTATTGTTTGATCGGGAATATCTTTGAAAGGATCTTCTTCTTCTTTATTATCAAATGCTGCTTTGATCATGTGACATTGCAAATGAGATCTGGTTTGTGTCTTATTAACAAAATTATTAATGATATCATCCTCTATTTGATCTTTAAAATCAAGAGCATTTTCTATGGTTAGAGGTGATCTCATATTCTCCATAAGATATTATGCAGGTGGTTTTCTTGTTTTGATTATTGATAGACTTGGTTGGGCTGGGGGATATAGGGCTAGATTCTTGACATAATTTCCCCTTGTAATTGTCATGTTGCCTTGTCAGCATCCAGTATAAGCATCGACAGTTGCCAACCAAGGTCTACCTAGAATTAACGGATGTCCATCTAGTCGATTCTTTGGATTGATAACCAGGAAGTTAGCAGGGTATTCCCAGGAATCTACTGATACCATTACATCTTGTAGTATACCTTCTGGTTTGACTACTGATTGGTCAGCCAATTCCAACAAGGTTGTTGTTGGTTCGAGTGATGTAATTCCAAGTTTTTGACTGGTGGTGGTTGTTAAAATTTTAATTGTTGCCCCCAAGTCAACTAAGGCATTTGGAAATGATTTCCCATTGATCTGCACTGTCACTATAGGATTTCCTGGGTCTTCATATTTGATGGGTGTTTCCATTCCTGATAATAAATCAGATAAGGTACCAACTATTTGGACAGTAGGATTGGTTTTTACTCTCCTCTTTGGCTTCTTTATGCATAATTCCTTAATATTTTTTGCATATATAGGAATATCTTGAATAGCTTGGAGGAGAGGGATTTTTATACAAAAAAATTTTAATTCTCCCAGAAGATCAAAATTAGTTTGTTCTAATGGACGAGGTATAATTAATCGTTCTATGAATGGTGGAGAGGAAGTTTTTACTTGTTGTTGATTTTGTTGCTGGACTTCCTTCTCACTTTGTACTGTTTGTTCTACAAGTAACGGATCTTCAGTGTGGACATCATTGTTTTTCTTTGTTTCAACTATGCGCCCAGACCTTAATTGAAGATCATTACACTCCCTAAGTTCAGTTTCTACTTCTGGGGGTTCCATTATTTGGACAGACTGAACTGGCCTATTGTTTGGGTTTGGGTTGGGTTGGGCTGGGAGTTGTGGTCTTAAATTGGTCTGGGGGTTTGTATAAGGAGCTGGCAGTGTAGGTTGAGAGAGAGGAATTGATCCAGCTAGCTAATTTTTTGGTTTTTTCTAGTTTGACTACCAGGCCTAATTTTTGGAAGTAGAGGGGGGCCATTGTGTAGGCCAGAAAGGTGGGTAGAAAGGGAAGCTAGGCCAGTTATTCTGATTTGTTTGATTTGGCCAAGATGTGGGAGGAAATGGCTATTGTGAAAAATTAGGGAAATATGGTTGATTATGCCACATCCCACTATATTGTTGAGCATTATATTGAGGAGGTTGAAAAGAAAATGGATCATTTGGCATACCTGATGGTTGTGGCTACCATTGTTGGCACTGATTAAGCAGACATACCACTTCTGATTCCTCTTCTGCCTCCTTATAAACTGCTTTTAGGCCAGGGAGCGAAGGACATCCTTCTGTAGGGTGATCTTTCGTGCAAATGGCGCAGAATTTAATCACATCCAACGGACATTCTTTGTGGCTGTGCTTCTTTCTACACCTGAGACAGAATATTGCCAAGTTCTGTTCTGCTTCTGCCTGTTTCTGTTTGGCTTGCATAATATTGAACTTTGTTGTTAAAGTCCCAAGTATGTCTATCTTAAATTCTTCTAGCAGATTTCCAATTTCTACACGAGTCACACCTTCATTAGAGGTCTTATTTTCTCTTGTGATTATATCACGTTCTGCTGATTTCAACCTTGTATTTCCCCTCGAACTTCTGATACACAAATCAATGGTGTTAGGATAAATTTCCTGATATATATCACCTTTTCCCATAATATTCAATGTTTCAACCCATTGATCTTTCATTCCCCTAATTAATGTGGTTTTCAAAACATTATCAGGTAAGGGTAAAGATGCATAAGGGGATCTCTTAATATTATATTGAAACCGTTCCACATACTCTTCCAGGGTCTCATTTGGTTTTTCTGTCATTTGGAATATCTCATCTTTTAATTCCCGAGACCTATAGTAATCTTGATATTTCTTTAAAAATGCAGCCTTCATATGATCCCAATCAGTTATAACACCCCCACCTAATCCCATAAACCATCATAGGGCTGCCCCTTTTAACGTAGAAGGAAATAGTTTTAGTTTTTGGGCATTGGTGGTGTAATCGTATCCTCTGCACAGCACATCAAACTCAAATAAAAACGCATCTGTATCCTCTGATGTTAAGCCGTGAAATGTGGGAATATGTTGAAGAGGTGTCGCTTTCATGGGTGCATTGACTGCAGTATCCACTATAGGATATTGCAGCGTAGAGGTCTGTTGTTGATTCTGATTTTGGTTCTGGGCCATTTGATCGAAGATATGCCAATATCCCTCTGGGATTTCCAAGGAATTTCTAGGTTGAAGAGCAGGGGCAGGAATGGCTTTGACAACACTCCCTCTGTCTGGGATAATAAGTATTTCCTGTCGACCTTCTGTTTGAGGTGATTTAGGACCTTGGTTTTGAATAAGTTGAACAGCACTTCCCTTATCTGGGTTGTTTATTGTTTGGGCAGTTTCAATAGGAGATTTCAAGTTTGTGATTCCTCTCGTTTCCCCTTCTCCTTCTTGGAGATTTCTAGCATTCCCTTCTTGAAGGAAACTTATGCAAGGATTCTCAATTTCTTGGTAATCTTGCTCAATTCCCTCTGTTTGATTGTGTATCTCAGCAAAGGCTTCAGATGGTGACTCTGTAGCCTGAAGGGAACTAGTAGGTTGTCTAGAAGTAGTTCTTTTAAATCCTACTGATGGCTGAGATTTAGTTCTTTTAAGGATTTTGTCAATAAAGGTTGTGCGCCCAAGGGTCACCGGTCCCTTAGGTTTTTTAGCTTTAGGAGGAATTTTGTTTCTCTTAATTGATATATTCATTCAAAGAAACAAACCTTCATTCCTACCTAAAGAAATAAGCTTACCTACTTCTGCTGTGAAGCGGGCTACGAGCAAGTATGTTTCTTACCCAATGCGCATGTTCTCAACTTCCGTCTTTAATACCCAATTCTCTGCAAACAGAAGAAAATCAGCTGTGCATTACTTCTTTAAAATGGCATACACTCTCCCCAGCAACGGTGCCAAAATGTTGGGTCATAAAAAGGTATCTTTTTAACACCTAATTAGCCTACATTAATCATCAATCCAGGAGCGTCTTTTTATTTCAAGAGTGTACTCTGTCTGAGGCTACATTTGTCTAAGAGCAACGCGGTGACGATGTAGTACAAAATAACAAGAACAAAAGTAACCAATGCTTGAAAAGAAACCTAATTACCGTGACATGGATGGAAAGATTAAACTACTTCAATCTTGCAGAACATTGATCAGGGATGAAGTAGTAGTAACTCTTTCCCTTAGAAATCTATGCAAGATGACCAGTCTAGGGACTTGGAAGCAAAAGCCTCTATCCTCTACAGTTGGAGATCTTAAAGCAATTGAAACGAAAACAAATTCAATGAAAGAAACTTAAAAGAAATGCAAGTTTAAAAGGAACAGTAGTATCTGACTACAACTCATCTATTTGCTAATGAATAAGTAATGAGCAGAAAACGGAACAGCAATGTGAAATGAATAACAATTACAATTCAAGCATATTCCAAAACACTAGATTTCTATATTTCAATCCTGTCGACAGCTTCTCACCACACAACAATCAATTATAAGAGATTATAAATTAAAGGAACAGCAATTCAAATCAGATACAAGTCAGCGAAGCTTTATAGTAATAGCAAGATAATCGAACTGTGAATTATGCCTCTTATAAAGAAATGAAACAGCAATGACTTTGTATTTGATCCGATCAACAATAAACCAATTATGTAATCAACACAAATATTAAGCGCACTCCACACGACAATGAGCAAAGATTAAAATACAAACAGCAAAGTTATTCCACCAGAGTCGGGCCCTTAGCACCAATGAAATAATGCTGGGCTAATTCAGAACTGCAGAAGGTAAATAAAAATGTGTGCCCTATATTAAACCAACATATATTTTTACAGAAAGGTTTCTCTCAAAACAGAGAGTTAATCGAACAGAGAAAATGTAAAGTCTTGCGACCAATTCCCAACTTCAACAACAATCCGTCCCCTTGTCACTAAAGGACGTGGCTTTATATATCAAATCTCGATGGACCAATCAAAGAGCAAGATAATTTTGAGCAGCAATCCCTCAGGATCGAAAGATCCTGAGGGATTCGCTCCTCTGCGTTTAGTCATCTTTCTGTTTGCGCTGACTGAGGCCGAGCTGTTCCCTGTCCTTTCTGGGCTATTCATTCAGATCTCCTTGCCTTTGGCTGGATATGATTCAACGTTGTTGGAACAGCAGTTATATTATTCTCAACCCCACCTTTGGTACAGCTGCTCGCCTCTCCGAATTCTTGTTTGTCAATCACAAAATATCTTTTTAGTCATCTTTTCATAGTAATCATAAACCTTTCCAATTGTATTGTAATTCCTATGATAAATTACCTTTCCAAGGT
The DNA here is from genome assembly GCA_034641835.2 of Pinus albicaulis. Classification (NCBI taxonomy): domain Eukaryota; kingdom Viridiplantae; phylum Streptophyta; class Pinopsida; order Pinales; family Pinaceae; genus Pinus; species Pinus albicaulis. The sequence continues at coordinate 796,472,643 of CM076582.1, read as the reverse complement.
AAACAGGAGTATATTTATGGTAAAGAATGAATAAATGCATAAAAATTTCATACCTCTTTCACTGCCAAACAAGGAGTTAGAAAATATGGTGGCTGCAGGCATCATCGAACCAGTCGAACAATCTGATTGGGTAAGCACAATGGTTTTGTATAAAAATACCAAAGGATAAATATGGATTTGTGTAGATCTGTGCAAGTTGAATGATGCATGTGTGCATGACCCCTTCCCTACTCTATTTTCTGATGAAATCCTTGATCATGTAGGAGGAAAAGAAGTTTACTCATTTAATGATGGATTTTTGGAGCATCATCAGATCAAAATTTCACCGGAAGACTGCAACAAGACCACCTTCGCCACTGAATGGGATTCTTTCCAATACACTATCATGTCATTTGGATTGAAAAATGCACCTGCAATCTTCTCGCACATGGTAGTGGTTGTATTCAAGGAATTCATGCATAAGCTCTTGGAGGTTTATTTTGATGACTGGATAGTGTTTTGATTGGTTAAGAACCATGTGTCGAACCTGAGCATGATGCTTGACACCTGCAGGAAGCACCAAATTTCTATTAACCTGAAGAAGTGTATATTTTTTGTACCTTTTGGAATTTTTTTGGGGCACATAGTATGTTAGCAAGGATTGATGGTAGACCCAGCCAAGATCGCGGTCATCATCAACTTAGAAGTTCCTACTAATGAGAAATAGTTGCACTCCATTCTAGGACACACTCGATATTACAGGAAGTTTATAAAAGGGCATGCTCTGATCACTGTGCCAATGGAGAAGTTGTTAAAGAAGGATGTAGCATTTTTTTGGGATGACAAATGTTAGAAGAGATTTGAGTTGCTAATGGAGAAAATGGTCACTGCACCTATTTTGATATTTCCATACTAGTCTAAGGTTTTTCATGTGCATGTGGATGCATCTGGTATAGAACTTGGGGTTGTTTTAGCGCAGCCGAGAGAAGGAGACATTGATCACCCAATCACTTTTGCCAGTAGGAAGATCTCTAGTGCAGAGCGCAACTACTCAACTACAGAACGAGAAGGATTGGCCATGGTATATGCACTATAAAAATACAGACACTATCTTCTAGGAGGGAATTTCAAAATGTTCACGGATCATTCTGCCTTGAAATACCTGTTCAATAAGCCTGTGTTGGGGGGGAAGATCTGTTGGTGGTTACTACTATTTCAGGAGTATGATTTTGAAATTATGGTGAAGCTGAGAAGACTAAATGTTGGATCTAATCATCTGTCACGAATTGAAAATGTGGAAGAACCAACCAGTCTGGAGGAGGTGTTACCTGATGCAAAAATCTTCGCTATCAAGGTGGTTGATGAGCACATTGCTGATATTATTCATCTCCTGACTATGGGAACAACGCCTGTGGAATATTTAGTCCAGCAAAAAGAGTTGGTTTCATGTGCATCTGATTTTACCCTAATTATAGGTTAGTTGTATAAATTAGGATCAGATGAAGTATTAAGGAGATATGTGTTGGAACATGAAAGACAGGATATCTTGGCTGAGGCTCATGGAGGAGTGGCAGGAGGCCACTATTATGGGAAAGCCACTATGCATAAGGTGTTGTGTGTTGGGTTATGGTGGCCCATGCTACATGTTGAAAATGCAGATGAGAGCTTGGTCATGAGAAATTATTCATAAGTGGGCCGCGAAGACTATTTTTGGCCAAAGTCTATTTTTGAGACTGTATATATCTTTAGACATATGGAGCATGGTCTGAGAGTTGCAGTATGTTATTCTTGGATGATTGGTCGAGTTGGTAAAAATAGATGGACCTCTATTTTTAGACATATAGGTCGAAGTCTATTTTTAGACTGCCTGTCTAAAAATAGGTCAGTCAAATATTATTAGCCCTTAATAATATTTGGACTCTAAACTTCAGTTTATTCGCTTGGAGCAATTCAGTTGGAGCTACAGATGTGGCCCATGCAGCTGACAGAAGTAATTACGCTATTCCTTGGAGTTTGGTGAGCTCATTCATGGTTGACTTCAGTTAGGACTTTAGTGGCAGAATTTTGGTGGAGTTGATGAGACAGTTGGTGGAGTTGTGTTCGGTTTAACTTAGTTGAAATAGTTGAGATTAGTTTAACTAGCTAATCAACTAGTAATGAGTGGAGTGAATTAAATATTATTTAATTCACTAATTATTAACTCATTATTCAACTCAAGAACACATCAGTTCACTACAGTGCATGGACAGTTCAGTGGAGACCAGTGAAAGAGGTAGATGAAAGGGTTGAGATAGCTATCGGTTGTGACATTAGTTGTGCATGAGATTTGCACCACACTTGGAGGAAATTTCCCATGAGGATTGCGCTGTCAAGCCAAGGAGATTCGAACCTTGGATCTCTCATTAGACCAGCCTTGATTGCGCAATAGAGGTAGGCAATTAGTGGATGAGTTTTGAACCTGTGACTTGTTCAAAACCAAGCTAGTTTGTGTGTAACTTTTGGAGACAGTACTGAGTACTTGTGAGGAGTATTGTACTGAGATTGTTACATGTTTCTCTTCTATTATAATATACAAATAGCTGGGGGTTTTCAGCTATAAGCTTTCCCCATTACATATTGTGTTTATGTGCGCATGCGACTGTTTCTATTTCCGCAAATTGATGATTGATTGTAGAAGAGATTATGTGTTGCATATGAATTCGAATTAGTATGTGATCAGAATAATCTCGGTGGATAAATATTCATTATTCAGCAAATTTATACACTACACAGTGATGCACATGTGTACTGTTGGGCTTGTGATGCATGTCAGCGAAAACATAAGCCTTCACGCAGAGATGAAATGCCCCTGCTCCCACAAATGGCCTTGCAGGCATTTGATAAATGGGCTATAGATTTTGTTGGACCAATAAACCCTCCTAGAAAGAAGACTGGAGTGTGTTATATCATTAATGAAACTGATTATTTCACCAGATGGGGAGAGGCAAAGGCAGTTAAGGACTATACTTTAGAGACTGTTGCGCACTTCATCTTTTAGCACATTTTGACCAGGTTTGGATGCCCGAAATTTTGATGAGTGATAGAGGTAAACACTTTGTTAACCAAACCATTGAAACTTTAACAGAGGAATTCCAGATCCATCACAAGAAGAGTCACCCACAAGAAAATGGCGCAGTAGAATCTTTCAACAAGATCCTGGAGAACACGCTCACAAAGATCTGTAATGCCAACCGAGATGATTGGGACATGCACATCCCTTCTGTGTTATGGGATTATAAGAAAACATGCAAAAATTTGATGGGAAAAACACCTTTCAGGATGGTCTATGGGCAAGAAGCCACCATGCCAATGGAGTATATTGTCCCAAGTCTATGCATCGCATCTTTCACTAATATGGACGAGCCTGACATTATGGAGGAGAGATTGGTGCAACTCATTGCCTTAGAAGAAGATCGGTTCATTGCTAACTTCCACCAGCAAGTGCAGAAGGCGTGTGAAAAATCCTGGCATGATAGGCACATTAGGCAAAAGGTGTTCAAGGAGGATGACTCGGTCTTGCTATATGATAGTCAATTTTCACGCCACCCAGGAAAGTTCAGGAAGCATTGGTTGGGGCTATATATTGTGAAGGAGATCACTAATGGCGATGCAGTGCGCTTGGCCACGCTGTGTGGTGAGAACCTTCCCAGGTACTTCAATGGAAGATGTTTGAAGCCATATAGATACAATCTGGTGCTAACCAAATAACTATATGGTCGGAGCATCAGAATCAAAGGGTCTGCGCACAACATAGAGGGAGGGCGTATTCAAGTGTGACAAGAGTGCAGGGGTGACGCGCAGGAAAGAAAACTACCCATTGGAACGGTGCAACTGGGTCAAAAAGTGAAATTACCATTGGATGGATTGGATTTATCGCATTTAATGAGGTGATATTGGAGGATATTTTACCGTTTCCTTGAAGATAAGTGTTAATTAATGATAGTCCGACCGTTTTTACCATGGATGGCTTAAAAAAAGGCGGGCGTGCGTCTCAATTGGTTCCTTTGTTGTTTGAATATTTGGCACTCTGTGATTGTCTGTAATTTCTGCTGCCCTGTTTTCTGTAAGTTTTGTATGTTTGGCCGCGAATCTCCATCTGACATCAGTAATCCCAAATTCATATTCTGCCCAAGAATGACTGTAATATTCCCAATTAGCCCAAGCTAATGAGAATATTCAATTTTGTTTCATTTTTCTATTGCATGAATAAATGTGTGAAGGAGGACAATAAAAACTCCTAGAACAGTAAATAAATCAATGCCCCATGTGAACAAAGATAAATCTGGGCTATTTACATAAACACCCTTATGTGTGAAAGGGGACTGAATCTCTTGACTGGGTCAACCATGACCAAATCAACAGCGTTGTCTAGAAGGAGTGATCTTCATGAAGGTACAACGCAGTTTTAGTTGGAGGAAGCTCATGTGAAAAGAGTTATTTCATTGAGATGGTTTAGGGTTTTGCAAGCTCTCAATCTTATAAAATGAAGAGGAGGACAGCATGAGAGGGTTGTTGATGTGATTACATTTTTCGGAGTATATTGTTTATTTAGACATATCTCATTCCCCTTGTTGTTTAGCAGAGAATAGTGTTGTTTAGCACAAGGATTTCCTGTTTAGGAATCCCATCTATTTCCTTAAGAGGTCTCTTGGAAGAGTCTTTCTTTTCTTGTCCACTATTAGGTTGAAGGCCAAGCTTCTCCTTCCAACTACAACGCAGATCATGTTGAGGGTTTGGTTGTCTTTGTAAGTTGCAGCAAGTGGAGGCTAGATCTACTCAGATATAGGAAAATATAGTGCCTCTTTTCGGTGGGAAAGCCCTCTATTCCATTGGCAAGAGAGTATTGGATCATTGGAGCATCAGATCTACATCTTGGCATCAGGCCAAACTAATCTTAAACCCTACAACGCAGTTTATCTTCCAAATCTGCGTTTTTCTATACGTGTTGTTGCAGCGTCTTTTGGCATAACATTTTGCAGGAGTCTTTCTCATGTGTTGGGAATCTGCCCTTCACCTTTGAGATCCATTGCAAAGGGTCATTCTATTTTATACATCAGATCAAATCTGAATATTCCTATAAATCTAAAGATTTCTATAGATCTGTAGCTTTCGATCTCACATCTACTCCATGTGCTTCATGTATTGTTGAAAACCTGTTGCAGCCTAATAAAAATAACGTTGTCAAGGCAGTTTCTACTCATTTGTATGGTTGTTGCACCTAATTTTTTAGGATATTTCTTCATTGGAGACTTCTATTTCATGTTCTACATTGTATGGGCTTCATTGTACATCTATTTTTCTGTTATAAATGTTAAAGAGGAGTCTCCATATTGGCCTCCTGCTCTTACTTTGATGAACTACGTTATTTCTGAGCAGTATTTTTTAATAATGCTGCATGTTTCCCATTTGGGAATATTACAATGACGGCCACCAACCCTGCGGAAGTCTGTGCCCTCACTACCTCAACAAAGATCAAATCAGATGAGGTCAAATAATTAATCCCAAAATTAGAAGAAGTTGTGTCCACGCTGGCTAAAGAAAAGGGAAAGGGAAAGATGTCAAAATGGGCTACATCTAAGCTATGCACCTCTCTTCGGAATGTAACGTCCCCACAGTCAGCCACTAAGGATCGACCCCCCATAAGCGATCTATCCAAGCGACCAATGAGTGTCACACATGAAGCTATTTTTTTCGAGCCTATCTCATGGCGGTCTCCCTATGTCAAGACGCAGAAGCCCTTTGTGCCCAAATCACAGAACTTCGACACAGTCCGAGAATACCTACAGATTTCGTTGATCCCACAAGACGTTCCCCTCAATCTTGAAATGTTCAAAAAAATTCCAAATCAAGTTTGATGACCGGGACCTAGAAAATGAAGAGATGTTCCTTGATCTAGCACAAGAAAATTATTTGGAACGAGTGTTGTATGATGATGTCTCGAAGGTTGAGCCAATTCCTTAGGCGCGTGGGCTGCACAATGTAGGATTCCTCAACCTGCTACGGATTCTGCATTTCAGAAGGTGCCCCATCGCCAGCATCTACATGTGCCAACTTCTGGCCCTGGTTCAAGAGGGCTGCTTGTGGATTCAGGGGCGAATTCCCATTAACACCACGTTGATCCATCAGATCACCAACCTGCTCAAGAAGGGGCCCTATTCGATGAAGGGATTCAAGAAGAGAAATGAGCTAAAAATGAAGAATGACGTGAAGACAAAGTTCAAATTAGGAAGGAACAAGAGGGGCTTTCTAGTCTAGACTATATATGACCCGGCAGTGTGCCTGGACACCCTCATCCTTAGATGCAAGCTTATGAGGAAGTGTTAATCGAAAATTTTCCCCACGCACGTCATTGCCTTGGCAGGGAAATGTGAAAAGGGGGTCCTTTATAACTGGTCGCAGTTTTTGTGCGAGGATTTTCTAGAAAATGTGTGCAAGGTACAGATGTAGTCCTCCCTGAGATTGAGCCAACCTTATGTGAAGGGGCCCTCTATTTGAACTTATGGGACTCATTCAACCCTCAACAAGTCGAAGAGAATAAGATATTTTGGGTACTTTTTGAAGGCGTGTTGGCTCAAGCCATACATTCCAGACCCAAACTCTCGTAGGCAATGCATGATAAGTACAATAGCGTTGTGGAATTTCATGTGACCATGCACAATGTGAAAATCAAGGCGCGCAAGGACTCTAAATGGTACACCTTGCCCTACATGATACCGGAGGCGGAAGTTGACCAGGTCATGGCAACATGGCCAAATGAATGTAAGATTAGTCTTAGCTCCACCCAGCCCATTATGTTGTCCACTTAAGGTAAAGACACGGCTCCCAAAGACACAATAGAGCCATGCACGGAGACAGGAGCTGAGAAGACCAGTGGAAAAGATACTAGGGCCACAGCAGACAAGGATCCGGATGCAGAAAAGGAAAAATATCAGGAGTTGGGAGGAGACTAGGAGGAGGTGGACCTCGGAGGTCTAAATGGGCTCAATGGGGATGGCGTTGAATCTCTGCGTGGCACCAAGCAAGGCGGAGAAACATATAAAGGGTCATGCAAGAAGGGGAAAGGGTCCAAGGCAAGAGGAGAGGAAGAGGTTACTCTAGCAGAAGAGGACCTCGAAAAAATTGCAGGTGTAGTTGCTTCAACATCAGAGGACTGGTGGAACACGATGGAGACACAGTAAAATGCTGAGGTGGAAACCTTGCAATCAAGTCTGCATTTTCTATAGGTGAAGGAAGATAATTTACAAGAAAGCGTAGATCAAGCGAGGCTGATGCAAGTGATCCTAAAATCCCCTTCGATCGTCACGAAAATATAAAACAAAATATGCCCCTTCTTGGGTGCAGTAGTGTCCATGGAACAAGCATAGTTGTGCACGCAGGTCCAAACCTGCCCCAAGGTCGGCATTGACCTTGCAAAGTTTCCAAGTGGGAAGTTAAATGCTCTCCACATCTTCATTTTAGCCGAACTGCAGAGCAGAGAGGCTCGTGCATAGTTGTAGCTTAGTGAGGCTGAGCAAGTTGCAGCAACAAAGACGAAAAATTCTATCCAAGCTCAAACAATGCAGTAGGTATTCGTAGCTCAGCGCGCAAAGTTAGAGAGCTTCATTGACATATTATGTGGCGAGATCCCCGACGTAGTCATCCGAGCCTTCGTCGTGCTGTAAGGAAAAATTGAGAGCTTGGTTGCAACCCTCAAAGCTTCTAGATTGGAGATCCAAACAGTCAAGGCTAATTTTGAGCAGAAAATTGTTGCATTATAGGCGAAGCTGCAGCCTACGTAATATTCCAAAATTAGCATGCAGCTAATTGGAATATTGATTTTTGCTTTTAACACCTAGGAGTTGAATAAATGGGTAAGTAGGCCCATACATTTCTAAAATAGGAATAAAATCCCTTATGATGTGGAAATGGATCATTATTATAGTTGGATTTCACACCCTCATGTGTGAAAAGGGGCAATTACATGTGGACAAGGTCAAGTTTGACCAAGTCAACAACGCTAGAATGGAAGGTGGAGATCATCTATGGAGACAGCGCAGTGATAGTGGGAGGAAGATTCCTTGGTGGAGGAAACCCTAATGAGTGGGACCCATGATGAGAAGACTTCCACTTGTTTTTAAGGAGGGCAAGGCAGCCATAGCAATACATGTTATGGATTATTGATTTTGTGGTCAGCATGACTATTTTGCTTTCTTCAACTGTTTAGTTGAGATTGTTGTGCTGCTTAGCACAAGGCATTCCTGTTTAGGAATTCCTTCTCCTTTCTTGAGAGGCCCCTTAAGGGAGCTTGTACTAAATTTCTCCACATCCAGGCTTGAGGCCAAGCTACCTCCTTCAGCTATAACGCAGTTTTTGTTTAGAGTTGGGTTGTGTTGCAGTGGAGGGTTGAGAACACCACTTCCGGAGCTTGTTTTTCAGAGGAGGAATCTTTATTTCCTTTGGGAGATCAGTGAGGAAGATTAAGGAGCTGATTTCACATCTTGGCACCTGGCCAACATATTTTCTTTCACCTACAACGCAGTATCCCTCAGTGACTGCGTTATTTCTGTGACCATTTGCAGTGAGGGGTTGTAGTGTTTTATCAGAAGGTGAGATCTTCAATGTTAGGATAAGCCTATCACTTGGAAGATCCATTGGAGGAGGAATATTCATCTTATGCATCATATTTAGCCATCTCCATCCAGTTCTTGAGTTGCAGCTGCTACTCATCCCTAGGGTTGCACTCCGACATTTTTGTAGTTTTGCATATTTCAGGAAATCCTTTCCGGGTTGTCTTGAGATTTCATTTGGGAGTTTAGATCTTTTCTCCCATCATTGTATGAGCCATATATTTGCATATCTGTGTATTTACACTATCCAGCAGTAGTTCTACTTAATAATACTATGTTTCATAGCCTTAGGCATTCTTTGTGTAGCAGTGTTCTTCATATTTCATGTACATGTTTTCTTGAGGCTTGTGTTGCCTAACTTGAGTGATTATTTCCTCAAACATCTTGTATACATTTTTTTGCTATGACATTAATATGATGGCTATATGTTCTCCTCACATTTTATGAGTTGATATACACTATTATTTCCATTATTGTGTTCATATATTTTTGCTTCCCCATTTGGGAATATTACAGCCTGAGACCCCACCGGAGGTTCGCGCACAACAAGACACCTTAGTGAAGACAAAATTCACCAGCATCTCTTACAATGTGGATAAGGGCTCAGAACTTCTAGAGACATTCATCGGATTGTGGACCTATGTGCAGATGGATCCACTAGTCAAGAAAATTACCCAGGAGTTATGCACTAAGGAGTAGGAGTTTGAAGACTTGCAGGAGGCTTTGCCTACATTCATCCCTGCCCAAAAAATGGCACGCCTTTGTACCATCCAGGCGTTGTGCAATGAGGTTGAGGAGCTCCGTTGCAAGAAAAAAAATTTCAGTGATCACATGAAGTCATGGGCGGACGAGACCATGAAACTATCTCAGAACCTTGATGTTGCAGTCTGAAACCTGAACTAGATTTTACAGAGCGTAAATTTGGCCACAGAACGGTCAACTTCAAAGAAGCTGGTGGAGACCGTGTAGAGCACAGCAGACCAAAGTTCAGGTGTCTTGGCAACATTTTCAACTGCTATCAAGGATCTCTAGAACAAAATGAAGAATCCAGTGCCAATGTGACTCGGGATGAGGCACAAGATTGTGTTGGGGGCTTGTTGGAGTGGGTTCCCCTAAGTTCGAAAGACCAATTTTGATATATTTTGTAATAGATTTCGTAAGTTTAGTTGTGCGCATGGGTTTTTGGGCCGGTCAAAGCCCCTCATGAGTTGTAATGGGTAAAAAGGTTAGATGAAGGGGCTGCAAACCACGGTTTGCGGACCCTAGAGTAGTGCAGGCTAAAACTATAAATAGAAGTCTAGATCAAGTCTAAGAAGTCATTCTTTGGATAAGTCTGAACGTGGATGATAGATCTAGTTACTTTGTGATATTTTGTGCAGATTTTTCATGGTATAAGGCTCATGCTGGCTATGTGCACGGAGACCTTAGTCCTGCTGTGTGTGGACCCCGCTGGCTGTGTGCACGGGTTGTTGAAGGGTTTTGTATGAATTATCTGAACTGATATTAATAAAGAGTTGTTTTGTGGATATCTGAAGTATGAAATGCATCTACTATTTATGTTATCAATTTTTCTGCATCTTATTTCTTATTCTAGTATTGTTTTCAATTAGATCTCTTCCGCAACTGTGGCTTAGGTTTATATGAATGATTATTGAATGGATCTTATGGTATAAGGTTATGATATTATGTGTCAAGGTTTATTACTTTGATGATATATGCTATGTTAACTTACACAAGGCATTCTGCATAATTGACCTAAACCTGTATGTAAATATTTTCTGGTTAGGGCTTTTGTTGCAGAGGTCTATTTACGGTTAATTTGGATCTTAAGGCACCCAAATCATCCAAACCTCTCTCAGGGTGTGGAAACCTAGTTCCAACACCCCCTCATACTGCTTCGGGTGAGACTTTGACTTGCGCAAGCAGTTCACTGCCGAAAGTTCTAGTAGTAAGAGAGTTTTTTTGGTTAACCTCAACTCTGAACCTGGGTCAAGACCCCTCAAGCCAACAATAACAGTCATGCTTGAGATTTCTTGCACGTTATGAAAAAATAAATGGAAAATATGTCTAAGTGCATAAGCTCTAATCACAGACCATAAAATTCATGTCAGGAGTACAAGATGAGCACTATGATCAAAATAATAATCATGGCTAGTCTCTTTGTATGCAGGTTTGGTTGAGATTTAATTTTCATCATGGCGAGACACTCATGTGCCCATTCTATGATTTAATGTTGTTGCAATAGTTGAGTGAATATAGCCCATTATTAGAATTAATGTCATTGTAGAGGCCAAGAAATTTGATGCAAAAACAACATGGAAAACCATGTGGTCAAGTATGCTTCCAAGAAGTATGGAGGACAACAAAATCAACATCAACTAGTTTGCAGCAGAGGAACAAAACTAGTATTTTGATTAAGAAATTTAGGGGGATTACATCATAGTTGAGTAAGTGGTGTGGATTGCTCTGGGGTTGTGAGTGTTTTTGTGTAAATTCCAAGTGTTCCTGGGCTCCTGTGAGGGGATGAGAGTTCCTATGTAGAATAAGAGGATCGAGATCTTATATGTGCCTAACAAATGAGGTATGAGAACAATGAGTTGTTTTAGATTGAACAGAGGGTGCGAAGAGGGTTGTGGATGAGTGAAGGCTATTAAGTAGTACATAGGGGAAAATGTAGAGGAGAACAGAGGGTCAAGTTGGATGAAATTAGAGCTGAAAATAGGTAGAGAGGCTTCCATTTACACTGAGTATTAGTTCATTATTGAGAGTGGGTTGGAGCTTGCAAACCACAGAGTTGGTGCTTCCATCCAGTGGGTATCTGAAGAAATATTTGGGGTCGGTGCCTCCTGCAAGTTGGCACTTTCATAAATAGAAGGAGTTGCAATTTGGTGCTTGCAAAAAATCTATGAAGTTGGTGCTTCAATTGGTGCCTCTGGTAAGCTAATCAGGTGTTTGTAGAATAAGGGAGATGGCTCTTCTTGCTAGTGGGTACTAACAAATAATAAAAGGGTGTTTGTGCTTCCTGTGAGTGGTTTCTCACAAACAAACAATGATGTAATACAATAGGTGAAATTATTCACATCAAATAACAAACAAGATTTGGTGGTTTTTCTCCATGAATGGTTTCCATGTTAAACCTAAGTATCTCATGTGTATGTTGCTCATGGCATGTGTGTTCATGTGCTAATTGGAATTTTTGTTAAATAATGTGGTGTTGCTCGTCACATGAATGGTTGTCAAGTTTTGAAATGAGAAAATTAATTTGGAATCAAAAGTTAAATTTAGCCTTAATATTGATTCAACCCCCCCCCCCCCCCCCCCAACACCCTCTCAATATTAACATTGTTTCCAACAATTTATATCAAATCCTGGTTCCTTCATTAACAACCTAATCGCTTGAAGACAGATCAAAAGGAAATAGTGGCTAATCACGTTTGCCTATCACCAGAGAGAGTTCCATTTTTTAATGGATCAAACTATGAGATTTGGAGGATTAGAATGGGAGCCTATTTGATGATCATCAATGAATATTCTTGGTTTATTGTAGAATATAGAGAAATGAATGAATTTAATACATAATCCAAGGATATTATCATGAAAGGGTTATCAAATCTAGATGGTGATAAAGTCAGCCATTGTGATACAACAAAAGAAATGTTGAACCAGATGAATTATATATATGGAGGAGATAGTTGTGTGGCTCAGGAGAAGGTTGAAGAACCTTGTTTCTCAAGAATTAAATCAAACCTTGTAATTATTACTGCTAGAAATTCTAATGATAAGAGAAGAAGGAATAAGAAGAAGAAGGAATCTTGAAGTAAATATTCTCAAAAGATTAAAAATATTTCTTCCAATGAGTAATTTTATACTCATCAGTCTCGAGAGGATGATGATGAATTAGAAGAAAGTTCATGCTTCTTAGAAGGTATCTTATTGGTCTCTGATAAATGCAAAGAAGCCTATTGTGAGAGACTACAAGCTGAAGTAGTCTCATTGAGACATGACCTGTAAAGGGAAATAAAAGTGTTGTCTCAATATTAGAAGCTTGAGGAGAGCACAAAGGCCTTGGATGAGATGCCTGTTAAGAAGACATCCCTTCTCATCAAGGCTGGTTTGGGATTCAAAAAGGAATCAAGATCCAAAAGAATATAGGTGGTTGAATGTCTTGTTGGAGCGGGATCCCCTGAGGCACAAGTTCTAATGATGGAAAATGCGCAGTAGGGTGCAACGCGCACATGGTATCTACACCAGGGGATTTACTGGTACGTAGAGGTCTCAAAAACTAGTCATTGGAATAGTAAAATTAGATAAGACAGAATTATTATTGTTTTTAGGAGCATCCAAGATGCATTTAATGAGAGGATTTTTCCAGATTTGGGATCGTTTTTCAGTAATGGAACCTCATTAATCCTCAAGAAGTCGTTAAGGACGCGCCACAAGTATCAATATTCCCTACGGTATTGCAATAGTTCCCTTTGCGTTATGAGATATTTTTATGCTTGGAGCTCAGTGTTTGCTATTGCCTTTGCTATGTCTATGTTAGGGTTGGATTCCATGTTTGAGGAATCACTGTGCCAAACGGGTTTAGTATACGTAATCCAAATTATAATGACAGCCACCACACCTGGAGATGACCCACTGTTTAGGAGGTGCCTGTGGTAGAGACCCCTGCACCATCTAAAACAAAGAAGAAGGGCCCAACATCTGGGACGCACAAGTCCCCGAGAAAAATACCACCAAACCACACCATTCTATATGAGAAAAGATGAATAAACATATGCCTGAACTCCCAGATACTCTTGAAGAAGGAGATGATGGTGTGGTAGTGGTAGCCCCCTTCTCACAGCTTCCCAGTTATATTTCACCATGCAAGCCTACCATCAAGGTTCTGAAAGACTTGGATAAGGTGTGTGCAAGTATCCAAGTGCCCCCGATCCCAGAGAAAGTCCCAATGAAAGGGGATATGTTCGCTAAGATCCCATAGCTATGATTCGACAACTGAGACATCGCAAACATTGAAAATTTTCTAGAGTTGGTGCCAGAGATTTATCTTGATCCAATACCCTATGCAGGAGGTCTAGTGCGCCTCGAACCAAAGAGAGAAATGCTCGGTCTACACGAGGCAAGCCTGCTCACTCTCTTGCAAATCCCTCATTTTGGGCACAGCCCCATTAATGATATCTATGTATGGAAATTATTGTTGTTGGTACATGACAATGCACTCTAGTTGGGAGAATGCATCCCAATTGATGCAAAAATAATTCACAGAATCACTAGATTTCCAAACAAGTGGGCCGACCCTATGGCCGATTTCGGAGGGAAAGCGCAATTGAAAGCATTGGAAAACAAAATCAAGATAAAGTAATATGTTATGCGCAAATCCTAGGGATTCGTGGTAGAGGAGATTAGTGACCTGGTCATCCGTTTTGGCATGTTCATCTTGGCTTAGAAGATGATGTGCAAGTGTAGGCCAAAGGAAGTGCCCCCACACGTGATTGTACTAGCTGGAAGGTGCGAGAAAGGATTCATATACAATTGGTGTGTGTATCTGTGTAAATATTTCCTTGAAAACGTGCGTGAATTCCAAGAGGAGGGTAATCACTTTTAGTATGCTTGGCTCTTGTTGTTAATCGCACTCATTGGGTGGAAAACCCCCAAAGATACCTAGTTCCCTAAACTTGCAGAGCCAATGTACAAAGCTGCGTGCTATGCAACCCTCTGGAACTCCTCTGATCTAGAGCATGCGAAGGAGAACAAGATATCATGGTTTATGTATGATGCAAGCTTATACTGGGTAGTACAGTCGAAGTTGCGACTGTCTCCCATTCTTTATGAGAAATACAAGATGGTAGTTGAATTTAAGGCTACATTCCACAATATCCACATCCGCGAGAAGGGCACTGTGGAGGGCGTATGGTAAGAGTTTCCTTATTTGGTAAGTGAATATTACTTGATCAGAGTAACAATGTAATTGCCACCGGCCTGGTTGACTCCACCAACTCAGCCACACACCCCAACTCGTAAATCAATAGAGAAGGCTAATGAAAAGCCAGTTGAAACAGTACCACCAACAATCACAGACAAACCTGGTGAGAAGGAACCTATGCTGACAACAACAGGAGAACTCTGATTCCACCACAGTTCTAGAAAAGAATGTCTCTGCACCCAAGGAAACTGAAGCAAAAACATCAAAAGGCACAAAGCATGATACACAGACCACGGTTGGGTCACGAAAGAAGCAGAAGGGTTCTAAGAATGATCAGGATTTATTCAAGAATGCAATAAAATACAGAAATATACATAAACATATAGATGCAACGGAAATAATAATTCATTTCATTAATATCAAATAATAGAAATATGCTTACAGACATAATGGAAATAAACTAGCTAGGGCGTTGGTAGCTTATCTTTGAGAAGATATGTGGTGGTTGTAGGCCTCTAAGTTGTGTTACTATGAGGCTCAAAGGCCTATTTATTGTTGAGAAACAATAGAGAACCCTAAGCATCCAAAACCCTAACCCTAGGAGATGAAGCGCCAAAACTATGGGCCCTGTTTAGGTAAATTGGTGTTTCAACTTTTCGGGGATGTAACTTTGGCATACGATCTTCGTTTGATATGCACCATACCTCATTATAAATATATATCTGAGTACTACAACTTTTTATGTGAGAAACATTAGTCCATGGACCCATGTTGCTCATGGTTTTCCCAAAAAACGTCATTTAGGGCCTCAAAATGGCTCCGGAATTTCAGGACCCGAAAAAATGCTAAAATAGTAAGTTGTGTCGAAACTAAAAAACTGAAAGAACCAATGTTGGGGGTTCAAATGGAATAGGTAGGTGGCCACCAATATCCACCTTGATCATTAGGGCCTCTAAACGGCTCTGGAAGTTCAGGACCCGAAAAACTCCTAAAAATAGTAAGTTGTGTTGAAAGTGAAAAATTGAAAGAACTGATGGTGCGGCTCCAAATGGAATTGGTGGGTGGCCACCAATATCCACTTGGATCATTCCTCCCTCCTTAAGAAGCAATGTTCCCCATTGCATTAATTTCCTCCATGAGAGGAAAATTATGTTGAACTTGGTATTGGATTTGTCCATGATGTCATGGACCTACTAGTGGACGTGTTGGTTTCGTTCAATAAATTTGGTTGCCTTAGAAAGTACATGTCTGGATTTTTTCTTTGTAATCGCATGAGGTATGTCAATATCAGGCAGCAGTGTGATGGGGGTCAGATCAATGTAGTGCTTGTCCTGACAGTATAGAGGAACCTCTCTTGGTGAGGAGAAAACATCCTCGTATTCCTCCATGACTTTTTCCATCTGTTGTAGTCATGTAGGGGAGCCTTGTTTTGAGGTTGTGGCCATAATATTCTTCTTTCCCTGTGAGCGAGTTGTAAGGAAAATAAATTTCCTAGTTTGGGAAACAATCTTACTGCATTGTTTTGCAATAGTCAAGGAGATGGCAGGAGGCGGTACTACCTCTGGTATCCTGTACAATTTATTTCCCAAAGTAATAACAATAGAAAGAGGCCTAGACTCAGACACATCATGTCACCTCCACAAGTATGGTTGGCCCAATAATACATCAGCTACAATGGAGGTGAATTCCAGTCGCATATCCACTTTCCTCAAGCCATCTATATCATTCCATACAAAAATACACATCCAGCTGAAGGTAATAATGGCTATCACATGGTGCACACTACGGTCAATAATATTTGTCATAATGAAAGTCAATTTACATGGGGTGATGAACCATGGTTACTATTTTAAAACCACTGAAAAATCGGGAGCATTATCAGATTGAGAGTTTAGTTGTTGGAGATAGGATTGCATAAGAGTTGCATTTTGGGGAGGAGTCTAGATTTTAGACAGAATTCCAGAGGGAAACACAAGCAACACTTGTAAGGTGAAACTCTTCCATCTCTTCCACCTATTAGTTTCAACATACAAAGACATTAATTTCTGAAGATGAATAAAATAGGTGGGAAAATAAAATGAACTAAGCCATAGGGTGCAGACCTAATGGATGCAAATTCGAGGGTAAGAAGTTGGTTTATCCAGGCAAGGTGGTATTCTCTTTGCACCAGGTTAGGGAGCACTCACTTAGGAGTAGCTTAAGACTTTGCAAACTCTTTCAATGGACAAGAAGCCACAGTTTATGGTCTTAAATGTAGGTTTAAGAAGACTCCATTATTGAAGCATTTAACTTTCTGTTGAGAATGCAGCAAGATGATGGAGCTTGGTGAAATGAAGTCGCCTTCACCAAGTGGGCCCGCAGGCAAATTCTGGCGCAAAGTCTATTTTTAGACTATGTCTATTTTTAGACATATGGAGCATGGTTCAGGGATTCCAGTTTGAGATTCTTGGAGCATTGGTCATGTTGGTAAAAATAGATGAGACTCTATTTTTTAGGTCGAAGAGGTCGAAGGCTATTTTTAGACTGCATCTCCTAAGAATAGGGAAGTCAAATATTATTTACCCTTAATAATATTTGGACTCTAAACAGCAGTTTACTCTCTTGGAGCACTTCATTTTGAGCTACGGATGTGGTACATGCAACTGCCAGAAGGAAATACACTTTTCTTATGGGGTATTAAGCTCATGCATGGTTGACTTCAGTTAGGACTTCAGTGGCAGAAGTTTTGTGGAGTTAATGAGACAGATAGTGGAGTTGTGTTCTGTTAATTTTAGTTGAACTAGTTGAGATTAGTTTAACTAGCTAATCAATTAGTTATGAGTGGAGTGAATTAAATATTATTTAATTCATTAATTAGTAACCCATTAGTCAACTCAAGAACACATCAATTCACTACAGTGCATGATCAGTTCAGTGGAGACCAGTGAAAGAGGTAGATGAAAGGGTGGAGTTAGCTATCAGTGGCGACATCAGTTGTGCATGAGATTTGCACCACACTTGGAGGATTTGTCCATGACAATTGCGCAATCAAGCCAAGGAGATTCGAACCTTGGATCTCTATATAGACAGGCCTGGATTGCGCAATAGAGGCAAGGCAATTGGCGGTGAGTTTTGAACCAGTAACCTGTTCAAAACTGAGCTAGATTGTGAGTAACTGTATGAGAAAGTACCGAGTACTTGTGAGGAGTATTGTACTGAGTTTGTTACTTTATTTCTCCATTATAATATACACAATAGCTGCGGGGTTTTCAGCTATAAGCTTTCCCCATACATACTGTGTTAATGTGTATGATGATTTGATGTGTTATCGCTTGATTTTATTTCCGCATGTGTGATGATCTGAGTGGAAGAGATTATGTGTTGCATATGAATTCAAATTGTATGTGATCAGGATAGTCTCGGTGGATAATTAATTATTATTCAGAAAATTTCTACATGGTATCGGAGCTATTGAAGCAGAGATTGATCATCACAGTGATTACAAACTTATTTCGGTAGATAGAGTCTGCATGCGGCCCAGGTAGCCTCCGGATTCATCTTTCTTTGGAAATTGAAAGGTCTGGTAAATGCCCCTTGCAGTCAATCTCTGTGCTAGAAATAATTTTTTCTCACAGATCTAGAGCAGCTGAGCTTTGAGGTGGAATTCGAAATTTTGCAGTAGTTTTGTTTTCTTGGTGTCGGTGTTGAAAATGTCTTTCAACGGTTTGCGACTCGAATATGCTCTTGAAGGTAGTTCGAATTATGTTGCATGGAAGGATCGCATGGAGGCAGTATTAGAAGATAATGGTCTGAAGGAGTTCGTAGATACGGATTTCCAAAAGCCCACTGATGCAGCTGAAGTCAATGCATGGCAAAAGAAGATGGCAAAGTGTCGAAGGATCCTGTTGGAGGGCGTCAAGGATCATATTGTATCCAGCCTGCATGGAAAGGCTACTCCATATTTAATGTGGAAAGCTTTGACGGATCTATTCCAGAGTAAGAGCGACCAAAGGGAAGCTGGCTCTCAAAGATAAGCTCAGGAACATCAAGATGGAGAAGGGCGACAGTATCGCCAAATACCTCACGAAGTTCACTCAATGCAGAGATGAACTGGGAAGTGTGGGGGTTACTGTCGATGAAGAGGACATGGTCGACCCGGCTCTCCTTGGTCTTCCGAAGGCTTGGCACTCATATCAAGACAGTGTCAATGGTTGGGAGAAGCTGCCGGGATGGGAGCGCCTTTGGGCGGATCTCATGCAGGAGGAGATAAGGAGGACTACTCGAGATGGATCTTCATCAAAGGGAGATGATGAAGAAAACTGCGCTTTGGTGTCCAAAGAAAAGAAAGGGAAGGGTAAGAAAACCTCTCATTCTGGTGCAAAGGGCAAGAAGCAGGATATGGCAAAAGTGAAGTGTTTTCACTGCCATGATCACGGACATTATGCTACCAATTGTCCAAAGAAGAAGAAGAACAAGCAAGCAGGAAGATCTGCAGATGGAGAAGCCTTGGCTTCACAGTTCGAGCTTGAATTTTCACTGATTTCATGCTTGGTTTCAAGTGTGATGGGATCGGTATGGTTCTTGGATAGCGGTGCATCATTTCATATGACGGGAGATCAGGAGTTGTTCTCAGATCTGGAGGACAAAGATTTGGGTGTGCACATCGAGATGGGAAATGATGGTAGATACAGTGCGACTGGTATCGGTACCATATCCTTTCAGAGGGAGTCTGGTAAGCCCTTTGTATTGAAGGATGTCATGCATGTACCTGGATTGAAGAAGAACCTGATTTCTGTGGCGATGTTGGAGGATAAGGGGTATGATGTGGTCTTCAACGAAGGAAAAGCCTTCCTGCGCAGTAAGACTACTGGAGAGACCCGGAAGATAGGGGTTCGAACTAAGAACCTTTATCAGTTGCAGGTAGATGGTTGCGCAGCTATGGCATGCAAGGCGGGAGAAGTGGTGAGCCGGGATGATGAGGGCGAACTGTGGCATAGGAGATTGGGCCACCTTCACCATGGAGCTTTGAAGATTCTACAGCAGATTTCTACTGGGCTTCCTAAGGGCACTCTTGCGCAGTCAGATCAGTGCAAGGGGTGTACTTTAGGGAAGTATGTGAAAGCCACTTTTCACGAGAAGGATAGTCGCGCCACGACGATCCTTGAGAGAGTTCACACAGACGTGTGTGGTCCTTTCTCTGTTGCTTCGACAGCAAAGCACAGGTATTATGTGATCTTTGTTGATGATTTCTCTCGAAAGTGCTGGATCTTCTTCATGTCGAAGAAGAGCGATACATTCGAAAAGTTCTGTGAGTTTAAAGCACTGGTCGAGAAGGAGTCGGGGAAGAAGGTGATTGCTCTAAGGAGTGATAACGGTGGTGAATTCATCTCGACTGAATTCAAGGAGTTCTGCAGCGCAGAAGGGATTCGGAGAGAGCTCATCACACCCCATAACCCATAGCAGAACGGGGTGGCTGAGCGGAAGAACAGAACGATCGTGGGTGCTGCACGGGCGATGTTGCATGATCAGGGCCTACCCCTTCACTTGTGGGCTGAGGCATGCACTACAGCAGTGTATGTGCAGAACCGTTGTCCTCACAAGGTTCTTGGCATGAGTACACCAGAGGAGGCTTATTCTGGCAAGAGGCCTGATATTTCCCATTTGCGGATTTTCGGATCTCCTGTCTACATGCATGTGACGAAGGATGCGAGAAGGAAGCTGGATCCAACTGCTGAAGTTGGAATATTTGTGGGGTACACCGATACACCTCACAACTATCGGGTGTATGTGCCAGACAGTCGCAAGACTGTTGTGCGACGGGATATAAAATTTCAGGAGGAGAAAGCCATGCAGTGTTCGCTTGAGAGGGAGCTACACTTGCATGCAGATGAGGAGCTGTTAGTTCCTAAGGAGGAGCTTCCGGATGTGGATCAGCCACAAGACGAGGTTCAGGAGGTGGAAGAAACCACCCAGGCAGCGCCAACCATCAGAGGGCGCATGCGCACTACAGAAGCTGAGCGACTGGCTCGGGATGCAGAGAAGGTTGTGGGACCACCTACAGCACAGCGCAGACAGAGACAGTCACCGGATCGGTACACTGGATACATGGCTCTTATGAGTCAATGTGTTGTGACAGAGCCATCCTCTTTTGAGGAAGCTGTGGAGGAACCCGCATGGGCTGATGCCATGATCGAAGAATATGATTCGATCATCAGGAACAGTGCATGGGAGATTGTCCCAAGACCGGTTGGGAAATCAGTGGTAGGTTCGCGATGGATCTACAAGGTGAAGCAGGCGGCTGACGGGAGTGTGGAGAAGTACAAGGCAAGATTTGTCGCCCGTGGCTTCTCACAGATCGAGGGGATCGACTATGAGGAGACTTTTGCACCTGTCGCAAGGTACTCTTCCATACGGACGATCCTTGCTCTCTCAGCGCAGATGGGGTGGCACATTCATCAGATGGATGTGAAGACTGCGTTCCTCAATGGAGTTATTGAGGAGGAGGTGTACATAGAGCAGCCTGAAGGTTTCGAGATCTTCAGCAGTGATTCGCATGTGTGCCGACTCAAGAGAGCACTGTACGGGCTGAAGCAAGCACCTCGTGCTTGGTACACTCGCATAAACAGCTACTTCACCGGGCTTGGATTCTCCAAGAGTGAGGCAGATCCAAACCTGTACCAGATTGTGGTGGAGGGGAAGCTGTTGATCATCGTACTGTATGTAGATGATCTGATTTTGACTGGCGATGAGCAGTTGATACTTTCATGCAAGGAGGATCTTGCACGAGAGTTTGAGATGAAGGACTTGGGCATCCTTCATTATTTCCTGGGATTGGAGATTTGGCAGCGCAGCGGAGGACTGTTTGTTTCTCAGGGAAAGTATGCTCGGGAGATTCTGGAGAGGTTCAACATGCAAGGCCGCAAGCCTGTTGACACTCCTCTTCCTGGTGGTTGGAGGAAGGAGGATGCTACTTCAGCGGAGGTAGTGGATGCCACTGTCTATCGACAGTTGGTGGGGTCGCTTATGTATCTGGTCAATACACGACTCGATATATGCTATGCAGTTAACCAGCTTTCGCAAGTTATGGTTAAGCCTACCAAGCTCTTTTGGAATGCAAGCAAGCATGTATTGCGCTATATTAGAGGCACATCGGGATATGGTCTATGGTACAGACAGGAGGATGGAGCGAAGCTTTCTGGCTTCACTGATGCAGATTGGGCAGGGAGTCCAATGAACCGGAAGAGCACTTCTGGAGGAGTTTTCAGCATTGGGTCGACAGCAGTTTCCTGGTACAGTAGGAAGCAAAGATCCGTGGCACTCAATTCAGCAGAGGCCGAGTACATGGCAGCTAGCTTAGCTGCATGCGAGGCTATTTGGATGAGGAAGATCCTCGCAGGATTGTTCAGGTTGCATTTGGAGCCTACAATGATCTACTGTGATAACCAGAGTTGCATTAAACTCTTGGCTAATCCAGTATTTCATGATAGGTCCAAACACATCGACATCAGGTACCATCATATCAAAGATTGTGTTCAGCGGAGAATCATGATGCTTTCATATGTTCCCACGGAGGATCAGGATGCCGACATCCTAACGAAGGCGCTCACCAGGAGCAAGTTCGAATTCCACAGAGGCAGGATAGGGGTTGCAGATAATCCATATCTTGCTGAGAGGGAGTGTTTAGAATGCAGCAAGATGATGGAGCTTGGTGAAATGAAGTCACCTTCACCAAGTGGGCCAGCAGGCAAATTCTGGCGCAAAGTCTATTTTTAGACATGTGGAGCATGGTTCGGGGATTCCAGTTTGAGATTCTTGGAGCATTGGTCATGTTGGTAAAAATAGATGAGACTCTATTTTTTAGGTCGAAGAGGTCGAAGGCTATTTTTAGACCGCCTCTCCTAAAAATAGGGAAGTCAAATATTATTTACCCTTAATAATATTTGGACTCTAAACAACAGTTTACTCTCTTGGAGCACTTCAGTTTGAGCTACGGATGTGGCACATGCAACTTCCAGAAGGAAATACGCTTTTCTTATGGGGTATTGAGCTCATGCATGGTTTACTTCAGTTAGGACTTCAGTGGCAGAAGTTTGGTGGAGTTAATGAGACAGCTAGTGGAGTTGTGTTCTGTTTATTTTAGTTGAACTAGTTGAGATTAGTTTAACTAGCTAATCAATTAGTTATGAGTGGAGTGATTTAAATATTATTTAATTCATTAATTAGTAACTCATTATTCAACTCAAGAACACATCAGTTCACTACAGTGCATGATCAGTTCAGTGGAGACCAGTGAAAGAGGTAAATGAAAGGGTGGAGTTAGCTATCAGTGGCGACATCAGTTGTGCATGAGATTTGCACCACACTTGGAGGATTTGTCCATGAAAATTGTGCAGTCAAGCCAAGGAGATTCGAACCTTGGATCTCTATATAGACAGGCCTATATTGCGCAATAGAGGCAAGGCAATTGGCGGTGAGTTTTGAACCAGTAACCTGTTCAAAACTGAGCTAGATTGTGGGTAACTGTATGAGAAAGTACTGAGTACTTGTGAGGAGTATTGTACTGAGTTTGTTACTTGATTTCTCCCTTATAATATACACAATAGCTGCGGGGTTTTAAGCTATAAGCTTTCCCCATACATACTGTGTTAATGTGTATGATGATTTGATGTGTTATCGCTTGATTTTATTTCCGCATGTGTGATGATCTGAGTGGAAGAGATTATGTGTTGCATATGAATTCGAATTGTATGTGATCAGGATAGTCTCGGTGGATAATTAATTATTATTCAGCAAATTTCTACACCACATGAAGGATAGAGGTGGTTTAAAGGTCCGGTTATCACAGGAGGAGACCTCAATCGTTTCCTCAAGGATGCACACATAGATTCAAATTGGGCCATGTAATATTCCCAAATGGGAAAAGCATGAATATAGTGCATAAATATGGAAATAGTAGTAAATATCAATGCATAAATGTGAGAGACAAATATGGAGCCTTCTTATTCATTATAACAGCAGCAAACATGTACAAAATAATGGCCACAAATCATATAACATGAATCAACAAGCCTCCTATAGATCAATCCCTCAAGAATGAGGTGTTGCTACTATATCAAAATTGCTAGAAGACTGCTACAGCATAGTCATAGGAGCACTGCTACAGAAAATGAACACATAAAAGATAAAGGGTTGATATATGCCTCAAGAGATACAAAAAATAAATATCAAGGCTCTATAAAACCTCCAACAAGAAACCCAAGAGGGTTTTCAAAAATACACCAATATACAAGAAATGAACCAAAGCCCTAGGGCTGAAGATTCACTGCAACAATACAGTTGGAAAGATGTGGCTGATATGATATGCCAAAGAATGTAGCCTCCTCCAATAGACTCTCCAGATGAAAGGTTGATTTCTTCACTGGAAAACCTTATCCCCAAATGGTGTACTGAAACCACCCCTACAACTCCTCCCTAAAATAACGCAGTCCAAGACAAAAACTATGTTGTAGGGGAAAATGATAATGTGGACTAGTGCCAAATGTTGCAATAAGGCTCAAGGGCCTTCCTCGCTAGCCTCCCAATGGAAGGAAACCTTCCTCCACTGACAAACAACTTAGAAACCACCCAAATGTATTCTCCACTGTTGCAACCTACAACACAACACAACCCTCTATAGAAATTGCATTGTAGATGAAAGATGGAGCTTGGCCTAATCCCAGATAGTGGAAATGTAGTACAATCACTTCTTCTGAGCAGGAACTCGAAGTCCCCCGAGGATGAAGGTGGGATTCCTGCTCAGGAACACCCTGTGCTAAACAGCACTGGAGTCTTATTTAAACAGCTGAAGAGAGAAAACAAGTCTTAATAGACCATATCAAAATAATAATTTAAAACATATCTTCTATGGCTTCCATCCCCTTCCTTATATAAGTGGTGAGCTTCCTCACCCTTGGCCCCACTCATTAAAGCCACTACTTCCATGCATGGAGTCTCCCTCAAAAACTGCATTGTCCCATAATGAATGCCACTCTTCCATGACAGCATTTTTGATTTGGTCAAATTTGACCCATTCTATGTGCTTCAGCCCCTTTTCACTCATAAGGGTGCTTTATCAAGCCACTAAAGTGATCTCCTCTCACATTAGCAATGATTTAATTCCTACTAAGAATATTTATAGGTCTCCCTACCCTCTTATTCAGCAAATTAAGAAGCAAAAGAAAAAATTAATATTCCAACTAGCTCATGGCTAATTGGGAATGTTACATTCCTCCCCTCCCAAATGTTGCTTGTCCTCAAGAAACTGTAAAGGTGAGTGTTGCGACTCTTCTCCTCCTTCCTTGGTGACACCTCCATGTGATAAGCTCTCTTCATAAGCCAAGTGTCTCCCAATCAATCCCTCCATGAAATGCTCCTCCCAAGAACTTATGAGATGCAAATGACTCATCTCATAAGGAAGAAAAAGATCTAATGTAGCAATCATGATTTTCCCAGGGTTCTCCCTAAAACATGAAGCATAAGAAGCATGGAGAAATCCTTCCATCCTTCTTCCAATCATTCCCATTAAAATAATAAGGACATAGTCAATGTATGGGATCAAACCCAAGGATACAAAATTTTTCATATGCAATAATTGAGGTGGATCATAGTCCCACATGTGGAACCAGCACATTATATCTCTTGACTACCTCAGATAATTATATGGTAAGTGGTTTCCCCACCACTTACTTGCTGCCATATTCTTCTCTCATGTTTTGAGAAGGGGAGTGATTTTTGCGCCTTTAGAGTGCACCCTGAATGATATATCATCTCCCTATATCCTCTTAGGGAGTGGCCATGCTCAACACTGTTTATGGCCCAAAGTTGACCACGAATTTTATAAGGAATAATTCTCCCACTTGGAGCAATGGCCTGCACATGTATGGTAAAGGAATGCACATATTCAATATATAAATCATTATGCATACAAACATTATCCTTACCATATTCTTTGCTCACACAAATTGAGTGGTCCATAGATAGATCCCCTCTCATTCCCATAGACTAAAGAGGTGGTTGTGATAACTCCATAAAAGAGTTATGTATCTCCTCCATCTCCACATGATCCATGCATCTCCTCAAATGCTGATATATCTCCTCTTCAAAGTCTTCCCAAGTAAACCACTCCATGATAGTATGGTATGATCTCATGGAATAAGTGTGGCTGAAGAGAAAACCCTCATGTGATGCTTGTAGTAACTTCTCCTTGAGCTTGGATTCTCTATATAAGAAGATCCTACCATGATAGTATTTGACCTCATCTCTGAATGAATAACCCTCCTATTGTAGTTGTTCATCAAGTATCATACAAGTAAAAATTTCCTTGGAATAATCCACCAACAGCTAGGATTTCCAATATGGATCTATCCTCCATAGTGACAACATTGATGATTTGTCATGTAAAACATCTGTCATGTGGTTTCTCCCTCCTTTGACATCTCTTATTCCAAAGTCACATATTGTAAGGTTGATATCCTCCCTCTGCTGCAACTTTCTTAGCACAAGATCTAAGGTGAGAGTGGGTAATGATGATGTTGAGAGAATGTATCCCTCCTCCTTGAGTCTACCCAAGACTCTCAACGATGTACCATGACCTCCCAATGCTCCCACTCCTCCTAGATCTATGACTTGTGCAACATGTTGTGAGACATTTCTCACCAACTCATGATCAAGTGGCCTTCCTGGTGGTTTGCCACAAAACAGTAATGTCTCGTGGGCCAAATTCATGTGCATAATAGTTGGGACTGTTAGGTCCTTTCTTCCACTGCGCAAATCCATATCTGCTTTCTATGTGTAAGTTGTTTGTGAGGGATATGTGTGCATGCCCCTAATGATCTGATTTTTTCCACTTTTTCTATCCACCCATTCCATCTACAAAGTCTCCCAATCTATGGTGACCTTCCCCAAAGTAATCAACCACTGCACACCCAATATCACATTGGTGTTAGGTATGTCAACCACAAAGAAGTGATCAGTCAATGTATATGTCCCCATGGTGACAGATAAAGATAGAACATAATGCATTCACTGCATAGTTCTATCTCCTAGGACCAAAACAAAAAATCCCTCAAAATCATCAGTGGGTATTGCCCTCCTTTGCACTATTTGGGCATCAATAATGTTGTGGGTGGCCCCACTATCAATAAAAATTGAAACCCTCTGATCCAAGATGGAACCTCGAACCCTCAAGGACAAGTACTTGGGTACTCCTCTCAATGGTGCAAGGGCCCCTCCAATAAGAGAAAATGTTCCATTCCCACCTTCTAGTGGTGGTGGATCCTCTCCTATTATCCCAGCACTATGACCTCCTTTTGGTTCTTCTTATTCATCTTCCTCATCATCTGAAAATACCTCTATATAGTGTGCCTTTCCTGTTGCACATCTATGTCAGGGTGTCCATGATTCTTGGCATGTGAAGAAAAACTTCCTTCTCCTCAAATCTCTTTGGACATCATCACTAAGAGGTACTTTGTTTTGGCTCTCCTTTGAAAATGGAATCTTCTCATCTTTTCCCTTTCATGGAAAAGTTGGCTTGTGCTTAAATGTTGCCTTTTCTTTTGGTAAGGCATCTTGTAGATCTCTAGCCCTTTCAATGGCATCTTGAAGGGTAATGGGCTTGGTAGATTTAACCAATCCATGAAGAGGTTCTGCTAGCCCATCAATAAACATATATACCCTTGTTGTTGCAGACAAATCAAGAACCATAATAGAAATCTTTAGAAATTCAGAAATATAATTTTCTTGATTACTTGATTGTTTGATCTTTTCTATCCCCATGAAAAGTGCCTCCGGATCTCTTCGATCAAACCTCTCCACCAACCTCCTTGTGAAATCTTAATATTCAGTCACATTGGCATGACCCAATGTAGAAATACCATGAAACCACCAATCATGTGCCTCACCCTCAAGGTGTAGCGCTGCTATTTTGATGGCCTCCATATTCGGTGTTTTTTTCAGCTGGAAGTAGTTGTCTAGCTTCTCTACCCATGATTTGGCAGTGCATTTTGATTACCCATCAAAGTTGGGTAAAAAAAATATGCCCATATTTCGGTGTAGATCATGATTCTGTATGGATCCTCCACCTCTATTTTGATGTCGGGGTCTCCTAATGTCCTTGATCTAAGAAAATTATTGAAAACTAAATTGATCCTTGAATGTCTAAGATTGAGACTCATACTCCATAAAATAGTCTTCAAGAGTTTCTTTTTCTTGAAACCCTCCATTTCCCAATGCTAAGAATGTAGGAATTGTAGAGCGTTGGGAAAACTATTGCTTCACTGGTTTATCACTCCAGTGATGAGAAATTACGGAGCCTTCACCATGTAGAAACCCTTGAGGGGATTCTTTGTGTCTATCCATCCTCATATCCTTTATTTCTCTTACAATGTTTTGCATAGTTCGAAGAAGAAGCTTAGGAAACCCCTTCTCCTCATCTCCTCCTGTTAAAGGGGTTTTACCCTTGTCTTCTCTATCATTTTTCTAATCATAGTTATGGTTTCTTTTGAGATACCTCTTCTCTCTATCTGTGAGAGGATCTCCATATTCTTATGACATATTAGCTTAAGATGCACAGGCTGAGCCAAGAATATGCTCTGATACCACTATAATATTCCCAAATGGGAAAAGCAGGAATATAGTGCATAAACATGGAAATAGCAGTGAAGATCAATGCATAAATGTGAGAGACCAATATGGAGCCTTCTTATTGATTATAATATCAGTAAACATGTGCAAAATAATGGGCACAAATCATGTAACATGAATCAACAAACCTCCAATAGTTAAATCCCTCAAGAATGAGGTGCTGCTACTATATCAAAATTTTCGGAAGACTACTACAGCACAGTCACGGGAGAACTGCTAAAACAAATGAACACACAAAATATAAAGGGCTGATATATGCCTCAAGAGATACAGAAAATAAATATCAAGGATCTATACAACCTCCAACAACAAACCCAAGATGGTTTTTAGAAATACACCAATATACAAGAAATGAACCAAAGCCCTAGGGCTGAAGATTCACTGAAACAATACAGCTGGAAAGATGTGGCTGATCTGATATGCCAAAGAATGTAGCCTCCTCCAATATACTCTCCAGATGAAAGGTTGGTCCCTTCACTAGAAAACATTCTCCCCAAATGGTGTACTGAAACCACCCTTGCAACTCCTCCCTAAAATAACACAGTCCAAGACAAAAATTGCACTGTAGGGGGAAATAATAATGTGGCCTAGTGCCAAATGCTGCAATAAGGCTCAAAGGCCTTCCTCACTAGCCTCCTAATGGAAGGAAACCTTCCTCCACTGACAAACAGCTTAGAAACCACCCAAATGTATTCTCCACTACTGAAACCTGCAACACAGCATAACCCTCTGTAGAAACTGCACTGTAGATGAAAGATGGAGCTTGGCCTAATGTTAGATAGTGGAAATTTAGTTCAATCACCTCTCCTGAGTAGGCACTCGAAGTCCCCTGAGGAAAAAGGTGGGATACCCGCTCGGGAACACCCTGTGCTAAACAACACTGCAGTCTTAGCTAAACAACTAAAGAGAGCAAACAAATATTAACAGACCATATCAAAATAATAATCTAAAACATATCTTCTATGGCTTCCATCCCCTTCCTTATATAAGTGGTGAGCTTCCTCACCCTTGGCCCCACTCATTAAAGCCACTACTTCCATGCATGGAGTCTCCCTCCAAAACTACGTTGTCCCATAATGAATGCCACTCCTCCATTGTAGCGTTGTTGATTTGGTCAAAGTTGACCCAGTCTATGTGCTCCAGCCCCCTTTCACACATAAGGGTGCTTTATCAAGCCACTAAAGTGTCTCCTTTCACATTAGTAGTGATTTTATTCCTTATACGAATATTTATGGGTCTCCTTACCCTCTTATTCAGAAAATTAAGAAGAAAAAGAAAAAATTAATATTCCAACTAGCTCATGGCTAATTGGGAATATTACAATACTCCCCTTCCAAATGTTGCTTGTCCTCGAGCAACTTTAAATTTGAGTGTTGCAATTCTTCTCCTCCTTCCTTGGTGACACCTCCATGTGATAAGATATCCTCATAAGCCAAGTATCTCCAAATCAATCCCTCCATGAAATGCTCCTTCCAAGTACTTATGAGATGCAAATGATTCATATCATAATGAAGCAAAAGATCCAATGTAGCAATCGTGGTTTGCCCAATGTTCTCCCTAAAACATGAAGCATAAGAAACATGGAGAATCTCTCTCCCAAAGGGCATGTTCAATCCTTCCATCCTTCCTCCAATCATTCCCATAAAAATAATAAGGACATCATCAATGTATGGGATCAAAACCAAGGATACAAAATTTGTCATATGCAATAATGGAGGTGGATCATAGCCCCACATGTGGAACCAGCACAGTGTATCTCCTGACTGCCTCAGTTAATGATATGGAAAGTGGTTTCCCCACCACTTACTTGCTGCCATATTCTTCTCATATTTTTTGAAAAGGGGAGTGATGTTTGGTGCCTTTGGAGTGCACCCTGAATGATATATCATCTTCCTATTTCCTCCTAGGGAGTGGCCATGTCAACATTGTTTATGGCCCAAAGTTGACAATGAAGTTTATAAGGAAGAATGCTCCCACTTGGATCAATGGCCTACACATGTATGGTTAAGGAATGCAAATATTCAATATATAAATCATTATGCATACAAACATGATCCTTACCATATGCTTTTCTCACACAAATGGAGTGGTCCATATATAGATCCCCTCTCATTCCCATAAAGGAAAGAGGTGGCTACGATAACTCCTTCAAAGAGTTATGTATTTCCTCCATATCTACATGATCCATGCATCTCCTCAAATGCTGATATATCTCCTCTTCAAAGCCTTCCCAAGTAAACCCTCCATGATATTATGGTATGATCTCGTGGAATAAGTGTGGTTGAAGAGAAAACCCTCATGTGCTTCTTGTAGTAACTTCTCCTTGAGCTTGGATGATCTAGATAAGAAGATCCTACCATGATAGTAGATGAACTCATCTTTGACTGAATAACCCTCCTCTTGTATCTGGTCATAAAGTATCATACAAGTAAAAAGATCCTTGGAATAATCCACCAACAGCTAGGATTTCCAATATGGATCTATCCTCCATAGTGACGGCACTGACGATATGTCATGTAAAACATATGTCATGAGGCTACTTCCTCCTTTGACATCTCCTATGCCAAAGTCACATACTGGAAGGTTTTTATCCTCCCTCTGTTACTCCTTTCTCAGCGCAAGACCTGAGGTGAGAGTGGGTAATGATGATGTTGGGAGAATGTCTCCCTACTCCTTGAGTCTACCCAAGGCTCTCAGCATTGTACCATGACCTCCCAATGCTCCCACTCCTCTTGGATCTATGAGTGGTGCAACGAGTTGTGAGACATTTCTCACCAACTCCTGATCGGGTGGCCTTCCAGGTGGTTTGCCAAAAAACAGTAATGTCTCATGGGCCAATTCATGTGCATAATAGTTGGGACTGTTAGGTCCTTGCTTCCACTACAAAAATCCATCTCTGATTTATGTGTGGAAGTTATTTTTGAAGGATCTATGTGGATTCCCCTAATCATCTTATTTTTACCACTTTTTCTATCCGCCCATTCCATCTGCAAAGTCTCCCAATCTGTGGTGACCTTACCCAAAGTAATCAACCACTGCACACCAAATATCACATTGGTGTCGGGTATGTCAACCAAAAAGAAGTGATCAGTTAATGTATATGTACCCATGGTGATAGATAAATATGGAACATAATGCATTCACTGCATAATTCTAGCTCCTAGGACCAAAACAGAAAATCCCTTAATATCATCAGTGGGTATTGCCCTCCTCTGCACTAGTTGGGCATCAATAAAGTTGTGGGTGGCCTCACTGTCAATCAAAACTGAAACCCTCTGATCCAAGATGGAACCTCGAACCCTCAAGGTCAAGTACTTGGGTACTCCTCTTAATGATGCAAGGAACCCTCCAATAGGTGAAAAAGCTCCATTCCCACCTCCTGGTGGTGGTGGATCCTCTCCTTTGATCCCAGCGCTATGACCTCCTTCTAGTTCTTATTCTTCATCCTCCTCATCATTCGAAAATACCTCTATATAGTGTGCCTTTCCTGCTGCACATCTATGTTTGGGTGCCCATGATTCTTGGCATGTGAAGCAAAGCTTCCTTCTACTCAAATATCTTTGGACATCATCACTAAGAGGCACTTTGTTTTGGCTCTCCTTTGAAAAAGGAGCCTTTTCATCTTTTCCCTTTGATGGGAAAATGGGATTTTTTGAAGCATTGACTTTTCTTTTGGCAATGCATCTTGTAGATCTCTAGCCCTTTCAATGGCATCTTGAAGGGTAGTGGGCTTGGTAGATTTAACCAACCCATGAAGAAGTTCTACTAGCCCATCAATAAACATATAGACCCGTCTTGTTGCAGATAAATCAAGAACCATAACAGAAAGTTTAAGAAATTCAGAAATATAAGTTTTTGGATTACCTAGTTGTTTGAGCTTTTCTAACCCCATGAAAGGTGCCGCTGGATCTCTTCGATAAAACTTCTCCACCATCCTCCTTGTGAATTCTAAATATGCAGTCACATTGGCATGACCCAATGTAGAAAAACCATGAAACCACCAATCATTTGCCTCACCCTCAAGGTGCAGCATTGCTATTTTGATGGCCTCCATCTCTGGTACTTGGTTCAGCTAGAAGTAGATGTCTAGCTTCTCTACCCATGATTTGGCAATGCATTTTGATGACCCATAAAATTTGGGTAAGAAAAATCTTCCCATAGTTCGGTGTAGATCATGATTCTATATGAATCCTCCACCTCTATTGTGATGTCGGGGTCTCCTATTGTCCTTGATCTGACAAAATTATTGAAAACTCAAGTGATCCTTGAATCTCTGAGATTGAGACTCATACTCCATAAAATAGTCTTCAAGATTTTATTGTTCTTAAAACCCTCCATTTCCCACTGCTAAGAATGTAGGCATTGTAGAGCGTTGGGAAACCTGCTACTTCACTGTTTGATCACTCCAGTGTTGAGAAATGTCAGAGCTTTCAGCATGTTGAAACCCTTTAGGGGATTCTTTGTGTCTATCCATCCTCATCTCCTTTATTTCTCTTTCAATTTATTTCATAGTTCGAAGAAGAAGCTTAGGAAACTCCTTCTCCTCATCTCCTCCTGATAAAGGGGTTTTACCCTTGTTTTCTCTATCATCTGTATAATCATACTTCTGGTTTCTTCTGAGATACCTCTTCTCTCTATCTGTGACAATATTTCCTTCTTTTGATGACATATTGGCTTAAGATGCACAGGCTACGCCAAGATTACGCTCTAATACCACTGTAATATTCCAAAATGGGAAAAGTGGGAATATTGTGCATAAACATGGAAATAGCTCAAAAGATAAATGCATAAATGTGAGAGACCAATATGGAGCCTTCTTATTCATTATAACAGCAGCAAACATGTACAAAATAATGGGCACAAATCATATAACATGAATCAACAAGCCTCCAATAGATAAATCCCTCAAGAATGAGGTGTTGCTACTATATCAAAATTTCCAGAAGGCTGCTACAACACAATCATAGGAGCACTACTACAAAAAATGAACACACAAAATATAAATGACTGACATATTCCTCAATAGATAAAAAAAATAAAGATCAAGGCTCTATACAACCTCCAACAAGAAACCCAAGAGTGTTTTCAGAAATACACTAATATACAAGAAATGAACCAAATCCCTAGGGCTGAAGATTCACTACAACAATATAGCTGGAAATATGTGGCTAATATGATATGCCAAAGAATGTAGCATCCTCCAATAGACTCTCCAGATGAAAGGTTGATCCCTTCACTGGAAAACCTTCTCCCCAAATGGTGTATTGAAACCACCCCTGCAACTCCTCCCTAAAATAATATAGTCCAAGACAGAAACTATGTTTTAGGGGAAAATGATAATGTGGCCTGGTGCAAAATATTGCAATAAGGCTCAAGGGCTTTCCTCACTAGCCTCCCAATGGAATGAAACCTTCTTCCATTGACAAATAGCTCAGAAACCACCCAAATGTATTATCCACTGCTGCAACCTGCAATACAACACAACCCTCTGTAGAAATTGTGCTATAGATGAAAGATGGAGCTTGGCCTAATGCCGGATAGTGGAAATGTAGTGCAATCACTTCTTCTGAGAAGGCACTCGAAGTCCCCCGAGGAGGAATGTGGGATTCCTGCTCAGGAACACCCTATGCTAAACAAAACCGCAGTCTTACCTAAACAACTAAAGAGAGCATACAAGTCTTAACAGACCATATCAAAATAATAATCTAAAACATATCTTCTATGGTTGTCATCCCCTTCCTTATATAAGTGGTGAGCTTCCTCACCCTTGGCCCTACTCATTAAATCCACTACTTCTATGCATGGAGTCTCCCTCCAAAACTGCGTTGTCCCATAATGAATGCCACTCCTCCATGACAGCACTGTTGATTTGGTCAAAGTTTACCCAGTCTATGTGCTCCAGCCCCTTTTCACGCATAAGGGTGCTTTATCAAGCCACTAAAGTGATATCCTTTCACATTAGCAGTGATTTTATTCCTACTAAGAAGATTTATGGATCTCCCTACCCTCTTATTCAACAAATTAAGAAGCAAAAGAAAAAATTAATATTCCAACTAGCTCATGGCTAATTGGGAATATTAGAGGCCAAGGAAATTTCAAGAAGCTATATTAAAAATGATTGGGTAGAAGCTGTTAAAATTATCAAGATATACCTCACTTGTGAAAGGAGGTATACAGTTGTTTTTATTTATCATATGAGATTTCATTTTCATGTTGCAGGTATGAAGACATTAAATTTTCCATAATTCTTGTTGAATAATCTGACAAATATGTCAGCAAGGGTCCAAAATCACACTATTGTTTCATAATATAGCTTGTATCATCAATCTCTCATCAAGGTTATAGTTGAAGAAGAGTTGAGGAAAAGAAATCAAACCTGGGACCACTTCTTATTTTACAGAGCAGGCCAACTTGCACCTACACCTCCAGTTTCACAACCACACCCTCAGCCTGCAAAAAGAACCAATAGGAAGGCCAATGTAATATTCCCAAATGGGAAAAGAAGGAATATAGTGAATAAACATGGAAATAGCAGTGAAGACCAATGCATAAATATAAAATACCAATATGGATCCTTTTTATTCATCATAACAACAGCACAACAGTGCAATACAATGAGGCACAAATCATACAACAGGAACCAACAAACCTATAATGAATAAACCCTCTCATAAATGAGGTGTTGCTACTATATATAATGTCGGAAAGCTGCTACAGCGTAGTCATAAAGAGCATAGCTGCAACAGGAGACATACAATAACACCAAATGGCTGATATATGCCTCAAGAGATACATAAAATAGAGATCTAGGCTATATAGCAACTTTCCAAGACAACCCAAGAGGGTTTCCGGAAAATACACCCAATAATACAATATGAGCTACAGCCCTAGGGCTGAAAGTATGCTACAATAAAATAACTAAAGAGTTATGGCTAAAGCTGATATGGAAATAAATATCTCTCCTCCAATGCATCCTCCAAATGGAAGGCTGACCCCTGCACTGAAGAAATCACTCCCCAAATCATCCATTGCAACTACCCCTACAACTCATCCCTATAATAATGTAGATCCAAACTAATACGGCGTTGTAGGGGATAAAAACATTGTGGCCTAGTACCAAATATATCAATTATGCTTAGGGGCCTTCCTTGCTAGCCTTCCAATGGAATAAAACCTTCCTCCACTTAAAATAAGCACTGAAGTGACCCAAATCCACTCTTCGCAACTTCTGCCCTGCAACACAACACAACCTCAACAGAAACTGCATTGTACCATAAGACTAAATCTTTGGCCTGATGCCAGAATGTGGAAATATAGTGCATATACTTCTCCTAAGTAGGCACTCGAAGTCACCCGAGGATGAAGGTGAGATTCCCGCTCGGGAACACCATGTGATAAACAGCACTGCAGTCTTAGCTAAATAGCTGAAGAGAGAAAATAGTCATATAAACCATATCAAAATAATAATCTAAAACTTATCTTCTATGGCTACCATCCCCTTCCTTATATAAGTGGTGAGCTTCCTCACCCTTGGCCCCACTCATTAAAGCTACTACTTACATGCATGGAGTCTCCTTCCAAAACTGCGTTGTCCCATAATGAATTCCACTCCTCCATGACAGCGCTGTTGATTTGGTCAAAGTTGACCCAGTCTACATGCTCCAACCCCTTTTCACACATAAGGGTGCTTTGTAAAGCCACTAAAGTGATATCCATTCACATTAGCAGTGATTTTATTCCTACTAAGGAGATTTATGGGTCCCCATACCCTCTTAATCACCAAATTAAGAAGAAAAAACAAAAATTAATATTCCAACTAGCTCATGGCTAATTGGGAATCTTACAGTCAATAAGGAAAACATCTATAAGGCCAAGGGCAAGAAAGAAAAGGTTTTGTAGTCAAGGCTAAGAGAAATTTGGAAAAAGGAGAGAGCTCCTCAGCGAATAAACCCAAATCTATGAAAATGGTGCCCCATGTTCCTCCTTTTCCTAATGTCTACACCAGAGCTCGAAGAGGAAAGTCTGAAAATATAGAGAAATATAAAGCATAGAGGATACCAAACATTCCAGAAGCAGATATTCAGCATAAGATGCAAAAAGAGTATCAGCCTACAAAATATGATGAAGAACTCCTCAAAGATGCTCGATATAATTCAGTAGTAAGAAGATGAAAGAAGAAGCTAAACCTGTTGTCGGTACCAAAAAGAGGCATACCAAAGACAGCAAAAATTTTAGGCTTAATTCCAAGGCTCTACACAATCCAAGCTTAATAAAAGAGGTCATTGATATACAAGGTAAATCTGAAGGGTCAAAGACAGAAAAAACCATGAAGAAAAACAAAAACAAAACCCCTTCAGATCAACACTCAAAGCCCTTAAAGAGAAGAAAGATACAAAAGGGTTCTAAGGAGGAGAAGACCATTGTCAAGGAAGAAGCCACAAGAACAACCAGATCTAGATCAGCTCCTGACAGCAAAATGGACTTCGATAAGCTTGTTGAAGCTGCAACCCACATGGAAGGAAGGAAAAAATGTTTTTTGATACAAATACCTTTTTTCTTATCAATCACAATTTTGAACAAGCAACTTGGATGTCAAGGAATATAAGTCTACTAGGATTTTCATAATTTTATGAGTGTTTTCAGAAAACAAATTGAGTGCTACTAGAAATTCCTGTAGCATTCCATTTTTTGTGCAATTACAAGTTTTTACCAGAATTTCTAGTAGCGCCTGTTTTAAATTAATTTTAACACTTGTCAGCAAATTTTCCAAGCCTGTTAAGGAATGATAAGAACCCATAACCAAAAGGATATAACAAGTGATGGTGAAAGGTGATTATGAGGTTTTTTGAGGTCTTATTAAATGGAGATACATGGTTATTTAAATACCAAAGACACATGGAGAAAAATCAGCAGAAAAAGGGGCAGCATGATAGCACACTCAGCATTTCAGCCTAGATTTCTTCTCTTCTTTCTTCTACATTTGTCCTTTCAGTTAGATTTTGATGGGATATGGTTGTAATGTCTTTTGACACATATGTAATGTTAGGAGTAATTTTTCCTTCTTTTTAGAAGAGATGGAGTTGGTGCCTCTCTTTCTATATATACCATTTGTAAATACCATTTCTAGGTTGGATGTTGGTCTACCTGAAGACCTAATATAATAAAACAAACCCTTTTTTTACTTCATGTTGGAGGATTTTGTGACTCAAGGACCATATAATTTATGGTGTCTTATTTATTTGTTGATTTCTTCTCAAATATGAATTGTAGCAACCAGTAAGGTGTGATTGAGAAACTGTTAAAGGATTTAACAGTAAATGTTGGAAATACTGAGGGGGAGGGGGGGGGGGTGAATCAGTATTCCTTTCAATTAGAGCATTATTTAATCTTCAATTACTATCAGTGTTTTTACAATGATAGCAGAAAACAAGAGGAACACAAATGCACACATTTTTTAAGGTGGAAACCCACTCCGGGACAAAACCCACCTAATGTGTATCTAATAATTCTTTAATATTCACTCCAATTGAAAATAAAGCTCCAACTTCCTAGAATCTAGAAAAGCATTCTTCTCTAGATCACACTGGATGGACGCTCCAATGCCTGAGATTCTTTAGTAGTCAACTGAACGGATGCCCCAACACCCAATGAGCTACAACTCACCCTAGCACCACCCTACCAGCCTATAGAAGAATAAAAGAAGAATGGACTCTCGTACCAGGGAAAATGGTCCACTTTACAATGATATAGAATGATGTAGAAGAAGAAGATATACTAGACCATAACCCCAAATTTTACACAACCACATAATTATGATCCTAGACCTCCCAACACTACCTCTTCAACCCTTGGTAGATAGATACTAGTACAATTTGTACAATAATGTATTTACAATGACAAAGTACAATGATACCTTTACAATGATTGTATGCAGTGCTGCCCACTTGAAGACTTCATATGATGAACTTCTTGCTGCTGTTATGCACCTTGGTTGCCGATATTTTCATGCTACCCTCTGCTGCACCTTGCTTTTCTTTTCTGCAGTAGAAAGTCTGGTCCTTTGTAATCCTTGACAACACATGATCTAGCTTTTTCTTGCCTCTTAGGAGATTGATATTGAATCTGGTGTATCTCTATTATTTCAAATCCTAAATATATGATTTTTAGTCTTGTAGTAGTCCTATGAGTCGTCTTTCCAATGCCATAGGTTTGACCCAATTTGGATTCTTCAAGAGAGATTTATACCCAATCTCTCACAATTCCCTAATTATGGATTGTTTCAGCAGAGTGCACTTGTACGACGTGCCACGTGTCACTGTTTCTTCATTTGGCTCTAAACTTGATAGATTAAAAAATAAAAATGTGCCCTATCTACCACTTTTTACGGAATTCCAATCTGATACTCAGAGAGAGAGTTATGATGATTTTACCAAGGTCACTTCTTTGAGATGAATTTCAGGAGCCTACAAAAACCCTGACTTCCACAGCTCATATCTCCAAAAATTTTGAGCACCTTGATCTGAAATTTTTACAGTAGCTTCCTCAAGATTTTGGCTTCGCCTCATAAAAATTTCAGGTTTTGAACCTTCTTAGAAAAAAATTTAGAGTGAAAATTCCACGATGACCTGTTTCAGATAACGAAATCCCTTGCATAAGGAGGAAATGAAGATCACAATTTATATAAATGCTTAAGTTGAGAGGGGCTTCAACAAGTGAACGTGGGAGGGATTTTAGGAACTTAAAAAATATTAATTATGACTTTTCAATGACCCATGCCCCAACCCCATGGGGTTTTATCCCACTAACTGGGGGTACAAACTTCAAACATGAATATCTCTCAAACCGTGAAGAATTACATGGTGTGCCATATATCAACGGAAACATATCGACAAGTAAAAACCATTAAAAGCATTATTGACCCATAATATATTAATTTGGTAGGTCAAAATTCACATGCAATATTGGGTTAGCCCCTGGTGCTGCTTGAGTTGACATCAATGACAAATGTTGATCAACAATCTCCCCCTTTGGCATTGATGGAAACACAAGTACTCCCCCTGCGATCATGACACCTCTTCCCACAACATTCTCTCCCCCTTTGACATCAATGGCAAAGGGTAACTCCCCCTGAAACACAACCATCCTGCAAACATGTACACGCTTCCACTCCCCCTGACACACAACCGTCCCGCAGACCTGTAATCTACTTCCACTCCTCCTTTATATTCTGAAAAAGGAAAATCTAATGAGAACTTGGGAGAATCCCAAGCTTCTGGCTTTAGAAATTTGCTGAATAATGAATATTTATCCACCGAGATTATCCTGATCACATACTAATTCGAATTCATATGCAACACATAATCTCTTCTACAATCAATCATCAATTTGCAGAAATAGAAACAGTCGCATGCGCACATAAACACAATATGTAATGGGGAAATCTTATAGCTGAAAACCCCTCAGCTATTTTGTATATTATATGGAGAGAACATGTAACATTACATAGCACAATACTCCTCACAAGTACTCAGTACTATCTCATGAAGTTACACACAAACTAGCTTGGTTTTGAACAAGTCACAGGTTCAAAACTCATCCACTAATTGCCTGCCTCTATTGCACAATCAAGGCTGGTCTAATGAGATATCCAAGGTTCGAATCTCCTTGGCTTGACAGCGCAATCCTCATGGGAAATTTCCTCCAAGTGTGGTGCAAATCTCATGCACAACTAATGTCACAACCGATAGCTATCTCAACCCTTTCACCTACCTCTTTCACTAGTCTTCACTGAACTGTCCATGCACTGTAGTGAACTGATGTGTTCTTGAGTTGAATAATGAGTTAATAATTAGTGAATTAAATAATATTTAATTCACTCCACTCATTACTAGTTGATTAGCTAGTTAAACTAATCACAACTAGTTCAACTAAGTTAAATCGAACACAACTCCACCAACTGTCTCATCAACTCCACCAAACTTCTGCCACTGAAGTCCTAACTGAAGTCAACCATGCATGAGCTCACTAAACCCCAAGGAATAGCGTAATTCCTTCTGTCAGATGCATGGGCCACATCCGTAGCTCCAACTGAAGTGCTCCAAGAGAATAAACTGAAGTTTAGAGTCCAAATATTATTAAGGGCTAATAATATTTGACTGACCTATTTTTAGACAGGCAGTATAAAAATAGACTTCGACCTGTATGTCTAAAAATAGAGGTCCATATATTTTTACCAACTCGACCAATCATCCAAGAATAGCATACTGCAACTCCTAGACCATGCTCCATATGTCTAAAAATAGACATAGTCTAAAAATAGACTTTGCGCCAAAAATAGCCTGCGGGCCCACTTAGTGAAGGCGACTTTATTTCACTAAGTTCCATCATCTTGTTGCATTTTCAACACTGGCAAAGATATTCCAATGGTGGTGAATATTTAATATATTATTCTTTTGGTGCTGCTTGGAATCTTGCTACTTGTCCAACTGCTTGCATAACATCTGGTCGGGAGGCTGTTACATATAAAAGACTACTAATCATAGATTTGTACAACCTTTGATCCACATCCTTAGATGAGTCGTCTATGCTCAATTTGCAACTTGTTACCATTGGAGTAAGGATGGGTTTGCAATCTTCCATTTTAAATTTCTTGAGAATTTCCTTGATGTACCTGGCTTGACATATAAATATTCCCTTATCTTGCTAAGATATTTGAAGCCCTAAGAAGTATGTCAGGTCACCAAGTAAAGACATCTCGAAATCACTTTGCACCTTTGTAGCAAACTTCTTAATTAGTCGATCATCATTGCTACCAATTATTGTATCATCCTATTTAGCAATTATACATGATTTAGTTGCTTCATCCAGAACATATATGTCATTTGGAGCTCGACTTTGTGTATCCACAATTTCACCATACACGCCTTTCCTAATTTCACATTTCGTGGAGTTGAATATTATTGTGTGTCCTTGATCACACATTTTTCCAACACTGAGCAGATTGTGATTCATATTTTCAACCAATAGAACATTCTTGGCTAGAGCATCTTTGCTTCCGAGAGTGACAGTACCTGATCCTATAACATTTGAAGATCCATCATTTCCAAAGGACACGGTTTTGTCCTTCTTCTCTTTCAGAGATACAAATTTATTTCTATCTCCAGTCATATGCGTTGAGCAACTGCTATCAACATACCACACATCTTTGTTCTTTTGAACCTTGAAAGTGAGAGAAAAATTATCATTCTTCTTCTTCTTCCATGTTCGTTCCTTCTGTGGCTTCGAAGACTCTTCTGGAGGATTTTCAAGTCTACAGTCTTTGGCTATGTGTCCAAAGTTTCGACATTTGTAACATTCAATATTATTTCTTAAATGTTCAAATCTATTGATTTTTCGTTGAGCCCTAGGAGGTTCATATTTGACAGATCTCCTGGAATTGTATTCATTCCTAGGGTATGTGCGACATTCTACAACTTTATGACCAAATTTTCCACATGAATAATAGTAGCCATAAAAAATATGTTGGTACCTGGATGGAAATTTTCGTCGAGGAATTGTCTTCCAAGGCTGTTCTTGCGAATCTTGTCCAATGAAGTCTACATGCATGTCAGATCTCATAGGTTCATTGTATTTTGTTGTAGAAGGTCCTGCTTCTTCTTCTTTGTAACTGATGCCAGTTTTGTCATTGTAAGATCGTTGATTTTTGATGAGTTCTTCCAATGTCCTTGAGTTGTTGGCATAGTTTTGGATAGTTTTTCCTTTCTTCACTTCCTCACGCAGCGAGACTACTTCGGCTTCTAATTCTTCCCTTTCTTGGTTGCTTTCTTCCAACTTCTTTTGAAGTGAATCTTCAATGCATTTGTGTTCTTCAACTTCAATTTTGAGACCTTGAACTTGTTCTTCAAGAGTTTTGGAATAGATCTTCTCCACCTTGAGATCTTTTATAAGCTTGATTGCTTCCTCATAAAATTATTCTATGGTCCATCATTATTCTTCGTTGTTTGATACCTCTTGTTTATTTTTCTTGGGTTTATTATGCTTGGCCATAAACAATACTCTCTCATTGGCTTCTTCTTCACTGTCATTGTCTTCATCGGATGATGAGCTATCTTCTTTAGAGAGAAAGTTCCTTTTGGATCCTTGCTTGTTGAATTTCTTAAAGCCTTTCTTTCCTTTTGAGTTGCCATTACTTCTGTTTGGACATTTTGCTGCAAAATTCCCAACCTCATTACAGCTAAAACATATCAATGGAAGTTTACTTTTGAATTTTCCCTTACTAATTTTTAGTTTTCTCGTGAAGCAAGCATATTCTTCATCTGAAATACCTTCTTAATCATCTCCCTTTTCTTCACACTTGCAGGTGCATGTCTTTTCAATTGAAGGTTGTTTATCCTTATTAGTTTTCTTAGATGAAGCGAACGCAATTTCTAGATACAAAGTACCCTCTTCTTCATCAAGTCTCATTTCATATGCTATGAGAACTCCATGTAATTCCTCTTTGCTGAGTTTGTCCAGATTTGCACTGTATTATAAGATCAATAACTTTGGGTTGAATCTCCCTGGTAACGTTTTAAGAATATTTCGTAAAATAGTCTTCTCGTCAACTGGCTCTCCCAATCCTTCCAGAGTATTGGTTATTTCATCAACGTATTGGAAGTATGCAGCAATGTTGCAATCTTCTTTCATTCTAAGTTGCTCAAATTTTGCTCTATATATTTGAAGCTTTGCTTCTTTGACATTTGAGTCACCTGCATATATATTCTCAAGATTGTCCCATACATTTTTTGGCAGTTTTACAACCCAACACCTTATGATAAGCAGATTCAATAAATCCACTGATAATAATATTCTATGCTTTTGCATCATTTACCAAATGATTCTTACCTTGTTCATACGTAGTTGATGTAAATCCATTTTGAATAGTGTCCCATACTTCGTAACCTTGCGCCAAGAGATAGACCTCCATTCTTCCTTTCTAGAGTGCATAATTATTTTCATTGAATAGAGGTACACCATTCTTGGTATGCTCCATGACCTCCTTCCAGATGTTAAACTGCTATTGAAGGAACCAAGCTCTGAAACCAATTGTTGGAAATACTGAGAGGGGGGGGTGAATCGGTATTCCTTTCAACTAGAGAATTAGTTAATCTTCAATTATTATCAGTGTTTGAACAATGATAGCAGAAAACAAGAGGAACACAAATGCACACAGTTTTTAAGGTGGAAACCCACTCCGGGACAAAAACCACCTAATGTTTATCTAATAATTCTTTAATATTCAACTCCAATTGAAAATAAAGCTCCAACTTCCTAGAATCTAGAAAAGCATTCTTCTCCAACTCCCACTGGATGGACGCTCCAATGCCCGAGATTCTTTAGTAGTCAACTGAATGGATTCCCCAACACCCAATGAGCTACAACTCACCCTAGCACCACCCTACCAGCCTATAGAAGAATAAAAGAAGAATGGACTCCCGTATCAAGGAAAATGGTCCACTTTACAATGATATAGAATGATGTAGAAGAAGAAGATATACTAGACCATAACCCAAAATTTGACACAACCACCTAATGATGATCCTAGACCTCCCAACACTGCCTCT
Organism: Pinus albicaulis; assembly: GCA_034641835.2. Lineage (NCBI taxonomy): Eukaryota > Viridiplantae > Streptophyta > Pinopsida > Pinales > Pinaceae > Pinus > Pinus albicaulis. Next base: position 796,428,832 of record CM076582.1, on the reverse strand, counting down.
TCAACCCTTGGTAGATAGATACTAGTACAATTTGTACAATAATGTATTTACAATGACCAAGTACAATGATTGTATCAATGCTGCCCACTTGAAGACTTCATATGATGAAATTATTGCTACCGTTATACACCTTGGTTTCTTCTCTTGTCATGCTACCCTCTGTTTCACCTTGCTTTGCCTTTCTGTCATAGAAAGTATGGTCCTTTGTAATTCTTGACAACACATGATCTAGATTTTTCTTGCCTTCTAAGAGCTCGATATTGAATCTGGTGTATCTCTGTTATTTCAGATCCTTAATATCTGATTTTTAGTCCTGTAGTAGACCTCTGAGTCTTCTTTCCAATGCCACAGGTCTGACCCAATTTGGATTCTTCAAGAGAGATTTATACCCAATCTCTCACAATGCCCTAATTATGGACTGTTTCAGCAGAGCGCAATTGTCTGGCATGCCACGTGTCATTTTTTATTCATTTGGCTCTAAAATTGATAGAGAAAAAACCAAAGATTGTGCAATATCTTCCACTTTTTACAGAATTCCAATCCGATACTCAGAGAGAGATTTATGATGATTTTACCAAGGTCACTTATTTGAGATGAATTTTAAGAGCTTGCAAAAACCCTAACTTCCACAAATCATATCTCAAAAAATATTGTGCACCTTGATCTAAAATTTTTATAGCAACTTCCTCAGGATTTTTTCTTCACCTCATAAAAATTTCAGCTTCTGAACCTTCGTAGAAAAAACGTTAGAGTGAAAATCCCACAATGACCTGTTTCAGATAGCGAAATCCCTTGCATAAGGAGGAAATGAAGATCACAATTTATATAAATGCTTAAGTTGAGAGGGGCTTCAACAAGTGAACGTGGGAGGGATTTTAGGAGCTTAAAAAATATTAATTATGAATTTTCAATGACCCATGCCCCAACCCCATGGGGTTTTAGCCCACTAACTAGGGTACAAACTTCAAACATGAATATCTCTCAAACCGTGAAGAATTACATGGCGTGCCATATATCAACGGAAACATCTCGACAAGTAGAAACCATAAAAATCATTATTGACCCAGAATATATTAATTTGGTAGGTCAAAATTCCCATGCAATATTGGGTTAGCCCCTGGTGCTGCTTGGGTTGACATCAATGACAACCGCTGATCAATACTAAATTATCTACTTTCAGTTTTCTGCAAATTATATATGTGTTATAGAAAATGTCAGTGAAGATTTCATAAAGAATTTGTGGAATACTTTATACATGCAATCTATTTTCTGAATGTTGTTTACTTTTCATAAACATAGTTTGTGTAAAGAGCCATCATCATAGTTGTGTGACTTATTTAGGATAGGAATATTTCCTAGAATAGGTACCAGCTATCCATCTTCTCCATTTGTTACGCTCTTCTCTCTATACTACCAATTTAACCATACAATTTATACTTGCCACAGCTTGCCATATTCATGAAAGTATTAAGGAATATAAAAATCATTTCAAAATCTTTGAGAAGCCTTCCCACCACTCAAAAAACCCTTTAAAATTTTAAAATAACTATGATGTGTAAGGCTTACTCCTTATGCAGTCAAGGAGTGACTCCTTGCGCTAACAGGTGGTGTAAAACCGACAATTAGAAAAGGTTCTCAATGTTGCAAGACAACAAATATATCATCTCCAAGTTGAAAACCAACGATTGTCTTCCATGGATTCGCACTTGAAATTGACTCAAGCAATGATATATAGTGAAATATAGGCATTGGGAGACACCATGAGGCAGCTTTATGAATAGATGATCACTTTTCATACGGAAATAGTGCCCTTACATGACATGCAGAAGAGGTCATGATAAAATGTAAAATCTCTTAAAACAATTCATGCAGCCATTAACATGATTTGAGAATGGGGCACCATTTACAAGAATGCACCAATAGAATTGGCCAAGAAAACATATAGAAATTAATATACATTTTCTACTACTGATGAAATTGAACTGAATTCAAGAGATTACAAATTTCCTCTACTATTCTGTAGAATGAAAATCACAATTTAGAAAAAAATAAAATGGCATGAAACCATCAAAACCACAAGAACACAATGATTTACAAGGGAACCCAACTGGGAAAAACCCCTCTGCTGCTTTTCGTCAATCAAATGAGAATGAGAAACTATTATAACTTTTTTCTTCAATCCTAAAGCACACCCTACATTGTAAACATGTTTTCTTGTTGATTATCCTGCTCTTGCTAGTACTTAGCCAATTCAAGGCCCCAACTTTCTCCTATTTCCTTGCACGGTCATTGAGGAAATTAACTCCTTAACTATAGGAACTTCCTCATATTTTCTTGCGTAATTCCCAAGGGATGATTCACATGCTCAATAGCCAAGCTTGTACAATCAACTATTATATAAGTGATGATTACAATGTGTCTTTTCCTCCACTCCAGCTAGGCAATTCGAATTCCATGCATGTATGAGCTAATTTTAGTTGATTGACTGGTTTAACTGAGATATCAATGAGTTAACAACAATTCTACTACTCAACTGACGTACACTCAACTGACCTTCAACTGACTCAATTAATGACTTAAGCTTAGTTAATTGAGTTCAACTAAAAATAATTGAATTAGATTGCTAAATTTTAGAAATCACTACATACACAACTCTAATCCAAGCCTTTAACTCGAATTTACTAAGTTAACTAGTAGACAAGGCCATGTCACTCTAGCTAACTGAAATCCAAGTCATCCTACTAATGTGGAAAATTCGAATTACTCAATTTGACTAAGGCACATGTCAAATTGAGCCTTTCTTGCTACAATTTCTAACACTCCCTCTTAGAAATAAAAGGATTTTGCACCTGATATGAATTTATGTAGGAACGCAACATAATACAAATATAAACATGGAAACTGAGATGCAGTATAAATATAGCTTCATTTCATTAATATTAAATACTGCAATATGCTTACATACAGAATGGAAATAAACTATCTCGGGCGATGGTAGCTTATCTCTGAGAAGATATGTGGAGGTTACATGCCTCTGAACTATTTTCCCATGGAGCTCAAAGGCCTATTTAATATTTACAAACAATGGAAAGTCCTAAACATCCAAAAACCTAACCCTAGGAGATGAAGCGCCAAACTTATGGGCCCCATTTGGGTAAATTGGTACATAAACTTCCCGGGGATGTAACTTTGGCATACGATCTTCGTTTGATGTGCACAATACCTCATTAGAAATATCTATCTGAGGACTACAACTTTTGAGTAGCAAAAATTAGTCACAAACCCATTTTTTCAACGACTTTGGAAGTTCAAGACTCGAAAAACTGCCAAAAATAGTAAATTGTGCTACAATTAAGGAAACTAAAAAACTGAAAGAAACAATGCGGGTGGTCCAATTGGAAGAGTAGGGTGGCCACCAATATCCACCTGGATCAGCACCACCCCTATCATGCACCCGTGGAACTCGAATTTTCCTCTAGATAATGCCTTTTTCAAGATATATGTGTCATGCTCCTTAGTTGGAATGTATTGTAGCATCATAATTCTCATTTGCACACAATCTCACAATTGATGGTACCTAATATCAATGTGCTTGGACTTGTCATGAAATACTGGATTCTCATATAGTTTTATACAACTCTGATTATCACAATAAATCATTGTCGAATCCATCTCCGAACTGAAAATACCCAAAACTATTTTCCTCATCCATATGGACTCACATGTTGCTTGAATTGCAGCCATGTATTCAGCCTCTGTTGATTTGAGTGCCACAGAGCTATGTTTCCTATTATACCAGAAAATAGTTGCAAACCCAACGCTGAAGACAGTAGCTAAAGTAATTTTTCTTCTTGATGGACTCCCTTCCCAATCTGCATCAGTGAAGCCTTGGAGCTTCACTCCCTATGTCCTTTTGTACCATAACCCATACTCAGTTGTGCCTCTAAGGTATCTTAATGCATGCTTTGTTACCTTCCAATACAACTTGGTAGGCATCACCATGGCTTGACTTAACTGATTAAAGGCATAGCATATGTCGGGCCTTGTGTTCACCAAATACATCAAGGATCCCACAAGTTGTCTGTAGATGGTAGAATCTACTACCTCTCTTGAATAACCATGCTCCTTCCTCCATTTTATAGCTAGAGGTGTGTATATACGCTCGCAGTTCTCCATGTGAAATCTATGAATATTTTAGAGGAATCCCCTAACTCACAAACATCTCCCCATCACCCTGCCATACTTTCATCACAAGGAAGTAATGCATCAAGCCCATGTCCTTCATCTAAAATTATCTTAAAAGGTCCTCCTTGCAAGAGTGAATCAACTCCTCATCCCTTGTAAGTATCAATTCATCAACATAAAAAACCAAGATAAGCAACTTTCCATCTACCACAATGTGATAGAGATTGGCATCTGCTTCACTTTTGGTGAAGCCCAATCCACTAAGATATGTGTTGATCCAAGTGAAGCATGCTTGGGGCGCCTATTTGAGACCATAAAGGGCTCTCTTGAGTCTACACACATGTGTCTCCTTGTCATATGTCTCAAATCCGTCTAGTTTCTCTATGTAAATTTATTCCTCAACAACACCATTGAGAAAGGTAGTCTTCACATCCATCTGGTGGATCTTCCACCCCATTTGTGCATCTAATGCTAGAATGGTTCTGATTGAGTAATATCTTACCACCGGTGCAAATTTTTCCTCATAGTCCACTCCCTTTACCTAAGAGAAGCCTTAGGCCAAAAATCAAGCCTTGTACTTCTTTATTCTCCCATCATCTACATGCTTCACTTTGTAGATCCATCTGGAACCAACCACTGACTTGTTCTCTAGTCTCGACACCACCTCCCATACACTATTCTTCATGATGGATTCATACTCCTCCACCATTGCATCAACCCACACTGGTTGTGAAATTTCTTCCTCAAATGAAGAAGGATCAGAATCAATGAGTTCAATCATGAGAGCCATATACCCAGTGTACCTGTTTGGTGACCTGCTCTACCTGCGGTGAGATGTAGGAGCTCCCACATGCTCTCATGCATCTTGCACCTATCAGATTCTATAATTCTCTTTCTCCCTTCTCTGGAATATTTTGGTTGAGTGGGTGCCTCCATTTGTTCTCTTATATGCTCCTCCGCTTGTGGATGCTCCAAAACATCCTAAGGCTCTTTCCGAGGCTCATCCTTAGGTGGGGTGTTCAAATCTTGGTCTGAGAGCATCTCATAGCCTTCTCCTCATCAAATTTTACATATCTCCTCACTATTGTTACCCTAAGTGAGGTAATATACACCCTATAGTTATGTGGAGTCTCTATGTATCCTACAAAGACTCCCATCTTTGTTGTAGGCTCAAGTTTCTTCCTGCTATCCTTGGAGACATGTCAATATACAGTAGCTCTAAAAAATTTTAATATTCCAAAATTTATTGGAATATTAAAGTTATGTCTTGTCACTTAGATGGATGAGTAAGTGGGTAGGGAGACCCATAAATCTCTTTATTATGAATAAAACCACTTCTCATGAGAAAGTGGATCATCTTTTCAGCTTAATAAAGCACCCTAAGGTGTGAACAGGGGCTAGAGCACCTTGACTGGGTCAAATTTGACTAAATCAGCAGCGTTGTCATGGAAGAGTGAACATTAATGGAGCGACAAATCAGTTTTAGATGGAGACACATTGCATGGAAGTAGTGTCATTAATGGATGGGGCTTAGGGTTTGGAAGCTCATATCTTATAAAAGGAAGAGGATGGAAGCCATATTATTCATCTTGATGCTTTGGTATTTTGATATATGGTTTGTTTAGACATATATCTTTATTCAGCTGTTTAGCTAAGATTGCATGTGTTGTTTAGCACTGGGTGTTCCTGATCAGGAATCCCACCTCTTCCATTGAGAATCTCTTGGAGGAGTTTTCACTATATTTCCACTATCAGGAATTTGGCCAAGCTTCAGTCTCATGTACAACGCAGTTCTGTTTAGAGTTGGGTTGTGTTGCAGGGGTGTAGCAGTGGAGGAGAGAGATCTCCATTTTCTGAGCTAGTTTTCCATTGGAGGGATCATCCTTTCATCCAGAAGCTTGTGAGGAAGTCTCAGGGCTTCATTACATATTTTTTCATCAGGCCAAGTACTAGTCATTATCTACAGCACAGTTTCTCTCAAGGACTATGTTATTTTGGAGAGCAGCTGCAATAGTGGGTTTATTGCCATATTTTGAGTGTTTGGGTTTCCTGTGTGGGGATCATCCCTTAATTTATGAGATCTATTGGACAAGGATCAGCCATCTTGTATATCAGATCAGCCATCTCCCATCAATGATTCAGTTGCAGAGATTATTCAGCCCTAGGGCCAAATTTGTTATATTTTGTATAGTGTGTATTTTCGAAAACCTTTTCTGGGTTGTCCTGGAATTCTGTTTTGGAGCATGGATCTATAGCCTTAGAATTTTTGGAGCATTATATCAGCAGAAATATATTTTTATATCTTTTGGCTACTCTTATCTATTAGACGGTGTAGTTTTCTGGATTCGTGTATTTCATGTATTAACAGCATTTTAGATCTAGGTGTATGCTTTCATGGGAGGCATGTTTGCCCAGCTTGACTGATATTTTCCTCAAGATATTGTACCTATTTTTATATTATATTCATAATGGAATGGATCTATTGTTTTCTCATGCTTTGATCTATTATATTTCTGCATATTTCCAGTTTTATGCACTTTATTCCTGCTTTTCCCATTTGGGAATATTACAGTGGTATCATAGCATAATCTTGGCTCAACCTGTGTACTTAAGCCATTATGTCATCTAAGGAGGCTTCTCATAGGAAGGAGAAGATATGCAGAAGAGATGAAGGCAAAACCCCATTTTTCAAGAAGGAAGGAGTTCTCAAAACTTCTTCTTCAAACTATGCAGTGCATTAGCAGAGACATCAAAGAGATGAGAATGGAGAGATGTAGAGATTCTCCAAGAGGGCTTGTACATGAAGAAAGCTCCATATTTTCACATTATGGGTGTGAGAATTCAGCTACACCATCAGATCTACAACGTGGTACCATGCCTAGGGTCATAGAGATGGAGGAAGGAGATGTACCAAAGGAGGAGACTCTTGGTGACTATCTTCAAGAGTATGAATCTCAAACTCAGAGATTTAGAGATCATCTAAACTTCTAAGGGTTTTTCAAGATCAAGGAGGATAGAAGACCTAGCAACCATGATATAAGCACAAGGTGCAAGTAGCATAATGTGGGTAGATTCTTTCTATCTACTTTTGATGGATCACCTAAATGTTCAGCTAGGGCTTGGGTGGAGGAGCTAGACACCTATTTGCAGCGACACAAAGTTTTAGAAGAGGAGGCCATTAGAGTAGCAACGCTACATCTTGAAGGTAAGGCTTATACATGGTGGTTATTTGAATCCTTTTCATTGAATAATGCAAATATATCTACTTATAAAAAGTTCACTAGGAGGATAGTGAAAATATTTGATCAAAAATATTCTGAAACTTCCTTGGGTGAGCTAGCCAAACCCAACAAATCAAAACTTTTGCATGAGTTGGAATGATCCATGAAACCAAATCCATCTCAGAACATTGTTGAGGGGGTTAAAGATCTGCCACATTATTTACCAAGGGAAAAGGCCCCATTTTAGCAAGAACTTTCTTCTCAAGAAGAAGACTTGAGGATTCCTCCTTCAAGAGGAGATCAAGAAAAAGGATTTCTCAATACTGAGTTATTCTCCAATGATGAGGAGAAGGAAGAAGAAGAGATGGAAAGAGCCTCCAATGTTGTACAAGAAAAAGGAGATCCACAACCATTTGGAGATGGAAGTGAAGCAATTTCTTCAATTAGAGGAGCTTTTGTATCTTTGCAAGAAGTTCCAAAGGATCTTACATATGAAGATCATGAGCAGCATGTGTCTATGTTGATAGGCAATGAGACAAAACAAGGGAGGAAGTGTGCTCCAATATTTACCATAGTTTTTGGTACATACACCATAATAGATCATTCCCTTGTGATCAAAAATTTTGACACCAATGAGATGTTGGGTGTGCAACAATTGATTACATTGGGGAAGGATGCCTTATATTGTGAGATCTTGTAGGAGGTAGGAGAACATGAGAAGGGTGGCCAGCATCAAGTGATTGGGAACATACACACCCATTCTTTTCAGGAGGTTTATGCATAAAAGTAGGAGGATGATTTTCGTAGTGAGGGTAGGGACAAATCAGTCCACTCACATATACAGCTTGCTCTAGGCCTTGATGTTTCATTACATGGAGGCATTCCACTAGGGAGACCCCCTGATTGGAAGATGAAGAAATATTTCTCTCAACATGGTACAACATTGATATATTTGGCTAAGGAAGGAGCCTTGGGAGGAGCTATCACAACGCAGAGAACCTTTGATGGGTTCAAAGGAGAGGTGAGAAATTTTCTGATATGGACATTGCCATCTCCCACTCAGCTATTTGCGCTAAAAAATGATGATTCAAAAATCTATGATGGCATGAGCATGGTCTCAAAGGACTACTCCATAGCCTTGGAGCAGCAAATGATACTTCCACACATCAGGAAGATTTCTGAATATGATCAGAGGCTATTGACACTCTTGTATTCATTGGCCAAACTGGAAGTTTTGGGTGGGAAATACCTTCCAAGAGGGGATGACCTCCATATACTTCATTCTTGTCTTAGGCAAGATCAGTTGTAAGGGAGGTAGAAAATGTGGGGTAGAAATACTCCAACATGTGGCTTTGGCATTAGGCATGTCAAAGAGGAGAACTATGATATGACAGGTGCTTCATTTCAGATTTCTACAATGCTCTCATTGTTGGGAAGCCTAGATCCCTATTGGGAGTCCCAACTATTGGTGGAATATTCCAAGAACCTCTTCACATGTAAGGTTCTTGATGGGAAAGTGGTAGATGGGAGGTATAGAGTGGTTGATGGAGTCATCTATTTCCATGATCAGATCTACTTGACTAGAGACTCCAAGCTCAAGAAGGAGATTCTACATGCAACATATGAGGCACTCTCCTCAGGACATGTGGACTTCATTGAGCCTTATCACACCATCATGGAGGGATTCTATTGGGAGGATATCAAAGGAGATGTGCACCAACATATCAAGACATATGTAGCTTGTTTGATGTATGAGGAGGAGAGCAACCACCTTGCAAGGTTGTTTCAATCACTTCCCCTAATGATGGAGAGATGGGAAGGTTCATCTCACCAACTTGTCTAAAACATATGGTAAAGATTATTTTTTGATGCTTATTTATAAACTAACAATGTATGTACATTCCTTTACCATACATTTGCAGCACATTGCTCAACAAGAGAGCAAACCTCTCTTTTTATTCCATGGTCCTTTTGGGAGTACATGCAGTGATGGGATTGATGACTTTCTAGAGGACTTTGGGAAAGATATGTTTTGCTTGGTTCATATTCATCCAACACCTAATGTCCTCTACTATTTTGAAGATTTTGAGAATCTTATGGCAGCAAGAAAGTGGTTGGATGGCGACTCTTCACATCATGTTTTGAGACAACAAGGAGAATAATAGCGTTGGTCTCACTTGAAGGACTATTGTCACCATCCAATATGTCATATGAAACTTAGTCCATGTTTCTTTTGGAGCCCATATGGTGATAACACTCCATTCACTATATACATGAAGGATTGGGAAGAAGGCTCCCTAGAACCAATGAGTGGAATCATGAGATTCCAAGTATATTTTGGCTTCATGAGGACTATATTATTGCAGCCCAAGATCAGCAGCTCCAAATTTATCATAAATGGAGAGAGAGACAGCGTAATTTGAAGAATCTTATCTCTCATTTTCAGCCATGCAGCCCCTACACATTGCATAAGCAGGGTATTGGTGATTGTTTCTATGAGCTACCAAGGATGGCTCACTTTGTTTGGATGATAGCATAGAGAATGGAGTTTCACATGGGGATTGAGGCACCCAACCTTTACCATCTCTCATGCCTTAAGGAGACAAATGGAAAACATATAACTTTTTCTATATATCTCCCACTTCTTCATGATGAGAGCTATTTGTTTTATTTACCAAAGGCTACTTTGTATACTCGGGAGGAGACATATCCATTGGAGGTTTTGCAATATCCTTACAGTTGCTTTAGGACAAGCAACATTTTGGAGGGGAGGACTGTAATATTCCAAAATTTATTGGAATATTAAAGTTATGTTTTGTCACTTAGATGGATGAGTAAGTGGGTAGGGAAACCCATAAATCTATTTATTATGAATAAAACCACTTCTCATGAGAAAGTGGATCATCTTTTCAGCTTAATAAAGAACCCTAAGGTGTGAACAGGGGCTGGAGCACCTTGGCTGGGTCAAATTTGACCAAATCAACAATGATGTCATGGAAGAGTGGACATTAATGGAGGGATAGCGTAGTTTTAGATGGAGACACATTGCATGGAAGTAGTGTCATTAATGGATGGGGCTTAGGGTTTGGAAGCTCATATCTTATAAAAGGAAGAGGATGGAAGCCATATTATTCATTTTTATGCTTTGATATTTTGATATATGGTTTGTTTAGACATATAGCTTTCTTCAACTCTTTAGCTAAGATTGCATGTGTTGTTTAGCACTGGATGTTCCTGATCAGGAATCCCACCTCTTCCATTGAGAAGCTCTTGGAGAAGTTTGCACTATATTTCCACTATCATGCATTTGGCCAAGCTTCAGTCTCATGTACAACACAATTATGTTTAGAGTTGGGTTGTGTTGCAGGGGTATAGCAGTGGAGAAGAGAGATCTCCATTTTCGGAGCTATTTTTCCATTGGAGGGATCATCCTTTCATCCGGAAGCTTTTGAGGAAGTTCTCAGGGCTTCATTACATATTTTGGCATCAGGCCAAGTAGTATTCATTAGCTACAACATAGCTTCTCTCAAGGACTATGTTATTTCGGAGAGCAGCTGCAGTAGTGGGTTTATTGCCCTATTTGGAGTGTTTGGGTTTTCTGTGTGGGGATCAGCCCTTCATTTACGAGATCTGTTGGAGGAGGATCATCCATATTGTATATCATATCAGCCATCTCCCATAAGTGATTCAGTTGCAGATATTATTCAGCCCTAGGGCCAAATCTATTATATTTTGTATAGTGTGTATTTCCAGAAACCTTTTTTGGGTTGTCGTGGAATTTTGTTTTGGAGCATGGATCTCTAGCCTTAGAATTTTTGGAGCATTATATCAACAGCAATATATTTTTATATCTTTCAGTTTTTATTCTCTCTTAGACAATGCAGTATTCTGCATTCCTGTATTTCATGTATTAACAGTATTTTAGATCTAGGTGTATGCTTTCATGGGAGGCTTGTTGCCCAACTTGAGTGATCTTTTCCTCAAGATCTTGTACCTATTTTGCTGTTATATTAATAATGGAATGGATCTATTGTTGTCTCATGATTTTATCTATTATATTTATGTATATTTCCAGTTTTATGCACTCTATTCCTGCTTTTCCCATTTGGGAATATTACAAAATTCGAAAATGAGATACATCTAGCTTTTGGCCAGAGAAATCGACTTCGGTGTGATCATGCCAAGTATTCTATGAGGGCTCCTTTTCTGCAAATAAGCTGTGGCGTTGCAATATTCTTCCCATAGATGTAATGGCAACCCTTGATCGATCATGCAACATGGATCTTGTTGCTCCCACTATACTCATGTTCTTCCTTTCAGCCAACCCATTTTGTTATGGGTTATGGGGCACTATCAGTTCTATTATAATACCCTCTTTGGCACAAAATTCCTTAAAGGTGTTTGAAAAAAATTCTACTCCATTATCACTTCTCAAGGCTTTCAATTTATAACCAGTCTCCTTTTCAACCAATTCTTTGAATTCAACAAATTTTGACAAAACTGCATCTTTCTTCTGCATGAAGAAGATCCAATATTTTCAAGAGAATTCATCAACAAAAATCACATAATACCTATGTTTTTTTGTAGAGGATGTAGAAAATGGAGCACATACATCACATTAGACTTGCTCCAAGATTGCTCTAACTTTGTTATCTTGGCCCTAGAAGGTGGATTTGACATATTTCCTCAATGTGCATCCCATGCATACATCATGTTGGTTAAGGGTGTGTTCCAAGAGAATGATGGTAATCTATTATATGATTTTTAAGGCTCCGTGGTGTAAGTGTCTCATGCACTTGTGCTAGAGTTCTCCAACATCGGAACTCTACACCTTTTCTTCCTTTCTACTTAGTGCAACGCAAGCTTCCACCTCAAGTTTTTAGATATTTTTCACTCTAAATCCAATCTATTTCACTTTATCGATAGCTACATGTCTCAGAAATTATTTCCCCTTACTGAAAACAGCATCATATCCTCTATCCTCCAATACACCTACAGATATCAAGTTCTTCTTCATCCTAGGTACATACATGGCATCTTTCAAATGAAAATGGGAGCTTGACTCCCTCTTAAAAGTTACGGTTCCATTTCCTTTTGTACTGTATCGCCCATCATCCCCAAGTTCTATGTGCATATGGAGATCCTTCTCCTCTAGGCTACTAAATAATTCTTTGCATCTTGTCATATGGAACGAAGCACCTAAATATAGGTACCACACACTCCCCATTACAATGTTGGTCATGCATTCAATTAGGGTGAAGTCTAATTCAAATTGTGAGGCAAGTTCTTCACCTTTTTCTCCACTTGAAGGCTTCTTGTTACACTTCTTATGCAGACACTTTGTTGCATAATGCCCATATTCATGGCAGTGAAAACATTTTATCTTACTTAGGTCCTTCTTTTGGCCATTGTTCTGGATGGACTTTGGCTTGCTTTGGGCCTTATTTCCATTTTCTTTATTTCCCTTCCCAACCAAGGAAAATTTGTATTCCTCCTCAGATTTGGATGTTACTCTGTCTCTAATGTTCCTTCGAATTTATTCCTACACCAAATCAAACCAAAGTCTCTCCCAATTTGGCACTTTGTCTGTAGAAAATATCTAACATGGCTATAATACCATGTAGAAATTATATCAATGGACTCAATCTGATCATGTAATGTAATAAAACAACATACTAAATCCTTCTACTATATTTGCAAAATATAAAACACAATTTCTCAATCACATGCAAGTAAGATCAAGGAAATTATCAATCACACAACACAAGATGTTATTGGAGAAAGAACCTGCTCAAAACCCCTCTATCGTATATTGTACATAGTCAAATAATCATGAAAAAATACAATGCTTTCTCACACTGAGAAAATCTTGCGCTATCCTGGCTATCTCACTCTGATCCTACTCAAAACTGTCTAGCAATTCTTAGGCAAAATTTACCGACACTTAGCCAATTCTCAACCCTTCCTTAGCCCGGCCTTGTTCATGCAATACCTAGGTAATTAATCCCCATTAAATAGGATAATTATCCTTCCTTGACTGCGCAATCCATATGGAGCCTTCCTCTAACATTATAACTGCACCTGGGCAATTCGCAAAAAATACAACTGATAGTTTACTTGTCTTAAACCTTTGTCTCAATTGTGTCTCCATCAGAATTGACATGCATTCAACTATTAATAGTGAATCATCAGTTACTTGGTAGATCAGTACTTGTGAATTAAATCTATTTTAATTCACTTGATCTTCCACTAGCTCATCAAACAGTTAGAACTAGTTAAATTGATTTTAACTCAATTAATGTGAGTTAATTGATCCCACTCACACCAGACTAGTGCTACAACTGCAACTGGACCCTCTTAATAATAGAATCACTCTACATGCCTATCTTTTGACCCTCAACTCGAAATTCTTGAGCTAACTAAGTCTATCACACATAGTTAACTATTACAAGTTTTTATGAGATAAGATTACAATTAATTTTCCAATTTATTTAAAAATTGGTTTGCACGCCAATGTGTCACTAGGATCCATCACTTTGTGACCTGTGATGCCACACCAGTGTGTGTGTTGTTTCTAGATGCCAATTTCATTGTTTATTGTTGCAAATTTCAACACTCCCTCTCAACAAGAAAGGAATCAATTTGTCTTGATCTGGTACCTTTTGAATGTTCTACATGCAACACTGCTCTAGTGTTGTTCGCACATGCAACTCTCCTACAACTGAATAGCCTCCAAAAATTTGAATCAGTATAATGCATCTGTCATCGAAGTCTTCTGACTATTGCTAGCTACTGCACATGTCTACTGGACTCCCTACGTTGTTGCTGATATCTACATCCTTGCACTCTACACTTCTTCCACCTCTTTTCTGCGCTCCAGTATCTGACATCTGTTACTCTAATTTTTGTCCTCCTATCATCTGACTGCATCAATATCACCGATCCTTCCTGCTACTGTTGTACTGTGGGCTCCTCATAGCCAAGATCGATCCATGAGACACACCATCTCAATGGACCCTGCCCAAATTTCTTCTTGGGATCATATTTGCACATCACACCACCTCACACCTGGAGGTATAGTTGCATGTACTCCCTCTGCCCATTTGGCTCGAAATTTCCCCCTACTGGAGGTCTCTGATTGAGTGGACTCTTCCACTCGGTGTCCTCTCTTCTTTTGCAATTGTGGCTGCTCCACAACCTTCTGAGACTAATTTTAAGGCTACATGTTGAGAGATAATTGCTCCCTCTCAACCACCAAGTCATTAAGCACTTTTTTTCTCCTCAAATCTTTGCATGCATCCTCAACCTCGAGAGCATACAGGTTCTTGACTCTAGAACCAATATGCTTCACCTATACCATGGCTATGTGTTTAAGGAAAAAATTTCCTTTTCTAAACATCACTTCATAACCACAGTATTCCAATACTGCTACAGAGACAAGATTCTTCTTTAGGCCTGGAACATACAAAACATCTGCTAGTCTGAGATGGGAGCCATTCTCTCTCTGAATGGTAACTGTACCTATGCCGGTCATGCTATACCTCCCGTCATCTCCAAACTCTATGTTCTGTTGGAGGTCCTTCTCCTCCAAGTCACTGAAGAGGTCTCTATTCCCTGTCATATGGAGCGAGGCACCACTTTCTAGATACCACATGCATCCCATTACAGTGTTGGTCATGCATGCAATGAGAGTAAAATCAAGCTCGAACTGTGAAGCCAATGCTTCACCCACTGCAACTGCATGCTCCTTCTTACTTTCCTTCTTCTATGGACAATTCGAAGCATAGTGCCCATACTCATGACAATGAAAACATATGATCTTGGACAAGTATCTCTTGCCCTCTTTTCCTTGGGACTTCTTTCCCTTGGCTTTCTTTCCTTTTCTGACTCACGCACATTGTAATTGTTCCACCATCGCAAAATTTTCTAAAAAAGAGTTTATTTTAAATCAACGATATCTCCCTCATCCAAGCTCCAATTCGATCGATTGTTTTTTCAATTTTGGTATTGTTTCACAAGGAATCCAAATATGTTTTTTTTGTTTTTGAAAATTTTGCATCCAAAGTTTCAAATATTCTCTGCAAACTCACTGCCCTAACAATTTTTTCTATAATACCATGTAGAAAATCTCTAACATAGCTATAATACCATGTAGAAATTGTATCAATGGACTCAATATGATCATATAATGTACTAAAATAAGATATTGAATCCTTCTATTATATTTGTGGAATATAAAACATAATTGCTCAATCACATGCAAGTAAGATAAAGGAAATTATCAATACACACAACACAAAATATTCTTGGGGAAAGCACCTGCTCAAAACCCATCTATCATATATTGTACATAGTCAAAGAATCAAGAAACAATACAATGCTTTCTCACACTGAGAAAATATTGCACTATCCTGACTATCTCACTCTGATCCTGCTCAAAACTATCTAGCAATTCTTAGGAAAAATTGACCAACACTTTGCCAATTCTCAGCCCTTCCTTAGCCCAGCCTTGCTCACGAAATCCCTAGGCAATTAATCCCTATTAAATAGGATAATTATCCTTCCTTGACTACGCAATCCATATGGAGACTTCCTCTGACTTTATAATTGCACCTGGGCAGTTCGCCAAAAATACAACTGATAATTTTAGTTGTCTTAAACCTTTGTCTCAAATGGGTTTCCATCAGAATTGACATGCATGCAGCTATTAATAGTGAATCATCAGTTACTTGGTAGATCACTACTTGTGAATTAAATCTACTTTAATTCACTTGATCTTCCACTAGCTCATCAAACAGTTAGAGCTAGTTAAATTGATTTTAACTTAATTAATGTGAGTTAATTGATCCCACTCACACCACACTAGTGCTACAACTGCAAGTAAACCCTGTTAATAATAGAATCACTCTACATGCCTATCCTTTTACCCTCAACTCAAAATTCTTGAGCTAACTAAGTCTATCACACTTAGTTAACTATTACAAGTTGTTATGAGATAAGATTATAATTAATTTTCCAATTTATTTAAAAATTGGTTTTCACACTAATGTGTCGCTAGGATCCATCACTATGTGACCTGTGATCCCACTAGTGTGTGTGTTGTTTCTAGATACCAATTCCACTATTTCTTGTTGCAAATTTCAACATTGTCCCTTCTGTTTACAGAGTCCTGGTAGTTATGCCAGGATTTCAGAAGACCTAGGAGAGCTAAGATCACTAAATCAGAAGAGGAAACTTTTTCTCCTAATCCTCCTAGTTCATATTTAACCGAAGTAAATCTGGAGAGGTAATGTAGAATGTTTTCATTTTTATAAAATAAAATTTTTATGAGCTTGTCCCTCAATACCAATTTCCTGGCATCATTGTTATTTTTGAATAAATCAGTGAGGATCTTCCACATTTCAAATGGAGTTTCCTTGCTATGTAAATTTAAGACTATGTGATCTCTCAAACCCTCCAGGATGATCCTCATGGCTTTTGCGATATACTTGTTCTACTGGGCTAACTGTTGTGCATACGATGCTACTAGTTTTGGAATTTCAATTTTGGTGTACTCTAGCACTCCATTTTCATTGAGTACAACTTCCATCCTGTCCTTCCAAGCTATTAAATTCGACGTTCCCTCTAGGGAATACTCCAATCTTAATCTTTTGAAAGACATTTTCCTACATGGAAGAAAACTGATTCACCTATATATAAATCAAAATTTTTGAAGGAGAATATCCGTTGACTAGTTTCTAGTGTGATTTCGAGCTATGATACCATGTAGAAATTAATAGAAATATGCTACTACTCATGAAATCGAACCGAAATAAATATATTACAAATTTCCTCTACTATTTGGCAGAATGGAAATCACAATTTAGAAACACATGAAATGGCATGCAACCATCAAAACCACAAGAACAAAATTATTTATAGGGGAACCCAACTGGAAAAACCCCCTTTGTTACTTTTCATTAATTAGATGAGAATGAGAAATTGTTACAATGTCTTGCTTCGATCATGAAGCACACCCTACACTGTAAACTTGTTCTCCTACTAATTGTCTTGTTCTGACCAACACTTAGCCAATACAAGGCCCCATCTTCCTCCTATTTCCTTGCACAATCCTTGAGGAAAGTAGCTCCTAAAATATAGGAATTTCCTCCTATTTTCTTGTGTAATTCCCAAGGAATGATTCCCCTTCTCAATAGCCAAGCTTGTACACTCAACTAGTATACAATTTATGATTACAATGTGCCTTTTCATCCACTCTAGCTAGGCAATTCGAATTCCATGCATGTTTGGGCTATTATTAGCTAATTAACTAGTTTAACTGAGAGATCACTAAGTTAACAACATTTCTACTCCTCAACTGACCTTCAACGAACTCAATTAATGACTTGAGCTCATTTAACTGAGTTCAACTGAAAATAATTGAACTAGATTGCTAAATTTTAGCAATCACCACATGCACAACTCTACTCCAAGCATATAACTCGAATTTTTTGAGTTAACTAATAGAAACAACCATGTAATTCTAGCTAACTGCAATTAATGCCATCCTTCTTATGTGGAAAAATCAAATTACTCAATTTGACTAAGGTAAAAGTCAAAATGAGCCTTTCTTTCTACAATTTGTAACAAAAAAAGACAAGAAATAGAATTGGAGAAGATCGAGGTCAGAATGCTCATGCAAAGCAACAAGGAACTCAATACTTTTGTGGCCAACATTATAGTTTCCTTTGCACAGTTATACCATGGTTTGTATTCCTTGGTTAGAACACACAATATCCCTTCAGTTGGACCATTTGCAAAGACTAAGAGAAAAAATATCATCAGGCAGGAAATCCAAGAATAATTGGACAGTCTGAAAAAGGTCACTATGAAAGAAGACTTGGAGATCCCTAGACACAACATGCATAAGTATATAGCTAGACCTGCTAAATTTGATATGAAAATTTTCTTATAAAGGAATGAGGTACAAAATGGCTCCAACAACATTTACCCAGATGCTACGGAGGCGAGAGTCAGAGTCTAGCATAGGAAGAGTATTATTCTTTGGAGAATCAAGTGGTGGCTTCATGTTCCACTATTGGGGCTAGTGTCATACCAATGTAATTGTATGCTTGGAAATTTTACTTAATTATAAAAATCTATCAGATCTAGCACACTTTCATGCATATATCATGAATGTTGTAAGACTACTATTTATATGTTTTCCGTGTATGTTACTTAATTTATGTTAATGTTAATCAACTATTTCATTTACTTTAGTATGTATCTTGTTGAATGTAAGTTGTTTATGCTATCATGATCGTTTTTATCTTGTGAACTATTTTGTGGGTTAGCTAACAATTCTTTTACATGTGCTCGTGAGTCTCTTTTAAGATAGTACTATTAAAATAATTTCTTTCAAGGGGCTCACTCTTTTCCCCTTTGGTGTGAAAGAACATTTCATACAGTGCAATTGATACCTCACAAAGTTCACACACTTGCTATCACCAAAGCTATATGTATGTCATCTTATGTGTTCGTTACAGCCAAGGCACATCTTTCAGACCACTGATGTGGCAAACATTTGTACTTAGGTTAGGGCTCCTACTCTAAATGGTGTGGGGTCTAATATGGACTTCGCATCAGGAGACCCCCTTCCCTATTTTCAGCATCTAGCACAGTCAACAGAATCCTTAAAAACCTTATGACTATGACTGATGAATGTATGGTTCAGAGGAATATTTGTTGATGATATTTTTTATGTAGATTATCAACTCAACTATTCTTACAAAGTGCATATTTGGATATCCCTCGTAGAGACATTCCAACGATATATCACAACCTAAAAAACTCCAAAGGGTTAAGAAGTTATGGTGGGTTGAAGCTTGAAAGGTTTCCATGGCATATGGTTCCATCAGTTGATGGAGGGAACATGAAAAATCCTATAACTATAATCGACGGGAACTTTTCGCAACAGATGCCTCGAATGGAGGTCACAAGCGGTAGGTAGCACGATTAACAGAGTTGGGAGACAAAAAATTCACCATCAGAAAATGTGAAGTTTTGTGTCACTTGTTGTGCAGGTTTAGGCCGAATGATTCATACATATGGATGGAATGTTAAGGCCCGTTATCACGACCCTGGTGGATGGAAACAATTAACAACACAGGTAATGAAGGGAAATTTTCACCTTGGTTTCATTTCAACTAACAAAAAAATTTGGTCGCAGAACAGAAACCCCCGAGTTTTTGGTCTAGACCTAATGATTTGGAAATCATGGACACATCACATCTAGTGATTTCCAAAAGGAATGAATTGGAAGATAAAGTGGCACATAGGTGGTAGTGACATCTGCAGAGGGACATGTGGAACAACATTGAAGGTGACAAATGGAATGAATATTTGGCACTTCCAGGTGGCTAAGTGGGTCATATCTAGATGAGAGGTAGCACAATTCGTCAAGTGACACATGGAAATATAATGTCGTGTGACAATGTCAGAGTGACCCCAAGGTCTAGTAACATGATTATTGGAGGTTTCGAGTTGGATTAGGGCACGACTAACAGAATATGGGAGACAGGAACATTTTTTTTTCATTGATAAATATTTTCATGTCATGTTGAAGAAAGTCAAGTTGGGCTCAAACTTGAAAGGTTAGCGTGAGATAGAGGATTTGAGATATAAGTCACAAGATGAAGAGTGATAGTTTGGCAAGAGATGGAAAACTATAATTAAAGGCTAAAATATTAAGATCAACTTAGTGCCAAAAAATTGTTGGACGTAACTAAAATATATTTTATGATGAAGAGAAATAGAAATCATTGAAGCAATTAAAAACATGAAATCACCTAAATTAATATATATATATCTTAATTCAGGTTGAGAGTAAATGTGGGATGGTGCAATAGATGAAATTTACATGAATGAACATCCTAAGTCAGAACAAAGAGCCAAAATATGCAACTATGAGAAACAAATAGATGGACCATAGCTTATTGCAGGTGTGGTGTTTTGGAGTGTCTCTATGAGCTGCAAAAGAATAAATGAAGATCTTCTTCATGTGTTGTGTGAATTAACAATATCCTCTATCTTCGAGAAATGTGTAACTTGCTTTTGAGGAATAATTCATAGTGGTGAGTGTGGGGTGTTGATTTTGTGTAAGTGATGAGTGAGTAAGAGGTAGATGGAGAGCAACTTAGCCTGAGAGTGAGTATCTTTGAAGAAGTGTTGTGTTGCGTAGTAAGTGTTGAGTGCTTGTTGAAGAAGCAAGAGCCTGGTGAGGCAGAGTAGAATTATAAAGGTAGAAGTAGCTGCAAGAAATTAGTGTAATTAATCATTAAAAATAAAAATAAAATTCTTACAATAGGTCTAAGTCTGAAAATGTGTGGAAATATAGATCTAATTGGTTGAAGCAGGTTGGTTCCTATACATATCTGAGGTTGGTGCCTCTAGAAAGTATGTGCTTGTTGATTTGAGGGGGTTGGGACTCTTGTGAGTGGGTGCTCACAAAACTATTGTAATTAGAGTTAATTCTTTTGAATTACATCACAATATAAACAAGATTTGGTGTCTTTTCTCGTGGAAGGGTTTCAATGTTAAAAAATTATGTACTCATAAGATGTGAATGCTTTCTCACTGTATAAAAATTGAAAATTGTTGAATGTTTGATTATAAGTGTAAAATTTAGAATTAATGATCCCCCCCCCCACCCCCCCTCTTAGTACTTCTTGATTCCCAACATCATTTTCCTAAGGTATCCACAATCTGTTCATCCACAACTATTACCTAGGATTTTCCTCTAAGGAGTTGAAATGAGGCCATTATTCACACTTTCCCCCACCTAAGTGAAACATCTCCATCATCCTTAAATCAAGTAAGTGTTAGGGTAGTTCAATTAGACTTGACTTGGTCATAAAATCAATTTACCATTGGCAGTTTTGGGCTTCGATATTTTGTAACCCATGGTTTTTCCCATGTTATTCTAAAATAATGTTTCATATTTAAAGGCATGATGACTTCATGGTTATTTTCCTTTGGGCTAAGAATAGTAAATATATCATTTGGAGATAATTTTTAGGTTAAAATATGGTTTCCATGAGATGTTAATTGTTATATGGTTGTAGTTTATTTATTTCTCTCTCATTTTTACTAATAATTAGTATTAGAGATTGATGGTGGATTACACGATTGAGTGCATGGGCACACACCATGAGAAGGATTCTACGATGTATTTACATGGAATTATGGGGTCTGTAAGCTACCTTGGAGGATAAATCGGTAGTGATCTACAAATACACCTTGAATTCTGAGATTTGGAGCTTAATGAAATGTTGTTTCTCAGTGTTGGAAAAATTTAATGTGGTAGCTTATTATATCTATTTTCCTTTCACCTTAATATTTGCTTGTAAACTTAGTTAATATTCTTGTGTTATTTAGTTATATATTTTCATTAAAAAAATATAAAGAACGAAACAGTAACAATAGAGGACACATAAATTAGGCTCTCATCTAGGGAAAAAGCCCTTCAAGGATAAAACCTGAAAAAAAAAACTCTTCTCTTCTTATGTAATCTGCTTCAAATGAGACATAAATACCCAATCCCTTGAACAATTCCTTCTCCAAGTACCAAGTCATCCCTCCAAAAATGTATTCTATGATTCTGCACCAACTAGCTTCAACCTGTAATTTCGACCTACAAGCTTCAATACTACAACTTCATCCCTTGTTATTGTTGCAGAAACCGTAGTTCAACTTCCTTTTGATACCTTCCTACAATAAGACATCTCCTCCCAAGGTCATTGAGGTCAAGATAGAGTATTATTCCTCCCAAAAACAAGATATTGCAC
Organism: Pinus albicaulis; assembly: GCA_034641835.2. NCBI lineage: Eukaryota > Viridiplantae > Streptophyta > Pinopsida > Pinales > Pinaceae > Pinus > Pinus albicaulis. Next base: position 796,406,601 of record CM076582.1, on the reverse strand, counting down.
TTCATATTACTACAACACATCCTGCAATTTTTTCCCTTCTTGGAAGTTGCAGAAACCTTAATCCTTCCTTTCTTCTTCTAAACCTTCACTCTCTTCTTCCTTTTATTCCCAACTATAAATCGAACTTATTTTTCTAGATCGAACTTCTTGAGTGAGTGGATTGAAAATGAGGTCAAACTGATCCTTTATATAACCTTTCCAAGGGGTCGAATTCCCTCCTTTATGCTAACTTGTACTTTTGGAGTTTCGAGGACTTTATAGACTCAAAAACAATTCTTTTTCAAATTACATTTTTCCCGGAAGGGTCTTATAAACATGGTGTTGAATCCTTTGTTTCAACCTAGAATACCATCAATAATTAGCATGAAACCCATGCTTTATAATAATAAATTTTTATTTTATTCTTTTTTTTTCAGATAGGATACATATTGAAATGAGTACAATAACAATTATGAAGACCGAAACTAGTTACATTTTCAACGCTCCATATTAACTAGGAAGGTATTTACCATACATACACTCAAATTGAAGAGTTCGCATAAGAAGATTTGGATTGATAATCCAAAATGTAAGAATCATCAATATGACCAGCACTTTCTCTAAGGCCTAATAATAATATTCCTAAAATTTAGATTTCAGCTAAACAGAATATTATGGATTATTTTGTCACTAGGTAGGGGAACAAATGGGTAGGGAGGCCCATAAATCTCCTTAGCAGCAATAAAAACACTTCAAGTGTGAAAGGATACCTTCTAACCAGCTAAATAAAGCACCTTTGAGTGTGAATAGGGGATATAACTGTTGAATAGGTCAACTTTGACCAAATCAATACCGCTGTTATGGAGGAGTGGACATTTAATGAGGAATAACGCAGTTTTGGAGGGAGATTGATTGCATGGAGTTAGTGACCTAATTGAATGGGGCCAAGGGTAAGGAAGCTAATAAATTATATAAGGAAGAGGATGGCAGCCATATTGATTATTTTTTGGCTTATTATTTTGTATATGGTCTTTTTAGACTTCTTGCATTCTTCAGTTGTTTAGTTGAGTTTGCAGTGCTATTTAGCACCAGGTGTTCCGAGCGGGAATCCCATCTCTTTCCTTGAGAGGCCTATTGGAGGATTATTTCACTACATTTACACACTCAAGCTCAAGGCCAAGCTAAATCTTTCTTCATCAACACAGTTTCTTCAGAATATTGTGTTGTGTTGTAAGGTGCAGCAGTGGAGGATCATTTTGGGTGTCTTCAGAGCTATTTTTGAAGTAGAGGAAGGTTTCCATCCATTGGAAGCCTGTAAAGAAGCCCCTTGGGCTTATTGGACACATTTGGCATTAGGCCAAGGAGTATTTATCCCCTATAGCGCAGTTTCAGTCCAGATCTGCATTATTTTAGGGAGGAGTTGCAGGGGTAGTTGCAGTGGTTGTTTTGGGATGTGATTTCTTCAGTGGAGGAGCCATTATTTAATCCGGACGATCTATTGGAGAAGATATATAGTTTATACATAATATTTAGCCATATCTTCTCATTTATATTTTTACATCTTACCTTCAGCCCTAGGGCTACAACTTACATTGGCACATTGTGTGCATTTTCTAGAAACCCTCTTGGGTTGTCTTGGAAAGCTGATCTAGTGCCAAGATATGTATGTTTAGACTCTATTGGGACCTATATTAGTATTTTTGTATCATTGTGTCATCTCTAGCTATAGCTATGCTTAATATTACTGTGCTGTAGTTTCTCTCCGGCATTTTGTATTTTAACAACAGCTTATATTTGGGAGTGATTGCTTATGTGAGGCTTGTTTCCTCAGTGTATATGATTTATGCCTCACTATTTTGTATTGATTTTTCGCTCTAATACATAATTTTATGACTCCATATTGGTCTCATGGTCTCATGTGTTAAATATTTACTGTTGCTTTCATTTTATGCACTATATTCTTGCTTCCCCATTTGGGAATATTACAGTGGTATCAGAGCATAATCTTGTCTCAGCCTGTGCATTCGGCCAATATGTAACCATAAGGAGAAGCTTCTCACAAGAAGAGGAGATGTACAGAAGAAACAAATACAAGACTCCATTATTTGGAGGAAGGGAGGAAGAGGGTCTCTCAAAGCTTCTTTTTCAAACTATGTAGAGCATTCATGAAGATATCAAGAAGATGAGAAGGGAGATGTGTAGAGGATCTACAAAGAGGTTTGAATATGAAATAAACACTAGATTTTTACGTGATGGGTGTGAGAATTCAGCCACACAATATTATCCACGGCGCAGTATTATGCCCATATTTACTGCAAGAGAGATGGAGGAGGAAGATGCACCAAAGGAGGAGACTTTGAGTGAATATCTTCAGGAGTATGAATCTCAATATTAGAGACTCAAGGAGCACCTGAACTTCCAAGGGTTTTGCCAACTCAAGGAGAATAGAAGGCCCAACAATAACAATAGAAGTAGAAGAGGTAGATTCTTTCTACCAAATTTTGATGGGTCATCCAAATGCACAACCAAGGATTGGATAGATCAGCTAGACCCATATTTGCATCTACATCAAGTTTTGGAAAAGGAATCCCTTAGGATAGCAGCACTACATCTTGAAGGTAAGGCTAGTACTTGGTGGTTTTATGAATCATAATCATTTAATCATGCAAATATAGCTACTTATGCAAGATTCACTAAGATATTATTGGAGATATTTTATGTAAAACAATTTGAAACATCTTTGATTGAGCTAGCAAAACATAAACATTCAAAACCTTTGCATGAGTTGGAAATATCCATTGCACCAACTCCACTTCAGATTTCTATTAAGGGGGATAAAAACTTGTATGATACCTTTCCAAGGGCAAGATCCCCATTGCAGGAAGAGCTTTCTTCTGAAAAGGAAGACATGGAGATTTTTCCTTCAAGGGAAGATCGAGATCTAGGGCCTCTCATTTTTGATGAGGTATTCTCAAATATTGATGAGGAGGAAGAGAAGAAAGGAGGTAATAGCGTTATCACTTTGGGAGGAGAACCATCACCACATGGAGATGGGCATGAAGTTATTGCTTCAATTATAGGAGCTTTTGCATCTTTGCAAGAAGTTCCCAAGGAGCATCATGTGACAATAGTGATGGGCAGTAACTCCTTGATTAAAGGAGGAGGAGAAAAGGTGGATTAGCATATTAGAATGGGGATTATTCACCCTTGTTTATTTCAAGGGGTTTATATACAAACGAAGGAGACTGATTTATGTAGTGAAGAGAGGGACAAATCATTCCACTCACCTATACAATCTATGTTGGAACAGGGTCCCCTAAAAGCTATGAATTTTGTATAATTTTGTATATTTTTTATATTATTTAGTCTAGCGCAGGGGTTTTGGGGGTGGATCAAAGCCCTGAATGCAATGTAATGGGTCAAGGGTAGACCAAGAGTCCGCAAACCATGGTTTGCAGACCATTTGAAGCGTAGGCTAAGTCGATATAAATAGATTAACATTTTTGAGTCTTAAGGTATGAAAGAATTGAGGTTGATGCTAAGCACGAATTGTTAGATCTATTGTCAGGTTGTTTGGGTAAGGACTCCTGCTGGCTATGTGCATGGAGATCCTCAATCCTGCTATGTGAGAACTCTGTTAGCTATGTGCGCAGGAGGTATTTTGGGATTGTAAGTGGATTTTGATATTAATATATATGTGAAGTACTGTTGGACATCTGATGCTATCTGGATCTGTTTGGTTATGATTGATGCAAACCTGGGCTATATGATTAAGTTGCGAAAGCATATTTTTAATTACTGCGAACTGTGAAAGTATCTATGTTTCTGGTATATGTATCTATGATCTGTTAATTTCTGTGATTATAGTGTTCTGTGCTGCTAATTGGTATTACGCACGTGAATATAGAGGTATTTACTAGATCCATGCATGAGAATAGCTCTGTTATACTGTGGATTATATTGTCATTAATCCTGCGAATAGATCTGTTTAGTGCGAACTTGATAGGCTAGGAACAGAGACCTACTTGACTTACCTACTCTCTCTCAGGGTGCGGAAACTTGGTTCCAGCACCCTCCCATACTGCTTCAGGTGAGACTTTTGCCTGCACAAGCAGGTCACTACCGAAAGGGCCAGTAGTATAGGGGTTTGTTGGCAAACCTTAACCTCCAAACCTATTTGGCTCGCTTTATTTGGATGATAGCATGGAGATGGGAGTTTATCATTAGGAATGAAGTCCCTTATGTTTTTCATCACTCCTACCTTAAGAAGGCCATTGGACAGCAAGAAGGTTTCCATATAGACCTTCCACATTCTCATGATGAGAGCCATTTGGTTTATCTACCAAAGGCCAACTTGCACATTTGGGAGGAACCATTGGAGGGAAAAATTGTTGTAGAATATCTGAAGCAGTGGTGGAGACTATTGGATGAGGAGGCCACAAGAGGAGGAGGGAATAATTTTGATCAACCCTTACATTTTCTTGAGGACAAGAAACATTTTGGAGGGGATGACTGTAATATTCCTAAAATTTAGATTTCAGCTAAATGGAATATTATGGATTATTTTGTCACTAGGTAGGTGAATAAATGGGTAGGGAGGCCCATAAATATCCTTAGTAGCATTAAAAACACTTCAAGTGTGAAAGGAGACCTTCTAAGCAGCTAAATAAAGCACATTTGAGTGTGAACAAGGGATAGAACATGTTGAATAGGTCAACTTTGACCAAATCAACAGCGTTGTTATGGAGGAGTGGAAATTTAATGAGGAATAACGCAGTTTTGGAGGGAGATTGATTGCATGGAGGTGGTGACCTAATTGAGTTTATATAAGGAAGAGGATGGCAACCATATTGATTATGTTTTGGCTTTTTATTTTGTATATGGTCTGTTTAGACTTCTTGCATTCTTCAGCTGTTTAGTTGAGTTTTCAGTGTTGTTTAGCACCGGGTGTTCCCGAGCAGGAATCCCATCTCTTTCATTGAGAGGCCTCTTGGAGGAGTGTTGCACTACATTTCCATACTCAGGCTCAAGGAAAAGCTACATCTTTCTTCATCAGCGCATTTTCTACATAATATTGTGCTGTGTTGCAGGGTGCAGCAATGGAGGATCATTTTGGGTGTCTTCAGAGCTAGTTTTGCAGTGAAGGTTGGCTTCCATCCATTGGAAGGCCTGTAAAGAGGCTCGTTGGGCTTATTGGACACATTTGGCATCAGGCCAAGGATTATTTATCCCCTACAGCACAGTTTCAGTCTATATTTGTGTTATTTTAGGGAGGAGTTGTAGGGGTAGTTGCAGTGGTTGTTTTGGTAAGTGATTTCTTCAATGGAGGAGCCATTCTTTCATCCGAAGGATCTATTGGAGAAGATCTGTAGTCTCTATATCAGCTTTAGTCATATCTCCTCATTTATGTTGTTGCAGCTTACATTTAGCCCTAGGGATGCAGCTTACATTGGCACATTGTGTGCATTTTCCGGAAACCTTCTTGGGTTGTCTTGGAAAGCTAATCTAGTGCCCAGATATGTATGTTTAGACTCTATTGGGACCTATATCAGTATTTTTGTATCATTGTATCATCTCTAGTTTTATTTATTCTTAATATGACTACGTTGTAGTTTCTCTCCGTCATTTTGTATTGTAACAGCATCTTATATTTGGGAGTGATTTCTTATGGGAGGCTTGTTTCCTCATTGTATATGATTTATGCCTCACTATTTTGTATTTATTTGTTGCTCTAATACATAATGTTATGACTCCATATTGGTCTCATGGTCTCATGTATTAAATATTTTTTTTTCTTTCATTTTATGCACTATATTCCTGCTTCCCCATTTGGGAATATTACACCTAACTAGACAAGCTCTACTTTATTCAAGAGAATTATGTTAGGAAGCTTTACGTGTGATACCACACTACCTCTATAAGGCACATACCCCATCCATATATTCACAAGGTGTGTCCTTTTAGGACTATCCTTGTCGTTGATATCCAATCCCAAGTCCTCGAATAATATTAGTCCTCTTCGACCACTATTCTCTTGGACACCTACCCTATCCTCAAAGAGTGTCAGTGATTTTCCTTTCTTGGATTCTATATCCTCAAGGAAACCACATATGTTTATCCAATCCTCCACCATTATCGCTTCATTACCTAAAGACGAGAATTCACATGTGATTTTCAACATCACTCCCTCTCAACTAGAGAAGGTATCCCTATTCCCTCTTATGTATGGAATATATCCTTGCTCCTATTTAAGGAGAATCCTTTGCTCCCTCTCAAATCTATAGGAGATTCCAGACATCCTTTCTATTTTTTAAGTCAATGCCACAGGCCTTATAGCTTTCCTTCATAAGAGTATTGGTTATTAGTTCCCATAGCTTTCAGGCTCCCTCTTTTCTCCACATCTCATTGTATCAAGCTTGATTCCTTTCAAAGTATCATGGATCCATCTATTGTGACAGGATCCAGGTCATCCCTCTTACTCATTAATTTCATATTTGACATGAAGGAATTACATTGAGCCTTTCCAAAGATCATATCTTCCTCATGAAAGTGATCTATTTTGACCTTCAAGTTATCTTCTCACATTGTTACCTTTTAGTCCCAAGATGGGCACATTTTGACTTCATAGTTTCTAGGTACCAGATGATGAGCTTCTCTCAACATTCTTCATACATTTATTGTCCATACATCTAAACTTACCTCAATTGTCATCAATTATTCCTGCAACATTCTTCCATGTAGAAAAAAATAATATTTTAACTAAATAATCAACAATAATTAAAAACAGACTTACCTCATCATTATTACCTTCTCATTCAAGCATCAATATCCTTATAATCCATCTCCACTCAAATATTCCTTCATGCATCAGAAATCCCAAGGATCAAACTTGATTACCAAGTTACAACTTTTTATTTCCGAAGATTATATTGGATGTTAATTATTATTTTGGATATTCTAGAGAAAGTATTAATCTTTTATACATCCTTAAGTAAGTAAAATTCTTCCTTTTAAACATCATACAATCATATTAAGCATCTTAAAATATTCTACACAAATGAATCTTTAACCAACAGTCACTTACTATGCCTCATATTCCATCATCTAGCTATATGTCTCATAATTAGCCTGCATCCTGACACATTGCATTCCTTCATCCCTTTAACAGTATTGTTCCCACATTACATGGAATGTATACAAACCTTGTCATAATGCTTCTCCCACGAATCTTCCAAAATGATAGTTCTTCCAGGATCATGATGATCCACCTAAGAAATATGACTACCTCTAACATAATGTTAGAAAATGCATGGATGAATAATACATAAAATGGTCTATATATCTACTTTTAAAGATTAGATGATTTACACAAAGAAAATTAACCAATTAGACTCTGCATATGCTACTATCACATGCTTCTCTCTATGATGCTAAAATCAGGATCATTTTAAAGAAACAAAAATGCATACTATCCTAAAGGAAAGACTGATTTTACCAACAACTTGACAAACAAGATGCCTTATTTAATAGTAAATATCTTTCGCTTCTTCTTTCTTCGGCTTCTTCTAAGGTTCTCCTACTTCCTCGGTTATGTGAGCCTCGCTTCTTTCCTTTCTCTTGATGTTTTGTTTACTTGGACAGCCCCTATTATAGTGTCCATATTAATTGCACTTAAATAATTGAACCTTGGGATATATTTCTTCTTGGACTTCCCTAACTTTCCCTTCTTCAACTTCTTGACCCGAACTAGAAAGGCTTGAGGCTACTCATCTGATCCAATTTCACCTTTTACCTTGATCCTTAATTCTTCCAAAATGAATTGTTCCCACAAATTATCAAAAGGAGTTGAATCTTTCTTAGAGTATATTCTTGTTGAAAAACTACTCCATGTTGGTGGAAATGCATTTAATACACATATGGTCATTTCAAAATCATAAATTGTCTCTTCAAGTCCCTGCAAGTGATTTCTCTATTGAGATATCTTCATAAAAAAGGATGTCATGTCCTCATCCTTTGATTTCTTCGTCTTATATAATTTATTCCACAAAGACATCTTTTTTTTGGATGTACTCATAAAGTAAAAGTTCACTAGATTTCCATACATAGCCTTGGAATTTTTCAAATTTTTAGCGAATGGAACAAGAGGATCCTTAATAGATTCAACGATGATCTTGTGCAGCCTTACTTCCCCTTTCTTATATTTTGCTAGATCTTGAGTTATGTCTTTGCTAGATTCAGTGATTTCAACAGTAAAATACTCCATTACCTCATGTTTTGTTTGTTCCAGGTCAATCCTCATCTTCCATGTTAGGTAATTTGATGCTCCAACGAGCTTATTCCTCTCCTTGCAGAAAGAACCCATATGACCTGCAGATTCAGATATAGAGTAATAATATGATACTTACTTCATAATTGAGATTCTCCTCTTCCTTGATGATGCCATAAACCTTTCTTGATGCCCTCAAGACCTTTGAAGAAAATAATGTCCTTGAAATATGTTTTAAGAGATTCCTCCAATAACGGCTTTCACGAGTGATGAATGATACCAAGATCCCTTGGTGATTTCTTCAAATATAACTTCCAAATAGATCTCTTTATAATAGAGTTCAATAACCTTCTTGTAATATTTCTCCCAATCCTTCCTTCAATGAGAGCTTGATGTAGACTTGATCTTCTTTGATGTAGAAACCATCCTTTGAGATAAATAGGTCTTCTACTTACTTACTTTCAAAGATTATTTCCCTTGATAAGAAAACCCTTTTTTGTATCCACAATATAATCATTCTAACGGCCTTCTTGTTCACCTTAGCTCTATAGCATATTGGAAAAATTCAATGTGGCGGCTTATTATATGACTTTTCATTTAACCTTAATATTTTCCTGTGAACTTAGTTAATCTTCTTGTGTTCTTTAGTTAGATATTTTCATCAAAAAAATATCAAGAATGAAATAGTAATAATAGAGGACACAAAAATTAGGCTCTCATATAGGACAAAACCCCTCCAAGGGGAAAAACCCAAAAAACTCTTCTCTTCTTATAGAATTTGCTTCAAATGAGACACAAAGACCCAAACCCTAGACCAAGTCCTTATCCAAGTACTAAGTTATCCTTCCAACAAGTTCTTCTCTGATTCTGCACCAACTAGCTTCAACCTGTAATTTCAACCTGCCAAATTCAATGTTGCAACTTAACCTGTAATTTTCATCCTGCAACTTCAGCCCTTGTTGCTGCAGAAAAAAACCTAGTTCAACTTCCTATTGATACCTTCCTAGAGCAAGATATCTCATCCAAGTGCCAATGAGGTCAAGATAGAGTATTCATCCTCCCAGCAACAAGATATTTCACTTCATCTTAATGCAACACAGTCCTGCAATTTTAGCCCTTCTTGGAAGTTGCAAAAACCCTAATTCTTCACACGTGTGCGAGAGATATAGCCCAAAAACAATATTTTCATCCTTCCTTTATTCTTTTAGAACTTTTCTCTCTTCTTCTTATGCTTCCCAGCTACAAATCAAACTTCTTGAGTGAGTGGATTACAAATGAGGTCGAACTACTCCTTTATATAGCTTTCCCAAGGGGTTGAATTCCCCCCTTTTGGCTAACTTAATGTTTTTAGGGTCGAATTGTACTTTTGGAGTTTCCAAGTATATAATAAAAAAAAAATCTTTTACAAATTACATTTTCCCGGAAGAGTCTTATAGACATGATGTTGACTCCTTTGACTCATGACAATAAATCTTAAGACCTAACAAATCCTAGAAGCACGAAGAACATGCTTTTACCTATAAGGCCATCAATAATGAGCTTGAAACCCATGCTTTATAATAATAAATTTTTATTTTCTTCTTTTGTTTCTTACATATGATACATATTGAAATGAGTACAACAACAATTATGAAGATCAAAATTATTTACATTTTCAACACTCATAAAACAAGAGTTGAAAAAAGTGTTTTAGCAGTTGTTGGGATGGATATACATAAGACAGGTTTTAAGAACTAGGGAAATGAGAAATGGCATGGATCTAACAAGTGTAAATGAGGTTTAAAGGCTAGATAAAGGTGATAAGAGCACATTATTTTTGTTTTGCTTCATAATACAAATTAGAAATTTTGAGTGGTGAATTAAGTGACTTATGGAAGAGAGATATAGCAAGAGAATTTCCATAGATACATGGGTGAGAGAATGTAAATTGAGTCAATGGCATTCATAACTAGTGAAGAAGCCAGCATGTGATGGAGGGCCACAATGGTGTATGAACACCTTGTTACCCACCACCAGTGGGTAGTGTAAATAGGAGAAAAAATTTCTCCTAGATAGTCCTCACCTGGCAACGAGCAACCCCTTGTCGTTGCTAGATAGCTCAATGTGCCATTTTATCCATCACTTGAGCCATCCATGTGGTCCCTCAACCACTTGTCATGAATGTATGTTTGAAGGTGGGCCTCCTAACCCAAAGTTACGGTTTTTCACTGGTATAATTGAGTAATTTTCCTTATTTTTCATGGGCATTTTGGGCATGGATTAGTGGGGGGATCTGGTGGAAACAGTGGGTTAGGCTTGTATTCTTGTCTCCATTACCTGATTTCGTGGTTACCCTTGTATCCTAGTCCCATGGGATATCCTTTAGTGACCATTTGGATTTAGGGTCAGCACTACATGGGAAATCATGATTTTGGTTGTGTGGTACCGCTTCCCAATACCACCTACTCTACTCCCCTTCCACTCATTTTAGCCCCATTCATCTATTTTCCCATCTAGGTACTCATGTTTCCACTAGGTCCACATAAGGTTAGCCTCCCCCTCCCCTTTTCCATGCCTTGGGTCAGGTCTGGATTGATGCCCCAGAGCTTTATGCAGCTAAAAAGAAAAGAAAAGGCATAATTTGGCCACTCTCAACAAGAAATATATCACAAAATGCAAAATATGGTCGATACATACATATTTAGCACGTGGGAAAACATAGGTCTACCCCTTATCAATGGCCATCACCCTGGTTCCTATGGGCCCTAGATGATTCCCCTTTATCATTAAGGAACCAATTATTGTCCCAACCCCTGGTGGGTGATGAACCGCCCCACCTCAAAGGGTTATTCACTGCTACATGCTACACATCATGCTCTCATCCCCTGAAGCCCTGAGTAGTTATGAAGAAAAAACAATAAAAGGAAAAATGCACATGAAGAAGGGTGGAAAAACAAAGGTCGGGTAACTCATGTACCACGATTTTCTCCCTCCTACAATCATATATCCAAGTGTGGGATTCCCTTATTGTATCTACCTTGGCTCCTTGACATGTGGTCTGGATATTTTCCCTGATCCCCACTATGTTCCATCATTATATCATTTTCCATATACCATTTGAGGGATGTACCACAGAAATGTCAGCCCCTCTATAGGTTGAAACCACCTAATAGGGTCCTTAGCTAACCCCATATTGAGCTTAGATACACTTGTACATACCAAAGCCCACTTTGGAAGGGCATGCCATCATGAACTACCACATTGGTTCCATGACTTGTAAGCCCTTTTACTTGATTATTCTAAATATTTTTTGTATTGGAGGACAAGGGGATGCATTGGATCTTATGCAGGATTGTAGGTGGGTTCCCATTTGGGGCTTGGTCTCCCTATATGAGTTCCTAGCCTTCCAGAGGGCCATATTGGCACTTCTAGGGTTAGCATTGAGAGCCATGGGAGCCACCATTAGCCGAGATTACTTCATGGATCCCCAAAAGAATTCATTTATTTCTCGTATTCCAACTTTGGGATGAGGGTGATGCACCTAGCTCACCATGCCCACCCGGCTCCACAGATGCACCAGACACTTGGAAGATGTTCCAAGATCCAAAGGATTATTCCCCGCTACATAGGTAGGGCTTATTTAATCATTCCACCCCTTAAAAATGGTCTACTGGAACTTTCGATCCATTTTCAGACCCATGAGGATGACCTTGTGCCCCCACACCTACTTGGGAGCACCATAGGTTCTTGCTTGGAAAACAAGGTGCCAACCCATTGTCCACTATGATGGGAGCCCATTTCTACATGATGGCACCATTTGGACTTCACTAGGCCTGCTCAAAGGCCCAACGACTCACTTTTTTTATCATTTGACCCTCTTGAGATGATTATTCATGTATTATTGAGTTATTTGGTGGGCTTGTCACAAAATGTTATTGTTATTTTGCACATTATTTTATTCTATGTGATAAATTAGGCCAAAATTAGCTAAATAAAATTCATTAGACACTGTATAAATAGATGATGAGTTGATTCATTCTCTCATCGTCACTTGGATTGGTTTATCTCCTCTTGTGAGAATTTCTCTATCATTTTTGGAGGACGAGTTTGGATGAATGGATGAATTTTGATGTTTGGATCTCTTTCATTTTGTCTTGGGGCTTCTCTATTGGTATATCTTGATGATTAGATATAATATTTTCTTACATGTAAGTGCTCTTTTAATATTAGTATTTTTATTTACTCTTGTCACATGAATGTTTCTGGGATTTTTGCTATACTAGGTTGAAATTTAGTGCTTTGCTTATGCGAAATTGTGGAAATTTGATCTTTTATAGCATTTCTCCATGTCATGGGCCATGTATGAATGAGTGACAGTCCTATAGATAATTTGTGTCAAAATTATCTTGATAAATCATCAAATATTGCAAAATCGAATTTTAAAGACCTTGAAGCTGCTTCTAGCATGCCCTAATGCCATGTGGAGTTCTTTAAAGGCCTCCTTGACTAAATGAATCTATTTCAAGCTATAAATTATTCTTTAACTACATCTCTCCCAAAGTATTAGGCGTTGATCCTTCCATAGGTGATCATATTTAAATCTTATTTCTTTCACCTCCCACTTTTTCTAGGCTTAATCTACATAGGTCACTTAGGGCATCACTTGTCATACATCCATACAAACACTTCGATTTTTGGTCGACAATTGTGCTGAGGTTTTCTATAGACGCCCTCCATATTTGAAGCAAATCTTATGGTGGGGTCTCGAGATATAGCAAGCCCTATCTATAGTACCATTTCTTGCCCTTGGTTTCCCACTGTCTAGTGACCTCATTGGGATCATTACATCAAAATCAAAGAAAATACCTCCTTTTATCCTCTTCTCCTCCTCAATTAGGTCAATTATACCTTTGATTGATCAATTTCATCCTCTTGACCTAATTTTAGGTCCACTTGGTCTCGTGTGGTCCCACTTCTTATCAAAGCCAACTATTCAACGACCATTTAGAAACCAAGTTTCCAGAAGGATTATGAGGTATAGGAATATCCTTTATAAGTCATATCTTAAAATACTAGCTCTTGAAATCCTCCTAGCCCTTCCTAGAGAGCCTTTCACCTTGATTTCTAAGAAAGTGAGCCACATATTTGAGCCTCTCTTGTGAATAGGATTTTTGGGATCACCTTTCATTCTATCATTGATACATTCGATATCATGGTCCTTATTATATTGAGTCTCATCCCATCGGTAAATTTTGTAAAGAGTATGGAGCCTTAGCTGAGGGGACAGTGGGTTATCATTCCATTATTTCCCTTGACCTAGTAGTTTCCCTTTAGGATCCCCTCCTAGAACCCCTTCTAGTTTGAGAGGTAAAATTTTGGCATCGTTTCCAAGGACATGAGACGTGCATTTGTTCTCCATAAAACAATATTTATATATCATTCTTAGTGAATCCATTGGAAAAATGAAGCCCTAGTTCTTCATTGATCTCTAAGGTCAATGCTTGCAGGGTGAAGCAAGCATTTTTCAAGGTAATTTCATTCACCCTGGCGACCCCCATGTCATTAAGGATCCAACAACATGTTGACCACATATATTCCTACCATAGATATTACAAGGATCCTGAGATATATCTCATCAAAATCCATGAAGAATATGCCAACGTTCAATGGGGATCCACATTCTGCAGCCAATCACATGGTAAGGTTCATGAGATACCTTTTAAATAAAAATATACCTCAACCTTGTGACCAAAAGGAAATGTTTGTCCCATCCATTTCCCCTAATACCGATTGGCTTTCATCTTTTGAACCTAAAAGTATTCATTCTCTTTCAATGTTGATTGCACACTTCTTGTGTAGAAATTCCTTGTAGATTCAAACTGCTAATTGTAATTTACTAAAACAATACACTTGAATCTACTCTACTCATCAAGGGGAAACAATTAAACGATCGCGAAATCATGAAGCATACGAGAGAAAGAATTCAATAAACACATTACATAATGATTTCCTAGGAAAATCCACAGTTAAAAACCCTTGTTATCTATATATTGCATTAGTCAGGAAAATATGAGAAGATTACAATGCTTTGCTCAAGATCGAGCAACCTCCGCATTATCTCTACCTATCTCAATGCTTCCTAGAAAATCCTTGGCCAATACTTAACCAATTTTCTGCTTTCCCAAGTCCCTATTTCCTTGCACTCTTCAATTAGGAATTCATCGCTATTAATTAGGGAAATTCCTCATCCATAACTTCATAATCCGTCATAGGCCTTCCTATGACTGCATGCATCACCTATACAATTTGGATGATTATACAACTAATATTACAGTTCCTTTGAACTCCAATCTCAACTAGGTAACTCATATATTGCACATGCATGAATTATTTATGGTTGATTTATCAGTTAACTAGTTAATCACAGAGTACACACCCCGCTACTTGACCTCTCACTAGTTCCTGCAATAGTTGGAACTAGTTTAATTGAATCTAACTCATATTTACTGAATTAATTAATTAAAACTCAAAATAAACTCAACCTAGGCTCCTATAATGTAGGAGACACTCTACATGACTCAAGTTAGGCCCTCAACTCGAATTAATTGAACCAACTAAGTCAATTTAACTTAGTTAACTCGTTCTAGTTGTCTTGTGATGTGGAATTATAATTTTCTTCTAATTTAATTCAAGGGGAAATTAAATTATAATCTTTCTTGGTTCCATTTTCAACACTCCCTCTCAGCAAGAAAGAGATTATCGGATACCCCAATCCTACCTTTATGGAACTCTAATTTTTCTCTTGGTAGTGCCTTAGTCAAGATATTTGCATCATGTTCCTATGTAGGAATGTACTCTAGCAACATGATTTGCCTCTACACACAATATATGAGATGGTGGTACCGGATGTCGATATGCTTGGAACGATCATGAAAAACTAGATTCATAGATATTTTTATACAACTTTGATTGTCATAGTAAATCACTGTAGGACCCATCTGCTGAAAAAATAAACCAAAAAGGGTCTTCCTCATCTAGATAGCCTCACAAGCTACTTGACTAGTAGCCATGTACTCCGCTTCTGTTGAACTGAGTCCAATTTATCACTGCTTCCTATTGTACTAGGAAACTTTTTCTAACCCAATACTGAAGATTCCTCTGGATGTGCTCTTCCTGTCTGATGGACTCCCCACCCAATTTGCATCTATGAAGCCTTGTAGATTCACTCCCTTTTCTGTTTGTACCAAATACCAAACTAAGTGGTGCCTTTGAGGTATATCAACACATTTTTGGCTAGCTTCCAATATATTTTGGTTGGCTTAACCATTTCTTGACTAAGTTGTTTAACTACATAACACATGCTTGGTCATGTGTTCACCAAGTACATAATTGAACCCACGAGCTGTCTATAAATGGTAGCTTCTACCACTTCACCTGAAGTAGCATCTTCCTTCCTCCAATTCCCTATTAGAGGAGTCTCCATGGTTTTTCTACTCTCCATGTGAAACTTATTCAGCATCTCATTGGAATACTTTCATTGGGAGACAAATAGATCCCCATCTCCTTGCCAAATTTCCAAACCAAGGAAATAATGCATGAGCTCCATGTATTTCGTCTCGAATTCTCTTGCCAAATCCTCTTTGCAAGATTTTATCAGATTTTTATCACCTATTAGAATTAAATCATCGACATATAATACTATAACCAATAATTTACCTTCAACCACAATATGATAAAGGTTTGCATCTGCTTCACTTTTGGTGAATCCCAACATGGTGAAATAGTTGTTGATCTTGGTGTACCAAGAATAAGGTGTTTTCTTCATTCCATATAGCACTCGCTTGAGTCTACACACATGTGACTCTCTGTCGAAGGTATAAAATCCTTATGGTTGCTCTATGTACACCTCTTCATCAATCACTCCATTGAGGAAATTTGTCTTCACATCCATCTAATGCATCTTCCATCCCATTTGTGCTGAAAGTGCTAGAATTGATATTATTGAAGAGTACCTTGATACTGGAGCAAAGGTATCCTCGTAATAAATTCCCTCCACCTGAGAGAACCCCTTGGCCAAAAATTTGGCCTTGTGTTTCTCGACACTCCCATATGCTACTTGCTTCACCTCGTAGATCCACCTAGAATATATCACTTACTTGTCCTATGGCCTTGGGACAAATTCCCAAGCACTGTTCCTGAGAATGGAATCTGCATATTCCTCTACCATGGCATCAACCCATACTAGTTGTTGCATTGATTCCACGAATGAGGATGGCTCAGTATCTGCAATTTCTCTCATTAGATCCATGTAGTCAAGGTACCCATATGGTGACCTCCTTTGTCTGCGCTATGATGTATGTGCTCCCATAGTCTCTCTAGCATCATTTTTCAATATGTCATCCTCTTTGGTGTGATTCCTTCCATCTCTGGATTTCTCTGCATGAGTGGGTGCTTCCACTCTCTGCTCCTCTGCTTGTGGTTGCTCCACAATATCCCAAGGTTCTTCCTTTGGAGCTAAAATATCTGCATCTACATACAATTGAAGCTCCCTCTCAAGGGAACATATGATGGCCTTCTCTTCATCAAACTTCACATCTCTACGAACAATTTTCATCCCGTGAGATGGAAGGTACACCCAATAGTTGTGAGGTGTATCAATGTACCCCACAAATATGCCAAACTTAGTTGTTGGTTCTAGATTTTTCCTTTCATCCTTGGAAACATGATAGTAAACTAATGAACCAAAGATCTTGAAGTGTGCCACATCTGGTTTCTTAACTGAAAATTATTCTTCTGGTATAATCATCCTGAGAATTTGATGAGGACTCGTGTTCTTCACATATATTGTTGTGGTGCATGCTTCAACCCACAAGTGCAATGGTAGGCCCTAAGCATGCAACATCGCATGTGCAGCTCCGACAATACTTATGCTCTTCCTTTCAGCAACCCCATTTTTTTGTTGGTTATGGGGTTCTATTAACTCCCATCAAATTCCTTCTGATGCACATAAGTTCTTGAACTCATTCGACACATATTCTCCATTGTTATCACTCCTGATAGCCTTCACTTTCATGCTTGTGTCTTTCTCAACAAGTTCTTTAAATTCACAAAATTTTGAGAATGTCTAGTATTTCTTCTACATGAATAATATCCAACACTTATGTGAGAAATAATCTACAAATATCACATAATACCTATGTTTGGCCCTAGAGGATGTCGAGAATAGTCCACACACATTTTAGTGGACTCTTTCAAGGATCACTTGTACTCAACTAAGCTATCATGAAAGGTGGCTTTAGTGTACTTACCCAATGTACACCCTTTGCATGTATCTCATTTCTCTAGTGCACCCTTGGGAATTCCTATAGAAATCTATTGCATGATATTCAAAGATCCATGGTGAAAATGGCCAAGTCTCCTATGACATAATTCACCAATGTATCGGCTCTGCACCTTCTATGCTTTTGTGCTCAAAGTAGCATAGTCTGCTACATCCAATTTATAGAGGTTCTTCACCCAAACCCTAATCCCCTTCACTTGTCCAGCGGCTATGTGATGAAGGAAAGCCTTTACTTTGATAAATATCACATTGTACCCACAGTCTTCCAACATAGCAACTGAAACTAAATTCTTCTTCAGACCCAGAACATACATGACATCTTTCAATGTGAGAGGAGAACTAGAATCCCTCTGAAAAGTAACAATACCGATGTCTATCGCGCTATACCTTGCATCATCTCCAATATCGATGTGCATATGGAGGTCCTTCTTCTCCAAGTCATTGAAAAAATATTTGTTGTCGGTCATATGGAATGAGGTTCAATTATCTAGATACCACACACTACCCATCACCGATGTCACCATGCATGCAATGAGGGTGAAATCCAACTTGAATTTTGAAGCAATGGCTTCACCTGCCACTCCTCCTGAGGGATTCTTGTCGGGCTTCTTGTGCGGACACTTCGTGGAATAGTCTCCCAACTCATGACAATGAAAACATTTAATCTTTTACAAGTCCTTCTTCTTGCCTTCCTGGCCAGAATCTCCTTTGGATTGGAATTTATTCCCTTTACCTTTCTTTGCCTTTCCATCCAAGGCACAGTTCTCCTCATCATCATGCTTGGTTGAGGTTCCATCTCTGGTGTTCTTCCTTGTCTCTTATTACACCAAGTCGGACCATAAACATTCCAACTCTTGGGAAGGCCTAGAATTGCTAGGTTGACCAAATCATCTTCAGTAACTGTAACACCAACACTCCCAAGCTCATCCCGACATTGGGTGAACTTGCTCAAGTACTGTGGTATTGTGTCGACCTTTTCCATCTTGAGTTTCTGAAGCTTGTTCTTTAGTGTTAGCTTCCTATGGTCATTGATGTTCTAAAGGAAGTTTGTCAAGAATTTCCACATTTCATATGGAATATCCTTCCCATGGAGGTTTGAGACAATATGATCTCGAAATCCTTCCAACAATATCCATCTTTCCTTGGCTACATTCTTCTTCCATTCTGCTAGATTATGTGCATCAACAACTTCTAGTTTCAAAACATTGCTAATGTATTCCTTCAACCCATTATCTTCCATGACTACTTCCATCTAATCCTTCCAAGAAATGTAATTCAACCTACCCTCAAGGGTATACTCGAGCCTGAGCCATAGAACGCCATCTTGATCTTGCTGCTAGCTTTGAAGAATATATATGAAAAACTCGTTCCTCTTGCAAAGATAACTTTGTATTCTTCTCTTCTTTAGTGATTTGAGCTCTGATACCATGTAGAAATTCCTTATAGATTCAAACTTCTAATTGTAATTTACTAGAACAATATACTTGAATCTACTCTACTCATCAGCGGAAACAATTAAATGATCACAAAATCATGAAGAATACAAGAGAAAGAATTCAATCAAAAAATTACACAATGATTTCCTGGGGAAAGTCGGAGCTAAAAAAACCCTACTATCTGTATATTGCATTAGTCATAAAAATATGAGAAGATTACAATTCTTTGCTCATTCTTATTATTCTCGTAACCCCTCATATCATTCTTCCCATTTGTATTGTTGGTTCCATTGCAAAAATAATCATGGAAGCATGCATTCTTGTATTGATCAATTGACATGTTGGTTGCATTGGATATATGATTATACCTAACGCTGGACATTTTATGTTATGCATGTTAGAGTAGGATGCATTGCATGTCAATTTTCTCATGGTACACTAGCTGCATTTAGATTAAATTTGCATATTTTCCTGTTGATTTTACAGACTAACACTAATCATGGGTGATCATAATACACCATAAAAACATGTTGCCCCACGTGATTAGTCTTTGTATGTGCAGGTAACAGGTCTACAATACCAAGAGATTGTTAGTGTTCTCTTGACCTCCCGTCTAAGTAGCTTCATGCACTTTCTTGATAGCTCATGCCCTAATTTGAGCCATATTAGTACCCACCACATGTGGTTAGTGTATATAAGAGAAAAAATATATCCTATATGGTCCTCAACCAGAAGCTAGCAACCATCGTAGCTTCCATATAGCTCAATGTGCCATTTTAATCCCTCGACCACTTGTCATGAATGTATGTTTTGGGGTGGGTCTCTGATTTCATTGATATAGTTGAGTAATTTTCCTTACTTTTCATGGGAAATTTTGGGTATGGATTGGTGGGGGGATCCAATGGAAAGAGTGGGTTAGGCTTGTATTCTTGTCTCCACTACCTGATTTCATGGTCACCCTTGTATCCTAGTCTCATGGGATCTCCTTTAGAGAAAATTTGGGTTTAGGGTTGGCACTACATGAGAAATATCGATTTTGGTTATGTGGTCCCGCTTCCCGATACCACCTACATTACTCCCCTTCCACTCATTTTATCCCCATTCATCTCTTTTCCCATCCGAGTCTGCATGTGTCAACTAGGTCCACATAGGGTTAGCCTCCACCTCCCCTTGTCCACACCTTGGGTTAGGCCTAGATCGATGCCCTAGAGGTTGATGCAGCTAAAAATAAAAGAAAAGGCATAACTTGGCCACTCTCAACAAGAAATATACCACAAAATGCAAAATATGGTCAGGACATACAAATTTAGCATGTGTGTAAAAGCCAAACATGAGCTCTACCCCTTGTCTATGTCCATCACCCTTATTTTTATGGGCTCTAGATAAACCCCCACTATCATTAAGGAACCCGTTATTATCCCAACCCTTCATGGGTGATGAACCACCCCACCTCAAAGGGGTATTCACTGCTACATATTACACATCATGCTCTCATTCCTTGGAGCTCAGAGTAGTTATGAAGAAAAATAAATAAAAGGAAAAATGCATATGAAAAAGGGTGGAAAAACAAAGGTTGGGGTAACTCATGTACCAGGATTTTCTCCCTCCTAAAATCATATACCCAGGTGTGGGATTCCCTTATTGTAGCTATCCTGGCTCCTTCACATGTGGTCTGGATGTTTTCCCTGATCCCCACTTTGTTCCATCATTATATCATTTTCCACATACCATATGAGGGATGTACCATAGACATATCACCCCTTATAGAGTTTGAAACCACCTAATAGGGTCCTTGTCTCTCCCCTTATTGAGCTTGGATACACTTTTACATACCAAAGCCCACTATGGAAGGGCATGCCATCATGAAGTGCCAAATTTTTTCCATGACTTGTAAGCTCTTTTACTTGATTATTCTAATGATTCTTTATATTGAAGGATAAGGGTATGCATTGGATCTTATGCAGGATTGCAGGTGGATTCCCATTTGGGGCTTCATCTCCCTATACGAGGTCATAGCCCTCCATAGGGCCACATTGACACTTGTATGGTGATAGTTGAGAGCCATGAGCCTCCACCATCAACCAAGATTACTTCATGGATCCCCAGTAGAATTCATTTATTTCTCATATTCCACCTTTGGGATGAGGGTGATGCACCTGATTCACCATGCCAAGTCGGCTCCACAGATGCAGCATACACTTGGAAGATGTTCCAGGATCCAGAGGATTGTTCCTCGTTGTAGAGGCAGGTCTTATGTTATCATTTTTCCCCTTACATATGGTCTATAAGAACTTCTGATCTATTTGGAGACCCATGAGAATGACCTTGTGCCCCCACACCCACTTAGGAGCACCAAAGGTTCTTGCTTGGAAAATAAGGGGCCAACACCTTGTCCACTATGATGGGAGTCCATTTTTACATCATGACACCATTTGGACTTCAATAGGCCTTCTCAAAGGCTAAATGACTCACTTTTTTTTATCATTTGACCCTCTTCAGAGGCTTGTTCATGTATTATTAAGCTATTTCATGGGCTTCCCACCAAATGTTATTGTTATTTTGCATATTATTTTATTCTAGGGGCTAAATTAGGCAAAAATGAGCTAAATAGAATTTATTAGACATTGTATAAATACATGATGATTTGATTTATTCTGTCATAATCACTTGGAATGGGTTATCTCCTCTTGTGAGAATTTTGTTATCCTTTTTGGAGGACGAGTTTGGATGAATTTTGATGTTTTGATCTCTTTCATTATGTCTTGGAGCTTATCTATTTGCATATCTTGATGATTGGATATACTCTTCTCTTACATGTAATTTCATTTTTAATGTTATTCTTTTTATTTACTTTTGTCACATGCATGTTGCTGGGATTTTGGCTGAAATTTACAGCTTTTCTTATGTCGAATTGTGGAAATTTTATCTTTTATAGTGTTGCTTCATTTCATGAGCCATATATGAATAATTGAATGTTCCTAGAGATAATTTGTGTCCATTTTATCTTTGTAAGTCATCAAATATTGAAAAATCGAAGTGTAAATACCTTGATGTTGAGAATGCAACAAGATGATGAGCTTAGTGGAAAGGAGTCGCCTTCACTAAGTGGGCCCACAGGCTATTTTTGGCGCAAAGTCTATTTTTAGACTATGTCTATTTTTAGACATATGGATCATGTTCTATGAGTTGCAGGATGCTATTTGTGGATGGTTGGTCAAGTCGGGAAATATATATGGACTTCTATTTTTAGACATACTGGGCGGAATCTATTTTTAGATTGCCAGTCTAAAAATAGATATGTCAAATATTATTAGCTCTTAATAATATTTGGACTTCCAAAACATTATCTTATCTCTCTGGAGCACTTCAGCTTAAGTGCATGTATGGCACATGCAAATGGCGTAAGGAATTACGCTAATCCCGAGGGTCAAGTGGAGCTATTGCATGGAGATTCTCAGCTAAGAACTCACGTATTTAGTTGTTATAGTTGATTGAGGAAGTTAGAGTGAGTTGTATCTGGCTTAACTCGCTAAACATAGTTGAGCTAATTGTATCTAGTCTAACTGATTGATACACTAGTGAGAGTGGTGTGAATTAATTATTAATTAATTCACTAATTATTAACTCATTAATCAACTAAAGAATACATCACTTAACTTCAGTGCATGGACAGTTTCAGTGGAGACCAGTGAAGAGGTAGGTGAAAGAGCAGTGTGACTATCAGTTGTGACTATACTGGTGCATGAGTTTGCACCACACATTGATGGAGATGCCAATGAGGATTGCACAGTGCATACCAGGTGGATTCGAACTCATATTGGGGCATTATTCATCTTGGATTGCGCAGTAGAGGCAAGCTAACAGGTGGAGCAGATTGGAGCATGTGTTTTGCTAGATCTGAGCTTGTGTAGTGTGTAACAATTGGAGATTGTACTGAGAGCTTGTGAGGAGTTTGTACAATGATTGTTACATGATCTCTATCATTATAATATATAGATAGTTGGGAGTTTTCAGCTTTAATCTTTCCCATAAATAATGTGTTTATATGTGTGATTGTTTATGGTTTCAATGTGCGCATGCGATTGTTTATATTTCCGCAATTAATGATCAATAGTAGAAGAGGTTATGTATTATGCATGAAGCTCAAATAGTGTGTGATCAAGATAATCTCGGTGAATAATTTAACATTTATTCAAATTTCTACACTTGAAGTTACTTCTAGCATGCCCTAATGCCATGTGAAGCTCTTTAAAGGCCTCCTTGACTAGATGAATCTATTTCAAGCTATAAATTATTCCTTGACTCCATATCTCTCAAAGGATTAGGCATTGATCCTTCCATAGGTGATCATATTTAAATTTTATTTCTTTCACCTCCCTCTTTTTCTAGTTCTAACATACATAGGTCACCTAGGGCATCACTTATCTCACAATCTATCCATCCAAACACATCAATTTTTGGTCCACAACTGCGTTGAGGTTTTCTCTAAAGTCCCTCCAAATTTGAAGCAAATACAATGGTGGGATCTCGAGATATAGCAAGCCCTAGCTCAGGGACCATTTCTTGCCCTTGGTTTCCCACTAGTTAGTGAGCTTATTGGGATCATTGCCCAAAAATCAAAGAAAAATCCTCCTTTGATGCTCTTCTCCTCCTCAATTAGGTCAATTATACCTTTGACTGATCAATTCCATCCCCTTGACCTAATTTTGGGTCCACTTGGTCTCGTGTGGTCCCACTTCTTATCAAAGCCAGTTCTTCAATGAACATTTAGAAACCAAGTTTCCACAAGGATTATGATGTCTAGTAATATCCTTTATAAGTCATATCTTCAAATCCTAACCCTTAAAATCCTCCTAGCCTTCCCTAGAGGGCCTTTCACCTTGCTTTCTAAGCAAGCAAGCCACATATTTGAGCCTCTCTTATGAATAGGCTTCTTTGGTTCACCTTTCATTCTATCATTGATATATTAGATATCATGGTCCTTATTATACAGAATCTCCTCCCATCCCTAAAATTCCATAAAGAGTATGGATACTTAGCTAAGGTGACAGTGGGCTATCACTCCATTGTTGCCCTCGACCTAGTAGTTTCCCTTTAGGATCCCCTCCTAGGACCCCTGCTAATTTGAGTGGTAACACACCCTAAAATTTTTTGGTCCAAGTTGTGAATCCTAGTCATAGGAAAGTTATATTTTTAAAGGTTTTTGTAAGACCTGTTGTTTGGGAATACATGTAGTGAGGTAGCACTTGCTATCTCAAGTTATGGTATGAACCATTTCAATAGGTACGAGGGTCATTGGTTTACTCATACACTAATTTGAGTTTAGTTTTTTGTAATACCTTTTATGTAAGCATATATGTTGAATTGTAGTGGCTCATAGAACTATATATGATCAAGTTGTGGAATGGACCACTTGAATAGGTATGACAGTAGTAGGTATACTCATATGCTAGCTTTAGGTGGGAACGTGAAATCTGAAGATGTGAAATGGTCGATGAACCATGTATGAGAAAAAGTATCCTAAGGATACAATAGCTAGTTACCCATGTATTTCAATGGATGATAACTTTTTATATGGACTTCAACAGAGTTATTGGGACCATGTTAATCTCCCCAACTCAAGTTTAAGGAGGGCATTATTAGGGAATTTTGTGTAAACTTGACAAGGTCATAGAGTTAATATAATATTGGAGGTTTTTGAGCTCTAGTTTGCTATAACCCATGGTTTTTTCCATGGTATTTCAATGTAATGTAACTTATTTAAAGGCATGATGACTTCAAGGTTAATTTCCTTTGGTTCAGGAATAGTAAATCTATTATTCAAAGTTGGTTTCCCTACATTTCTAGGTTAAAATATCGTATCCATGTGTTGTTAATGTTTATATGGTTGTCATGTATTTATTTCTCTCTAATTTTTACTAAAAGTAAGCACACAGCTTACATCCTAATACAATACCAATTAAATCTAAACATCAAGGTCTATTTTCATAAGGAGCACAATCCTTCTAAGGCACAAACACTAGAAGACCTCCAAGATTTCTTGTCTGAAATCAAGGATACCTTTGATTTTTTCAACCGCACAACTATCCCAACATATATTCTTGGCATACATAATCACTCTAAAGGCCATACTAGCCCAATTATTTCTATTAGAAAATTCCCTCAATTTAGGAGTTCATTAGTCAATTCTTTAAACTTTATGTTATATTCTATGAAGACTCTTTCCACTTAAGCTCCACTTTAAAATTAAGGAATTTACTCTTACATATAATTCCACATCATCAATGGGAAAATTTTCTCAGAATTACTAGCTCCAAGGGTTATCTTGTCTATTTGGGCAGACTAAGCTTCCATGGTTGTGACTTATTAAGAGTCTTCCACAGCCAATCAACCATCTTGGTTTTCCACAAGGCTAATGGTTTGACACGCTTGTCTTCTCAGTCATAGTATCTTGTTTGCAAAAATGGATATTACAACCCTACACATTGTTATCACTGGAAAATCATATAAGAAAAAGACATTAGGAAATGTCAAGCAGAAGGATTTACAGGGAAGAAAGAAATTACAGAATATGAAAATTTTAACTTTTCCTAAGGTCGAGGAGGAAAATTTATCAAATAGTGCATAGAAAGCACTAACCCTAAGTGATCTGCATAGCCTTTTCTTATATAGTAGCGAAGATCTTCGTGGCTATCCCTCATATAGCCATGTGATCTTGGGTATGGAAAAAGGTCACCATCCGGGACCACTTGGCACACTTGAAGAAGAATATTCCCCACTCAAGGCAGCCAAGTACAGCCGCCTTGGAGCCACCTTGAGGCCTCAAGTGTAGCACACAATTCTATCAGCCTCCCACTCTTGTGTCAACATCCACATTGTACCAAGGGAGGGAGGGAAATTTGAAATTTGCCTATAAAATACCACCTTGGGAAGAATAATGTAGAATAAAATGTTATTTTGTCCAAATTTCTTGAGAGAATTGTGTTTTCCAAGCAGCAAGGAGTTGAAGTATTAGCTGTTTCCCATCCAACACCTCAATCCAAGAGAAGAAGTTCACCAAGTTTTCATTATTCTACCATCCGTCTAGGATAGAGAGAGGCTTGCAAGAAGATTAAAGGGCAGAGCCCTCCTTGCCTTGAATATTATAGATCCATAGCTCTAAGGATTCATTGCAAGTATTTTAGTGTCCTATTCTCTTATACCATCAGCAACTAATAAAAGGGGAAGAGTTCTCCGTTTGGATTATTAGTGTGTTTGACTCGATTGAGCTTGTTATTGTATTTGTATTTTTTGTTTCTTGTTTCTCCTCTATTGTAGCATGCTATGTTATTTAATTATTTTACTACATGTTATGTTGTTCCTCTAACAATCTAACAAACCAATTGACATGTTACTTGCTTGTAGGAGAGCAGCCTCCCACACCAAGCACAGTGAATTTCGTCTGCCCATGCGTCAAATGCACTACAACAGGAAATGTGACTACACTTCTTTATTATTTTTAAGCTAGTGTTTGTTGTTTTCAGGTCCTCTCTCCTGCCCAGACTTGCTGCAAGACCATTCCTTCTTCCCCTTAGCATTTATCATTCACCCTTAGTGATAGATTCAGCTCAGAGGAGGCAGAATTTTTGAGCACTGAAATCTGCATACGTTCAGCCCAGACATACGTGAAAATCGCGTGCCTATGCGAAAATAAGCCGCGCGGAAGACAATGAGCACATTTTTCACTACTTTTTCTCATTTTTAGCAATTGTAAAGTGATTGGCAACCCATAATAAATTTTCCATCACTGTGTTCCGGTGTTTCTTGACTAGTTAGGACACTTTTTTGCTGAACTTTAGCCTAGAAATTAAATTGTTTTAATTTTAGTTTATTATCATCACGAATCACACATAGTTTAATTAGGGGTGAGTAAGTGAATTTTAATCAAAAAATGCTATATGAATAAACTAGTTATTGATAATAGACACCAAACACATAGGTTAATTAGCGAAAATTAAGTGGCCCATACATCCACACATTTTTAGCCAGTCTTTGTTTTTTCAAAAATTTTGCATTAGTTTAGTTCAAATTTTTGCATTACGATTTAGGACAAGGACCAAAATATTGAAAATAAGGAAAGTAATCTCTGCCACCCTTTCACCTCTCGGTGAGCCTGGGTACGCATATGAAATATTTCTTGAGATAATTTTCCATATCCCTATAGTGCAAAACTTAGTCTAACTAGGCAAAGTGTAAGCGGCCCATTATCCACACATTGTTTATTTTCTGAAAGGAACAATCACACACAGTGTAATTAGAGGAGTGTAAAGGATCACTGCATATCCATATCTTATAAAATTGTGATTGTACACTTCAAAACACACACGAAGCACCAATAAGAACTGGACCAAAAGGAACCCAGTGTGTTGGGACCCTTGTCATCTTATTACAGTTGCTTCACCAAGGCACACCTTAAGAAAATTAAGACTCTCTAAAACTAACCACTAATTAAACTCACTATATTCTCCCCACAGGGGCCACAAAATAAATTATAGTTCAGGTTAGGACCATTGGGGGTATGCATCTAATAGGACACCATGGTCATTCTACATTTTGAAACATAGATGTTGACTGTTTAGGGTGCATAAAATCTGTCTATCTGCCCATGGAACAGAATTCCTGAGTGCTACAGAGACCCGATTCAGAGAGGGTTAAGCTTAGGCCCAGTGTGTGTGGTACTATTTAGGGCTACCTGACCCATCTAGTGCTCAGTACTGGTAGCTGAATACAAAGAAGCTCAAGACTCGAATGCTCACGTGGGATGGTGGTACTTTAGTGGCCAAATATAGGGCATCCTTCCCTATAGGTGACGGTGTAGGAAACACTAGATCCTCATACCTTTACCTTGGTTGATTCTTTGGCTACTGGAAGGCATCACCAGTTTTTTCGAGATGTTAGCCCTAGTACCCATCAGAAGATATCTTCGTAAGGCCTAGTTACATATGAGAGTGTGAGGATGATTAGGTATTTTTAGGATTTTTTTGTATCATACGTGTTATCACTCATTAAGTTGTAAAAATATCCTTGATAGGGTCATGTAGGTCATTCACCAAATTGATGAGGTCTCCTAAGTCATTTTTTGAAATGTGTGAAATTTTTTGCATTTTTATGAAGTCTAACCTAAGTTTAAAGCTCACTGTTGGCTGGATAAATCGTTCTTGCAGACAAGACCGATCTCCCTAGTACTAAAAGTATCTAGCAACAAACAGCCAAATAGACTAATCTTTCTCTAAGCATGTAAGGTTTACAAAAGCTCTATAGAGGTGTAAAAGACTTACCGTATGTCCAGCACTTGTTTGAAGTTGTTGTTGTCCCTCGTGCACTTGAAGGTGTTTTCCTCGTAAACCTGCAGTCACAAACAAGAAAAATATTATATAGCACCTGTATAGACATTATCATAAACCATGCTTATCATAGTGATCAAGGAATCTATGAAATAAGCCATGACCAGACAGCTTATTGAGAAAAATGAGTATATTTGTATTAATTTCAAAAGAAGAAAATCCTTACAACCTGAGCCTTGATGTTGCACAGGACTTTCTGGGGTCCGAAGAAGGAATCTTCTTTACTTTGATAAGATCTGCACTCATCCAACCAAGACGAATAGAGGTATGTAATCTCTCCTCACAAAATTCTTAATCAACTGAGTCTGAATCTCAACAGCACTTAACCTCAAATCTTCTTAAGCTTGACCTCTCTTTGAGGCTACCCAATGCCTTTTTTTATAGTGGAAAAGAGAAGGTTTTCTGTTCCAACTATGAAGGGATAGAATCCTCCTTCAAAGGGATAATCTCCTCACATCAAGGGGTTAGATCCATAAGGTAATGGATTCATACACCTCATAAGAGCGGTTCTGCCACCACAAGATCCATTCTAGAAGCTTCCAGAATTTACTTTTATTGAGCTTTCTGGAAATTACTTGCACCTTTTTGATCTTACAGGGGTCCGCACCTTTAACACAGATAAAGTGCGTTCATGTACGCAAGAGATCTGAACATTAGGTGTGGGACCGCAGGCAAGATAGAGAGAAAGTGCGACACCAAAATTTAGGAGATTTTTAGGAACTTTTCTCTGATTTTCAAGGCTTGACATGAGGAACTGATATGTTAGACTTGTAAAGGGATAAGTATGAGTTATAATGAGCTCATGCACATAGTAGAATGTCAAGGTGACAATTTTTAGTGTAACAGATTGCCCCCTAAAGTGCAAAGTCTAGAATAGATGATGTCGAAGTCTGTCATATATGAAGAGTGCAGTACTTTATCATTTCAAGGATCATCCTGTGGACACCCCAGTCGGAACCTGTAAAAACATTCAATGCAAAATATATATATGTAAACATATCATCGCTGAGGTAGGCATTCCCATACTCAGATCAAAACTAACTAGAAACTAATCTAAACTGTTCTGATACAGGAATGATTTTCAATATTCCATCAATAGTGTAGACACAGCATGGATGCAGCCATCTGTAATAAATAGTCTACTGCATAAATGAATAACAAAATTCCTCGCAGCCTGGATGTTAGAAACTAGATCTAGGGTCTTGATTTCCGCTTCTTGAACGAGTACGATTCTATCCATGTGAATAAATGTGTCGAAGTCGAACATGGTAGAAACCACTTGATTACCAGTCAATAATGTAAATTGTTAACAAGTGTTTGGTCTCAATCTAGTCTCCTAAACTGAGCTCATTTAATTGTCAACCAGGATTTGTAAACTGTTGAAGTGAAGTGTACTGTATGTACCTAGGTGCTTGTTTCTTAACGCGTTGTGTGTAGTGTTTTGTGATGTTTTTGGTCTTTTGTGATGATTTATGATGTTTTTGGTCTTTTGGTGTTTTTATGTTCACAAGGAAAATGCCTAGAAAGCTAATGGAAGGAAGCTAATGATTAAAACAGAGTGAGACCTAATTGGTTGATGACAAATGACTGATACAAATGCAATTGCAAACACTGAGGTAGAATCAAATCTAAACTATGACTAAGCAAAAACAGAGCTTGATAATGACTTCGAAGGAAATGATTAAAAACATAAACTCAACTTGAGAAATGATCAACTAAACATGCAAATCTTCCTAACTAAACAGTTTAAACAACTAACTTATAATGATGCAGCATTCTATCCTTGGTTAGAGATTTGTTGAAGTATGTTTGGAATAAAACATTGATATCATCATAAGATCTTCTATTCTAGTTTTCTAACTCTATTCTGTAATTCAATTGAATGTCACAAAACCTTGCTCAAGAGTTATTAATCTTTTTCAAAGTAGTCTTTTGAGAGAGGGCTTTGTTTATGAAATGATAAGGAAATTGCAGAAGTACTTCAGGCCTTAAAGTGATATGGTCTTATGTTCATGTAGTGATGAGTCAATTATGGATTTTAGAACAAGAAGAGATTTGTGAATAATGAAGGTTGTTTTGTTAAGTTTAACAACTGAAGTAATCTAATGTGCAGTGAATAACAATTGAATGTGGAGTGCAAATGCAATGAGTTGAACTACAACCAAACCTAAATGTCACTAACTTAAAACAGTGCTGAACTATAAGGCATTATCAAACCCAAAACAGAACAACTGAACATGAATTAAATGCAATGAAACTCCGGAGTATCCTAACTATACTATCATGCATTATTCTATGAAATTATACAGTCTGTTTGTCCATCATTATTGATATTTTGGAAGAGTTCATTCTTTTGGAAGAGTCAGAACAATTCTGACTGTGTAATTGAGTGCAAATGCAAACATAAAGGACTGAAAGCAATGAAAAACTAAGATATCATATCCATATCCCACTCATCATTATGATATTTTGGACAAGCGTTTAAGAGCAAGAACAGAGATGGTACTTAGTACAAACACACAACTAAATCATTCATTATCACGGTCATGTCTTGGACTCCTTAAGAATTTATTGGAAGAGTTTCTTCTTGTGAAAGAGTGATTAGAACAAGTGTAACTGTGATAGTGAACAACAAAAATTACAACTAAATCCTACAATACTATAGCCATTTCCCATTCATCATTATAATCTTTTGGAAGAGCTTCTTCTTGTGGAAGAGTTAGAATGAGTATAACTACAATAGCTAATTAAAAACAACTATGAATTCAACTTCAAATCCTACAATACTATAGCTATTTCCCATTCATCATTATAATCTTTTGGAAGAGCTTCTTCTTGTGGAAGAGTTAGAATGAGTACAACTACAGTAGCTAATTAAAACAACTACTAATTCAAATTCAAAAACGTAAAGGCAACTAGAATACTTATCTAATTTACGCAAATAAATCCGTGCAAGAGGCAGGCGCCCTCTACCACCTAACGGAATTCAACTCCAAATTAAATCAACGCTTTCAAAACAACACTGTCTGCTTCATTAAAGATGAAATAAATTGAACATAGCACTCTGCGTCTTCAGAAATGTAACATAGAATCTAAGCAAAATCTAGCATAAAATCTAACATCAAATCTCTAACATAGCTCTCGGTTTCCCAAGTGTTTATATAACAAATGTAAATAACAAGATTTGCAACAATTCAGGAACACTGTCTTTCCTTATCGGAATCACATTAGACTATAAGTGGTCGGCTAGTGTAGGGCAAGACATCCGGACCGAGACAAATTTAATAGAAGTCTTCCTTCCCAAATGTGTTCCCACTGCCCAAAAAACTACAAATTTTAATTGCCCTCCACGATGAGCAACGAACCATGTAGACATGACGTGGATTGGTGTGTGTTATGTTTTTCTCGAGAGGCCACCTGGAACATACTCAAACGTGAAGATGCCTGCAGACCGTCTGTAAGGGTTCGTTCGTATCACAATGAAGGTTCCCAAGCCAAAATGCTTTACAATGGCAAAAATCACAAAACTTAGCAAGTCACCATGTAAACTATTCTAGAAGTAATTTTAACTATATTCATTGATCACTGGGGCCAGATAGCAATGGACAAAGGAAAAAAATGAGGTAAAATGGAATGAAAGAAAGCACAATTTTGAGGCCTGTCATCAAAGTGGAGTAACCACCAGCAATGTCAATGGCTCTCAAAGTACTCAGTACAATCCATGAAATGTGAATGAATGAGCTGAAGTCGAACATGTCACGGAATCATTCGATTGAAGGTCAATGATGCAACTCGGTCAAGCAAGGTAAGAAACCCGCTATTAAGGCATGCGTAAATTCATATACCGATAATTTATGTAACTTCCTAGATAATGAGTTGTCATCGATAGAAAGTGATCCGTCGTAGGCAAGCCCACAACACAAAATCATAGATCAAGTTTTGAAAATATATTGGCAAGGACTGACTCAGGGATGGTCAAAATGAATGACAGATATTTTGCAGATGAATGGTTTATTTGAACTGTCCTCTTGAACACATAACGACACTGCAGATGGCTTGGTGACAATTGACCCAAAGCTAATACCCAAAAACCGGCTGAAGACTTTCAAATGAGGTTCGATTAACTGTTAGGAAAAGGATTTCCCAACCCAGGTGATTGAAAGTGTCGTGTTTAAGAGTGGTTGACTGAATTTTCGAAGAATCAAAATACAACAAACACGCCCATTTTTCTCTCTTTTCCCCCACCATTTCTGGCAAGTACCTCTTTATTTTTGACAAGCTTGAGGAGGATAACATTTTCTTGTTTATAAGCTCATCCTTTGGATGAGTCCAACTTAGTTTAAGATTCGAACCCTAAAAAGGAGTGGTTCTTTCCTGTTTCAAAATTGAACAGGTCCTTTACTGTTAAATTTTAACGAGTCCAGTATAAGAGAAACTCAGTGTTTTTCATTTTTAGGGAGTCAGAAGAAAAAACTTAAGAAAACTCCGTGGGTGTAATTTTTCATAAATTTTGTCTCTCGAGCCCGAAAAAGGATAAAATAATGCGAGAGAGAACTCTATTGACCGTAAATACTCAACGTATACCTTTTTCGTAAATATTTCATTTCAGTCCGTAAAAGGGGTAAACTTATATTGAAGGGACGATTATTCATTTACTTTAATGAGTTCGAACAATCAAGTACTCGACAATCTTTTCATATTTAGAGAGTCTGAAAAGGGCTTAAAAGAGAACTCCAATGTTTCGCTTTTTCGTAATTTTCAAGAGTCCGAAAAAGTGATAAAAGTATACTCAGTAGTTTCACTTTTTCTGTAAATTTTAACAAGTTCGAAAAAGGGATAAAAATGTACTCATGGTTTTCACTTTTTCATAAGTTTTAACGAGTTCGAAAAAGGGATAAAAATGTACTCCTGTGGCCGACTTTCAATTTAATTTACGAGCAGGAAAATACGGAAAGAACTCGGCATTTTCATGTGTTTTACGAGAATGAAAGATAGCAAAATAATCTCAGGATTTTCATGAGTTTAACGAGTCTTGAAAATAACCAAAATTGACTCAATATAGGTTTCATTTTTACAAAATCTTGAAACAGAGAAAAATTATGCTTCAGAGTGGTTTCATTTTTACACAAGCTTGAAACAGAGAAAACTGTGCTTGATGCCCCCTAAGCGTAACTACTAGAGCGCATGCCCCCCAGCTTCATTTCATTCAACTAAATACACTATTGGTAATTAATAGTTGGATGGAATGAAGGTTCATTTACGAGATCATATGAAAGACCCGACCTAAAACTGTAAGAAAATTATGAAAAAACTGAAATAACTAACCTAAATATGACTTAACATTTACAAGATCTAGTCAAAGACTCGACTCAATTAGGGGAGGATTTGTTTCATTTTTTAACGAGCTTGACACAGGAAAAGAACTATGCTCATGGCAACGTGTTTTATTTTTTAACGAGGTTGACACACTAACAAGAACTATCCTCAAATCTACTCTCTAAAATCTACCTATATAACCTACTGATTCATTTTTAATGAGGTTGACACAGGAAAAGAACTGTCCTCATACCTGATTCATTTTTTAATGAGGTTGACTCAGTAACAGGAACTATCCTCTGACCAACTGATTCATTTTTTAACGAGATTGACACAGGAAAAGAACTGTCCTCATACCTGAATCATTTTTTAACAAGTTTGACTCAGTAACAGGAACCATCCTCAGAAACTACTTATTTCTAATCTATTAATCTACTTTCTATAATCTATCTACTGATTCATTTTTTAATGAGGTTGACACAGGAAAAGAACTGTCCTCATCGCCGATTGATTCATTTTTTAACGAGGTTGACACAGTAAAAGGAACTACCCTCAGACTACTGATTCATTTTTTAACGAGGTTGACACAGTAAAAGGAATTCTCCTCAGACACACTGATTCATTTTTTAACGAGGTTGACACAGTAAAAGGAACTATCCTCGGACCCACTGATTCATTTTTTAATGAGGTTGACACAGTAAAAGGAACTGTCCTCAGACCACTGATTCATTTTTTAACGAGGTTGACTCAGTAAAGGGAATTATCCTTGTACTCACTGATTCATTTTTTAACGAGGTTGACACAGTAAAAGGAACTATCCTCGGACACACTGATTCATTTTTTAATGAGGTTGACACAGTAAAAGGAACTATACTCATACTCACTGATTCATTTTTTAACGAGGTTGACATAGTAACAGGAACCATCCTCACAAACTTGATCATGGCTTCCAACTGGAAGAAACACATGTCAATGGACACACCTTGATCATGGCTTCCAAGAGGTCTTCATCGGATGGAAGAACAAGTCCTTGGAAGGAATGCATGTAAAGGGACTCAAAAGGGATAAGAACATCGCGTTCAAATAATCCCATAGAGTTTTCCATGTCAATTACCAGATCCAAATCAAAGGAAGACGAGAAAACAGTGAGAAGCTCGCTTACATCGGTAACTGGAAACATGGGACCAGTTGCCACATAATTAACCTGTGGCGGGGTAGATACCACTTTAGAATCAGGAAAATTTAGGGATGTCGGATTATTGGTAGTCAAAACAAGACTAGGGAACGAAAGCTGGTCTACAGTCACAATATTGCCATTGTGAGGGAAAGACATCACGCGAAAGAGTGTCGATACGACAGCTTTCATTGCATAAACATAGTCTCGCCCAAGGAGTAAATTGAAATCCAAGGGGCCTCGAAGTACCATAAGATCAATACAGACAGTTTTACCTTCCAAAGTAATAGAAAACTTAGGAAGGATCCCTAACGGTTCACTAATGGCTCTGTTAAAAGCTTTCAGATTCTGCGTAATAGGCACAAGCTGAGGAGAATCCAAAGCTTTCCAAGCAGTTGAGGATAAAATAATAACAGAAGCACCTTCATCTACCTATGTGCGGCATACATCCCTACGACCAGCCTTCACAATGATTTGGAAAGGGATGGAGGAAGGAAGACGAGGTTCCTGTCAGTCTATTCCAATCAAAGGAAAACACCTCAGTACTTGGAGGGGGTTCTGTAGAAACAGGTGAAATGCCCCCCGGCATAGAAGAATCTCATGTAACAAGAAGAACCTGAGCGATATGAAGTTCACTCTCTACAGGGAGAATGGGATCGATTGAATGTGAAATCGAATCAACCACTTGATCAACTAATGGATCATCAACCTGAGTGATATGAGTTTCACTCTCCAATGGAAGAGTGGGATCGACCGTACTTGAAATTAGATCAATCACTCCATCAGTTGACGGTAGGTTGGGAGAAATTTTACGGTAACCAGTTGGAAATTCTTGTTGTGGAACAGTAAGTTTTTCCAACAATTTTTAGGCTTCATCCATGTGAGGGCAAATGTGAGTTTGATGACTCCCTTTGCATAACTTACAAGGAAACCTAACTTTACCCTTTTTCCCAGGAACCTGACTATCACTAGTTGATGGATCAACGAAAAGTTGATGAGATTTTTCTGACCATACTTCCAAGACCTTAGGAATACCAGGAAAATTGATAAGGAAGTGGTCACCCTTACAAAGCCTGCAAGGGTATTTGGGTTTACGATGCATGTTAGAGGTTTCCTCAACACAACTAACACTTACAGCCATGGTTGGTTGGTTGACCTCTTTCTTATCTTGCTTCTTCTTCTTCTTCTTCTTCCCTTTCTTCTTCTTCTTAGTCACCTGGTTACTAGCGTCAAGTCTTTTACCAAGCAAAGAGGAAGAAATGGAGGAAGAAATATTAGGCGAAGAAGGTAAAGGGTCAACAAAAGGTTGGTGATGTTGAGATGGTGAACTCTGTTGAGGTGAAGCATCCGGTTGAGGTGGAACAATTGGAGTATTCGGGGCCAACGAAGTTGAAATTAACCATATCGGTAAACCTATTGTAAATCCAGGTAATGACAAAGTAGCCATATAAGGAGGACCAACATTTCCAAAGCAAGGAAAAGTACTAGGATTCTCATTAAGAGGGATTCCTTGGTTGGTAAATTCTGGAACAGTTGCCATTATATTCAACTTCAATGAATTTTATTAACAATTTAAAACTAAAATTAAAAATTAACAATTCACACCTAACAATTAAAATTCACAATTCACACCTATGGTCTCTAAAAGTAAAAACAAACAAATTAACATGCGCTATCAAATCTAGGATTCAAACCACACACAAACAGTAACTTCCCGTACTAAAACACTAGTTGGTGATGAAATCCAACATCGTAGAATTTAATACAGAAAGGGTGGTTGGAACAGTTACCCTGACAACCTGCTTAATGAAACAGACTTGCACAAGTTTCTTCAAAAAACCATCTCGAGTGAAGAGAACCCCCCAGAGAGTCCAAGTGAGTCTAGTCGACGTCTGCTCCAGGTACAGTGAGATCTTTCCTTCACCGTCACCTTAGGAAATAATCTTAAGTCTATGGACACTAAGGTTACCAATAGTAACAAATATAACTGGGGGAACAGTCTACGATCTGATCCCACGCGTAAGGGTAGAGTAACAAAGCTCAATCCCCTTCAAGGCTCCTCGACATGGTCAATCCGAGGTTTACCGACAAGTGACCCCAAGCTCCTCGACAATGGTTAATCCGAGGTTTACCATTTGTAATGCGCGCAAAATATTCTATCTTCCCCAATGAAACAGAATTGATTGTTTCAAAGGTTCAGACATGATCTTGTGATTTACTCCTTTAAGAGAAGCTTCCTAGATTGTACCAATTACAATTGGATTTATTTCCTACCGCTAGATTTATCTACTTGTTTGTTTTTACTATCTTGGAGAGTTGATTACTCCCTACTCCAAGATACTAGCCTAAGCTATATTGGTGATAAGAGCCCTAGAAATGTAAAAATTACTAGATGAATTTTATTAAGCGTTGTGTTATTTAGGCTGTTATTACTCAAAAGGGTAAATGGATACGAAACCAATGGTGTTATGACCCGACCCAAAACTAAATGCAATCGAATATGATAATGTAATCTTTTCAATTCGATGAATCCTAACTAAAGTAAGGAAAGAGTTTCCATTCACTTCCAACAATGCAAAAAATTGATCACTAAGAGAAAATATAACAAATTCTCTAATGCATTAATTTTATCAAGAAAAACTAATGCAAATCAATCCCAAAACAATTTTTTATATTTTTGTGTTTTTAAAACAAGCATAAAAACATCTAAATTCAAATCAAAGAAAACTGATCTAAATCTACGATTGATTTTTCAGAATGTAAACTATGCAGTTGTGATCTATGCATAATTCACTTGAAAAGTATGCAAATGTAATCTATGCACATTTTTCATTCATATTCTGAAAATGAGAATTCTAATTATGCAAATGTGATCTATGCAAGAGAATTCTCAAACACAAGATGATTCTAATGTAATCTAAGAACCAATCAAGTGTAATTAAAGACAATCGGGTGAGAGTTCCAAATATCAAAAAACACTCAAAGGCGATTAACACTCATACACAATTTAGCCCCCCCCCTCGGCGAATGAGGGGGAAAGTTTTTTGCAAAAACAAAAGAAAAAAGATGTAAAATTGTGAAAAGACTGAGACAAACCTCCAAGTAATGACCAAAGGAAATCAAATTAATAATTTCTCAAAAAAGAGATTCAAAACACCCAATTAACTTAATGGAGATTGATGAGATGAAGAATTACTAAAAGAAACTCATAAGAAAGGAATTTTCGACAGAAAATACAGATCTGGGTAGATGCTAAGAATCCTAAATTAAATCTAAACTAAACTATAAGAAGAAATCTAGAGTTTTTCCAAAATTTTAACAGGGTCCGTAGGCTCCCAGAAGTAACAGGTGCGCTCCCACACTGTTTACTTAAGGAAAGTGTGAAACTGCCCGCACTGTGCAGAAGAACAAAGTGCAGTCCCCAAAAAAGTTCAAGAAAAACTTAAAAGATTTCAAAATTTTCAAAAACAGAGAAAAAATAAGCTACCCAGGCAGATATCCATCAATCAAAAACCAGGAAAAATTTTTCCTCAAATCAAAATAAAAGAGAACCAAAAACAAGTTCTTTCCCCAGTGGAGTCGCCAATTTGTTGGCCGGATAAATCGTTCTTGCGGACAAGACCGATCTCCCTAGTACTAAAAGTATCTAGCAACAAACAGCCAAATAGACTAATCTTTCTCTAAGCATGTAAGGTTTAAAAAAGCTCTATAGAGGTGTAAAAGACTTACCGTATGTCCAACGCTTGTTTGAAGTCGTTGTTGTCCCTCATGCACTTGAAGGCGTTTTCCTCATAAACCTACAGTCACAAACAAGCAAAATATTACATAGCACCTGTATAGACATTATCATAAACCATGCTTATCATAGTGATCAAGGAATATATGAAATAAACCATGAACAGACAGCTTATTGAGAAAAATGATTATATTTGTATTAATTTCAAAAGAAGAAAATCCTTACAACCTGAGCCTTGATGTTGCACAGGACTTTCCGGGGTCCGAAGCAGGAATCTCCTTTACTTTGATAAGATTTGCACTCCTCCAACCAAGACAAATAGAGGTATGTAATCTCTCCTCACAAAAGTCTTAATCAACTAAGTCTGAATCTCAACAGCACTTAATCTCAAATCTTCTTAAGCTTGACCTCTCTTTGAGGCTACCCAATGCCTCTTTTTATAGTGGAAAAGAGGAGGTTTTCTGTTCCAACTATGAAGGGATAGAATCCTCCTTCAAAGGGATAATCTTCTCAAATCAAGGGGTTAGCTCCATAAGGTAAGGGATTCATGCACCTCACAAGAGTGGTTCTGCCACCGCAAGATCCATTCTAGAAGCTTCCAGAATTTACTTTTATTGAGCTTTTTAGAAATTACTTGCGCCTTTTTGATCTTACAAGGGTCTGCACCTTTAACACAGATAAAGTGCGTTCAGGTACGCAAGAGAGCTGAACATTAGGTGCGGGACCGCAGGCAAGATAGAGAGAAAGTGCGACACCAAAATTAAGGAGATTTTTAGGAACTTTTCTCTGATTTTCAAGGCTTGACATGAGGAACTGATATGTTATAATTGCAAAGGGAGAAGTATGAGTTATAATGAGCTCATAAACATAGTAGAATGTCAAGGTGACAATTTTTAGTGTAACACTCACCTCCATCCATGCCACTTCAGTCAAATCAATCTCACATCATATCAGTTTTTATTCCCATGCATTTAATCTCAAAATTTCACACCTGTCAGTTTTTCAAAATTTCTTAGAAAATCACAAACGAAATCAGCAGATTTCGCTACGAAACTGCCTAACAATTCCGTAGCGAATCTGTCAACAACCAAACTGTCTTCGCTACGAAACTGTGTTTTTTAAGCCAAAGTTGTTAGAGCGATGTGAGGTGTCAGTTTATGATAATATAAGTAAAGGGTAAGGTCTTTAAGGGTCGTTACGATCATTTTAAAACATGCATAGCCGTATTTGTTGTAATCATGATTATTTTTGGTTGCATGTGTTATTATCAAAACCCAAGTTGTCAATTAACCTCTTAAACCTTACCCAAAACCTTCCTTTTGTCATATTATGGTTTAATATTTGCATGTGAATCAATTCTTGGAGAGTTGCTTCATCACTCCAAGCAAGTTGCTGTCAAAGTCAGTTCTGTAGGTGTCACCAACAAGCGAGGTAGTGAAGACTATAAAGAATCCATGGCCTTGAAAATAAAATCAAATAGGGGTGGTCACTATCTCAGGGATGAACCCATGGACTTGAAATTTCTGAATGAAGACCCTACTGTTATGGAATTTTTCAGGAGGACGGGCTGCCTGTGATTCTGTTAGAATTTGCAGGGTTTCCATGCACAGGTTTCAAAGGACTTTGCCACAAATTTTATAGGGAAAAGATCAAAGGTTGGGATTTTGAATCTCACAGTAACACCAGAGAGCATATCACTAGCTACATAAATCCCTAGAGGTGGTGAAGAGTGGTTTAAAGGCACAAATTTTACAATGTAGGGTTGTGAGGATTTTCTCAAGAAGAAGCATAGAGGAGTTGATTTAACCAATGGCATGTCTAGGAGCTATATGAAGGAAAATTATCCAAAGCTGTTGAT
Organism: Pinus albicaulis; assembly: GCA_034641835.2. Classification (NCBI taxonomy): domain Eukaryota; kingdom Viridiplantae; phylum Streptophyta; class Pinopsida; order Pinales; family Pinaceae; genus Pinus; species Pinus albicaulis. The sequence continues at coordinate 796,366,134 of CM076582.1, read as the reverse complement.
AGTGATTCAAAAATATTTCACTTGCAAGGGAAGATTCCACATGGTTTACTCTTACCATATCAGACTCCTTCTGAATTTTGTAGGGATAAATCACTTGACTTACCATTATTTTTATACAGGAGTTTGGGAAAGATGTCAGATAGAGTTCAAGTCAATTCATAAGTTAATGATACATCTTTGTTTCACCATGGTCTAATAAATCTGTTAGTGTTGGAAGAATTGAGAAGATTAAACAGAGATTGGACTTCTTTTCTGTTTATGAGTGGGTATGAAATAGATGTAGTCACTCCAAAGAAAATCTTAAAACCTAGAACTACTACATCACCAACTGCAATAGAAGAGGTTGAAGAAGAAAGAATACAGTCCCCTGCAAAACCAATGGACATAGGAGCAGAACCTCTGCAAGGAACCGATATCCCTCAGCCAACACCTGCAAAACAGAAACATAATATTAGAAAACAAGGCAGTAAGAGGATAACTAGAAGCCAGACATTGGCCAAAGGGAATTTGGAAGATATCCTTCATGTAATTGATATTGAAGAGTCCCCAATAGTGCAAGCAAAAGATATTGAAGGTGATGGAAGAAAGCTAAAGAAAGGTAAGAATGCGAAGAAGTTAGATTTTGAAGGAGAAGATGTTGGCTTTATATTTTAGCCAAGGAAGCCAATGACCAGGTTTGAAAAGAAGGCCATGGAGAGAGAAAAGACAGAGAAAAGCAGTGAAGCTATGTAGCCAGTGAGCGTCATAGATTTATCTCCAGCATGAGAAGAAGAAGTTGTCATCGGCCAGAGAAAGGGAAAAGAGAAGATAATTGAAAAATCAAAAACAAAAATCCTCAAAGAATAGCTAAAGGAAGCAGGTAAAGAAATATTTGAGTTGAATTTAGAGTAAGAGAATCACAAATCTTAAAAGGTTGAATTTGACCATATGCTGAAAAGATGGGACAGTCAAATCTCAAGTGTTTCAAAATATATGGGCAATGCCAAAAGATTGTTGAAAAGGACTCAACCATTAAGATTGGTGGTCAAACATACCAGGAAGATGAACTTACACTTGAAAGTTGAAAACAGATCATTAAAGGATCAAGACGAAGACCTTCAGGAGTAGCTGGACATGATTCAAATTGAGCTGGAGAAGAAAGGGTTGAGGATGAAAGTGGTTGAAGAACCTATAGGTCAACCTATTGTGAATGAAGATGAAACTCATAAAGACTGAAGAGTTGAGTTGAAACATTTTTTATGAGGTTCATGGCTTGCAAAGAACCTAAATTTTGGCTCAGAAGATCAAACTTTGAAGAAAATCACAAAATCTGCAAATTATGGTTTATTAGGCAGTTTCGTAGCGTGCTCCAGGCTTGAAGGCTGAAAAACGCTACGAAAATTCTGAAGATGCTCTTTTTCTTTAAAAATCAATTTTGTGAAGGATTAAGGAGGGAATTTGGTTGTTTTTAGATATTTTGGAATAAAAAAAAAAATTGACCATCAAAGGTGGCAGGGAGACGGGTGAAAGGATAGAAATTCATTCGCTACGAAACCAAGCTATTAAACTGCCTAAACTGCTATGTTTTGTAGCGAAAGGTTTTTGGAAGATTTTTGGAGGTTCAAATAGCACATAGAAGATTAGTCAGCCATCTAGAGACATCCAACCTGTCAGTGGGCCATCCCAGCATAGACTCACTACTCGATATGAGTGTCACTCATCCAGCTCAACATGAAGACCAAGACTAAGGTGGAGTTTATATTTTCCTGAAAAGTAGGACTGTGTTTCCTAAATCTAGGGGGTACTTAAATATGTTAGTGATGGTGAAGTTTTTTTAGACATGTGATCCTTATCATGTAACTGTTTTATTGTTGAGAAAATTGAACGTAATAAATATGAAGTAGATTCATATTAGGAATGTAACTTTTTAAAGGTTAGCTGTTATTTTTCTGTTCCAAGAAAGTAGTTTTCAGTTATGTTAGGTGTCAAATTTATAGTTCGAGGATCTAGCCAGCTGGGCAGATCATTTGTAATGTAAATAAGTCTATTTGTAGACAGAACATTGAATATCAAAGGGTTGGAGAATATTGCACCAAATTGCTACTGTGTAATGTTTTTCAGTTTCATTAATATACAATGACATTTTGCTTCCAGACCTGAGCTTCGAATGAGGTGTTTAATTTATTTTTTCTCTATAGCTTTCATGTCTTATCATCTGCAATGAGTTTTACCTCTAATTACTCAAAACTCATGTTATCATGCTCTAATTTCCTTTAGAGGTTAATTTTTTTTGTTTTTCCTATGTTGTGTGTATGTACCATCTTTATTAAAACCTCTATTTGCCTCAACTTCCATGAGAAGAATTACTGTCATTAAGTTTATTGATGTTGACCCCATAGCCCAATGGTAGCAAGCCTTTTATTTTTCAACCTGCAATAAATCAAAACCAAGTCACACTTAATAGAGCTAGCCATCTAATAGTATTTTTATTGAAAATCATAAATCCCCTTTGAGGGAGCCCTCTCAAAATGAAGAGACTAATATTCAGTTAAAATTGGTTTGAAAGAGTTACATTAAGTTGATTGATGAGCAGCCTATCTGGATCAATTTGGTGATAACAATATGAAAAACAACTAAAACCATATTTTTGCTTGCTTGATCACATAGCATTAAATCTAAAGGAAAAAATTTCCTTTTATTTTTCGCTTTTTTTTATGTATGTGATCATATTTTCTTTGGTAATAATCTTCCTCCTCTTAGAAAACTAAAAATATTTCCAAAATTAACCGAGTCGACACCATAACCGACCCAACGATACCTCGTCAATCTAGACATTTTTTGGACCTCCCCCCATTAGAGGGAGGAGTTCCAGATATTTTTCCATTTAGGCATCAAAGATGACACATTGCCGCCTTTATTGGATCATCATTTATCGGGGCATATTTAGTTGGAAACCCCCAAGGGTCACCCAACACCACACACGTGAAACCCCCACAAGGTCACCACACGCCACTCCTCCCACAACCCCTAGAGGGTAGAGGAGCGTTGAATCAACAAAACACACAATAGGGTACGTCACAGGGTAATATTCCCCAGACGCCCCCCATAAATCATCATACTCATATCCCTGTGTTTCCATAGTACACAATGGCACTCAATACTTAGTTACCTTTTTTAGCACCATTAAATCTCTCGGATCTATCAAAGCTAACTAATGATCCCATTGCGCACAGCCCCAATTGGCCCCCCATGCCCACGAAGCTCCCCTCGAACATTCCAAAATTCTAAGGGAATTAAGCGGAAGACCCTGGAAATCATATAATGACTTTCCACCTATGTTTTTCGTCCAATAGTATTATTGATGATATTATTCGACTACGACTATTTCAACACACCCTAACCAGACCTACCGCAAAATGGTATGTGGAGCAGCCTTCTGCTTCGCATCGAACGTTTTGTGCCCTCGCTACTGTGTTCCTCACATATTTTCAGTTACCCAACCACCATGACTCGGGGATGGAATTACTAACCCACTTTAGGCAAACATCAACTGTCCATATCTCGGACCATTTCCATGAATGGCGGCGACGTCGAATTTTGTGCAAAGCCAAACTCGATGATAGAATTTTACTCGACCTGTTTTTGAAAACTCTCATAGTAGAGATTTAAAAATATGTGGAGACCCAAGGACCTACCTCCGAAGAGGACGCCATTTGTAAAGCCCAGCAACTCGAACTTATATACACCTAGTTAGGATACATTTACAGCGTCCTACCTAATACCTCGTGTCTGCAAACTTGCAGAGAATTTCCAAGCGTGTCGAATACTACAGGCAGCTTGATCGGGTCACTGACCCAAGGTCACCTTGTTAGTCAGATAAATCGATCTTGCAGACAAGATCGATCTCCCTAGTGTCAGAATACAATCTAGCAACAAACGAACAACTAAGTTTGTCTTTCTCTAAATATATTCGTTTTACAAATAAATGCTATGAAGGTGTCGATCCTACCTTAGATCCAAATGCTTATTTGCGGTCGTAGTGCTTCCATCGCATCAATAATCCTTCCGTCGCAACAAGAGTTCTTTCGTCGCAACAATAATTCTTTCCGTCGCAACAATAGTTCTTCCGTCGCAACAAGAGTTCTTTCGTCGCAACAATAATTCTTTCCGTCGCAACAAAGTGTCATTTTTTGTCGCAACAAAGTGCTGTCTTTTGTCGACCTGCAATCACAAACAAGAAAATATTAAATATCACCTGTATAAAAAATAATTATAAAACATACCTATCATAGTGATGATGGAATCTATGAAATAAACGATCAAACGACAGCTTATTGAAATAAACAATCGAACGACAATTTATTGAGAAAAACAAAACTTGATTGTATTAATCTTAAAATAACAGAAGAACCTTACAACCTTAGCCTTGATGTTGAACAGGCCTTCCCAGGGTCCGAATCAGGAGACTCCTCTACTTTGATAAGTCTTGCACTCTTCCTCCAGGAGCACATAGAGTTATGTGATCTTTCCTCTCAAAATCTCAGCAGAAAGAAGTCTAAATATCAACAACACTTCAACTCAATCACACATAAATCTTGAACTCCCATTGAGGCTACCCAATGCCTCTTTTTATAGAGCAGATGAGGAGGTTAGGGTTCCACCTTTTAAGGGATAGAATCCTCCTTCAAAGGGATAGGCTCCTCACATCAACGGATTATTTCCTTAAGGTGAGGGATGCATGAACCTTACTAGAGCGTACTCATCCCCAAAAAATGTCATCTAGAACCTTCTAGAATTGACCAAAATTCAACTTTTTCACTTTAGTTTCTCACTTTTTTTACTTTGGAAGGGGTATGCAGGCATTACAAGGGAAAACTACATTCTGGAATGCAGGTAAGCAGTGTATTACCTGCGTACCTAAGCCAGGAACGCAGGCAGGCTTCATGTTACCTGCGTACCCTGAGTTTCAGAGATTTAAGTGGGTTTTCTCTTGATTTTAGGGCTTGGAATGAGGAACAAAGGTTGTAAGACTTGCAGAGGAGGTAAGTATGAGTTTCAATGAGCTCATACAGTCAGCAGAATGTCAGGGCGATAGTTTTTAGTGCAACAGATTTCCCCCTAAAGTGTGAAGTCTGGAATAGATGAAGATGAAGTCTGTCATATATGAAGAGTGAAGTACTTTATCATTTCAAGGATCATCCTGTGGACACCCCGGTCGAAACCTGTAAAAATATTCAATGCAAAATATATATATGTAAACATATCATCGCTGAGGTAGGCATTCCCATACTCAGATCAAAACTAACTAGAAAACTGATTTAAATTGTTCTGATACAGGAATGATTTTCAATACATCAACAGTATAGACATATGTAAACACAGCATGGACGCAGCCATCTGTTTATGAATAGTCTACTGTATAAATGAATAACAAGAATTCCTCACAGCCTAGATGGTGGAAACTAGATCTAGGGTATTGATTTCCGCTTCTCGAACCAGTACAATTCTATCCATGTGAATGACTGTGTCGAAGTCGAACATGGTAGAAACCACTTGATTACCAGTCAATAATGTAAACTGTTAACAAGTGTGAGATAACCACCAGTAATGTCAATGGCTTTCAAAGTACTCAGTACAATCCATGAAATGTGAATGAATGAGCTGAAGTCGAACATGTCATGGAATCATTCGATCGAAGGTAAATGATGCAACCTGTCGTTGAAGGCGAGAAACCTGCCATTGAGGCATGCAGATTTCAAGGTACTAATGATTTCTGGATCAACTTCCTAGATAATGAGCTGTCGTCGATAGAAAGTGATCTATCGCAGGCAAGCCAAAAACACGAAATCATAGATCAAGTTTTGAAGAAATATATTGGCAAGGACTGACTCAGGGATGGTCAAAATGGATGACAAATATTTCACAAAGGTTTGTTTGAACTGTCCTCTTGAACACTTAACAACACTGCAGATGGTTTGGTGACAATTGACCCAAAGCTAATACCTAGAAACTAGCTGGAGACTTTCAATATAGTTTGATTAACTGTTAGGTAAAGGATTTTCCCAACCCAGGTGAACAAAAGTGTCGTGTTCAAGAGTGGTTAACAGTTTTCCTAATAATCAAAATGTAACAAACAGGTTTGTTTTTCTCTCTTTTCCCCCACCATTTCTGGCAAGTACCTCTTTATTTTTGACAAGCTTGAGGAGGATAACATTTGCTTGTTTATAAGCTCATCCTTCGGATGAGTCCAACTTAGTTTAAGATTCGAAACCTAAGAAAGAGTGGTTCGGTCCTATTTTAAAATTGAACAGGTCCTTTACTGTTAAATTTTAACGAGTCCAGTATAGGAGAAACTCGATGTTTTTTCAATTTTAGAGAGTCAGAAGAAAAAACTTAAGAAGACTCCATGGGGGTCCTTTTTCTTAAATTTGGTCTCTCGAGCCCGAAAAAGGATAAAATAATGTGGGTGATAACTCTATTGACCGTATTTAGTCAACGTATACCTTTTTCATAAATAGTCCATTTCAGTCCGTAAAAGGGATAAACTTATACTGAAAGGACGATCATTCATTTACTTTAACAAGTTCGAATAATCAAGTGCTCGACACTATTTTCATGTTTAGAGAGTCTGAAAAGAGCTTAAAAGAGGACTCCAAGTTTTCGCTTTTTCGTAAATTTTTTGAAAGAGTCCGAAAAAGTGATAAAAGTACGCTTTTTGTTGAAAAATAATCAATTTTCCTAAAAAATCCAATATTTTGCACAAAAACTTGAAGCAATTACACATATATGTTTAAGATAAATAATAAAAATTTCAAAAATTACCTCTTTAAAGTGAAAAATAAACAAATTAAAAATTCATTTATTCGAAAAAACTTATAAAAAAGATTTTTCTAACTTCATTTTTACTATTTGAATTTAGAGTGAAAAAGTAAGGGATTTTGGATTAAAAAAAACTTCTTGTGAAGATTCTGGAAAATCCATTCGTTGGAATCAGAAACTATCAGCTCCAAGTAATCTGTATAAATTCTGGACCACATAAGGGACCAAGTTGATCTCCTGATATGGCTAGTGAATAGGTAGGACACACAAGACCAGTGTTTCTTGTTTTTCAGCCACCAGCTCGAATTTGAACTGGAGGACATATATTTTTTGATTGGTTTGTCCAAGAGGGGCGGACACTTATCTCTATTCGGGACTAGACCAAGCGGCCAGTCTGTTGCTAGTCTTAAAGCAGATTTTTGCAATGGTTTAGTAGACCCCAAGGATAAATGGATAGATACCATATGTCCTAAGTCCAAAGTTATTGTCTTCACTGTTACTAGACTGTACAGTAATGCAGCATTATGTGTTTCCAATCTCATGCTGAGGGCATTGAGATTGTTAGATTTCTATCGACATATTTTCGTTGGTTGAACAACCAACTCTTTGTCGTTAAGGACTTTCATCCGCCAGGATAGACTACCGCGGCAACAAAGACATGGCTTTTCTTCCAGGAGAGTAATGGGATGATTCAAGTAAAAATCATTTTCAACACTTTATAAGTCCTGATTTTTTTGTATTTTAAACCGTCCAACACAATACGATGTATATTTTGAAAACAAACTTCTATGCTATGATATATCACTATTACCAACTATCTGTGTACATGTTACTAAATGTTTGATTTACTAATTTTTTTATTGCAAATGTCTATTTATCATACTAGAAGCAACTGCATCTGCTAATGTATTTAAATGTATTGGAATATGTTGATATTCAATGTAATCAAATTCACGTTCCAAGAGACGAACTCTTAAAAATAACCGTAATAACACTGGATTTCTAATGGCATAAACTTTGTTAAGCTGTAATACAACAAGTTCAGAATCCAACCTAACAATCAAACTCCGAATTCCAAATGATATGGATTCAGATAATAACTCAATCACTGCACTATAATCTGCAATGTTATTCATTGTTTGACCGAGGCTTACCCCATGCATAGACACTAACTCGTCAGAGGGTGAATAGATAATCCAAGCTGCAGAAGAATTGTTCCGTGTACTACGACAAGCACCATCAGCAAAACCAATGTAGGTTTGAAGAGACGTCGACATCTGCAATATCAAGAGTAAAACTCAGATAAGCAGGAATAGTGATAATAACACGCCCTAAACTAAGAACGCTTTTCTAATCTAAGACACACCAATAGTAAAGAATCTAATCTAACAAAAAATCTCCACACTAAGTTTAAGCATAATATTTCTTCAAATAAAGCCCATTTCTGGGTTTATCTAAAGAGACACTGTCGAAATCTATCAGCTCATAGGCCCCTTTTGCCAACTTTAGCTTAACAATGAAAGGACCATGCCACATAGGCACGAATTTTCCAGCCCCTAGCTTATCGTTGGCTTGATCGTACACTAAAACTAGGTCTCCTTTTGAAAAATTATGAGGTGTAACATTTCTATCGTACTGAGCTTTTATTCTTTTGATATGAGCTTCGTTTGCTAATGTAGCATTTTGTCGATTCTCATCTAGCTGAGCCAAGTACAAAAAACGCTTCTCCTCTTCAAACGTAGCTGGGAGTAATTCTATGGCTAATTTCAAAGACGGAATTTTGCATTCAATAGGAAACACAGCTTCCAAACCATAAACCAGTTGAAAGGGAGTGAAACCAGTTGACATTTTTACTGAGGTCCGATATGCCCAAAGTGCTGAAAATAACATGGAATGCCAATTCAACTTATGAATGCCAATAATTCGTCTAATCATAGTGACTAAAACTTTATTGATAGCTTCAACCAGACCATTAGCCTGTGGGTAATATGGAGTAGAACTATTGTGGCGCAGGCCAAGTTGATCTGTCAGTTCAGTCATCATGATATTTCAAAAATTACTTCCATGATCTGTAATAATGGCTTGAGGAACACCGAATCTAGTAATTATATGATTGAACACGAAAGTTGTAGCAGTCTTGTCGTCTGCCGAAAATGTAGGCATTGCCTTGGCCCACTTAGTAAAATAATCTACCGCTAGGATAATATACGCATGCCCCCCGGACGAGTGAGGGTTACATGTAATAAAGTCAATACCCCACTTTGCGAAAGGACCGACGGAAATTATAGGGTGAAGAGGAGCGGGTGGTGCACGCATTTTACAATAAAAAACTTGACAATTGTGGCATTTTCGGAGTGCATAGATACAATCTTTGAATAACGACGGCCAGAAATAACCAGCGCGCAATATCTTTTGGGTTGTGGCATACCCAAACATATGACCGCCACATGCTCCAGAATGGCAATCATTTAGAACCTTCTTAGCTTATTCATGAGTAAGACAGCATCGGAAAATAGAATCCACTCCACGACGATAGAGTGTATCACCAATAATATTGTATTGTTTGGATTGGAAACGTATTTTCCGTCGCTAAGATCGTGAGATTTCAAGCCAAAAATATTGGGTTTGGAGATAAACAATAATATCCCCATACCAAGGATCAAGAGTACTGATTAGAAACAAGGATTCGTCCGCAATGGGCTGCTCCGCCACAGTTTCAGTATCAGTAGAGGGGAAATCACACATCAGTTCGGAAAAAACCAAATATTTCTTTGCCTTGGATTTTTCAAATTCTAAGTCAAATTCCTGCAGGATAACTATCCATTTGGAATACTTGCCCCCTAGCAATTGTTTGGTCAAGATGTACATCATAGGCTTACAGTCATAAATTGATGTGGTTTTGCGTAATAAGATGTAGTGGCGAAATCTTTGGATAGCTTGAACAACTGCCAAGGCCAATTTCTCCACATGTGTGTATTTGATCTCAGTCGGATGCAGATTTCGACTAAGATAATAAATCACATGTGCATTGTTGAATTCATCTTCCTGAACTAAAACCATCCCAATGGTGGAATGAGAAGCGGCGAGGTACAAAAAATAGTCCCGGTTGTAATTGGGAGGATGCAATAACGGTGCATGGGTCAACGCGTGTTTGAGTGCATCAATGGTCGATCAGCGATCTCATCCCAAAAGAATGGAACATCTTGTTTTAACAACCTGGTAAAACCCTTTGTTAGCTCGGCGTAGTTAGGAATGAACTAACATAAAAAGTATGCTTTCCCCTGCAAACTTTGGAGTTGGCGCAGAGTCGAAGGAGGAAGTAGATTGACAATAGCTTCGACCTTCGACGGATCAATGCGAATGCCTACTTTTGAAACAAAAAATCCCAGTAAGCGACCCGATTCTACACAGAAAACACATTTGTGTGGATTCAGCCTAATTCAATAATGCCTACATCTCATAAAGATAGCTCATAAATGAGTGAGATGGTCAGCCCTATGTAATGAATGAGCAGGTAAATCATCGAGATAAGGCTGCACAATGTGCTTAATGTCATGAAATGCGTAAGACATGGCCCTTTGAAAAGTTGCTCCAGTGTTCTTCAATCCAAAGGGTAGTTTGAAATAAGCAAATGTCCCCCATGGACAAATGAAAGTTGTTTTTGGCTGATCAGCAGGGAGTATATTTATTTGATTGTAACCAGAAAAACCATCCATAAAGGAGAACATTTCACTGCTGGCACAATCATCAATTATTTGATCGATATAGGGGGTTGGATAATTGTCTTTAAGAAAAGCTTGATTAGTATCCCTATAGTCGATACATACTCTTATCGTTCCTTGTTTTTTGTTAACAGGAACAATATTCGATACCCAATCCGTTAAAGGAATCAGATAAATGAAACCTGCACGAAGCAATTTCTCAACTTCGGCTTTGATTGCAGCAGCTTTTCTCAGATGTATTTGACGTAAACGTTGACGGACAGGTTTGGCATCCGGGTAAGTCTTGATTTCATGTACAACAATTAACGGATCGATTCCTGGCATTTCCTCATATGACAAGGCAAACACGTCACGAAATTCTTGAAATAGGGCTTTATAAGAGTGGAGTTCATCGTCTGTACAGCAAGCACCTATATGAATGTTTTCAATTATTCCTGGCTTAACTGAAATGTCAATTGGAATCGTTCGAGAGACATTTTCCAAATTTAACTCAAAATCAGGATTGTGCAATGGATTCTGCGGTTCTTTGACATATTCAGCAGTAAAAATAGAAGCGAAATCATTTTCAAAATGATCCAGCTCAGGGAAAAACGAAGATTGGTGATGTAGATCTTCCCATGGTAAATCATCAATAGACAAAAGTTCACGAATCTTCTCATCAGTATGAAAAAGATCAGGAAATGTTGTTGTGGCTGAGCTAGATATAGAAAGTGATTCCTCATGGATCCCATTCATTGGATCAGTTTCGATTGAAGAAGGATCGGAAAGTGACTGTACAGCCTGGTATGCAATTTCAAATGGACTCAAAGGCATGGCGCCATCAAATGAATCCAACTCAGAATCGGAAGGTACGATCCAAGGATCATCAAACATAATGGTATTCGACGAAATCATATGAATAGTTGTGATAGAAGGCGATACGTTAGGAGGAGGAAAGGAAAAAGTTCCTAGTAAACTAGAATCTTTAATCAAACCTACGCCAACATCCTTGTAAGGGATAGCCGTTTTACTAATGTGCTGGATAGTTTCTGTAGAGGCTAGATCGGAAGAAAAATAAGTTAACTGATCTATTGCAACGATCTTTCCTTGATGTGGAAACTTGATAAGCCGAAAGATCGATGAAACAACGGCAGTCATAGCATAAGGCCAACTACGACCCAGGAGAAGGTTGTAATCTAGAGGGGCATCAACCACTTCCACGTCTAGATTTATGGTTTTACCTTCGACCCTTATAGGTAAATCCTGCAAAATACTAAAAGGATGGAAACCTCGGCCATCAAAAGCCTTTAGAATTGTCGGATACTGATTGAGTGTAGAAGAACCAAGCGATTTCCAACACTGGATCGACATAATGCACGTTGAAGCTCCCTCATCAATCACAATCCGAAAAATCGGTCTGTTTTTTACTAATACTGGAATCTGGAAAGCCATTTGATGAGGTAGGCGAGGTGTACTATTCTCTAAATCGAAGATTATTAGGTTCGAGTCCTGAATATCAACAACTCCTATGGCAGAAAAAAATAATTTACGTTGTTCTGGGCATGATTGCAGCACTTCCAAAGCCGACATTGCTGAAGGGGAAATAGCTAAGTCCTCAACAATGTTGTAATTCTGAGCAGCTCTCGCATGTGGATTGAAATTTGATTTATGAAGAACACCTTTAGCAGGTGGTTTGATTACTAAGTCTGGGTTGGGTTTCTCGATATGTAGTGGATCAAAAATAGGAGGAGGTGTAGTTGATGTGTTTGAATTAGAAGATTCTACTTCTTTACCACCAACAGGATTTTTATTAACATAATCTTGGGATTGCGTCACAATCCTGACATGAGACATCATCATAATAGGTTCTTCTGAGGCATTCGAGGTGGAACCAATCATCTTACTGTCTTGAGTCGGAAAAGGATCCTTCAAGACAACAGGCTCTTGAGAACCTTTAACGAATTTTGAAAACTCCGCTCGATGTGGCCATTCTTCAGTAAAATGATCCTTGTCGCAAATGAAAAAAGGATAGCGAGGCTTGCGTTTTTCGTCATTAGATTTAGTTTTATCTGTTTTTTCTTTTGAATTATTTTGTTTTTATTCTTCCCCTTCTTTTTATTGTCGGATTTAGATTTGGCCGTAGATGTCTCTATGACATGAATGTTGGCAGAAATTTCAGGGGAAGACTCTCCTTTCGGGGAATCAGGCAAAGTTATAATAGGAGAATAATTCTTTGAAGACTTCTTCTTACTTTTAGTAATAATTGTACCAATCATACCATCATCGGCATGAGACCCTCAAGGAGTTGCAGTTATTTGACCTTGTTTTGGAAGATCGGGGATTTTTTCATGTAAAGTACCTGACTGCGTATAGACAAGGTCGAGATACTGAGCTTGAGAAATGACTTGATCCTCAGTAACAACTCCTGCCTTAGCTACATATTCATTGATTTTGGGTAATAATCATTTAACAAACCATTCCGCCAAAATTTGATCCGGAATGTAAACTTTTACTAAACGCCTTCTATATCGTCATTCGTGAATATGATCAAAAATATACATGGACGTGGATTGCTTTAGCGAAGTCAATAGTTCTGTGCCATTGTCGTATCTGACAGGCAACTGAAAATGAGTTAAGAAAGCAGTTGCTAACTGACTGAAATTATTAAAAGAGCCTCATGGTAACTCAATGTACCATTTGGCAGCAAGACCAATTAGAGTTCGTTGAAAAAGACGTAAGGGAATTGAATCATCAATTATTGAATTAGAAGCACACCAGAGGTGATAATTCATAACGTGATTTGATGGATCCTCTCCTAAATTACCCTCAAATTTCGGTATATCACTGGGAAACTTATGCGGCATTGGCGGCCAGTACGGATAATAGAAAATTGAATCATTCATAAGGCGTGTCAAATCGGGTAAATCCAAAGTTGCAATAAATGGTAACTGACGGTTAGGGTCGCGAAAACCTTGAGTAGCCAAAGCAATTCCGGGAGGAGGATACCCAGGATAACTGGGAATCAAATTTGCATTATGAATGGTATAACCTCCCGGGAAACCAGGATTAACCGGACCAAACTGGGGTTGTTGAGGCTGTTGATAAGTATAGCCAGGGTATGGTTGATACTGATAAGCTGGGTTTTGTGAAACGGGACTAAATTTAGGTTGTCCCTGGTACGGTTGATACGTGAATTGTGACAATCGTACTTGTACCAGCTTGTCCCGTAGGTATCTGGACCGAATTCTAAACTGAAGGTCCTGACTGGGATACAGAGACTTGAGGGATTTGCACGAATGCAGGGATAGAAGAACTCAGAGCTACAAATACTCCAAAAATAGGTGTTATAGGTTGAACAGATGCCGCAGCAGTTGCAGCAGTTTGAGGCGGAGTCTGAGGTGTACTAGGCCCAGACTGTTGAACAGAACCAGGTGCAGGGGTTTGAATAGTAGGCCGGATAGGTTGTTGGGTTGGACCAGAAAACAAAGGCTATCCAGGTTGAGCAGACAACTACACATTAGGTTGCATAGTCTATTGAGTTTGGGACGGATCCCACACCATGTTCATTCCGGGGTATTTTCCCATAGAAGGTTGTACATAAGGACCATAGCCTGGTTGAACGTAGGGTTGATAATTAAGTGGTAAATTTCTGGCTCTTGGTACAGATGATTGACCAAAAGGCAGTTGGAAACCTTGAATTGGGTACTGACCTTGAGGTTTATAACCCTGAGGTGTGTACTAAAACTGGGGTTGATAAGGACTTTGAGGAACATACTGAGTTTGGGGTTGACCTTGGGGTATGTACTATCCTGAAGGTTGATACCTTGAGGTATGTACTGTCCTTGAGGTTGTTCTCCAAAATAATATGATGTCACAGTTTGTCCTGGGAAAAATTTACCTTGAGGTTGCCCCCCAGGCGGTAACTGACTACCTTGAGGTTGTCCCCCAAGCGATAATTGACTACCTTGAGGTTTCCCCCCAGGACGTAACTAATTTCCCTGAAATTGTCCCCCAGGCGGTAACTAACCACCTTGAGGTTGAGGATTCGGAATATTACCATACATCATAAAGATTTGCTCTACGTTCGACATTTCAGTTTTAATACCATTAAGACAAGATGATAATACATGTTCAATCGGTCGAGGAGCTGCTCATGAGAAAGTACCAGAAAGAGCCTGATACCCCAAAGGAATAGAAGGACCACCATGTAAGAATTCTTCCAGTGACTGGGAAAACATAGATGACTCTCCTGCCATGATAGATGAAGGATAGTAACCTCTGGGCGTAGGATGAAATGGAATTCAAGGTGGAGAAAAAGCAAGACCCGGGTTTTCTAAAAAAATTGTAAAAGATAGATACCAAGCGTCACTGTGAATAGGGCTGTAGAAAATACATTCACACTCCCTAAGATTTAAAGATTGAGGGGATTCGGGAAGAGATAATTCTTCGTCTGGACTAGTAAGCTCTTCAATAGAAATGAGGCCAGATGGAAGATCTTCAGTAACAATATTTCTTACCCTAGGTGAACCAGGATCGCTAAAAGTTGGTGTAATAAATCCTGAGGATGTTTCCAAAACAGAAGGTTCAGTGTCAGGTTCAGAAATTTCAGGTTCGTTAGCTAGTTCACTAGAAGGAGAAATACTACCAGTAACTTCAGAAAATGAAATCAGTTCTTGAATGTGTTTTGTCGTGGGTATTTGATGATCAGGATGAACAACTATAGATGAAGTTCCAATTTCTATTCATCTAATTCTACCGCTACTAGATGATACTAGAGTACGCAGCCCTTCAAGCTGACTTGGTGTATATTTAGGGGGCTTCCCCTGAAGTCTCCGGGATTGTCTCGATAATTCTGCCATGATTAAATATTAATTAATCACACGCAAACAAAGAAAATCTCAATAAAAACACCTAAAGTCTCTAAAGAAACAAACAGTTGAATCACACGCCTAAAAAATCTAAGAGTTCAAACCACACACAAACAGTAACTTCCCGTACTAAAAACACTAGTTGGTGATGAAATCCAACTTAGTAGAAATCTAATACAGAAAGGGAGGTTGGAACAGTTACCCCGACAACCTGCTTAATGAAACAGACTCGCACAAGTTTCTTCACAAAACCATCTCGAGTGAAGAGAACCCCCCAGAGAGTCCAAGAGAGTCTAGTCAACGTCTGCTCCAGGTACAGTGAGATCTTTCCTTCACCGTCACCTTAGGAAATAATCTTAAGCTTATGGACACTAAGGTTACCAACAGTAACAAATATAACTGGGGGAACAGTCTACGATCCGATTCCACGTGCAAGGGCAGAGTAACAAAGCTCAATCCCCTTGAAGGCTCCTCGACATGGTCAATCTGAGGTTTATCGACAAGTGACTCCAGGCTCCTCGACAATCGTTAATCCAAGGTTTATCGTTTGTAATGCGTGCAGATCTTTTATCTTTCCCAATGAAACAGAATTGATTGTCTCAAAGGTTCGGACATGATCTCGTGAATAACTCCTTTAAGATAACCTTCCCAGATTGTACCAATTACAATTGGATTTATTTCCTACCGCTAGATTTATCTACTTGTTTGTTTTTACTATCTTGGAGAGTTAATTACTCCCTACTCCAAGATACTAGCCTAAGCTATATTGGTGATAAGAGCCCTAGAAATAAAAAAATTACTAGATGAGTTTTAATTAAGCGTTGTTTTTATGGGTTGTTATTTAATTCAATAGGTATGGAAATTAAAATTTGATGGTGTGAAGACTCGACTTCCAAAAACACTAAAAAATGC
The DNA here is from genome assembly GCA_034641835.2 of Pinus albicaulis. Lineage (NCBI taxonomy): Eukaryota > Viridiplantae > Streptophyta > Pinopsida > Pinales > Pinaceae > Pinus > Pinus albicaulis. The sequence goes on along the minus strand of CM076582.1, from coordinate 796,349,855 downwards.
ACCTAAAAATGATAATCAATTTGTTTTTCTTTCAATGAAATTCTAGCTAAAGAAAGAGTTCGAGAATGCAATTCTTTTAAGAGACAATTCTTTCTTTAAACATGAAGAATAAATGGAAGAAAATCTTTTTGTTTTTTCAATAAGAACTCAAAACGAGACAAATAATCAATGCTCAAAATAAATCCCTTTCACTTTCAAGACTCGAAACTACAAAAAACAACTTTCCTTCAAAAGAGATCTACAAGTTCTAAAAAGCACTCAAAAATAAGAAAAACTAATTTTGAGATCTACAAACTTTGAAAATCTAATTGAATAAAAGCCTTAAAATTTTTTTTAGAATGTTTTGCTTAGTTGTTCAGTAAACTAAGGATTCATTTTCCCAGAATAACAAATAAATCAAAAAACACTCAGATATGTTTTCTAAAAATGAAATTCGGAACTTATAATGAAGTTGGTTATAAGATTTGCAAAGAGAAAACTAGATCTATTTCTCAAAAAATAATCAATTTCACAACCAAGTCCGACTCATCAAAAATATAAAAGATACCAAAGTGATCTAATGGCACTTTTAAGCTTCTAATCTTTGGGTTACTACAGAGACAAAGTGAAAACCACTCTAAAAATGCAAAACTTCTAGAAAATCATTCAAAACAAAAATTTTATGAGACTCATTCACAAGAGATTTTCAACAGAAAACATACAGATTTGGGCAGACACTAAGAATCCTAAATCAAATCTAACTAAAACTGGAAGAAGAAATCTAAGTTTTTCAAGACTTTTAATAGGGTCTGCAACAATGTGCGGTCCCCAGAAAAGTTCAAGAAAAACAAAGAAGAATTCAAAGCTTTCCAAATCAAAGTAAATCTAAGTTACTCAAGCCCGTACAAATCAATCAAAAATCAGGAAAAAGCATTTTCTCAAATCAAAATAAAGGAAAATCAAAACAAGTTCTTTCCCCAGTGGAGTCGCCAATTTGTTGGCCGGATAAATCAATCTTGTGGACAATATCGATCTCCCTAGTGTCATAAGACAATCTAGCAACAAACGAACAACTAAGTTTGTCTTTCTCTAAATATATTCTTTTTACAAATAAATGCTATGAAGGTGTCGATCCTACCTTAGATCCAAATGCTTATTTGTAGTCGTAGTGCTTCCGTCGCATCAATAATCCTTCCATCCTAACAAGAGTTCTTTCGTTGCAACAATAATTCTTTCTGTCGCAACAATAGTTCTTCCATCGCAACAAGAGTTCTTTCGTCGCAACAATAATTCTTTTCGTCGCAACAAAGTGTCATCTTTTGTCGCAACAACGTGTCGTCTTTTTTCGACCTGCAATCACAAACAAGCAAATATTAAATAGCACCTATATAATAAATCATTATAAAACATACCTATCATAGTGATGAAGGAATCTATGAAATAAACGATCAAACGACAGCTTATTGAAATAAACAATCGAACGACAATTTATTGAGAAAAACAAAACTTGATTGTATTAATCTTAAAATAACAAAAGAACCTTACAACCTTAGCCTTGATGTTGAACAGGCCTTCCCGAGGTCCGAAGCAGGAGTCTCCTCTACTTTGATAAGTCTTTCACTCTTCCTCCAGGAGCACATAGAGGTATGTGATCTTTCCTCTCAAAAGCTCAGCAGAAAGAAGTCTAAATCTCAACAGCACTTCAACTCAATCACACATAAAGCTTGAACTCCCATTGAGGCTACCCAATGCCTCTTTTTATAGAGCAGATGAGGAGGTTAGGGTTCCACCTTTGAAGGGATAGAATCCTCCTTCAAATGGATAGGATCCTCACATTAAGGGATTAGTTCCTTAAGGTGAGGGATGCATGAACCTTACTAAAGCATACTCATCCCTAAAAAATCTCATCTAGAACCTTCTAGAATTGACCAAAATTCAACTTTTTCACTTTAGTTTCTCCCTTTTTTTACTTTGGAGGGGTACGCAGGCATTACAAGGGAAAACTGCATTTTGGAACGCAGGTAAGCAGTGTATTACCTGCGTACCCAAGCCAAGAACGTAGGCAGGCTTCATGTTACCTGCATACCCTGAGTTTCAGAGCGTTTTCTCTTGATTTTAGGGCTTGGAATGAGGAACAAAGGTTGTAAGACTTGCATAGGAGGTAAGTATGAGTGTCAATGAGCTCATACAGTCAGCAGAATGTCAGGGTGATAGTTTTTAGTGCAACACACCTAGGAAGTAGTATCCAGTACTCAGGATACTCGTATGATTCTAACCAAAATACTATGCAACCTAGCTACCACCGGAGTCACTTTGCACCTCTACAGAATATGACAAAGAGGGTGTCATCATACCATCAGCAGCAAGGAGGATCATACCCTCCCTCGCAAGGGACCTAGTACACAACTAGGAATGTTGATGGAAGAGATTCCCCCCAACAACCATATACCAATCAAGGACAGGGAAACCAATATTCCCCTCCCCCCGCACAAAACCTACCACCGCAAAATAACGCGTTGGTAAACTTTGTGCAACCTTCTCAAGCTCAATCGCGCCAGTCTCATGACCAGGATAATAGTATTAATCCTCCTAACATTGTAATGAAATTAAGGCTAAAAATAAACAAAAGGGAGACTCTGGACAGGGGGGTAGCAACTAGCAATGCCCTCCGTGATCTCAGATTGGGGGAAAGCCCAACCAAAATCAAAACTAGGATCCAAAAAACTCCCAAGGATAGAACAAGAGGGTCAATCTACGGACAAACCATTATTGCGCTATATGTGGTGAGTACGGCCATTACACTCATCACTGTCTCGAGTTCCCTGAGCTAAAGAAACTTCAGGGTAACCGTGGACAATGGGGACCTGCACAACAAACCGTTGTAATGCAGGAGCCCTTCCCCCACCAAGGAATGGTTAATACCCAACATCAACAACCACCCCCAAACGATTCCTAGAACAACAACCATGAAATCTATATGACTGGCGAAGAAATGTTCTTCCAGACAAGGAATCGAAACATTAGAGAACTTTTGAGGTCTAAAATGGGCCTCTTAAGAAAAATGTACAACCAAAATAAACTTTATAAGAACCAATAGGATTCAATTTGATGATGTCAACCATGGGGGATGATTCACCATTTTTGGAGTAAAAAAGTAAAAATATTAAAAAGTAATAAAATAATAAAACTACTTTTTCAACTTATATTTTCAACTTATCACCCTAATTTTTTACTCAAATTTCGAGCAAGGGTACTCGTTGGATGCAAAATTTGATTCCTAATCCAAGGAGTACCCAAGTTGCATATTTTTTATGGACCCTGCTACACGAAAAATGATAAATACATGAAGAAATGTGATTGCAATCACATTTTTCATGTAGTAGGGTCCACTGAAATTATTCAACATGGGTACTCCTTGGATGAGCAATCAAATTTTTCTTCCAACAAGTGGTCCCACTTGAAATTTGAGTAAACCCATAGGGAGATAAGTTGAAAATACAAGTTCAAAATGTAGTTTTTTCTTTTTTCGCTCTAAAATTTGATGATGTAATCTAATCTTACTTTATTATTTCCACTATTATTTTATAATTTCCTTAGGTGGCCCATTTTAGACCTCAAAATTCCCCTAATGCTATGATGCCCCCCAGACACCAATTCGCCAGGGGCAAGCACGAGTGCACTTACTGCACCATTGACTATATCCAAAATACCTATTGAACCCTGCCAAAGATGGCTAAGGGTCGAGCTAGGCAAGTAGGACACCACTCAAAAGCGGCCCACAACTACAGCATTGTGGATGATTTAGAACAATCCCCCACTGCCATGTCAGCTTTAGAGGTCCTGCAATCTTGCCCAAAATAGCAGAAAGCCTTACTTTCCACATTAGGTGCCATCGACCCTTCCGATTTGTGCCTAATGGCTTTCGACTTAGACAAAGCCACCCCCAAGCTTCCTTCACTGGTCACCTTTCAGATACCAATATCAGTACAAAACATCACCATACATTGATTTATCATTGACGAGGGTGAATCTACATGCATCATGTCCAACACCGTTTGGAAAAATTTGGGATCTCTCGAACTGAAGCCATCTGATATCATGCTCAGAGCATATGACAGGCGCCCTTCTGCTCCTGTCAGCCTATATCAACATGTCCATGTTAACTTGGTTGGCAAAATGGTACTCATATATATTGATTTCTTGGACGCTCATCTTGAGTACAATCTACTCCTTGGGCGGATTTATATGTATGCCATGTCTGTTATAACCTCCTTCGTTTTCTAGGTGATGATGTTCCCCCATGAAGATCGAATCATCACCGTTGACCAATTAACATACCATGATATAAAACCCATGACATCTTCCAATGTCATTCTATCCTATGTAGACACATCTACAGAATCGCTCATGCGGTACTAAGAATATGGCCCTGTCAATTCAAACTGTCATCAATCCTCGGATCATTCCTAGGAGATCCCCCTGTCATACCAAAAACAATCTCTGATGTCATAGGGGCCCTAGTGTGCATGATGTTATCATCAAACACCGAAACCAGCCAGGAGACAGAGACTAGTAGTACAGAAACCATCCAGGAGATAGAGACTAGCAGTACCGAAACCAAGGCCACTGGAACGACTTTTTTACCCTACGCCATCTCCTAAACTCCATTCTTATACCCTCCATCTTTTTTTGTGTCACAACAAGTCTTGGAAACTGTAACATTTCCAAACATGTCTTTCGCAATACATGTCTGGTATCTGGTCCCACCAGTCATGCTGGGAATCCCTGGCATCACATCTATAGGGATAACCCCCATCACTCCTCAGGAGGTGACACTGGTTAAAGAGACTCCTATAGCAGTGCCAATTAGAGCAACCAAGAAAACTAGCAAAAAAGGGAAGAATATAGAAAACCCCAGCATACTTAGGGCAGTGAAACCTTATGCATTATTCCATATCGTAGGCCATCCTACCAATATTTTCTCAAAATTAGATGAACTAAAACCTCTTCTAAGCTCAAAAATAAATTCCGCAGCCCCAAGTTCCCATAAAAACGAACCAGCAACGAAAAATCAAGGGAAAGCATTACACACCAACCACGCATGTGCTATATGTGAACATTATGGGCATTACACTCATCATTGCCCAGAGATGCCATGATATAGGAATTCATTGCATGCCCTAGAGAAATCATACCAAGAGGATCCCTCACATCCCCCCATGCAGACAAATGAGGGAGAACCTCGAGTCATACTATACTTACAAGAGACGGGGCATTCACCTGAGAGACCACCTCCCCCTCAGTTTTTCCCCCCACCTCCCATCCAACTCTATGCACTCTATGATGAACGCGATCATTTTATTGTTGATTGCGCAGATCTAGAGATGTTTCAGAGATGGTATCCTGTTGACCCTGTATACTACAACGGCCTGTGAGTAGTCCAGTATTCATGTTGGGTTTGTTCTGGAAACCACCTAGTTTGTCATTGCCATTATATCCCTCGATTTTTTTTTGCATTAAACATCTTACATATGGCCATATTACGCCTCTCCCTAGCAAACGAATCAGATACATAATCCATGTAAAGTTTGACAACACAAGAAGATGTGACAAGAAGATCCATTCTCTTCATGTTAGCCAAAAAGCAGCAAGTCAGGGGGCACGTCATCATCCCCAACCACCCTCCATGAATAAGACCAACCTATGCATTGTGTGATGCATGTAACCATTTGGTTTACCAATGCCCGGACCTAGAATCGCTCCGCAAGTGGTATCTAATCAATTTAGCAACCTAGAGGGAAGGGAATATCGAAGAAATACAATCGTGTCTGGTCTGTTAAGGTAACCATCAGACTCGACACTGCACTTACATCTCCCAAGTGCGCCCGGTAATAGACATCATACGATCATTAGAGATGCACCGTAGGGATATAGTTGATCTAGGACCAAGATAACCCAATGTAAGGCAACCTTCCCTTAGGCAGCTTGCCCCCCACTGATACCAAAACATTAGGCGAGTTAAATCAACACACCGTCCTGGAAGGACCCAAGACCATCCAAGGGCGGCATGCAGGCTATGCGATAAAATCGACCACCAAGTCAATTAATGTAAGGAACTGAAGAACCTTACAAACAACCTTCACATGGTTGTCCCCATCCTGCAAATCAATCTCTCTAACCAAGAAAATTTCACACGCTGCTATTGCAGGATTTTCTCACAATTCCACCATACAATGAATTGTGAGTACCTCCGAAGGCTACGAGCGGCAATAGTAACGTTAAGGCTAAACCCCCCAAAGGATATAACCCTTCCAAAACCAAAATCTTGGAGATGGAAAAATCATAATCATGCCCCTACACCTGATCCTTTCCAAGCATCCACTTCAGGGACCAAGAGTAGCGTTGGTTCTCATACCATCTACTCAATAAGCACCGTCATACTGTTTACCATTTTCACCGACCATAATCACGAAAAAAATTCGTGCCCCTTAATGGAAACATTTAGGTACCTCTGCACTCGGCACAACTTCCAAATATATGAAAGTGCAAGTACCCTTGGTACGCCTCGAGAGGAACCTAAACTTGCTCTCATGCAAGCCACCATGATGGAAATTCCTCCCCCACCCAACATCGACGACACACAAAATCACATACAATTCATATCATCATGCATAGGAACCATGACTCGTGATGTCTACTCATCCGTCATTGGTGTCAAAACCAATGCAACTACGAAAGTAGTTGTACCACCGACAGTACAAACCCAATCAATCTACACCCTGTCGACTGCATCTGGTTCCACAGCATCGAATATGGAATCCTATTCATGGCTATCGACCAGCTTCGTTAGGACCGAACCACCTCCTCACAGCCTCACGCAAACTCACCCCCCCCTTATATACCTTATTCCATTCAGACGAGGATATTTTAGAGGCCATGACGGAACCAGATTATCTATGGGATGCAATGCATCACCACTCATGCTTTCTTCCTGAAAAGACATTTGGCCCAAACACCCATAAAATCATGAGATATACGCAATCGAATCAAAATATTTCCTTCCATCTGGGAAAGCCGACTGGTTCAAAAATCCCATCCCAGCGACCGACGCATTTGAAGAAGCTGGGAACGTGTCCAATATTTCACCAACCATAAAGGTAAATATCTCTAAAAATCTAGAAAAAAATCGAAGAAATCTCATTAGGGCAACATGTTCTCTAGACAAAGTAATCTCTTACACAAACTTGGTACAAGAATATAGAGACATCTTTTCATGGGATTATTCAAAAAAATTCCAGGTCTTAGCCCCACTATCGTAGAGCACCACATTGACACCTGGTCCGACATACCACTGGTACGCCAGAAACAACGTCAATTGCACCCATGTAAGGTAGAAAAAATTAAACGAGAAATCAACAAGCTTTAGAAAGCTAGGTTTATCTACTTCGTAGCTTACACATCATGGGTTCCAACCGTGTTCCCATCATGAAAAAATAGGGCACCATTCACGTCTATACTAATTTATGAGATTTGAACAAAGCTTATCCAAAAGACAATTACCCCACCTCGTTCATCGACCAAGTCATCGATGCTTGCGCTGGACACGAGGCACTATCCTTCATGGATGACTTATTAGGGTATAACCAAATTCAAATTTGGCATACCGATCGATACAAGATTGCATTCACCACCCCATGGGACACTTTTCCATACCAATTTATGCCTTTCGGTCTCAAAAACATTGGAGCCACTTTCCAGCAGGCCATGAACTATATCTTCCATGATTTAGCCCACCTGATCATCACTTACTTGGACAAATACGTTGTTCGATCCAATAATCAAAGCAACCATCTGGAATATTTACGGTTGGTATTCCAAAGATGTCGACGATACAACCTACACCTACACTTGAACCCTCTCAAGTGTGTATTCTGTGTCAACGTAGGTTAACTTTTAGGTTTTATAGTGTCCCAACAAGGGATCAGAGTGGACCCCCTCAAATTCCAAGCTATCAAAGAGGTACCACCATCGTGAACCCTCAATCAACTCCAAATATTGCAGGGGAAAGCCAATTTCCTAAGACGCTTTGTCCTAGATTACGACACTTGCGCGTAGGGATTCCTACGCCTTCTCCGTCAGGATATCACATTCAAGTGGGAAGATCAAGCCCAAAAATCATTTGAGGTGTTGAAAGAGGCATTATATTCATCCCCATTGATCATCCCACCAAATTACGACAAATATTACACCCTATATCTGTCAACATCCAAAGCCGCTTTAGCCGGGGTGTTAATCCAGGATGGCCCTAATGGTATAGAACACATAATTTATTATGTTAGTAAAAACTTATTAGGCCCCGCATTAAGGTATGATCCCAAAGAGAAAATTTCCTTAGCCCTAATACATGCATTCCAAAATCTTCGGCACTACATTATATTGCGGACCACAACAATTGTCGCAGCTATCAACCCCATGAGATAGATACTAACTTGTCGTTTGATGAACCACAAATACGCTCGTTGGATAGTCATACTGCAGGAGTTTTACTTACAGTTCATCTCCCCCAAGATCAAGAAAGTATTGATCTTACTAGACTTCATCACTGACCTCCCAAGTTAGACCAAAATATCCTCAATCAACGACTCACTACCTGACGAACATATCTTTATAGTGAAGACTGACGATCCTTGGTATAGAGATATCCTCTTATTTCTAAGAACCCAAAAATTAAATCCAAAGCTCGAACGTGATGACCGAAATTTCATATGCCACCAGGCCCCCCGATAGCTCCTCATGGGAGATGTCCTTTATTGGCGAGGCATCGATACAATCCTACACCGATGCCTCACTCACGACCAAATTGAGCAAGCCCTTAATGACTTTCATAGTGGAGCTTGCGGCAACCACCTCTCCAGAATGGCTACGACTCAAAAATTTATGTGGGCAAGATATTTTTGGCCCACCTTATTCCACAATTGCATCACAACAGTCAAAAGGTGCAAGTAATGTCAACGCTTTTCCCACAAGGTAAGAGCACCCCCCGCTCCTCTACACCCAGTCATTGTAGTTGGTCCCTTCTATAAATGGGGGATCAACTTCATGACTTGCAACCCTGTATCATCTGGAAACCACAAATACATTATTTTCATCATCGACTATTTCACCAAATGGGCAGAATCCATGCCCATATATGACAACACGGCAGAAACCGCAGCACAATTTCTATTCAACCATATCATCGCACGGTTCAGTGTGCCAAAAGATTTAGTCTCTGATCACATAAAACATTTCGAAAATGAAATTTTCCAGGAGTTCTCTATGTAGGATTCACACGCGAATTCGCATCACCATACTATCCTCAGTCCAATGGACAGGTAGAAGCTATCAACAAAGTGCTCAAAATATTGTTACAGCGAATGGTGAATAACCATAAGAAAAAATGGCACCATATGGTTTTTTCTGCCATGTGGGCATACCGCATGGTAGTTAAAAACTCGATAGGGTTTACACCCTTCCAACTAGTGTACAAGGTCCAAGTCATGATTCCCATCGAACACGAAATCCCCAACTTGCACGCTGCCATCGAACTCCTCGATAATACCTAGCCTCTAGAAAAATGATTGGTACATCTAGAAATCATCGAAAAAAATCGATGACAGTCTCTCTAACATAATGAGGCCCATAAAAAATGGGTAAAATCATCATTCAACCGCAACATCACCCCTAGCTCATTTGCCGAGGGAGAGTTTTTCCTCTGCTACGACGTCGCAAAAGAGGCTCTAGGACTCGAGAAGATTGAAACGTTATGGAAAGGTCCCTACATCATAAAACAATTCCTCCTCAAGGGGGCATACATACTATCAGAGCCCGACGGTACATGCCTACCTAACCCTGTCAATGGGATCTACCTCAAAAATATGTACCCATAGGAGGCAGGAGGCCTCAACCCTAGAGATAAGCTGCATGTAGCAAAATATGTTTTTTGATGATCACAATCATCACAGACTTGTTCTAAAAAAGTCCTCTAGTGTCATAGATGGATCGTTCCCCCCCTCCATTATTTTGGATTTGTTGATGGAGCATCAGGATGGTCTCAAATCCTAGATGCAAGCACCTAGGCCATTTACTATCATGACCGATCGCCAGTCTTGACCAATGGAGTATGCATCGGATCAGCCACCAATAATTAGTAGAATATGATGCAGTCATTAAGCTGATGAGTGATGCCTTCAACCAAGGCATTCGCCATCTACATATCTTTCTTGATTCCCAGCGAGTGGTTTCATAGTTAAACCAAGAATTTGAAGTACGAGATTCTCAACTATTTAGAAAATATTTGCATGCACAAAGATTAAGTTGTCAGTTTAATCATATTACATTCGCACATATACCAAGAAATAAAAACTAGACAGTTAATCGCATAGCTAATCACCTTCAAGACTGGAATGCATCTCGTATAAACCATCATCCATATAAAAACAAAAAACATGACAAATATATCCCCATCAAAGGTACACGACATCCATTAAACAAAATAACAATAGACACATCATTAAGAGCTACAAAAAATACATATCTCGCATATATATCAAAAATAGGTGTGAGTCAAAATACACAAGTCATGTCTCTGACCTGCAGGTCAGCCAAAAAATATATATACATGTCATCAAAAATAAGGGAAGCATCCTCATAATGGGCGATTTCCCTGAATACATAAAATCTCTAAGGTCGAGCCCTGCCAAGTGGATCCTCTGGACTCACTGCTGCACCCGACACCAGTACAGGCTCAGCAGCCAAAACTGAAAGTGCCACTCGTCGCAGTGTTAGATGATACATCTTCTCTCGAGCCATTAGCATCTCGAGCCATGAATCATCTAGGTCATTAACAAAACCCCAGGTCAGCATACCTCAGGTCAACCTCTCCACTCGACCCCAAGCATCGGCTAAGTCTGTAGACCGAGCCTCAGAAGTAGCTCGCTACCCCTCAACCTTTGTTACTCACGCCTCTGCCGCCTCAATACGAGCAAGAAAAATGTTGTACTCAGTAGTAGTCACACTGCTAACCTCCCTTGAGGGCCCAACACCATCACCCTACCCCCAAACCTGGGGTTGAGAAGCTCCACCCGGAACCCTCCTCGGTGGATGATGCCCCACCAAGCGGGCAGTCGGACACCCAACCGCTCCCACATCTGCAAGAGAAACAAGGATAGTATCAGTGTCACCACAATAGAAATATAAATATACACATCATGAATACTCAAAAAATGCAGAAAAACATCAAAACACCATATCTGCAGCTCCCCACACATAACCAACAGAACGACTCATATCTGGATCCCCCTGAAAATCCATCCCGGCATATGGATAATCCATTAACATTTGCAAGTTCACCTAGAACCATGCCTCCATAGTCGCAAACCAATATCGACCCACCTCCCCTCCCCCACCATGAGGCATAACGGGCATCCACCGCCACATCCAAGGATCTCGAAGAGGACCAATGGGGACAAGAATGATCAGCCGTAGCATCACCACCCTCTCAAAAATAATACTACAGAGGATTCTGGCATAAGTAAATACTTTGGATCCACCCCGAGCCTTACCCAGTTGCGTCACCATGCCATCATATACATGGTGTGCCCAATTATAAAAGTGCTCGACCTGGAGCTGGTGCAGGACACCAATTTGCGGCCCTGACGCACTATTGGGCGACGATGACCATGTCAACTAAACTATCATAGCTAAGGCACACCACTCAGCTAAGTCGGTCACCGATGTAATAAGTACGCACCCATATGAAAGAGGTACAGCACCGCAATCCTGCTTCGCCCAGCAATGGATACTCACCCTCCCAAGCAGGAATGGGTGTGAAAGCCCCTCACCCTGAGGCAGTAGGCCAATCACAAAAATACACATCTGTCTTAGGATGTATGGCGACATCTCCACCCCGTAGGACCATCAACTTTCTCCTCCTGTTCCAGCAATGGACTAGGAAATGAAGCAGGCTATCCTGAGATCTCAGGATATCATTCTCCAGAAACTTGACAAGGCCCCACTTTGCTAGGAGCCCCCGTGCATTGGAAATCTGTGCCACATAAATGCACAAGTCAGGACAATCGTGCTCACGCCACAACATCCTATCACCAAAACAAAACCAAATTAGTGACCCAAAAAACCAAAAAAAATCAAAAATTTTAATCAAAATTTCCCTTGACTCATCATCACACTTATTTTCTACACATGTGCGATGTTTGGGTGTTCGTATCAAGAACAAACGTGCGAGTCTTTGCGCAAATACTCGGCCATGCGTGAAAACCTCATGGAAAATTTTATTTTCCCACGGGGTCCGCGCGCCTGTACCTTGATTGCCCACGCGATAAAGGTCAAAAATAGGTAGGTATCCATACAAACCTAATTTGTACGGACCCCCCCAGATAAAACTGAAAAAATTGAATTACTGGACGTTTAGGGCCCTACCTAGCACTGATGGCGCGAATCCCAGGTACACAGGCTGACCGCAACGGCAAGAAAGGCTCAGTATTAAGGGCTCAGCTCTGACCTCACAACTCCCAAACAACATAAATGAACTAAAATGATCCATATTGACCCATATATCACCCTTTTTGACATATTTGACAGACCATAATGGGAGCTCAGATCACCCAATTGAAAACCGAAAGCAACACAGTGATCAACACTTCATCACGTCCAAAGTAGGCTTCACACATCCATGCCTCAAGAAAAATCATTTTTCAGTGACGACAGGTACGCCCTCTCTTATCGCTTTTTATTCAATGTTATTTTCAATATATTTGAATACAAAAGATGATTTCACTTGGGGTATTGGTTTTAGGTGTTACAAGCACAAAAAATTATCCAGGTGGATATTGGTGGCCCCCCACCTATTCCATTTGGACCCGCAGCATCAATTCTTTCAGTTTTTCAACTTCAACGTAGCTTACTATTTTTAGCAGTTTTTCGGGTCCTGCACTCCTGGAGCCGTTTTGGGGACTTAATGATCTAAGTGGATATTTTTGGCCACCCACCGAGTCCATTTGAACCCCCACCATCAGTTATTTCAGTTTGTAATTTTCAACACAACTTACTATTTATAGCAGTTTTTCGGGTCCTGAACTTCCGAAGCCGATTTGAGGCCCTAAACGACGTTTTTTGAAAAAACGGGGAGAAACATGGGTCATAGTTTGATGTTTCCCACTCAAAATTTGTAGTCCTCAGATAGATCTTTCTAATGAGCTATTGAGCGCGTCAAACAGAGATCGGATGCCAAAGTTACATCCCTGGGAAGTTGAAACACCAATTTACCCAAACAGGACCCACAGTTTTGGCGCTTCATCTCCTAGGGTTAGGATTTTGGATGTTTCAGATTTTATATTGTTTCTAAACAATAAATATGCCTTTGAGCCTCATTGTAACACAGTTCAGGGGGTTGGTAGCCGACACATCTCTTCTCAGGGATAAGCGCTACCAGTGCCATAGCTCGCTTGTTCTGATCATGTCTGTAATGTAACACAGTTCAGGGGCTGGTAGCCGACACATCTCTTCTCAGAGATAAGCGTTGTCAGTACCTTAGCTGTTCATTTTAGTCATTTTTTTTATTAATAAAATGAAGCATTATTTCTGCTGCATATCTGTGTTTATGGTTATATCTGTATTCTGTTGCATTCCTGCAAAAAATCCGGACCAGTGGTATCAGAGCGGGTCTACTCTTTCTCTTTTTTTCTTTGCATGTCCCCAACGCGGTCAGGGTATAAGGATTTCGGGCTCAATCTACCTCGCAAACCCCGACGACCCCCATGGCGGAATGAAAGAAATACGAGGGAGCAGGAGATCTTATCAAAATATTGCTCGAGGAGGTGCTCGAGAAACAGAGGAACGTGATGACAGATAACTTTTCCCAGATCCTTCAACAGCAGCCCACCAACGACACATCTACATCCAGCACGTCCGCCAATAGATCCGTGACATCCTGTACAAATCCAATAACAAGTTCAATAGAATTCCGCCCCCCCCCCCCCACCCATGAAGAAATTAACGCAATGGCGACCATTGCTTCCTAAGGAGGGAGGAATGATCCAGGTGGGAATTGGTGGCCCGCCACCTATTCCATTTCAATCCGTAGCATCAATTCTTTCAGTTTTTCAACTTCAGCACAGCTTACTATTTTTAGCAGGTTTTCGGGTCCTGCACTCCCGAAGCCATTTTGGGGACTTAATGATCCAAGTGGATATTGGTGGCCACCCATCGAGTCCATTTGAACTCCCACCATCAGCTATTTTAGTTTTTAAGTTTCAGCACAACTTACTATTTATAGCAGTTTTTTCGGGTCCTGAACTTCTAGAGCCAATTTGAGGCCCTAAACAATGTTTTTTGGGAAAATGGGGACAAACATGGGTTATAAATTGATTTTTATCACTCAAAAGTTGTATTCCTCGGATAGATATTTCTAACAAGCTATTGAGCACTTCAAATGGAGATCGAATGCCAAAGTTCCGTCCCCGGGAAGTTGAAACACCATTTACCCAAACGGGACCCACAATTTTGGCGCTTCATCTCCTAGGGTTATGTTTTTGGATGTTTTGGATTTTACATTATTTCTCAACAATAAATAGGCCTTCGAGCCTCATTGTAACACATTTCATGGGGTTGGTAGCTAACACATCTCTTCTTAGGGATAAGCACTACCAATGCCCTAGCTCGCTTGCTCTGATCATGTCTGTAATGTAACACAGTTCAGGGGCTGGTAGCTGACACATCTCTTCTCAGAGATAAGTGTTTCCAGTACCCTAGTTGTTCATTTCCATTATGTCTCATTGTAACACAGTTCAGAGGCCTGTAGCCACCACATCTCTTCTCAGAGATACGCCTACCAGTGCCCTAGCTGTTCATTTCAGTCATTTGTTTTATTAATAAAATGAAGCATTATTTCCGCTACATCTATGTGTTTATGGTTATATGTGTATTTTGTTGCATTCTTGCAAAAAATCTGGATCAGTGGTATCAGAGCGGGTCTACTCTTTCTCTGTTTTTATTTGCATGTCCCCAACGCGGTCAGGGTATAAGGATTTCGGGCTCAATCTGCCTCGTAAACCCCGACGACCCCCATGGTGGAAGGAAAGAAAGACGAGGGAGCAGGAGATCTTATCAAAATATTGATTGAGGAGGTGCTCGAGAAACAGAGGAATGCGATGACGGATAACTTTTCCTAGATCCTTCAACGGCTGCCCATCGACGACACATCTACATCCAGCACATCTGCCAACAGATCCGCGACATCCTGTACAAATCCAATAACAAGTTGGTCCCCCCCCCCCCATGGAAGAAATTAATTGCAATGGAGACCATTTGCTTTTGAACTCCTAGAGGGAGAATGATCTGGAAACAGAATGATCTGGAAATTGGATATTGGTGGCCCCCCACCTATTCCATTTGGACCTGCAGCATCAATTCTTTCAGTTTTTCAACCTCAACACAGCTTACTATTTTTAGCAGGTCTTTGGGTCCTGCAGTCCCGAAGCCATTTTGGGGACTTAATGATCCAAGTGGATATTGGTGGCCACCCACCAAGTCCATTTGAACCCCCACCATCAGCTATTTTAGTTTGTAAGTTTCAGCACAACTTACTATTTATAGCAGTTTTTTCGGGTCCTGAACTTCCAGAGCCGATTTGAGGCCCTAAACAACATTTTTTGGGAAAATGGGGACAAACATGGGTCATAAATTGATTTTTCTCACTCAAAAGTTGTAGTCCTTGGATAGATATTTCTAACGAGCTATTGAGCACGTCAAATGGAGATCGGATGCCAAAGTTCCGTCCCCGGGAAGTTGAAACACCATTTACCCAAACGGGACCCACAATTTTGGCACTTCATCTCCTAGGGTTAGGTTTTTGGATGTTTCAGATTTTACATTATTTCTCAACAATAAATAGGCCTTCGAGCCTCATTGTAACACATTTCATGGGGTTGGTAGCTAACACATCTCTTCTTATGGATAAGCACTACCAATGCCCTAGCTCGCTTGTTCTGATCATGTCTGTAATGTAACACAGTTCAGGAGCTGGTAGCCGACACATCTCTTCTCAGAGATAAGCATTGCGAGTACCCTAGTTGTTCATTTTCATTATGTCTCATTATAACACAGTTCAGAGGCCTATAGCCGCCACATCTCTTCTCAGAGATACACCTACCAGCGCCCTAGCTGTTCATTTGTTTTATTAATAAAATGAAGCATTATTTCCGTTGCATCTCTGTGCTTATGGTTATATGTGTATTTTGTTGTGTTCCTGCAAAAAATTAGAATAAAAAAATCACATGTTTCCCCAGCCACTGAAGGTACAAGAGAAGGTATCATTCTACCCCCAACATGATAGGCTCCTCAAAGAAGCTTTTCATATCATGACATCATTCCTCCACAAAAATCAACCATAGGGTCTAGTCACCTGACCATGTTTATCATCACCCCATATTTCACATGATAAACATTATTGTCGGTCGGTAGAGCCTTACCATCCATGCCATCCATCACTCAAGTAGACCATACATTAAGAACATGGTGCCATGGCCATAACATCCAAGTCTGAGAAGCACTTCATGTTTATTCATCCATCATACATCAAGTCAAGTTTTACCATATCACGATAAAACCCCTTTCCCGGACTACCACTATCATAAGCAGATCGAATGTGCACCACCACGTCTTGCACTTGACCTACCACACCACCATCAGCATAGCCCATATGTAACACTTTCCATCCGCTTCATCACCCTTGCACTAAGACCAGCCAATGGGGCCCCCACCCTCAGCAAAACACACCCTCCTCACATCATCAGTGAGTGATCATTTTCATGTTTATTCGGGCACCCGTCTCCATGCTTGTACATCCAAACCCATTCTATATTATTTTGGAAAGTGTACAAAATTTTTTTAGGAGAACAATCCCACCCACCGATCCACATTTCCTACCTAGAAGCAGTCCCTAATCACCCTTGGTCGGAGCTTCGCATTCTTTACCCAACCTCCCACAACACTCATAACAACCACATACCCACCCTGGATGTCCTACTGACCCTAGGGTTTTCGTCACCAGAAGTTGTTATGACTGTCGCCAATTGGATTTACAGGGTACGACCATGGGCCGCCGAACTCCCATCATCAGTTACGCCCATTTCTCGTCATAATACCTATGTTAAACCTATCATACCGCACTTGCTACATCAGAGACTCTGGTCCCTTAACAACCACATACCCACCCTGGACGTCCTACCGACCCCAGGGTTTTCCTCACCAAAAGTTGTTATGACTGCCGCCAATTTCATTTACAAGCTCCGACCTTGGGCCACTGAACTCCCATCATCATTTACAGCCATTTCTCGTCATCATACATATGTTAAACCTATCATACCCCACCTACTACATAAGAGACCCTGTTCCCTTGCCTCAATACTTCTCTCGGTCAGTTGAGGCTTCCTTCTTGTCGACATCAACAACCATTTTCCAAGAAGGAGGCAGTACCTTGGATGGCTCCTCACCTCAATAGGGGAATTCTCGGATGGTACTATGGGATTCATCATTTCCCATTGATGCCATCAATCCTCCTGACATTCAACTACAACATAAGCTTTCATGTCAAGATGGTATCGTACTTCACAACCGTTACACTTTTTGAGAATTTTTCAAAGACTCGTGCCATCATAAGCATCTCTTTCAGCAATGCTTACACGGGAAAGTCCCCAGTCATAGACCCATGCATACAATGATAATTTACTCTAAAAACATGCCATACCAATATTATGCATATGGGCACTACATTCAACCTATTTTCAAAGAAAAAACGCCCCTAAGGGCGTCAGCAACCATCGTCATCAACTAAATAGCAAGTCACTACCACACAAGTGACACAGACAGAACCTCTATCTGTCAAATAAGATTTAACTAGCCAAAGCATCATGAGCGTGGGACATGCCCGCCTCGTAGAAATATCGTATTTATTTTATCTCTTGCAGTTTCCAACAGAAGATGGTCCCTCTCTTACTCATGCCAAGGGGTCTCCAACCTCAGGTTTCACGCAATTTACTCTCTCTCTCAAAATGGATTATACTGAAAATAAAATATAATGTATTTCGGCTATACATTTCTTCCTAGACTTCATACATTAGGGGGAAACTGTTATCACTGGAAAATCATACAAGCAAAATACATTAGGAAATGTAAATCAGAAGGATTTATAGGGAAGAAATAAATTACAGAATCTAAATATTTTAACTTTTCCTAAGGTCAAGTAGGAAAATTTATCAAATAGCGCACAGAAAGCACTGACCCTAAGCGATCCGCATGGCCTTTTCTTCTATAGTAGCAAAGATCTTCACGGCTATCCCTCAGATAGCTACGTGATCCTGGGTATGGGGGAAGGTCACCATCCAGGACCACTTGGGACACTTGAAGAATAATATTCCCCACTCAAGGCTGCCAAGTACAGCCGCCTTAGAGCCACCTTGAGGCCTCAAGTGTAGCACATAATGGAATCAGCCTCCCACTCTTGTGTCAACATCCACATCATACCAAGGGAGGGAGGGAAATTTGAAATTTTCCTATAGAAGACCACCATGGGAAGAAGAATGCAGAACACATTGTTATGCTAGCCAAATTTCTTGAGAGAAAACCAGCATTATGTTGTCCAAGAAGCAAGGAGTGGAAGCATTCAGCTGTTGGCCATCCACCACCTCAATACAAGAGAAGAAGTTCACCAAGTGTTCATTATTCTACCATCTGTCGAGGAGAAAGAGAGAGGCTTGCAAGAAGCTTAAAGGGAAGAGCCCTCCTTGCCTTGAATATTAGAGCTCCATAGCTCTAAGTATTCATTGCAAGTTTTTAGCGTTGTATTCTCTTATACCATCAACAACTAATAAAAGGGGAAGAGTTCTCTGTTTGGATTATTAGTGTGTTTGAATCGATTGAGCTTGTTATTGTATTTTTATTTTTATTTTCTTGTTTCTCCTTTATTTTAGCATGCTATGTTCTTTACTTAGTTTACTACATGTTATGGTATTCCACTAACAATCTAACAAACCAATTGGCATGTTACTTGCTTGTAGGAAAGCAACCTCCCCTACCAAGCACAGTGTATTTCGTCCACCCATGTGTCAAATGCACTACAACGCACACTAAAGATAACTAGGATTAAGAGTTTGTTATTCATTCCACCCATATCCAAAATGATGAAAAACACATCATAAGAGCACATTAAAGATCAACAAATAGGCATGTAAATATTACACAACCATCACAACCAAATTTATTATTTCATGCCATGATCATGTATCACATGAACCAAATTATTTTTTTAGTATAAAGGAATATAATTACAAAAAATTAAGCATCATTTCTATTTCATTGAATATGATTTACATTAAACATTGAATTCCACAAGTTCACTTATCTAATCAATATCAATAACAGCTTGCAACCAATGAAGGGTGAGCCATTTTCCACCCAACCATAGGCTCATCTATATGTTCCATCATTTACATTTAGCCACCCTTGAGCCAGACCATGAAGCCATGAGGGAAAATCTCTCACTTAGTCATTGATGGTGGAGTCATAAAGGCCACTCTCCTTAATTAATTCAACTCAGAATTTTTCTAGAATTTCCATTATTTATCGAGCCTACCCAAATTTTATTAGTGATTTATCAACTTTCTTACATATAAAACACTTAAAAAATAGCTTTCTCTTAGGATACTAGTAGTGTAAGTATGAAGGCCATTGTCCTTCACCGACATAAACCATCAAGTTCTCCCTCAATCCCCCAAGAGATAAGATCCTACATAGGTTTATGGGTGTTTTTTTAGCTATCTCACACAAAACAAATGAAGCCCCTTATCTTATCCACCATTACCTTGATATTATTCCCTTTCTCAGTGTGTAGTGCTCTAGAAAGCAACCAACTTGAAAATTTACATAACAACTTGAGTTTGGGGCATTTTCCCTTGAATTTATTAGGACATGATTAGATATATCAAATTCCTTACAATGTTGTTGTAGTCATGACAGCCCCCTTTGCTCCCCAACCATGGCTACATATGCCAGAACTTATATTGCTTTCCTTCCTTCTCTCTGAAACCTCGTGGGTTTCTTCTTCGTCTAATTTCGAGTCAGATATGTCATTTCATAGTTAAATGAGAAGCTTCTAGTTAGAACCCTAGAATGATTTGGTTGTACTTTTCCCATACCTTGTATGATATAGTTGTGTACAAATCCAACTACTTCCATAACTATGGGACTTGTACCTCAACTACCAACTTCTTCCCACTTTATTGTTTTCTTGGGGAAACTGACTATCTTGGCTCTTCTAGATATTTGGCTCAATCATATGATTTATTGGTAGGGATATTTTCATGGTTAGGTTTACTATCATGTCCTCCTTTTTGGCTTCCCTCTTACGTCTTCCCATGTTCCATATCAAGGCTCCACCTCTTCATTAGTTTGGAATTTTGCATTAAAATATAATTAGAATATTTTAAGGTCTTTTAACTCCTTCACATTTACCTTCCCACACATGCCATTAGCATAATTAATTATAATTTTAATTGGTAATTAAAGGTTGGGTTGTTACACACACATATACTAGAGTAGAATTCATTAAGGATTCTTAGTTTCTTATACATAGATACTCCTCGTCATAAGAACCATATCATCAATGTAAAGAAGAAGGATGATGGATATACCACTAAGATTCATACAACACAACTTGCATCTTCTAAGCAATCTTCTAACTTGTCAATGTATATTCCAAAATAGGTAACAAATAGGGAACAACCTTGCTTGACTCTTACATTATAATTGGCTAAACTTGGTAATAACAATCTCATACAGCCTCACCGCAACAATTTTGACAGAAATATTTTAGCTCGTCTAACATATAATTCCAAATGTTAGTCCTGGACACTATGTCAAAAAAAATTCTAAAGTCAATAAAGCAAAAACAAGATTGATTTTATTATTGCAACACTCCTCTACAATGATCCATAGTGTAACAACATGGTCTAAAATTGACTTATAGCCTCTAAGTCAAGCCTAACCTTTAGCTCTTTTTTCATGGATTTCTAGCCATATGTTGATACGTTGATCTTTTTTTCAAAATACTTCTGTGTAGGTTGGCTAAATTAGGATTAATTACAATGCTCCTATAATTAGAGGGACTGTTTTTATCCCCATTTCTAAAAATATGTACAATGACACTTTGAGTCTGTTGCTTCCTCAGTTGCACACCTGGTTAGTGTTGTAAAAATCATCAACCCCAAAATGTGTGACTTGGTGGAAAACTAAGAGAATGGGTTGTCACATATTCCTAAATCTCTTTGTTAAATATCTATCCTAGTTAAAGCTAATGGGCATGGTCCCTAATGAAGTTTAGAGAATTAAATGTTAGTTTATAGGAGATTAGTTTAAATGGAAGGATTATCAACAATAGTAAATTTATCCCACAATATGAACAAGTAAAGAGATATATGAGAAACTTTTAATAATTCATTCAAGAAAAATATTCTAGCATAGACCATTATTTAAACAAATGATTTCTCAAAGTAAATAGTGTATACTTGCTCAAATGAAAGTGATGACAAGCAATCTGAAAAAAGAGATAACTCTATATCAATAATTAAATATCACTTGCAAGATGGAAATGACGTACTTATAAATAAATTCTCACGTAAAAGATAATATCATTCCATGATCATGAGCCCAAAAAGATACATGCGATATCAACTTAGCAAGTAAAATAAATATTTCCAATATAGAGATCCACACTACTTGAAAAATGTTATTTCGAAAGAAAGATAACTTGCAAATGAGATTCAAAAAATCTAATAAAAGTATTATTTTCACAATGTAAATAAATGGTGCACTTGTTAGAGAAAATGCTCAAATGACAAGAGATAATAACATCAAGGAAACATGAGACTATTCATCATAAAAAATACATCAAACAAGTAATGTTGCAAGTAAATCTAAGTGTATTCCAAGATGATTTAATTATCATGAAATGAAAATCTATCTAATGTGAAGTGAAATTATCGTGGTAAATTTAAAGCTAAATGCCTATCTAGATGTAGCCTCTCTCTCAATTATTTTGAAACAAGTCTTTAATGTGGGTTGTGGAGGGGCACCCAAGAAAAGACAGTAGAGGTTGTATTAATGATACCTCCCCTGGAATATCAAACCACCTGATGCCTCTGACGCTGCAGAGATTGTGAGTCTGATGACTGCAAGGTCATTGTGTTAACCACAATAGAGGGTCTATGTTCCTCAAGTTTGGGCGAGAGAGAGGGGATCCTAAAAAGTATTTCAACCAAGCTTATGCTTGGAGGTAAATTAATTAGAGATGAAAAATTAACACTAAGGATGCCTAAATGAGATGCATGTGAACATTAGAGTCCCCAAGAAAGTGTAATGAGAGAATAAATTTCAAACGAAAATGAAATCTAAAAGTTAGTGGAGGTAGTATGCGAGAAGAGAAGCAATAACTCACAACTAAAGTACAAAAAATTGATCAAGTTATGGGAGTGGAACTCCATACTTGTCTAGCCTAAAATAGTGCTCTAAGTAGCTCATAAAAACATTGAAGTATCTAAATTTTGATAAAGAGAAATATGAAATTTTAATTTTATACGATTCTAGGAGAGTAAAGGCAAAATAAAACTCCCCTCTTTGTTTTTCGTTGGATGAATTCCTTCGAGCCAAAATCGATGGGTCCTTCAATTCTTGAATTTGTGAGTGATTTGATCTATTTGATATTTCTCCCATGCCCAAATAATCCTTCACAAAATTTTAAAGGGTCTTAGACACACTTAGAAACAAATATTAGCACTCATAAAGGAATAGAGAAAATACAATAGGTGAAAGAACTACATATTCCTACTAAAATTGACTAGTACTACTCACTCTAGAATATTTCTCTAAAACAAAAATACATAAAAGATAGCTTGCATATATCAATCCACAATGAATGGAAAATTCATGTTAATATAATCCAAATTACATAAATATTGAAGCACATAAACTAGAAAAATATCACCTCGAGAAAGAAGGAGAACACCATCAATCATGCACCAAAGTCTTTTGTATTATTATAAAAGCAAGTATAAAATACAAAAAAGTCTCCGCAAGCCCAATAAATCATATAAAGAATACATAATGAGAGCACAAAGCTCATATAAATAAGAGTGTGGGTGAAAATACCAAGGAAAAATGGTGAGAATCCCAAGGCTAATGTGTGACAATCCCAAGGCAAATGGGTGACAATCCTAATGCCAAGACATGCAATTCGAATTTCCCAAGTGGTCATTCGATTTCCTCTAGAGAGGACCACACAATCCTTTGATGGAGTGGCTTTGTTGAGGTGAGGGGACATGTGGGAGAGTGAAGCAGTGTGGTAGGAGACCACTCACCTCACTCAAGTGAACTCTATCAAAACTTCAACCAAACTCAAGACTTGTGCTTGACACTCAAGCTAGCTTCAACAAATCATGGGACATGTCACTAGAACTCATTGTCTTATCCACAAGAAAATTGATTGGCTTGATTGGTAGCTTATGTGGAGTCCACATCACTTGGTAACTCAAATTTTACCTTTAGATGAATTTCCACCTCATTTCCACATCATTTTAGCATGTGTGGATATTTATTTTTCTCCATTTATTTAATTGTTAGGCTAATTTATCGCCACATTTTCCACTAAACTTAGGAAAAGTGAGTTTTTAGGGTTTATAACTTATATTTTACCCCTAAAAGTGTGCCTTAGTAGAAAGTTGAGGGTGAGAAGTGTAATTTTGAGCACACATACCCCATATAACTTCTCTAAACATCACTTATTACATTTTACAATCAAAATTTATTAAAATTTTCATCCATCGAGAAATTTAAAATTTAAAATTTTGACCCCTGGACCTAATCAATTTCTGCGAAATTTTACGAGTGATCTAGTATGGTAATATAAACTGACTATAGACACTAAGACTCACCCAAGGCCTTTCCATCAAGCCACACTTCGTCTTTGAGGCTATGCTTGGAGGAGAAAACTCAATTAATTATTAAGTCTTGAAAGTACCTAATATTCAACCAAGTAAAAAAAAAACTCCTAGAGTAAACTCACTTGATGAAAATGTCTCAAGTTACCTAGGCATATTACATGAACAAATTAATCACACTAGCATCACTATACATCATCCCCATAGGGTTTGCGAAATATAAGTACAACATAGAAGAAGATGAGAAGAAAAATTTAGAGTTAAAAACTTTAATGATATATGAACTATGATGACACATGAAGCCTCTAACATATCCTCAGGCATGGAGTCTTCAAAAATATTTAGGTGCAACATCAGTTGTCAACAGAGCCCATGGTTTAGGGAAGCTTATTTTAATTTCTATTTATGCCTTTATTTTCTTTTAATTAGGACTTTATACCTATTTATCTTATTGAATAGACTCATTAGAAGCATACCTAATGACCAATTTTACAACAATTATCATACCAAGGGTTGGTTGTTATATTCTTTTTTTTACACAACGCCTCAATAGAGAATGTATTAATGGAAGAAGAGAGGGTTGTCATAAACTTATGATAAAAATCTTCAATATTGTTCTTATATGATAAGATATTTAATTCATTAAATAAAATATCAACATTATTTTTATCAAAAAGAAAGTGTCTATGGTTTTCAAAGTTCTCTTCCACGGGGCATTTTATTGCATGATAAAGTTTAGAGTTAAGGTCAAAGGTCTATGATTTAAGTTAAGCTCATGGTCATTTAAAACGTTAAAATTTACTATTTGGTTGTATACAAGGGTATTTTAAATCAAAAAATTCATAACATTGCTACCCAACCCATGGATACAAAACATTTTGTTAGATTTCAATTACTTCATTAGAACATTGCGAATTACTAGATCTTAAGCATTGTAGACTTTGATTAGCTCAATCCCAAACAAAATCTTAGTCAGAACTTCAAATTTTCTTTCATATATGTTAGCTAAAATAAGGTCCTCATCTAGCTATAAAGGATTAGGGTTGGAATCATTCGTTAGAAGAATATATTGATTAATTGTAGTTGTAGCATTAAAGTATCATAGTAGGATGATACAACATTATTTATCAAATATTAAATATCTTGTTCTAAGTTGTTATGATTTATATTCAATCATTATATTTTTTTACATCCATATCGATTATTTTAGAGTGGAAAAAGTGGAGGAATCAACTCATATGACCATTTTTACCAGCGGGACCCAATTTGGAAAACTGGGGTCTGAAACTTTCAGAGAGAATTTGAAGGCATCAAATGAATTTTTCGGGGGTTTAAAATTTTCCATTTAAATGGCACACCTATTTTTCCTACTCTACACACATATACCTTTCCAATGACGTAAAAATCATGTCAATTAGAGTCTGTATGCAAACTTTATGCCACTTAGAAGTTTACCTTCCTATTTTCACCACCATAATTCAAGAGGATGCCACATCAACCCGCATTATTCATGGAAAAGACACTAGCCAAGTAATTATAAGGAAGAACAATCTAGAAGAGTCCATATTGTAACTCTGGTTAAGAGTGAATGTAGTCCACATGTAGTCAAAACTAATCACTAGTAAGCTATCAGGTTGTGTTATAGGCAGGCCACTAGGAGGAAAATGGATTCCATTATTTCGAGTGCATTTGTTCCATAGATGAGAAAAAATAGCCAATAGAGATAGGATATAAAGCACACATAGAGTATTTATGCATTGTAGTATCCCATGGGCCACATGCCATACTTATTTTGTAATATTCCACAATAGGAAAAACAGGAATATTGAACATAAAACTAGAAAATGCAGTAAACATCAACACATCAAAACATGAGCAGATCATTGAGCCATTTTATTATATATGATAGTATAAAATGAAGTATAAGATCTTGAGTAAAAGACACCCAAGCTAGGCAAAACAGGCCTCAAAAGACCCTATACATCAAGGCATGAAAAATTTTTGCTACATAAACTACTAGGAGGCCATGACTGCGCAATCCTGCTGGAAATAAATGTTGCTGGAAACTAGGAATGCATAGATCTGTTGATATAGTTCTCATAAAAATTTGGGATTAAAGATCTAGGTTTTATAGCACAATTCCAAGATAACCCAGAAAGGGTTTCCAGAAATACACAAGATGAAAGATATAGCCCTAGGGCTGAATTACACTCTACAGCTGGGTAACTATTGGGAGGTGGCTGGTCTAATGAGAAAATAGATTATACTCCTCCCTACTGACTTTCTGGATGAATGTTTTCTCCCCTCACTGGAAAATAAGCTCAAAATATTGGGTTATCACCCCTCCATTGAAACTGCCCTCCTGGATTGTGCAATTCCTGAAGGAGACTGTGCTGCTGGAGGTGGCTGAAGATTGGCCTGATGTCAAATGATGGAATAAAGCTAAAAGGAACCTCTCTTGAGTGGGCACTCAAATTCCCCCAAGGATGAGGGTGGGATTTCCGCCCGGAAACACCCTTGTGCTAAACAGCACAATAGACTCCGCTAAACAGCTGAAGCATGCAGAAAGTCAGAAAAGACCATACATAAACAATATTTAGAATGCCCTCTATGGCTTCCATCCCCTTCCTTATATGCCTTGTGAGCCTCCTCCCCCTTGGTCGCACTCATTAAAGATGCTACTCTCATGGAGACTTCCTCCCATTATGACTGTGTTGTCCTCCAATATCTCTCCACTACCTCCATGATTGTGTTGTTGATTTGGTCAACATTGATCCCATCCACATGCATTGACCCCCATTCACACCAAGGAGTGATTTATTCAAATGGATACACTGATCCACTTTCACAATAGAAGTGATTTTATTCCTACTAAAGAGATTTATGGGTCCCTCTACCCTCTTATTCCTCTATCTTATTAACAAAAACAAAATTTAATATTCTAACTAGCTAAAAGATAATTATGAATATTATAGTCCTCCCCTCCCAAATGTTGCTTGTCCTCAAGCAACTGCAATGATGGATGTCGCAAAATCTTCTCTCCTTCCCATGTAGCATCCTCATCTGGTAGATTCCTCCATTGAATCAGATATTCTTCAATCACCTTGTTCCTTAGTTGTCCCTCCCAAGTTTCCAAGATATCCTTTGATTGTAAAACCAAATGGTCCTCATTATAAAAAAGTGGGAGATCCATGGTGGCAATCACATTTTTTTCCATGGCCCTTTGGAGGCATGAGACATGAGAAATGTTGAGGAACTTACTCCAAAAGGAGAGCTCCAACCCATATGCTACTTCACCAACATAACATATCATTTTGTATGTCCCATATAAATGGGGATTAAGCTTCCCAGCCCCCTTATCCTTCAATGTAGATGGTTTTCATGGCCAAAGATGGTGATATACCAAATTATCCACCCCAAAATATCTCTCTACCCACCCATGATCTGTATATAACTTTTGCCTTTCTTGGATTGTACTATTTGTCCTTAAGAGACTAGAATATATCCTGACTCTCTTGGATCCAATATTGGTCTCTAGGAGCCTTGCTTGCCCCCACCATTCTAGCAACAATTGATAGATAATCATCACCATATGAAACTAAAAATATAGACATACTATTTGCCATATGAAATGTCAAATGGTAACAACATCCCTCAAAATGGAACCAGCGTAGCCATGCTCTTTGTTGCCCCGGAACATAGTTCTGCAAGTAGCTTCCTAGCCACTTGTTTACTACCTTTGTCTTCCTGTATGTCTGGGGATAATAATTGGTACTCAGTCTCAACTTGGTACCCCCCAACTGGAACAACTCTTGCCCAAAGCCATCCAAGAAGTGGTTATCTCCATCATTGACTATGGCTTTAGGAAAACCATGATTTCCAAGGAGAGGCTTACCCCCTTGTGAAACAAGGCACTGAGAATAGATGGCAAAGAAATGTAAATACTTTGTTATTTGACCAATGATCATAAAAACACAATCCTTACCATGTATTTTTGGCAAAATGGTGATGAAGTCCATAGAAGGGCTCTCCCTTCTCCCTCTCAGAAAATGAAGTGATTGTCACAACCTTTCAGGATGGTTGTTTTCTTCTTCATTCTTCTGGAAAACTACGCACCTCCTGATATGTCAGAGCATCCTCCTTGACACTCTCCCATGAGAATCTCTTCCTAATGGCCCGATATGTCTTAATGAGACATTGGCGGCTAGAGAGGGGTGAATCATGTGTTGCATGAAGAATTTTCTCTTTGAGCTTATAATCTCTAGTCAAGAAGATTTGATCCTAGTAGTAGATGACACCATCCATTACTCTATACCTCCCATCGGTCACCTGCCCATCATGTGCCTCACATGTGAAGTGGTTCTTGGAGTACTCCACCAATAGTTGGGACTCCCAATCTGAATCCACACTCATCAATGACAGAGTTGTTGGTCTCTATGATAAGGAATATGTTACCTCATTTCTTTTCTATTTGACATGTTCAATGTCATAGTAATATTTCAGAATTCTGCTAACCTTTTTTTGTTTCCTTTCTTGCAGCTGTTGTTGCTCAAGAAAAGGTGGAAGATTGTGAGGGTCAATCTTCACTTGGAAACTATTTCCCTTCCAATATTTCCTGATTTTGGCTAATGTATGCATGATGGCCATTAATCCCCTCTCATATATGGAATACACCTTCCTATGTAGTAGTATATTATGATTCTCAAAGGCTATGGGATGGCCTCCTTGCACCAAAACTATGCCAATACCTACCCCTGAAGCATCATATTCCAGCGCAAAGGGCTTGGTGAGATCTGGTGATACCAACACTAGACAAACATTCATCTCCTCCTTGTGCCAATCAAAGGTCCTATGTGCAGTGTTTGTCCCATCAAAGGCTCCCCTCTTAGCCAAATCTGTGAGTGGTGCCACTAGTTGTGAGAACTCTTTAACCAACTTCTAGTCTGTGGGCCTTCCTGGTGGAATGCCTCCAAATACTGTAAAATCATGGTCTAGAGTAGACTACTTATCTTAGTAGACTAATTTTTCCTTACCTCCTCTACGCAAATCAATCTCCATCTTATGTGTGGAGACTTCCTGCGGTGGATAGGTGTGCATGGCCCTGATCATTTGATGCGTACCACTCTTCTTATCTGTCCATTCCATCTGCAAGGTCTCCCAATCTGTGTTGACCTTCCCCAGTGAAATCAACCACTGCACAACCAATATCACATTGGTGTCGGTAATATCGACCACAAAGAAGTGATCAGTCAAAGTGTATGTCCCCAATGTTACAGACAATGCTCGAACATACTTCACACATTGCATGGTTCTAGCTCCTGGAACAAAAAATGAGAACCCTTCAAAATAATATGTGGGTATGGTTCTCTTATGCACTAGATGAGCTTCAATAAAATTGTGGGTAGCCACACTGTCTATCAATATTGACACTTGATGCCCCTGAATTGTGCCTCGGACTCTCAAGGTCAGATACTTGGGTACTCCCCGCAAAGAAGCAAGGGCCCCTACGATTGGAGAAAATGCCCCATTTCCACCTCCTGGTGGTGGTGGATCCTCTCCTGGTGCCACAGCGCTAGTGTCTCTTTCTGGCTCCTCTTCTTCCTCCTCTTCACTATCAAATAATAACTTAATATAGTGTGCCTTTCCCGTAGCACACCGATGCCTTGGTGCCCATGCTTCTTGGCAAGTGAAGCAAAGCTTCCTCCTTCTCAAATATTTTCAGACATCATTACTGAGAGATCCTTTGCTCTGGTTCTCCTTTGGGAGAGGAACCTTCACATCTTTCCCCTTTAACTGGAAAGTGGGCTTTTGCTGAAATGGAGCTCTTGCCCTTGGCAAAGTATCTTGTAAGTCCCTAGCCCTCTCAATGGCATCTTAGAGCGTAGTTGGTCTGGTGGACTTTACCAATCCATGCAAAGGCTCTCCTATCCCATAAATGAACATATATACTCTCCTGGTTGTAGATAAATCTCGCACCATGACGGAAAGTTTTAGGAATTCAGAGATATAGGTCTCCGGATTCCCCAATTGCTTGAGCTTGGCTAGCTCAAAAAAGTGTGCCTCTGGATCTCTTTAGTCAAATATTTCTACCAACCTCCGAGGGAATTTTGCATATGCAGGGCACATTTGCATGCCCCAATGTAGATAGATCGTGAAACCACCTTTCATGTGCTTCACCTTCAAGGTGAAGCGCTACTATCTTAGTAGCTTCAATCTCTGGTACTTGGTTCAACTGGAAATGTATGTCTAATTTTTCCACCCAAGCCTTGGCTATGCACTTGGATGACCCATCAAAAGCAGGCAGAAAGAATCTACCCACAGTATGTTGCAGATCATTGTTCTACATGTACCCTCCACTTATATTGTTATTACGGGGTCTCCTATTATCCTTGATCTGATAGAACTCTCAGAATTTTAGATTCTCCTTGAACCTTTGGGATTGAGATTCATATTCTAGAAATTAGTCACCAAGAGCCTCTTGTTCTTGGGGTCCTCCACCTCCATTTCCTACTGATAGGAATGTAGGCATGGTGGAGCGTTGAGAAAATTGTTGCACAACTGGTTTCTCACACCAGTGATGTGAATTGTCGGAGCTTTATCCATGTAGAAACCCTGTTGGGCTCTCTTTTTGTCTTTCCATCCTCATCTCCTTGATTTCTTTGGCAATACCTTGCATGATTTGGAGAAGAAGCTTTGGAAACTCCTTTTCATCCATTTCTCTTGATATTGGAGTTTTTTTTGTGTCTTCTTCATTGTTTGTATAATCAAACCTCCGACCTCTGTTAATATACCGCTTCTCCCGTTCTGTAAGAGGTTCTTCGTCTTCTGATGACATAGATGTAGTGCTTCACGGGTTGAGCCAAGATTATGCTCTGATACCACTGTAATATTCCAAAATAGAAAAAACAAGAATATTGAACATAAAACTAGAAAATGCAGTAAACATCAACACATCAAAACATGAGAAGATCATTGAGCCATTTTATTATATATGATAGAATAAAATGAAGTACAAGATTTTGAGGAAAAGACATTTAATCTAGGCAAAACAAGCCTCAAAAGACCCTATACATCAAGACATGAAAAATTGTTGCTACATAAACTGCTAGGAGGCCATGACTTCGCAATCCTGCTGGAAATAACTGCTGCTGGAAACTAGGAATGCGTAGATCTGCTGATATAGTGCTCAGAAAATGTCGGGATCATAGATCTAGGCTTTCTAGCACAATTCCAAGATAACCCAGAAAGGGTTTCCGGAAATACACAAGATGAAAAATGCAGCCCTAGGGCTGAATTACACTCTGCAGCTTGGTAATTGTTGGGAGGTGGTTGGTCTAATGATAAAATAGTTGATACTTCTCCATACTGACTTTCCGGATGAAGGGATGCTCCCCTCACTGGAAAATAAGCTCAAAATCTTCGGTTATCAACCCTTCACTGAAAATGTCCTCCTGGATTTCACAATTACTGAAGGAGACTATGCTGCTGGAGGTGGCTGAAGATTGGCCTGATGCCAGGTGCTGGAATAAATCTCAAAGGAACCTCTCCTGAGTGGGCACTCAAATTACCCCGAGGATGAGGGTGGTATTTCTGCCCAGAAACACCCTTGTGCTAAACAGCACAACAGACTCCCTTAAATAGCTGAAGCATGCAGAAAGTCATAGAAGACCATACACAAAAAATATTCAGAATTCCCTCTATGGATTTCATCCCCTTCCTTATATGCCTTGTGAGCCTCCTCCCCCTTGGTCCCACTCATTGAAGATGCTACTCTCATGGAGACTTCCTCCCTTTATGACTATGTTGTCCTCCAATATCTCTATCTACCTCCATGATTGCATTGTTGATTTTGTCAATCTTGACCCCATCCACATGTGTTGACCCCCATCCATACCAAGGAGTCATTTATTCAACTAGATACACTGATCCACTTTCACACTAAAAGTAGTTTTATTCCTACTAAAGATATTTATGGGTCCCTCTACCCTCTTATTCCTCTATCATATTGACAAAAACAAAATTTAATATTTTAACTAGCTAAAAGCTAATTAGGAATATTACATCTTTGTACTCACAACCATTTTCTATTAGAGAAAGAGAGCGGAGAAGCCTCACCTTCTAGTTGGGTTTTCTCCTGAAAGGGTTTCACAAGTCATATCTTGTGTCAAAATTGTGGTTTGTGAGTTTTTAATTCATATTTCTCTATTTTCTGCATAATTTTAATTCACATGCATACACAATTAGCAGTAATCTACATATCCAAAAATCTAAAGAGAAAAAAAATTGTAATAGTGTAGATTTCATATTTTTAACTATAATTTTATCAAATCTATTGTGACAAATTGGCCACTGGAATATCCATGAAAATTTTCCAAACATATTGGTATCAGAAAAAAATTCTTTGGGCATATTATGGATATTTGCGCAGGATCTAGATCAAATAGGCCAAAAGTCATAAAACCCTAATCATGATCGATGAACCTGTGAATGACCTTTGTGATCTATAAAGGAGAGGTTTTCATGACTGGAAGAACAAATTACAAATATAAGTTGTAATATGAGTCTCCTTTTGTCGACCCTAATAAAAATCTCACGATATTTAAAGAATATGTGGGTTCTAATGGACAAGACAGATCATAAGGGAGATCAGGGGATCGAGAATAAACAGATAACCAACCAAAGAAAGGACCTGAAAAAGATCAACATAGTTTGTGTAGAAATTACACCATTGGATTCAATCCGATCATGTAATGTATTAAAACAAGATACTGAATCCTTCTACAATATATGCGAAATATAAATCAGGATTGTTCAATCACATGCAAGTAAGAGAAAGAATTAAATCAATCGCACCACACAAGATTTTCCTGGGGAAAGAAACTACTCAAAACCCCTCCATATTTATTGTATAATCAACCAAGGAACCATGAAACAATACAATGCATGTGTGCTCACAATAACCTCATACACTCCACCAATTGTCTCACACTGATCTAGGCAAAATTGGACCAATACATAGCCAATTTCCTGCCCACCTTCAGCCTGCCTTGCCCACGCAATCCTTAGGCAAATAATTCCTATTAAATAGGAATTCCAACCTTCCTTGATTTCATAATCCATCATGGGCTTCTTGTGGATTTATAAATGCACCTGGGTAGTTCCCTAAAAATACAACTGACAGTTTACTTGCCTTTAACCTTTGTCTCAATTGGGTCATCATTAGAATTGACATGCATGCAGCTATTAATAGTGAATCAGAAGTTACTTGGTAGATCACTACTTGTGAATTAAATCTATTTTAATTCACTTGATCTTCTACTTGCTCATCATTCAGTTAGAACTAGTTAAAATGAGTTTACCTCAATTAATTTGAGTTAACTGATTGCACTCACACCACACTAGTGCTACAACTGCAACTGGACCCTGTAAATAATAGAATCGCTCTACATGCCTACTCTTTGACCCTCAACACGAAATTCTTGAGCTAACTAAGTCTATCACACTTAGTTAGCTATTTCAAGTTGTTATGAGATAAGATTACAATTTATTTTCCAATTTATTTAAAAATTGGTTGCCCACATTAATACTAATGTCACTTGAATTCCTCACTCATGTGTGACCTGGAACCTTGTAGAAATTTGAATAATAGCTGAATTATTCACCGAGATTATCCTGATTACACACTATTTAAGCTTCATGCATAATACATAACCTCTTCTACAATTGATCATCAATTTGCGGAAATAGAAGCAGTCGCATGCGCACATTAAAACATAATCAAGCACACATATAACACAGTATGTAATGGGGAAAGCTAATAGTTGAAAACCCCCAACTATCTGTATATTATAATGATAGAGAACATGTAACAATACATAGCACAAACTCCTCACAAGCTCTCAGCACTATCTCCAATTGTTACACACAAACTAGCTCAGATCTGAACAAGTCACAGGTTCAAATCTCTTCCACTGTCTGTCTTCACCTCTGCATAATCCAAGATGAATATTAGTGGAATCCAAAGTTAGATCCTTTGGCTTGTGCTCGCAATCCTCATTGGAAATCTCCATTAATGTGTGTGCAAATCTCATGCACAGCCAATAGTCACAACTGATAGTAGACTCACCCTTTCACCCACCTCTAACACTGGTCTCCACTGAACTGTCCATGCATTGCAGTTAACTGATGTGTTCTTTAGTTGATTTATGAGTTAATAATTAGTGAATTAATTAATAATTAATTCACACCACTCATCACTAGTGTATTTTTCAGTTAGACTAAATACGACTAGTTCAACTAAGTTAAACCGAACACAACTCCACCAACTGTCTCATCAACTCCACCAAACTCTGCCACATGAGTTCTAACTGAAGTCAACCATGCAATAGCTCAACTAACCCATAGGAAAAGTGTATTTCCTTCTGTCAGCTGCATGTGCCACATCCAAGCATCAAACTAAAGTGCTCCAAGAGGATAAGATAATGTTTATAGTCTAAATATTATTAAGGGTTAATAATATTTGACTGTTCTATTTTTAGCCCGACAGTCTAAAAATAGAATCCGCCCAATGTCTAAAAATAGAGGTCCATCTATTTTTACCAACTCGACCAATCATCCATAAATATCATCCTGCAACTCATAGACCATGATCCATATGTCTAAAAATAGACATAGTCTAAAAATAGACTTTGTGCCAAAAATAGCCTGCGGGCCCACTTAGTGAAGGCAACTTCTTTTCACTAAGCTCCATCATCTTGTTGCATTTTCAACAAATCCCACACTAGTATGTGGTGCATTTTCTTGTTTAATTTCAACACTCCCTCTCAACAAGAAAGGGATTATCTGCTACCCCGATCCTACCTCTGTGGTATTCGAATTTGCTCTTCGCAAGTGCCTTCATCAATATATCTGCATCCTGATCCTTCGTGGGAATGTACTGCAACAACATAATGCACCTCTGAACACAATCTCTGAGATGGTGGTACCAGATGTCAATATGCTTGGACCTGTCATGGAATACTGGATTAACCAAGAGTTTTATGCAACTTTGGTTATCACAATGTATCACCGTCGAATCCATCTGATGACCAAACCAATCAACAAGTATCTTCCTCGTCCAGATGGCCTCACATGCAGCCTCACTAGCTGTCATGTACTCTGCCTCGGCTAGACTAAGTGCAAATGATCTCTGCTTCCAATTGTACCAAGAAAATGTTGTTGATCCTATGTTGAAGATGCCCCCTGATGTGCTCTTCCTATCTGATGGACTACCTGCCCAATCTACATCATTGAAGCCTTGAAGCTTCACTCCCTATGTCTGTCTATACCATAATCCATACTCCGTAGTGCCCCTCAGATATCTCAACACATGCTTCCTCGCCTTCCAAAAGATCTTGGTAGGATTAAATATAGCTTGACTAAGCTAGTTAACTTTGTAGCATATTTCTGGTCGTGTGTTCAGAAAATACATAAGTGAACCCACAAGCTACCTATAAATAGTAGCATCCACTACCTCACCTGAAGTAGCATCCTCCTTCCTCCACTTTCTTGCAAGAGGAGTCTCCATGGGTTTTCTGCCCTCCCCTCCATGTGGAACTTCCTCGAAATTTCCTTAGCATACTTGCCCTGAGATACAAATAGCTCCCCATATCTTTGCCATATTTCCAAGCCAAGGAAATAATATAAGAGCCCCATGTCCTTCATCTCAAACTCTCTTGCAATATCCTCTTCACAAAAATTTATGAGTTGCTCATCACCTGTCAGTATTAGATCATCAACATAAGGTACAATAATCAAAATCTTACCATCAACCACAATATGATATAGGTTCGCATCCGCTTCACTCTTTTTGAAGCCCAACCCGATGAAATAGTTGTCGATCCTGGTGTACCAAGCACCACATGCTTTCTTCAGCCCATACAGTGCTCTCTTGAGTTTGCACACATGCGACACCCTGTCAAAGGTCTCAAAACCTTCTGGCTTATCATTGTACACTTATTCCTCAATAACTCCATTGAGAATGGTTGTCTTGACATCCATCTGATGTATCTGTCATCCCATTTGCACTGAGAGTGAAAGGATGGATCTAATCAATGAACACCTTGAAACCGGTGCAAAAGTCTCCTCATAGTCAATCCCCTCTAACTGTGATAATCCTTGGGCCACAAATCTATCCTTGTATTTTTCCATACTCACATCTGCTGCTTGCTTCACCTTTTAGATCCAACCACTGACTTCCCCACTGGTCTTGGGACCACTTCCCATGCATTTTTTCTAATAATGGAGTCATACTCCTCAACCATGGCATCAACCCATTTTGGTTGCTGCACTACTTCCTAAAAAGAGGATGGTTCTGTCACAATACACTCACTCATAGGAGCCATGTATCCAGTGTACATGTGTGGGGACCTTCTCTGCCTGCGTTGTGATGTAGGTGCATCTACATGCTCTGTCACATATAACATCAATCTATCAGCCTCTCTGGTGCACTTCCTACCATTTTTGGTGGATGGCTCTGCATGAGTGGTTTCTTCCACTCCATGATCCTCTGCTTGTGGCTGCTACACATGCTGAGCTTCATCCTTTGGAACTAAGAGTTCCTCATCTGCATGCAAGTCAAGCTCCCTCTCAAGGTACAATCGCATGGATTTCTCCTCATCAAATTTAACATCTCTCCTGACAAATTTCATCCTGTTAGCTGAAAAACACTACCAATAGTTGTGGGGAGTATTATTCTACCCCAAAAATATCCCAACTTCTGTTGTTGGTTCTAGCTTCTTCCTGGCATCTTTGGTCACATGGAAATAGACAAATGAGCCAAAAAAATTAAAATATGAAACATCTGGTTTCTTACCTAAAAAATCCTCCTCTTGTGTACTCATGCCAAGTATCCGATGAGGACTACGGTTCTGCACAAATACCGTTGTGTTGCATGCCTCTGCCCATAGATGCAATAGTAGGCCCTGATCATGTAGCATAGCTCGTGTTGCTCTCACAATTGTTTTGTTTTTTCTTTTTGCAACCCCATTCTGTTGTGGTTATGAGGAGCAATCAATTCTCTCTGAATTCCTTCTTTGGCACAGAAGTTATTGAATTCATTAGAGATATACTCACCACCATTGTCGCTCCTTAGAGCCTTCACCTTCTTCCCTGTATCTTTCTCTACCAATGCATTGAACTCACAAAAATTGGAGAACTTTTGATCTTTCTTTTGCAGAAAGAAGATCCAACACTTTCTAGAAAAATCATCAAAAAAAATCACATAATACCTATGCTTTGTTGTGGAAGCTGTAGAGAATGGTCCACATACGTCTAAGTGAAATCTCTCAAGGATTCCCGCTTCTTGGTTCTCCTTCTCATGAAAAGTGGCTTTAGTGTACTTCCCCATGGTACATCCCTTTCATGTGTCTATCTGCACAAGAGTACCCCTTGGAAGACCTATATAAATCTTTTGCATGATCCTCAAAGCACTATAGTGTAGATGGCCCAATATCATGTGCCATAAATCACCTGTATCCCGGCTCACCACCTTCCCTGCTTTACTAATCAATGCTGCGTAGCCTTCTACATCAAATTTTTATAGGTTCTTCACATGAACCCTAATCTTCTTTACCTGTCCTGTGGCTTTGCGACAAAGGAACGTCCTTCCTTCATTGAAAACCACATCATATACAAGATCCTCCAATAAAGCAACTAAAACTAAATTCTGTTTCAAGCCTGGTACATGCATGACATCTTTTAATATGAAAGGTTTACCTAACTGTCTCTGGAAAGTAATTGTACCAATACCGGTAGCGCTATACCTCCAGTCATCACCCATATCAATGTGCATCTGAAGATCCTTCTCCTCTAAGCTACTAAAGAGTTCTTTGTTTCTCGTCATGTGGAAATATGCTCCACTATCCAAGTACCACATAGATCCCATCACAGTTGATGCCATGCGTGCGATGAGAGAGAAGTCCAACTCAAACTGTGAGTCCAAAGCTTCACCCGTTGCATCTCCTGGAGCCTTCTTGTTGTTCTTCTTCTTTTGTGGACAATTTGTGGCATAGTGTCTATGATCATGACAATGAAAACATTTCACCTTTGACATGTCACGCTTCTTGCCTTCTTTGCTTTTCTCAGATTTCGAATGGGACTTCTTCCAATTCCCCTTTTTTTCCTTAGTATCCAAGGCACAATTTTCCTCATCGTCAGTCTTGGATGAGGATCCATCCCTAGTATTCCGCCAAAACTCTTATTGTACCAAATCTAACCATAGTCGCTCCCAATCTAGTAACTTCTCCCTCCCATTCACAGAGTCCTGGTTACTATGCCAGCTCTTGGGAAGGCCTAGAAGTGCTAGGCTCACCACGTCATCATCAACTACAATAATCCCAACACTTCCAAGCTCATATCGACATTGAGTGAACTTGGTCAAGTATTTATGGATTGTGTCGCCCTTCTCCATTTTGATTTTCTTGAGCTTGTCCTTGAGTGCCAATTTTATGTGGTCATTGCTGCTTTGAGACAGATATTTCAAGGCCTTCCACATAGAATATGGAGTTTCCTTTCCATGGAGACTCAAGAAAATATGATCTCGAACTCCCTCTAACAAGATCCTCCTCACCTTTGCTACCTTCTTCTCCTATGCATCAAGAAGTTGGGCATCTGCTGCCGCAGGCTTGGGAATATCATTATCTATGAATTTTTTCAACCCATTGTCCTCCAACATTGCCTCCATATTTTCCTTCCATGCAATATAATTTGAACTTCCCTTGAGTGCATATTTGAGTCTCAAGCCATTGAAAGACATCTTTATCCACTTCTAGCTCCAAAGAAATTATCTGCAAATTTGAATATTGTTCAACATAAACTCAATTTATTCTCCACTATTGTGATTCCTGGCGCTCTGATACCATGTAGAAATTACACCAATGGATTCAATCTGATCATGTATTGTATAAAAAAAAGATAATGAATCCTTCTACAATATTTTTGGAATATAAATCATGATCGCTCAATCACATGCAAGTAAGATAAAGAAGTAAATCAATCACACAACACAAGATTTTCCTAGGGAAAGAAACTACTCAAAACCCCTCCATATTTATTGTATAATCAACCAAGGAATCATGAAACAATACAATGCATGTGTGCTCACAAGAAACTCATACACTCTACCAATTGTCTCACACTGATCTAGGAAAAATTAGGCCAAGACATAGCCAATTTCCTGCCCACCTTCATCCTACTTTGCTCACACAATCCCTAGGAAAAATAATTCCTATTAAATAGGAATTCCAACCTTCCTTGACTGCACAATCCATCATGGGATTCATGTGGCTTTATAATTGCACCTAGGCAGTTCGCTAAAAATACAACTGATAGTTTAATTGCCTTTAACCTTTGTCTCAATTGAGTCGTCATCCGAATTGACATGCATGCAGCTATTAATAGTGAATCACTAGTTACTTGGTAGATCACTACTTTTGAATTAAATCTATTTTAATTCACTTGATCTTCCACTAGCTCATCATTAAGTTAGAACTAGTTAAATTTATTTTAACTCAATTAGCTTGAATTAACTGATTGCACTCATGCCACACTAGTGCTACAACTGCAACTAGACCCTGTAAATAATAGAATCACTCTACATGCCTACTCTTTGACCCTCAACTCCAAATTCTTGAGCTAACTAAGTCTATCACACTTAGTTAATTAAATTAAAATTTGTTATGAGATAAGATTACAATTTATTTTCCAATTTATTTAAAACTTGGTCACCCACATTAGCACTAATGTGTCACTTGAATTCCTCACTCATGTGTGACCTGAAATCTCACACTAGTATGTGGTGCATTTTCTTGTTGAATTTCAACAGTTTGAGTGTCATGAATCATTCACATCCCCTATTCAAAATGGAATCAAAGGTCTATATCAAGTCATACCAAGGTGATACCAATGCTTTGAAGCTAAATCACTGGTTGCAACAATTATACATGTATTTGAGTTTCCATCATATTGAGGAAGAACAAAATATTTCATTTGTTCAACTAAAATTAGAGGGTCATGCCCTGACTTGGTGGGAAGGCCACACTAAGACCTTTAGGTTGGAGGGATATCCTCCAATGAATAAGTGGGATGACTTCAAAACCCTCACAAAGTCACAATTTTACCCTATTACGTATGTAGAGGACCAATGGATTCAGTGGAACTACTTCAGGCAGAAGTAGGGGAAGAGTGTACAAAAGTACACCACAAAGTTCAGAAATATGACCATAATGTTGGGTATCTCCTCAAAGAACCAAATTTATTACTTAAGTATCTGAGGGGCCTACACTCCATTTAAGGAAGCAAGTGACGTTGTTCAATCCCTGATCGATGGATGAGGCTTGTGTATTGGCACAATACCAGGAGAACATAGGCCTAAGGAAAGGGAAATCAAGTGGATCCAAGAAGAAGGAGCAACAAGACGCTTCTAAGGAGGGGAAGAAGAAGTGGAAAGCGGGGGAAGATAAAAATACAAAAACCACAACACACCAGTGTGAAGATCCCAACAAACACTACAACTATTGCAACATTCATGACCATACATAGGATAAGTGTTGGAGGTTGCATCCAGAGCTTAACCTGAAGAAAAAAAATAAAGACAATAAGAAGAATAAATTCATAGCCATAGATTTGAGAAACCAAGTTCAAATCACCTTGGACATGGATGAGAATATTTTATGTACGTTAATGTAGAAGGAGGTGAATTTTAGTAGACTTTAGCAATAAGAAGAAAAATAAATGACCAAACTCTTCCACATAAAGATACAAATCAAGAAGAAAAGGATTGATGCTCTATTTGACTCAGGATTGTAGGTGAATCACATTGCATCATAGCTAGTCATAAAATTGGGATTGGAATTTCGTGATCATCCAAACCCATATCCATTGGGATGGGTAAATAAGGATGCAGAGTTAAAGGTAAAAAAATAATGCAAAGCTAGATTTATTATTAGTGTTGATTTTATTGATGAAGTAGAGCTAGATGTGGTTCCCCTTGATGTATGTAGAGTAGTGTTTGAAATTACCTACATGTACATGCGAGATATAATATTCATGTGGAGAGCCAACTAGTATCAGTTCGTCAAGGATGGAAAATCATTTACCATTAACATGCACAAAGGAAAGTCGAAAATTTCACTAGTAAGTGCCAATCAAGCCAAGAAATTGATTCATTCTAGCAAGAAGTATTTGTTATTGTTTTTAAGAAAAAATCAATCTATAGAAGAGTCTATAATAGGTAAGGCATCCCTAGAAGGGTGTACTAAGAAACATAAACAACAACTAGAAGAGGGAACCAAAGGGAATTGAAGCAAGAGAACTAACTATTGCTAGACTCCCCATTGCCAAATATTGGGTTGTATAGGGAGTCTGTTATAGAAGCAAGTGAAGTGAAGAAACAATTGCAGCAATTACTAGAAGGGTGTCATTTGACCGAGTATATTACCATGTGGGTCACACATCATCATTGTGCCAAAGAAGGATGGGACTTGGAAGATGTGTATTGATTACAGGGCATTGAACAAAATCATGATCAAGAATAGGTAACCCCTTCGAGGATAGATGATCTATTGGATTAGTTGCAGAAAGTGGTGTTAGGGCAAAATAATTTCTTGTCATTTAATTTTTCAACCCGGGGGTTTCGTAAGCTTGTGAAGCATGCGTGCGCTATATGTGCTAGAAATTATCTTTCAGTTTAGATCAATCTAACTACAAAATAATGAAAACCAATTCATCTAATCTATGAAATAAAATAATGAAAATGAAATTCAACTAACATATGAAATCAAGTAACAAAAAGAAAGAAATCAAATTCAAAAGAAAATATAGCGCGCACAATCACACTTGCGGGAATTTAAATTTAAATCTAAGAAAGCATTTCAAAACATGTAAAGAAAAACAACTAAGGTACTTTCAATCACTCCAACATCCAATATGGAAGTATGATAGAATCACCCTCTTGAGATGATGTACAAGCAATTGATTATACTTTAGTCTTTAAATCTAGGAATTGAAATTTAAATCTAAGAAAGCATTTCAAAACATGTAAAGAAAAACAGCTAAAGTACTTTCAATCACTCCAGCATCCAATATGGAAGTATGATAAAATTGCCCTCTTGAGATGATGTACAAGAAACCGATTATACTTTAGTCTTTAAATCTAGGAAAAAAATCAAAGCATGCAAAGGGAAAAAAACTCAATAACTGCATAGGTTGAACATTCAATCACCCAATTTGGAAGTATGACAAGTCACCTTTTTGGCTTTATATTTAATTTCACCCAATTATACAATTGAATGACGATCTAAATCTAGAAAACAATGTAAAAGCATGTAAAAGTAAAGTTCAATTATTACATAGGTTGAACATTCAATCACCCAATTTGGAAGTATGACAAGTCACCTTCTTGGCCTGATCTTTAAGAACATTCAATTATACAATGAATTGATAGTTTGATCTAAGAAAGTAAATAACAGAACATGAAAGGAAACTAAATAACTATGAGCTCTATTGCCTCAAACTTAATCCAATTGGAAAATAGATAAATCTATCCTCTTGAAATGTTTTTAGAAAAGCAAAGATTACACAATCATTCTAAAACTAATACTAAGAAAGCAAATGAAATTTAATCTATAAAAGCAAGTAAATCTCACACATTTTAGGTAGCTGATCTAAAAGTATGAGAGATGGTAAATCAAGATGCTCCATATGTAAGTAAAACCAAGTCAAAATGAAGGAACATTCATGAGTAAGGTGCCACAATATATTCTGTATTCAAATCTTGAGCATAACTCTAATTTTAAACATGATTTGATAGGAGAAAGCTTCCCCTATTTATACAAAAATATGAGAAGTTATCTCATTAATGAGAGTCTATAAATCTCTCCATATATCTCTAGAGTTACAATCCAAATATGAAGTGATAAGTCACATGTCTTCTGAAAGTTACAATAGAAATAGGAAATGAGACACATATCCTTGTGATCCCATGATCTTCTCCATCCAAATTCGAATTTGGCCTTAGGAGGCCACATAAGAGCCTTTTGGAAGCCTCTTTTTGACCTACACATGACAACAAACTCATTCCACTTGTTAGGTATAAGTACGTGCATATTATTTTCTAATTTTTAACCACAAATTCACTTAAAAATACTAGGAATTAATAAAGTTTGGAAAAACATAAATGTAACCCAATAGTGGTAATGGTAAGGTAAATGTAATGAAATGGAGGTGGAGTGAAGGTGATAATATGGAAATGTAAGTGAAAATGTAATGGAAGTAAATGAAAATTTCAAGGCCCAACATACCCCCCAACTGAAGCTATTGCATGTCCTCATGCAATCTATTACATTAATTCTTTTTTATCCTTTGAGCTTTGGCTTAACTTTGCATGATATCATTTGATAACTTCATACTTCTGCAAAGTCTTTTAGTTGAATTGCAACATGGTTGGTTCTTGTGTTTCAACCATATTTTGTTGTGCATTCAATTTTGATCTTTGAACTTTGCATAATGACAATTTGATTATTGTTGCAAAGTATATTTCTATTGGAATGCATCATGGTTAGTTCTTGTGTGACAACCATGATTGTGTTTGTATCCAATTATCTTTTTGAGTACTTTTGAAAAGCCATTGTATGATCATACTAATAATGTAATAGTTAATATATTTTGAAAGTATGTGGACTTTTGAATGTGGTATGAATGTGGAAAAATGTGAATATGAATGTATCCCCCCCCCCCCAACCTGATGGTATCGGAAATTTTATGAAATGAGGAAAAGAAGTGTTTTTTCCAAAAATTATCATTATAGATTTTCAAGGAATTTTATGGTAAAAATTTAGAAAATGACATACCTTAACTTACCCTTTGGAAATGGATGAGCTGCATGTGTGGAGGCTACAAAATTATGATCGTAATCTTCTTCATGTGGTTGTACAAGTTATGTATAAAAGATTCAAGATGACTTTTTATTGCTTCTACTAAAATTGCTGAAATTGCTGCAAAAAGGTGGCTGCAAAATTCTGATCATAATCTTCTTCATGTGGTGGTACAAGTTATGTGTAAAAGAGTCAAGATGACTTTTTATTGCTTCTACTAAAACTGCTGAATTTGCTACAAAATGGTGTTGATTCTATAGCTATCCTCTGATTCTGCAGTTGCAGAATGGTGTTGATCTATTGTGGCTGCATATTTTCTTCATTTGCTTCAAAATGCTGAAAATGATAGTCTTCATGTCTTCAAAACTCGTT
Organism: Pinus albicaulis; assembly: GCA_034641835.2. Classification (NCBI taxonomy): domain Eukaryota; kingdom Viridiplantae; phylum Streptophyta; class Pinopsida; order Pinales; family Pinaceae; genus Pinus; species Pinus albicaulis. The sequence goes on along the minus strand of CM076582.1, from coordinate 796,305,550 downwards.
GGCATAATTCCTACTATGTGAATAGATGTTCTGATGTCGAACATAGCATGAAATTGTTGACTTAGTGGCCATTAATCCATGCCACTAGTCAACACATGAACTCTCACCATTGATGACAATGAGAGTCAAGATGCCCAAACACATCTTGCTAGGTACGAATAATTTTGTTGTTGTCGAGTACCTAGAAGATCCGATGAACAAGTGACATTAATGTATTCCCATTGTTCGTCAGAAAGAAGACTTGCCATTAAAGCATGCAAGTCTCAAGGTGTTTTTGTAAGGATTTTAGACTCAAAGGACTATGGACTCAATAATTTGCATTGAAGTAAGGTTTATTTGCGAAATGAAAATGATAGGAGAAGGAAAATGGAAGACGAAAATGGAAAATGACAATGGGCAATAAGCATGTAAGTGAGCTTCTTTCTTTTATTTGTGGGTTAGGAGTGGACAAAGAGCAATGGAAATTGTATGTGAATAAAGGAAAATGAACAATTGACTCTTGCTGGGAAAATAAATGTGGCTTGCTTTGAATTGCTTGGTTGCATTTATAATTCAAAAGGGAGGAAAAGTAATGGTCTTGATGGATATGGACATGGACTTGTTCTTATGTTTTTCATGAAATTGGTCCTTTGAAGACTAATTGTGCTCTCAATTAGTTTTCTTCAATGATCATTTGATAATCCCAAACCTGTAAAAAAAACTTGGCACTAAAACATAAAACATGAGTGTGTTCAAAAAGAAGTGATCAATTCCTTTCTGATACATACGTAAAAGAGTTAATGCCAAATGAAACAGATTTTTAAAGAAAATCAAAAGTGTTATATTCAGTGCAATTCATGATATCGATAACAATCCATTTTTAAGAAATAACCATGAAAAATAAATCAACTCCTTGTTGTCGGATGACGTCACGCAACGTGTTCAATAATATGATTAACATCACAAAGATTCGTTGTGTCCTGCAAGTTAAAGCTTCATAGAAAATACACAACAACAATATTATAATTTTTAATGCCAAATATTGATAAATCATCTAAATATCTTCCAATTGTTCCACAAGTCATTATTAAATCTGTCAAATTGAATCGTCATCTGTGTTGCAAAATTTTTTTATTTTAAATTTTTATTTTTATTTTTAATAGGATAATGTTTTTGGAGATTTCATGATCCATTTAAATATATATATATATATATATATATATATGTAATTGATGGATGATCTATTATGTTGGAAAAATGCCAAGTGGAATTGAGCATGTGAAATTTGCCACAACTCTCTCAAGTGATTTTTTTATTATTATTATTATTTTTTTTAATCATGAGACACATATGGAATAAAACACATATGTGTCTAAAATCAAATTTAGTAAATCAAATTGGACACTTAGACCACTTGCAATGTGGAGTAGAGTTTGTTATTAACTTGGATTCTTCTACTTTCAACTTGCCATGTTTAAAACAATTCAAAACGATTCATTTTTTTCCTCACATAATCTGCAAAACGGAGCTCCGAAGAACCCTGAATTTCTCCCAAATGGCTGCGAATTTCATAAAATTCTTGTAAATTTATCTAATTCACCCCGTTCCTAAAAAAAACCCATGTTTTAGTTTTTCCTAATTCACCTTGGTTCACTCAGAAAATGTGTTTTAAAATCGGGTGTTTTTAACAATTACGCATTTCTCGCAATTACTTCTGCAACAAAATAAAATTGTTGTGGTTTGATTTTTTTATTTGCATGTTTTGATGTGTAATGGCTTGTCTCCCACAGAGAAGTTCAGATCGATCTCCCTCATTCCAATTACCTGCAATGGACTCTGCAATCTTCTCTTCATCAGCAGTTTCTTCATGTGATACACTTTCATTATCTGTCTCTGCAATTGAATCTACAATATTTTCTTCATCAACAATTTGCAATCGTCTCTTCATCAGCAGTTTCTTCATCCGATACACCTTCATTGTCTGTCTCTGCAACTTTTAAAATCGATTTCTAATAACCGTTGCTTGAGGAAAATTGAATATGGAAAATAGGTGGTCATTTTTTTATTGCAATGCATGGGTATTTGCGTGGATTGAAGGCTTGCACATATGCGTAAGGCCAAGCCAAATGCTGGCTTCACACATATGCATGGGCCTCCTTTCCATGGGCCAATTTTTATTTTTTATTTTTATTTTTATTTTTTTTAAGGGAAAAATTGTGCACATGCAATTCAATAAATCATAAAAATATTGAGAGGATGCAAAAAATTATGCAAAACCGATAAAAGGATCATGACTCAAACAACAATTTTCAATATAATTGTAGATCAAAACAATTAAAATTTAATTATAATTATAATTAAATTATAATTTTTATTTTTATTTTTTATTTTTTATTTTTTATTTTTATTTTTATTTTTATTTTTTTTTAACTGACTAATCTGATTTTCTGATCTTCCAGGTTGCAACGAGGCGCAGGAAGAGAGCATACTAATCAACTTTGTCAAATAAATTCATATTTTCACACACAAATTTTATTTCTGATGGTGATAAAAAAAGAAGTGATTCTTACTGCGTCACTGAAATTTATTCAAAATGAATTAATCAACAAAATAAAATAAAAAATTCTAAAATTCTAGCTAAGTTTGGTTTTATTTTTATTTTTCCTATCTATCTAAAAAAACTATATATATATATATATATATATATATATATATATATATATATATATATATATATATTTAAGTATATTCATGCTTCCAATGAAGTCATTTAGGGATTAGAACCTTTGAAATATTCATATCCAAACTTGAAAAATGTACTTGATTGTTTGTGCGGATATGAAAAATTGTTTTGATCTTTCGATTTGCCGCAAGGATCTCTTAAATAATTTATGAATGTTGTGGCGCAATCGCTTTTTGATACCATTCCTCAATGTAGTCTTTGGGCTGCATTCTAGATCCCCTGTCCATAAATGGTTAGTAAACACTAAAAAATAAATAAAATACACTCTAGACTGAAAGTTAGTTCCTATGCACACTTCCCCGGCAACGGCGCCAAAATGTTGGGGCAAAATGATTGCCTGTCATTTAATTTGTCAACCCAGGGGTTTCATAAACTTGTGAAGCATGTGTGCACTATATGTACTGAAATTATCTTCAGTTTAAGATAATCTAACCACAAAATAAGTAAACCAATTCATCTAATCTATGAAATCAAATAATGAAAATGAAATTCAACTAACCTATGAAATCAAATATATGAAAAGAAAAGCAAATTCAAAGAAAATATAGTAGCCTTGATCACACTTGCGAAAATTGAAATTTAAATCTAAGAAAGCATTTCAAAACATGTAAGAAAAACAACTAAGTGCGTTCAATCCTCCAGCATCCAATACGATAGTATGATAGAATCCCTCTTGAGATGATGCTGGCAATAGTTATATACAGTCTTTAAATCTAGGAATTAAAAATTTTCATCTAAGAAATAATTTCAAAGCATGTAAACGAAAACAACTAAGGTACTTTCAATCACTCCAGCATCCAAAGTATGATAGAATCAAAATCTTGTGATGATATACAAGAAACCATTATACTTTAGTCTTTAAATCTAGGAAAAAAATTAAAGCATGCAAAGGGAAAACTCAATAATTGCATAGGTTAGATATTCGAGCATTTAGAAATATGATAAAATCACCTTCTTGAAATGATGTTCAAGAACACCCATTTATACAATTGAATAAGGATCTAAATCTAGAAAACAATGTAAAAGCATGTAAAAGAAAATCTCAATGATTGTATAGGTTGAACATTCAATCACCCAATTTGGAACACCTTCTTAGCCTGATCTTTTTTAGGAACATTCAATTATACAATGAATTGATAGTTTGATCTAAGAAATTAAATAACGGAACATGAAAGAAAATTAAATAACTGTGAGCTCTATTGCCTCAAACTTAATCCAATTGGAAAACAGATAAATTTATCCTATTGAAATGTTTTTAGAAAATAAAAGATTACACAATCATTCTAAAAATAATACTAAGAAAGAAAATAAACTTTAATCTATAAAAGCAAGTAAATCTCACACATTTTAGGTAGTTTATCTAAAAGTATGAAAGATGGTAAATCAAGATGCTCCATATGTAAGAAAAACCAAGTCAAAATGAAGTAACATTCATGAGTAAGGTGCCGCAATCTAATTTTGTATTCAAAGCTTGATCATAACTCCAATTTTACACATGATTCGAGAGGAGAAATATTCTCCTATTTATACAAAAATATGAGAATCTATCTCATTAATGAGAGTCCATGAATCTCTCCCTATATCTCTAGAGTTACAATCCAAATATGAAGTGATAAGGCACATGTCTTCTTAGAGTTACAATACAAATAGGAAATGATACACATATCCTTATGATTCCATGATCTTCTCCATCCTAATTCGAATTTGGCCTTAGGAGGCCACATAAGAGTCTTTTAGAAGCTTATTTTCGACCTACACATGGAAACAAACTCATTTCACTTGTTAGGTATAAGTATGTGCATAATATTTTCTAATTTTTAACCATAAATTCACTTAAAAATACTAGGAATTAATAAAGTTTGGAAAAACATAATGTAACCCAGTCGTGGAAATGGTAAGGTAAATGCAATGAAATGGAGGTGGAGTGAAGGTGATAATATGGAAATGTAAGTGAAAATGTAATGGAAGTAAATTAAAATTTCAAGGCCCAACAAGTGGAGTACCTCACCAAGCTGGACTTGAAGTTTGTATATCACCAAGTTTAAGTCAAATAAGAACATACTTGGAAAACCACCTTCAAAACTAGGCAATGTTTGTATGAGTGGTTAGTCATGCCATTCGGCCTATGCAATGCACCAACTACATTTACGAGGATAATGAATGATATACTATTCCTTTTTATAGAGTCATATGTTATTTCTATTTGGATGATATATTGGTATATAGTGCTACATGGGAGGAACACATCTCACACTTGACGCGGGTGTTGGAGACATTAAAGAAGCACCAACTTCTAGAAAATCTCAAGAAGTGTGAGTTTGCACAGAGTTATTTGGTGTATATGTAGTATGTGATAGGTGGAGGAGAGCTGAAAATAGATCCTGCCAAGATGGAGACCATCATGAAATGGTCACTACATACTAATGTTTATGAGGTTAGGAGTTTTTTTGCTGAAACATAGTACCTGAGGAAGTTCATAGCCTCATTTTAGACGATAGTAACACCACTACACACTATAACAACAAGTGGCAAGAGTTTCTAGTCAGGAAAGGGTCAGCAGAGGGCCTTTGAGGAGCTAAAGAAGAAGATTAGTAAAGCACCAATTCTAGCATTACCAAACTTGCAACATCCCTTCATAGTGGAGATAGATGTGAGTGGGTATGTTATGGGAGTGATCTTGAAGTAGGGATCATAATGTATTTATGCTACCATTTTTGAGTATTCATGGGGTAGTTCTTCACTACCCTACCTATGAAAAGTAACTATATGCCCTCGTACAAGGTATGAAGAAGTGGAAGCACTATTTTATGGGAAAGGAGATAGCGATCCACACATATCACCAACCACTGCAGTACCTGCATGCTTAGAGTAAGCTACAATAGACCAGGAATTACAAGTGCATGGGGTTTCTACATCAGTTTCATTTAGTGATTAATTACAAGAAGGGAAGCATAAAAAAGTTGGTCAAAATGATTTCAAGGCCACCCACATCAAAGGTAAAAACTTTGGGAACTTTGATACACATGGAACCATTCACTAATGATGTATACAGAGAGGCATATTGAGATGATGAGAACGTCAAGGAGGTGTTTCAATAGTTGTAGAGTCAAATTCATGTGCACAATGGTGACAACATCATTGACTACCATCTCTAGGCTGGGTTACTCTACATGTTGAATAAGATATGTATTCCTAAAGGTGAGTGATTGTGGCTGATTAGAGAGGCTCACACCTCTAACGTTGCAGGGAACTTTGGTGTGGGGAAGACAATGGCCAACTTGCATAGGTATGTGTCTTATCCCAAGATACAAGAACATGTAGCTAGGTTCATAAGATGATGCATGCTTTGTTGTACCAGTAAGGATAGTAAAAAGAAACATGGTCTATGTCATCCCTTACTTGTACCCACTTGTCCTTGGGAAAACATTTCCATGGACTTTGTGGGAGTTTTACCAACAACCAAGAAGGGATGTGAATACTTATTTGTGGTAGTTGACAGGTTCAATAAGATGTGTATTTTGATGCTTTGTATAAAGACCATGAACAGGTAAAGCAGCAAACACATTTCATTGGACATGTATGGGGGCGCACTTTGATACGAGGCATCATTTTAAATGAAGACACGTCTTTATCACTACATTTTGGCCTGCATTGTGGGAGAATATAGACACCAAATTGAATAGGTCTACGACATTCCATCCACAGACAAATGGCCATACAGAAGTAGCCAATATGAGTTTGGTGCAACTTTTGAGGGGCAGTAATCGAAGCATCGAAATTTGAAATAAGTACAATATATACTGACACTCTTATAACAAACTAGTCCCTTCTCTTAGTAAGTCCCCATTTGAGACTTGTTTTGGATATTTTCCACCTCCACCTTTGGCTATTGCATATGGGAATCAAGGAGGAGTGAGGGAAGAACTTATAGGAGATGCTTTAAGGGCTGAAAATTTTATAGTGAAGATCAGGTAGATCCATCTACAGGTACAAGAAACAATGGAGAATTCACAGGAGAAATATAAGGCCAGGCATGATCAACGCATAACAAAAAAATATTTAAGGTGGGAGACAAAGTATGGCTACAGTTGAAAAAGGAGAGGTTGCAGGAGCCTGGTAAGAAAATAAAGGCTCTAAGTTATGGTACCTTTGAGATACTGGAAAAGGTGGGTGATAATGCCTATCGACTCAGTATACTAGCATACATGTGCATTTACTCAGTTGTGAATGTAGAGAATCTGAAACTCTATGAGTCTTCTTGTTCGATTAGGAAGAGGAACGAGTTCTTCTTTCTGTGGAGAATTTCGCACCAAATTCTTAGGAAAAGTTGATAGAAGATATAATTTTGTAGAAGAGGTCCAGAACTACAAAACAAGGGTAGCATGACCTTTGGTGGAACGGGTTGAAAGGATAAATTTCAGGGAAAGCTAAATGGTACACTTGAGAGAAGGTGGGGGAAATTTTTCCTCACCTCAATTAGTATAATCTTTTAAGGATCAAAATCCTTCCAAAATGGGGAGGTGTTATCTAGATTGCATCATTATATTGTTTTTCATCGATCTCGATGCTTTTAGAGTGGAAAAAGCAGAGGAATCAACTCACATGACCATTTTTATTAGCGGGACCCAATTTGGAAAATTAGGGTCTAAAACCTACAAGGAGAATTTTTAGGCATCAAATGACGCTTTTGGGGCTAAAACTTTGTCTCTTTAGCATCACACCTATTTTTACTATTCTACACAAAAATAACTTTCCAACAACGCAAGAATCATGTCAATCGAAGACTGTATGAAAAAATTATGCCACTCATAAGTTAACCTTCGTTTTTTCACCACCATAATTCAAGAGGATTCCATGTCATCCCCCATTATTCATGGAAAAGAGGGTGCCCACGTGATTATAATGTAGAAGACTCTAAAAGAGTTTACATTGTAACTTTGGTTAAGAGTTGAGGTAGTCAAACCTAACCACTAGTAGGTTATCGGGCTATATTATAAAAGGGCCACTAAGAGGAAAAGGGATTTCATTCTTTCGGGTGCATTTGTTCCATAAATGAGCAAAAATAGCTAAGAGGGACATGATATAGAGAACACAGAGAGGATTTGTGCATTGTAGTATTCCACGGGCCATAATCCATACTTCTTTGTATTCACAATCATTTTCTATTCAAAGAAAGAGAGTAGAGAGACCTCACCTTCCAGCTAGATTTTCTCTCAAAAGGGTTTCCCAGGTCATATCATGTGTCAAATTGTGGTTTGTGAGTTTTTATTTCATTGTTCTCTATTTCTGACATAATTTTAATTTTCATGCATACACAATTAATAGTAAGCTATAATTATATAAATCTAAAGAGAAAAAAATCGTAGTAGTGTAGATTTCGAAATTTTAAATATTATAATTTTATCATATATGTTGTGACGAACTGTCCAGTGGAATATCCACAACAGTTTCTGAATCATTTTATAGGGACAATTTTCATCTAGATGTTTTTCTTATAAATGATACATGTTCTTAGCATTAATATCTAAAATCTTTGTCCATATGTATTGATTGAGAGGGTATTTCTTATGAAGTTGAATATCTAGAGAAATGCTCATTTTTTATGTAACAAATTATACTCCCAATCTTCTTTGCAGGGGGATTTCTTAGTTCATGCCAACCACAATACAAATCCTTCTATGTTAGAGACCCTAGATTCTTCATGCTATTAAGTTTCAACCATAAACATAATATCAATTTCACTGAAGAACTAACTTAGTAAACCCTTTTCTCCATGTAAAGTCACATCAGTTCCAAGAGAGGATCCATAGTTTCCTAAATTCCTTTTTATTATTATGTTTTTGGTCTTTATCCCTAATAATAACTTTTCAATTCCTATTTATTTCTCGTTTTCCTTCCTTCCAAGCTCATTTTATCTTTCAAACTTCTTTCATTAATTCAACTTTGTCTTCTGAAGTGAGGTCTTCATTTATAAATATTCATGACCCTTCTAAACTAAAAGTTTACTAATTATGCCATATTTATGGGCATTAGAGCGTACCTTAACTAGAATAACCCTGTATTTAGGTTCCATTATTTTTCCCTACTTTTATGCGGCAATTTGTTTCAACTTGTGATTTATCTTTTAGTTCTTCCTAGCTAATGCTTGTGTGTTGTCATCTTTCTACTCTTTTATACCAAACTATATGAGGTTCAGGGCTCTTTTGTCATGTTCATGGTCTAACTCTGTGTGCTTATTCATTTATTCTTTGATGGGTTTGAAATCCAATTTATATTTCAAACTATTTAGAGTCAAATTATCAATTATATTTTTCTTCTAAATCTAAAATCTTGTAGCTAAGATTTCACTTTTCTTAAATATCTTCTACTTAGATTAATTGTTTTTTATTGACTTTGTTTTTCCATTTCCTATAACCTAATCTCCATTTTTTACAAGTAAATCTCGAACTATGATAATTATGTAAAATATAGTTATAACCTAACTTTAAAATAATAATTTAAAAAAAACAACTAATCAAAATAAATAATATGACTACGAAACATGTATATAAATTTTAAAAATCATTTTAGAAAGAAAAGAAAAGAAATAAGCATATATATGCCATTTTTTAAAAGGTTTAATGCATATGTTTTTTAACCTTAAAAGACCAATAACATAAAAAAAACATATAAATGCTAGTGTGTAGATATTGATGTGGAGAAGACTAGCCTAGATCCATCTTAAACCCAGATGTATCAAGCACCGAGAGGGATACAATTTATTAAAGCTTAATTTTTTAAACTATTAGCTCCATGTCATGTATTAATTCTTTCGTATTTAAATAACGTGGAAGTAAAAGAGCCACTTTTCCTATGTTATTTTCATTCAATTAATTTGCCCGCGTGAGAATAACTCATAAATTCATTAATTTTATGTTATTATCATATTTTTACCCGTTAAATTGAAAATAATTAAAAATATGTTCATTTACATTTTTCGTTTCCATAGGAATAACTCAATAAATCATTTATTTATTGATTATTCCTTAATCCTCTAAACATTCTCATAAGAATAATTTATTAAATCATTCATTAATAGTTATTTCTAACCCATTTGAATAGTCTAGAAGTAATTTAATTAACTCATTTATTTATTAATTATTTCTTATTTATTTTACCCATTTTATTATTAACTCAATTAATCATTATTTTTTGAGTTATTTCTTTAAATAAAAGTTTTTTCCAATAATAATAAAATAATAACAAAAGTGGTTAAACCTTGATTTGGTCCAGCAGATATTTTATTATTTGACCATACCAAACCTAACTCAACATATTATTATAAATAGAAAGGTTTTATCCACTCATTTTTACCATGACCATTTCATCATCGAACTCTTGCTTCTTTGTCATTTGAGCTCTCCATTAGAGTCTCATCATACCAATTTTCTCTATGCATACCTTGGAAGGAAGGAGCCATACAACCACAAAAAGGGGATAAAAAAACCCTCCCAAAGGGGAGGATATTGCAATCCACATTTGTACATCTTTCTCCCCGAGTGATATATTTTCATTTTAGAATAAAAGTTTTTTCATTGGACATGGAAGTGTAGTAATCTTGTTTATGTTTTCAGATTTTGTTTACTGCTACACACTTTATGTTTTTTTCATTTTAATTACACGGATCTGGTTTAAGCATAATCATCATTACCATTTTTAGGGTTTTAAACCCCATTTTTTTGTTAGCCTACTTAGAACCATAATAGGAAAATGTTTTTTTGTTGAACTTTGTGCAGGAAGTTGACCAACAATATATCCACTCAAAATTATGAAAAAACTTGCATGGGTCACAAGAATAAATTGTGGGGAGGGTGAGTGTTACCCCCGCTATCACCACACTCAAAAGAGGAGGGAGGCATGGATACCACCCTCCCCCATTTGTCATAGCATGATCATGTTAACTATCTACCACTATTACACAACATGTATCAATTATTGTGAAGGGTGGAAAAGTTATGAAGGTTCTTGACGGTAGCACAATTATCATGGTTATGAGGAAATGGTGATATTTGGAAAAAATCCACTTTGTTTGTGATACATGGGCCTTTCCTTGTTGGGTTTACCTATATCATAGGTTTTTTCACTCCACTTCAGGCTATTTCAAATTCCCCCTATGGGAAGGTCCAAGTCCTCCTAGCATAGCCTCCCCCACTGTCACAATTCCTAGTTGGGTCTTGGTATTCTACATGGTTAGTCGTATGGTCAATTGCTTGGGGAAAATAGTAGGCTCCAAAACTCGACCCATCCACCACTCGTCGAAGCTTAGAAGTAGGTACTAGTTTGGCTTGGTTTATGACAATGTCGATTCTAGATTTGTTTGGTTTGGTTCGTTAAATTTAAATGCATGTTATGTTTCTAAAAGTTTGGTCTCCTTGTTGTAAGTTTTACTCTCTATTTTCTTTGGGGTAGAAATGATTTTGTTTATTATCGAGGGATAATAGTTACTTTTTAGCCTAAGTCTCCCCAAGTCTCCTGGCCTCTGCATTCTATGTTTTTCCTGATGCTACCTCTCATTGGGGATCTCAGTGCTTGGTTTCTTACAACTTCTTGTGGTTTTGACTATTTCTTCCCCACAATGCCACGTCAATTAGCTCGTGGTTGGAGAGGCTTGTCGAGTTTTCAGGAGGGTAGTTCTCAAGTTTACTTTCAAACCCATTTTGTTGCCAAACTCTTTCATTTGCACTCCCCCCTAGAGGTCTAGGAGGAGATTCAATAGACTATTGAAAAATTATTGGAAAATAGAGGATAACACACCAATGTTGAGCTATGGCCTTTGTCATTGACTAGGTGCTAGACATCGATCACATTAGAGCCTAAAACAACCAATATCTCTACATCATAGAATTGTATTAGCACATCAAGGTGCTTATGGGAACAGTCCTCCTACAAATGAACAAAGCCAAGTGGGATATCCTTTTGCATCTCGATAGACTTTAGGCTGAACACAAGGACATGGAACATTGGTTGGGTCAGATAGAATCCATTCTAGTTCGTGGTAAAGGCCCTGCATCGCTAGGCACCCTAGTTGACCCCTTTGAGGTGTCTACCTCCTCTTAGTTTCTTTTAAATGGTTAACAATTTTTTGAAGTACTACTACATACTTATTATTATTATTATTATCCAATTTTAAGGTCACGGCCAATCCAGACACCAAATTGGTGTATGAGACCCCCTTGTTTGTGGGACAAGGGACCCACCTTCGCGCAACAATTTGACTGCTAAGTCTATAAAGGCATACATATTATTATAGTTTTCATAGATAATGTTGTTAGTTTTTTTTTTGATATGTACGGGTCATCCTAGATCATGCCCTAAGTTGTTTTTCAATCTAGAAATGGTCAATATAATTAGTATGACAATATGTTCACTCAAACTATGCATCTATAGGATATTTGTTTAAGTGAATTGATGCAACCACTTAAAATTATGAGGGAAAAACATGTATATGAGAAACATTAAAGTGAATTTGGGAAATTATGAGATATTAAAGGGTAAAACATCAATTTCTTAACTTAAAAAGGTTTTTTTTATGTGGTTCATGGACCTCAAAGATCAGTGGCTGCTACTTCCACGGAATATTTGTGTCGACTACCCTAAGATGCAAAGTATATGGCAAAGTAGTCAGAAAATTTTCAAAGCCATCATCATCATACAACTTCCAGATTTGCATTGTAATCCAAAATTATGTATCCCTATGGGCCATTGTTAGAAAAATGATTCTAGTATGTTTATGAAGCCATGTAAAACATCTAGGTAAGCCTATGATTCTTAGCAAAGAGTCTCACTTTATGGAGGTTTTTTTCCTCTGTTAATTATTTGTGTTTTTCAACTGCAAATAATTATTACAGTTTTTCTTCCACACACACCCCAAATCTAGAGTGGGGCTTGATGGTAAGGTATTAGGCGACTCCTAGTGTTATCGAGTCTATGTAAATTATCATACTAGATCATCTGTCAAGTGTCGCAGAATTTGGTTAGGTCTAGAGGTTATTTTTTAATTGTTAAATTTCCCCTTCTCATGAGATGTCTATGTAATATTTGATGTAAAAATGTGTTGTATATAGAAGTTATAAGGGTTATCAGTACTTGATTTTACACCTCAAATGCTAAAATTTCTATCTATATGCACCTTGAGGGTGTAAAATATATGTAAACCCCTATGGAGTCATTTATTTTATTTTCCAACAAAAAATGGCAAAATAATTAGCTGGAAATTTGCCAAAAAATTGAAATGAGAAAAAATAAAATTATATCTAAAAATGATTAAAAATTGATGAAGACCTTTCCCAAAAAGGAATCAAGTCAAAAAATGAGAAAGGTCACATTTCTAAGGCAATAAAAACCTACAAAAAAATTGTTGCGCCACAAGAAAAATAATTCTCAACGGAAATCAAATTTATTTGGTCAGGTGGTTATTTTGAATGAGGGAATTCCAAGAAAATTATTTTTAAGGATTTTCAAGTGATCCAAAACCACCCAGAAGCCAAAGATTAGTTCATCCACCACACCCATCAAGGAATTCAAATTGTTCTAGAGATTTGTGCAGCAACAATCAAGGGTTCAATTTTTTTTTAAAAGGATCAAGTCGCGGATCAAGAAAACTAGCCTTTTTCCACTTGGAGGGGCCTCATGCTCTCATATTTCCTATATAAGGAATTTATTTTTCCTCATTGTATCATCAAAATATCATGTAAATTTTGTATTGAGCTCTGTGCTAAGCTCTGTTGGTTTGTAATACTCTTTTTCTAGACATAATAAAGTCGTATTTGGGGTTTATTCATGGTGGTGTTCCTCTTCTGCTTTTTGTGGGTAATATTTTTTGAATTGTGTTCTTAATGCTCTAATGAAATAAATTTTAACAATTGTTATTACATCAACCAATTGTAGATTAACAATTTTCACATGTATATTGCATTAGTTATTGGGTTTAGAGAAGCATTTTAATTCAATTGATCTAGCAGGTATCTCTAGATCTTGAGCTTTATTGTGTTATCTTAACCTCTATTGATCTAACAACTTGATCTTAAGTGTGCAGAGATTTCTTTATATTCATATATTTAGCGTGAGGGGAAGTCTTTGGTTGGACCAACCAACTCCCTAGACACAAAATCTTAAGAACCCATTTTGTTAAATTCTAAAGACTTGTCTGATGATTTGTTTTACAGAGATTCTTGGCTATTGCTCATATATATATCTAATTTCACTTATCTATCTCTATTTATTTGTGCATTAACTCAAAAAAATTGCTAATAAGATCCATTATTTGTTGGTGAAGGAACCCTCATTCCTTGATCTAGCCTTTGTAAAATTGTAAATAGGTTTCTTGTATATAATTTATAAGCCTTGTAGATATTTGTATAATTGGTATATATTGATTGGGATTTTCTCTTACAAATTTGAAGAGACGTCTAGGGTTTCTCTTTCAATTTTATTTGCAGGTGGATCTATCTCAAGAATCAAGGAGAAATCAATTTTTGGAGGCTCTAACCCTCACCTAGCCTAGATGGATAGGGTTTCTAGTCAACACTTCATATTTTTTAGGGTCATCTAGCCTATGACCCTCTCTTTTTAGGGTTACAGGCATATGAGCCTCTTCTAGGCCTCTCAAAGGGACGGATTCAAAATTTTGTGGCCTTATCTTATCAACGATTTTTTTTAGGGAGTCGCTAGGTTTGAGACCCTTTCTCACACTGAAATTTAAATTTTTTTAGCAAGAATTTTCGTTTAAATTTTTGTATAAATTATTTTCAAATCATTTCTAAATTTTTCCATTGAAGGTGTGAATCGGGGTTTCGATTTTGCAGATCAATAGACATTTTTTGGGCTCAAATTCTGATTATAGGTCTTCCTTTGGCTAGCCGCTAGCCTAGTCACAGGCATTGGGAGCTTGTTTCTTCTAGCCTCAAGCTCCCTAGGGCTTCTCATGTTTGCATTTTATTTTAAAGACTAACACTTGGATTTTTTGCAGACATATCTTCACTTTTAAGGGGCTTTATCATCATTTTTTTGGGCTAGATTCTAGCCTCGTTGAAGTTGATCATTTAGACCATTTTTGGAGACTAGCTGCAAGGGCCTTAAGGCCTCTTTCCTCCTAAACATGAGCTTAAGGAAGGCCACATACCCTTCTGATCTGAAACAAATTTAATGGAGGGTTTTCAGAATAAATTTAAACAGTTTAAGGCTTGAAAACACTAATAATTCACCACATAGATTTTATTAAAAATCTTCTACCCTTTTCCTTCCTAGGACGTGGGATTTTGAGGACATATTCATCAATGCCATGGGATTTTGAGGGTTTGGAACAAGTCATTTGTCACTAAAGCTTTTCATTTATTGGCTTGTTCCCTCCTCTTTGACATTTTGTAACTCGAGGAGTGATTGTTTGTTATAGAAGTATTATTCATCTTTGTAATATCCTTAAGGTCTTGGAAGAGCCTTTTTAATAGTCCCAAACGGTTTCTTCCTAATTGTAAATTTAATAATTAAATTTATCTTCTTGCTTGAAGGGAGCTTGAGATTCAGTCCCATGGTATCGCCTTCCTTATTTAAAAGGGAGGAGCCTTCATCTTCTTAGTTAGTTTCTCTTTTTCTAGTCTTAGATTTTGGTACTAAAAAAATATTTTTGCTCTCATTTGATTATATTGGAATTTCATTGATATCATAAGTTGGATCTAATCATTGAGTTGCACCTTCTTATTTATTTTGTTAGCAATCTCATTTCCATTTTTCACTTGTGTTTGCATCATTTAATTATCACTTATTTTTTATTGTCATATCATATAAGCAAAGAGCACTCTAATAAGAACTATATATAAAGGTAGTTGAATTATTGTCATTGTTTCATTGAGTAAATCTTAAAGTTCTTCATTGGTTTACTATTGGAATCTTATAATCTTGTGTTTTAAGTGGTATTCCGTAAGCTTGGTTATAAGTGATCTGACATCTCTTACATTGAAGCATATTGCCATAAATGTATCTCATTGTCATTGGAATTTGCATTATCATCTTAGAATTAGAGTTTCATTTTAAAATTTACCTCCAAGCATAAGCTTGGTTGTATAGAAAGTTAGGACAACCTTCTATATTTTCAATTCAAGAGCTATAATATTACTCAACAGTTAAAACATGTGACTTTGTAGTTCTCTTGTGGGAAATCCCTTGTAGGAACAGAGGTAGTTGGGTCGTTAGAAGTCCTGGGTATGTATCATTAATGAGGCCTTAGCCTCCTTCTGCAACACTTCTTTCTACAACCTTGTTTAAGACTAGTGTTTTCGAATTGAGGAGAAGACTTTCACCCTTAGTATAGGCATATAATTAAAACTAACCGAGATATTGTACTTCACATTAGCCATATCTTTCATTCATCTATCATCATTTTGTATATTTTAATTGGAATTGTGAGCTCAATCTGTAATTGCAAGTTTTATATTATTAAACTTGTCATTTCAAGCTTATCGTCTTTGAATATCATTTTTACTTGGAAGCATAAGCCTCTTTTCCTTGCATTGTTTCTTTAAAATTTTATTGTTCATATATCTAATTATCTTGATCCATTTATTTCTCGTACTAACATTCTTCTTACAACATTTCTTATTTTGTAGCTTGAAATATCATTTATTATTGTGCAATTAATTTAAATTTATTTGAGCATTGTTATTAAGGCATTGATATCTCTCTGCTTCATCTTAAGTGTCATATTAATCTAATTGAATATATACTTTCCTTGCATTTCTCAAAAATAATAATCTCACTTTCCATCTAATCTTATTCAAGTTGCTAAGAGAAGTAATTGCCTTGCCCTTATATCTCCTAGACTTGTTGTTTCAACAAGTTTCTCCGTAGTTTTTCTATCTTTAGGGACTACCCCCCTTAGCTTGCCTAGGAGAGAGCCTAAACAAAGTGAGTAGGGAATAGGTGACAACACCTACTCTGAGCACTACACCATAAATACTATACTTTGTGGGGTTGGTAAATTTTCCCACACTTAGGTGTACATCTTAGGAGACAACATTTTATGGTGATGTTATTGGGGATAAGTTTCTTGTTCCTGGCTTTTCCTTTACTAACCTTTGATTCTTAGCATATTGGATATTTAGATTTAGATTTTTGTTTGAGTGGCGACTCCACTTATTTCACATTTTCCAAGAGTATATACTACAAGGCATCCAAGTAGCTTGGTTAATCCTACTCCATATCCTGAAGAGGATTTTAAAGTTTGATTAAACAGTCTATATTCTCGCAGAATTCTTTTTTATCTTGGACAATAAGCTTTATCTGATATCCATTTGATTTTTTAGGGTCCAACACAACAAGACATCATGAATGACTTGTTTTACCCCTATAAATTTAATAACATTTAGGGCTAACCTCATGACATTCTAGAGAAAGCCATCGAGAATTTATCTTCCTTTCAAGGAAATAATGTGATCAATGCTAATGACCACATTAATAAATTTGATCTTTCTGTGGGAAAATGGTGTGCTAGTGCGAATTATAATCACGAGGATGTGAAGATGAGGCTTTTCATCCTTTATTTAGAAGATGATGTTATGGATTGGTTTCATGATTTCCCTGATCGTACATTTAATTCGTTGAGATTGATTGTCAGTGCCTTTCGAGGTAAATATGGGGATAAGAAATAAGAAATGTACTTGCTTAACGCCATTATCACAATTAATAAAAAATAAAATAAAACTATTGAATAATTTAATAATAGTTTTAATGACATTGAAAGGTATTTTCCCCAATATTATAAGCCTCTTGAAAAGTCTTTGTCGGTGCATTATATCAATGCTTTCCCTGTTGATCCTTCTTATGAATTTTGGTGTGCTAAGCCTGTTGATGTAAAGGTTGCTCAGATTTTGGCTGAAGATTTGGAAAAGTGTAGAGACACGTCTGGGAATTCTGAGGTTTCAGGTTTTTCTAGGGGTCATCATAAGAATATGTTGAAAAGTAAAGAATGTAAAGAAGTTAATAGGCATCATATTAAATAATTAACGCAACTCATCAAGGATATGAAAGTTAAACATACAAAACATATTATGACCCTTCAAAATTGTATAATAAATATGGAGACGTCCCAAGGAAATAAGATACAAAATAATAGAAATAATAATGCATGGAAAAAGGGAAGCCCAACTAATGAACAAACACAGTTGAATCCACTTGAGTCTGCAAATGTTGTTGATAAATCTTTTACATATTGTAGACCTTGTGAATTTTTTCACGATGAAGCCACTTATGTTGTTGCGAGAGGAATATTGGATGGTGGAGATGTGGGGACAAGTGAAGAGATTAATGTGATTTGTAAAGAGAATCACTTGTCTATGGAGGAATGCATGGAAGTTATGGAGAACAATTATGATGTTGAAACTCTTCCATCTTCTTGTAATATCAATAATGTTGAGGATGAAAAGCATTTAATTACTTATTTGTATGGACAAAATTCATCTCCAGAGCAAGTCTTTGATATTGCGAAAGATAAAGGATTAACTTATTAGTGGAAGGATAAAGAGTAGAAAGAGATTACCCCTGCAATTTCACATCCTAGTTTGAATATTGACCTGGGAGGTAGGATTAATAATGTAAAAGTCTTGGTTCGTATAACTGAGATTCTAAAGATGCCCTCTCAAAATTTTAAATTACTGAAGGCTATTGATGCTCCCCATGTTGATTTTTCTCATGAAAATAATCATAAGACTGTATGTCAGGATGCTCTAGTATATTTTCAAAGCATGGATCCATATAATAAGGAACATCAACCTTTATTCATTACATTGTTGGTTAATGGTTTCTGATTATATAATTTCATGTTGGACTCTAGTGCATCAATGTGTGTTCTGACTAAAATGGTCATGAATCAGCTTAATTTGAATATCTCTAGACCTTATTACAACAATTGTGTTATGGAATCCAAGAGGATTAAGGTCCATGGTTTGATTAAGGATTTACAAGTACAAATGTCTATTTATTCTGATATAATGATTTTCACGGACATTGTTGTGGTCGATGTGTTGGATGCTTAGGGCATGTTGTTATCAAGAAAATGGGCTTTTGATCTAGGGTGGAGTATTCAAATTAATTGGTCATATGATACTATTCCTTCTCCTAGAGGCAGTGGATTCATTAGACTTAATAAGGAGCCTAAAAGAAGATTTCATGTGGAAGACCCCAAGAGTCCCCATAATGAGATTATTATGGATCAACCTAATATTGGGAACTATGTTGTCCTGTCTAATTCTATAGTTCCTTTCTAAGAAAAGGATAATGGGTTGAATAATTAAATATGGTATATGAATTATGATGGTGCATATTCCAATCATGGTAAAGGAGCTGGAATTGTGTTAAAGTATCCCCTAGGTCATATTTTCATATTTTCCTTTAGATTGGAGTTTTAATCTACCAACAATGTGGATGAGTATGAAGCCATTTTACTGGGTCTTGAGTTAGCAAGAGATCTAAAGGTAAAATTTCTTAATGTTAAGGGAGACTATGATCTTATAATTCAACAGGTCAAAGGTAAATTTTCATGTAAGAATGATAAACTTAGGAAGTATTGAAATGCAGTATGGGACATCATTGAGTTATTTGATGCATTTAGTCTTGAGAATGCCCTGAGGGAAAATAACAACCATTCTAATGAAATTGTCGTTATTGCATCTACTTTTCAAACGTCTGATGACATGATAAAAGACAAAGTCAATATGGAAGTAATATTAAGGCCTTATGTTCCTGACAAGGTTGGACATTGACAGGTTTTTAATGACAAACATCAAGTGGTATGTTTTCTTAATCACTTGGATGAATTTGAGGATTTTCAGGTGTGCTCTAAAGAATAGGGATGTGATTCTAGTGGTGAAGATATAATAAATCCCACTACCAGAAACATAAATGATGGAGAAGATTCCATAAATCTGAATGATGATCATCTAGAGTTGATTTTTGGCCCAGATGTGAATGGAAAGCATTTAGATGGAGTAGTTCCTCCATTTTACATTATTTTAACTATTCATGATCAGATCCTACAGAATGTAATGCTAGATTCAGGAGCTTCACATAATTTAATGCCCAAAGCTATAATGGAAACTCTGAACTTAGACATCACAAGACCCTATAAAGATTTATTTTCATTTGACTCAAGTAAAGTAAAATGCCTAGGTTTAATCAAAGATCTATGTGTAACTTTAGTTCAATATTCTGGTAAGAGTATATTAATGGAAATTGTAGTAGCCGATATCCCACCTAAATATGGAATGTTACTTTCTCACTCAAGGGGAGCAAAGTTACAGGGATCTCTACAATTGGACATGTCTTATGCTACTATATCAGTTTTTGGTCAGCCTAAGAAGTTATATAGGGAAACATTAATGAAATATATGGTAATTAGTGGTGAAAGGTCCATAAATTACCCAATTTATACTACACATAATGATCTAGACTCTTTCATCCTATGTAATGCAGAAATTGATAATGATATCAAGACTGAACTAAGAGAAGAAAAGAAAACACTAGACAATGATAATATTTCTCAAGAATATTTATGACATTTAGACTTTGATGGTTCAGTAAATAAATTAGGAGCAGGAGCAGGACTATGGATAACAAATATAGAGAAAAATCATGCAGAAGGCCATGCTTTCAGACTCAATTTCAAATGCACAAATAATATGGCTGAGTATGAAGCCCTCATTCTAGGACTCTATATAATCAGAAATTTAGGAGGTAAAAGAATAGCAATAATGGGAGATTCAGAATTGATTGTTAAACAAATTAAAGGTGATTATTCTATTTAAAATCGTATACTTGGCCGATATAGAGAGATTGTACTAGATTTGATTAGTGATTTACTAGAATGTAATTTCTCTGCAATACCAAGAAGGCAAAACTTACAAGCACATTCTTTAGCAACCTTTTCTAGTACTTGTAATTTACCTTTTCAACCCAATCATATGTATACCGCAGAAGTAAAACACAGGCCAATCATTCCAGACAACCTCAAATATTGGCAAATTTTCTCACAGGACCAAAAAATTTATCTTTTTTTGAATAATGAGGGTGAATTTCAGAACTGTAAGATAGACACTGACTGTACCATAGATCAAGATTTAAATAGTGAGATTGATGTAAATAATGTAGATGTAAATAAAGTAAAGTTTGCTAAACCCACTAGATTTATTCAATCAGATATAGATAAATTAGAGAGAGTAGAAATTGATGAGATAATTGATGAAGAAACTCAAATATTAAATCTCAAAGACTTTTTCTTACCTAAAGGTTTAACTCCTTTAGAAGATCTATTTGACTCCAATGATGTTGCTAGAAAACCCAAAATGATCAAACTTTCAAAAGCTTTACCTCAATAAGAAAAGGAAAAATATATTTCTCTTTCTAAGGAATTCCAAGATGTTTTTGCTTGGAGTTATGAGGACCTTAAATCCTATGACACCAGCATAATTCAACACCAAATTCCTGTAAAAGAATATCAAAAGCTCTTCAGACAAAATTTAAGGAGAATCAACCCTGTTTTGATGCCCTTAATAGAAAAAGAAGTGAAAAGAATGTATGATGCACAGATCATTGCACCAATCAGGTATTCTAATTGGGTTTCTAACCTAGTTCCAACAAGAAATAAAACAAGAGAAATTAGATTATGTGTCGACTTTAGGAATCTAAACAAAGTATCCTTAAAAGATAATTACCCTATACCAAAAATGGATTACATCTTACAAAGGGTAGTTGGTTCTTCTAGGATTTCATTGTTAAATGGTTTTTCAGGATACAACCAGATCTTAGTCCAACCAGAGGATCAACCCAAAACAAATTTTACTACACCTTGGGGCACTTTTATGTATGTAAAAATGCCTTTTGGTTTAATGAATGCAGAGGCAACCTTTCAAATAGCTATGGATATAGCCTTTGCAAAAGAAATTAAAGAATTCTTAGTAATTTACTTAGATGACAAAAATGTATTTTCTAAAACTGATTATGAACACCTGGATCATCTTAGACAAGTTTTTATAAAATGTAGAAAGTTTAGCATCTCATTAAATCCTAAGAAAACCTTATTTGGATTAGAAGAGGGCAAATTACTAGGACACATAATATCAAAAGAAGGAATTAGAATGGATCCTGCTAGGATAGAGGCAATTCTTAACATCACTCCACCAAGAAACATAAAAGAGTTACAAGCCTTTCTAGGTAAGATTAACTTTTTAAGAAGATTTATATCCAACTTAGCTGGGATAATTAGAGAATTAAATAATATGCTAAAAAAAGATTCAGTTCTTAAATGGACTATTGAGGCCAAACAATCATTTGAATCTATCAAACAGGCCTTAACCAAAACTCCAGTCCCTATAAGTCTTGATTTCAAAAAAGATTTCATCGTTTTCTCATTTGCTTCAGAACACACCATTGCTACAGTTTTACTGTAGAAAAATGACTAGGGTTATGAACAGCCCATAGCTTTCTTTAGTAGAACACTTAAAGATGCATCTTTGAGGTATAATATCATGGAGAAACAAGCCTTAGCTTTGGTAAAGGCCAGTAAAGACTTCAGAGTTTACATTCTTTATTCTCACATTATTGCCTATGTCCCAAATGTTGTAGTAAAAGAAATTCTTACTCAGGATGGTCCTGATGGAAGAAGAGGTAAGTGGATTTCCACTATCTTAGAGTATTACATAGAGATAAAACCCACCAAGTTGATAAAAGGTCAAGGTTTAGCCAGATTAATGGCTGAATCAAATTGTAATTCCCTAGACATAAATTTTATTTCCCAAGTTGATGATCAGGAAGAGATGGCGACTCCAGAAATCAGTGCAGCCTTTTTAGACTCACCATGGTATGCATATATTATATTTGTATTACTAAACTTACAAGCTTCTCCTAGTTTATCAAGAACAAAAGCAAGATTTCTAAAACTTAAGGTAGTAAGATTTTGTATTCTAGACAATGTACTTTTTTAGAGAGATCATGGTGGGAATTTTTTAAATTGTTTGTTTAAAGAAGAAGCTGACAAAATATTAGAATAATTTCATGCAGGTGATTGTGGAGGACATATTTACTGGAAGACTACTGCGAACAAGATTCTGAGAGCTGGTTTTTCCTATCCTACCTTGTTTGATGATGCAAAAAGGTATGTGACCTCCTCTCATAAGTGCCAAATCTTTGAGGGTAAGAAAAATTTGTTACCCCTACCCTTAAAACCTATCTCTACTGAAATTACATTTCAACAATGGGGTCTTGACTTCATTGAATAAATTCACCCCCCATCATCAGCCCAACATAAGTGGATTCTGACAACCACTGACTATTTTACCAAATGGATTGAAGCCATACCCTCTAGGCAAGCCACAAATACTGTCATTATCTCCTTCCTAGAAAGTAACATTCTTTCAATATTTGGATGTCCCCAAAAGATAATTACTGACAATGCAGCAACATTCAAATCCAAGAAAATGATTGAATTTTGCCACAAATACCATATTACCTTAGGCCATTCTACTGCATATTACCCCCAAGGTAATGGTCTAGCTGAATCCTCAAACAAGAGTCTTGTAAACATCATCAAAAAGTTACTTGAAGACAATAAAAAGACTTGGAATAAGAAGTTAGTCAATATATTATGGGCAGATAGACTTACTACTAAAAAATCCATTGGTACCTCCCGTTACCAACTTGTTTATGGAATGGATGTTGTTTTTCCATCCTCTCTAAGTGTACCTATAATGAAGATTATTCAAGAGTTACAAGTTGAAACAAATGACATTCAAAGAATGATTAATCAAACTATTCACTTGAAACAAACAAGGGAAGAAGTTTATATCAAGTCTCAAGTCATTCAGGATAAGATCAAGAAATTTTTTGATAAAAAGAGTAAAGAAGATGATTTCTACATTGGAGATAAAGTATTAAAATGAGATTCAAGAAGAGAAGACAAAGACAAACATGGAAAATTTGATTTTTTATGGAAAGGACCTTATGTCATTTATGGTTATAGAGGTAACAATGCTTTCTTCCTAAAATAAATAGATGGGTCAGAGATGTCAAAAGGAGCAGTAAATGGCAGAATGTTGAAGCACTACTACTCTCTTGAGTTAACAAATAGTTAGTTTTCATTCATTTTGATCATTGTACATATACATTACAAATTTTAGATTGGATTGGATGTTTTCCTAAACAAAGTTGAAGCTCGGAGAGAAGGCCCTAAGCTTTGAGAGGTAAATATCATAAGTATGAATAATTGCAGATATCAGAAGATACTTACAGGGTCATCACAGTCAAATTCCAAAGGCTATTGATCTAAAAGTTCTTGACATTTCACCAGGAAATGTCATCCCCGAGTGGAGCCACTGTTAGGGTCCTATAATAATAGGATTCATAAATTTTTAATTGAATATGATAGTCTTGTAAATATGTACATACCTTGCTTTCTGCAAGTTGTTTTCCCATATTTTGAAAAATGAAAAGAGGGTAAAAAGTCCTAAAAGAAAGATCAAAGGACTTAGAAAAAGATAAACCCCAAAAGAAAAAAGAAATGAAAATAATACTTGAAAGTGAGCAAGTCAAAGTGCCACTACTATTTACTCTACTCCAAGAATAATGATTATGTGCATATTTTCAATAAATGCCATAATCCATGATTGGTTAAACAGTTTAAACTTAACTTTTCATGCTTTGAATTTCATGTTTTAGATAGAAAATAAAGATATGTCAAACAGTATAAACTTGACAAATCAGTAGTTAAGATAGAGAATAAATAAAGAGCTCAACAGTTTAATTTGAGCCCTCAGATGAAATAAGGTTAGACTTAGATAGATTCATGCTTTAAAAGAAAAACTGATTTAGGGTTGCAAGTCTAAATGCACCCATGAAAATGAAGAAAAAATGTTAGAAATCAATATAGGTAGATAGAAAGCATTTGTACAAGCATGTAATAAAGCATCATCGGGCAAAAAATTATTAATTTCCCCTCCCCTACAAATATTTAGTATTCTAAACTATCATTTAAAGAAGCTCAGAGCATTTCTCTGACTTCTGTTGGGACCGGACCCAAGGCTCGATGACTGATTGGTTAAAAATATTGAATTCCTACATAAAACTCATATTCATCAGCGTTCACCCTTCATCCACTAATCATAATCCCTTTTTTCTAAGTAAAAACTCATTTTTACTTACTAAAAGTAAAACCCTAAATAACTAATTCCATTCCTTCCAAAAAACATTCATAAACCCTCAAAAATACATTTATCCTAGATTAAAGTGTGAAGTAATACAACAAAGGTAAAATATGTTATTTACACTTTATTTAGGGTTAAACATGTGTTTTCCATATCCCCTACACTCCGCCCTTTATTTCATACTAACTATATATATTAATTCCCTAATTTACACCCACCTATATATTATTAAATCCCTTTATTTAAATAAACCCACAAAAACCCATTATTTTACGTTAAACAAATGTTTTTATATCCCATATGCGCAATATTATCCCCGACATATCCCATTTGTTTTAACATATCCATAATATAAATATCCCGCGCCCTATAGGTTTTTAATAACTGTTAAAAGTTAAAAACTATATAATAAAATATCCACGCTCATATGAATAGTTTAAACATTGGTTAAATGTTTAAGTTAGCATATAACTCTTATCCTGCCTAAATATATAACATAACCCAAGGTTTTGAAACTTTGATTAAACGGACATTTTATAAGGTTTTAAGCATCCCCGCCACATTAACTGACCCCGACCCCACTCCAAATCCCGACGCAACTTCCTCGATTGATCTAGATTATTCGCAGTCCAATCCCAGGATCCAACGGTTGAAAACAAATTTCGAAAATAAAATTGCGCCTATTTTCTCCGTTCCATTTCTATGCGAAATGGGCAGTATTCCCATTTCCTCTCTCCTCCACGTGCCCCTTTGTCATTGGATCACGTTCAATCACCCAAAAACCACTTACCACCCAAATGTTGCGCGATAACCACTCATGTTTTGATATGTTGAAGCCCATAAACCACCTTCCCGCCTAATGTGATTGTCATTAAATTGCCTATTAAGACCTAAATATGTCCAATAAACACGCGATATACATTTTTTTCCTCTGTTCTACGTGTAAAACCCTGCATAAGCTCCTAGACTGTTAAAGCCAGCTATTTACACTATTTTCAAGCCAAGACACCGCAAATTTCAAAACTGCAGCCATTGAAGACTGCTTAGGAGCTCTACGCTGCTCCAAAGATCAAATAGAGGTTGTTCGACCTGTTCAAAGACCCCAGAAACCATTTCAAACTATGTACCTGAGAATAACAGGTTTTTCTTCTAAATTAAACCTGTCTCAAATTGAAGAAACCTTATTAATACAAAATTCATGTATAAGCCTAAAAATCATCCATAGAAATCTGTCAAAAAGCTCCAAAAACAGGCCAAACCGTGTCAAATTTTCTGTAGAAACCCCATTTTATTGAATATACTATTTTAAAGGGAATTCGAGAGTTTTTAATAGTTTTTATAAATTGTTTAAACTCCAAATTTAGCCAGAAATCCTCTGAAGGTATCCCAAAGCCTCCGTGCCTAAATTCAAAATATTTTTAGACCAATTGCTCAGTGAAAAAGCCCAAGAAACACCTGTTTCTTGTGTCTAAACTAGTAAAACCCTATAAATCCTTTTGAAGAATCCAAATTGACAAGAAAAACCCAAGAGAAGCCCATATTTTGCCCATTTTTATCCAAAAAACCTCTGTTAAAGTAAAAATACCTCTACAAATTGTCTAAACTTGCAGAAGTAGCCAAAATTCCTAAAAAGTAGAGCTCAAGCAATCCTGAAGGTTCCAAAGTGCCTAAATCAACTCCAACTATGACTTCTAAGACTGTTATTGTTGTTCCTTTGCAACCCCCTATCATAGACATTGAGCATATTCCATTAGCTGATACTGATTACAAGATAGCAGACCCAATTGTTGAGTTCAATTTGCTAGATATTCATAACTAGAGCTATGAGAAGTCCTTAGATAATCAAGAGGAAGTCCATATTTTGGAATCCCATTTGCCTAAGTATGTTGTTCCATTAACTCATCCACGCCAAGAAGTTATTAGATTATGTCAACATTACAATGTGCCTGAACAAAGAGCCATAGTAAATGCCAATAAAGAAGTTATTCTTACCATTACTGTTGAATCTATTAACCAAATGCTACAACTACAGCCTGATCCTCAAGCAGTCCCTTTATCTATAGAGGCCCTCACCAAGTTGTATATTGGCCTAGATTTTCCCAAGAGATTCATGATTTTCCAGACATTTATGCCTTTGCATTTAGAAATCCCTCAAATAAATCCCCCATATTCCACTTCCAGATTCCAGAATGTTCAAGACATGTGATTTCCATGCTTTCCTTCATCCTAGGGTACTTTACTGATGAACATACAGATGAATCCATCTTGGGTTTCTTATCTACTTTCACCCTAGGACAACCCCCATCTATAATCTTTGATTATGCTGGTTTTATTGCAGACAATATTCATCATCAATTGACCAATTTTCCAATTGAAGGAGTGTTCAGATACACATCCTTCCTCTTCCATGTGTTTCTATATTTTCAATCAGATAATTTTCCAGTTACTCTTCAAAAGCTTGACATAGAGGGAAATCCTCTCTCTGTCATTTTTTGGACTACTTTGCTAAGAAAAGAATGTGCAGATTTCACTTATGCAGAATTTTTAGAATTGTTCATACATTCAGTGATAAAAATGTTAACAAAAGCAGAGCAACCAAGGATAAATGAAGAAATGAAGAAAATATTACAGTTATCAGAACAAAATAAAGTTTGTGATTGGTACCTATATGAAAAACATACTAAGATCAGAGTTTTTGGGCCAAATTTGTTACCTTACAATTTACCCAAACATGTTTCAATGAGGATCTTTGCCTTGGAGTATATCAAGCAGATCCTAAACTATGATTCTATAAATTTCATGGCAGCAAAAAAGAAAACTCAGTTCAAGTTAAAGAATCAGATGGGGCCATTCATCTGCAATCATAGGGATTCAGAGAAAGAAGCAGCAAAGCAGTTATTGAAATTCAGATTTGAAGAAAGTTTTCCTTAGAATTATGATCCACAAGGGATCCTAAGAAAACTAAGGGTTAGATGTAAATTAACACCCTTCATTCATGAAACAAAGCCAGAGATAGAAAAGTATGCAAATCTGACTGAGTAGATAGAGAATACCTTAACAGATGCAGTAAATAAAAGTGATATTAGTCACACTTTAGAGACTGCAGAACACCCAGAAAAATCTACCAAGAGAGTAAGGGAAGAAGGAGCCTATGTTGCTGAAACTACAACTAGAACTAAGTTCGAATTTATATACAACAAAAGGCCTAAGTTAAATTCAACAGGTAAAGGGAAGGTAACAATTGATGTGGAAGAGACAGATCTTATAAATACCAATGCTAATTTTCCAGAAACAGATGTTGCCACTGTGATCATCAATGAGCCATCTACTAAGAATCAGAATGAAGAACAAGTTAACAATGAATATGCACAGTTGATAGAAATACAACAGAGCATGGAAGCCTCTTCATCACAGGAAGCTGAGGAGAAAGACCTGGACATCAAAGAAAAATACAAACAGATCAAACTAAAGAATGAGGAAATCAAAAACAATATTTATTCTCAATATCTCAAGCAGACACCAAGTGTGCAAAACAAACTTATGTCTGCATTTGATTATTCAAATCAAAAGTTAATTATGTCAGTGTTGCAGCCGACAGTCAAATCCCCAAAGACAGTGGCAGATTATAAGAAGGTTGATTTGGAAGTCCAGACATATAAGATTCATGCTCTTGATCAAATTGAGTTCCATAGACAGACTTCAGAAATGCTATACTCTACTGTCACAACTAAAGCCATGAGTGCTCAGAGTCTCCAAAACACCATCTCTAACATGAAAGATCAAATGAAAATGGATAAAGCATATTTGTATGCTAAGGATATCAGGATAAAATCCTTGGAAGAACTAGTTTTGCAGGTGGGATATGACCTTGCTAATATCAAAGCAGCAGAGTTATTAGTGAAAAACAAAAATGAAGATATTGCAGCTCTGAGGAAACAGCTTAAACTTCCTCAAAGTGAACATCCTCAAACAAAAGTGATAATAGAAGGACAAAAAGAAAAAGATGACATGACGAATTTGATTTTTCAATTGATAGGTCAAATCAAGGAATTGGAGATTCAGATGGACAAACTTGTCCAGGGAAAAGAAACTCCAAAGACACAGGAAGCACCCACAGTCATTCCAATGGCTACAATAGCTATGCCATCTACTCTAGCTGCAGAGTTGGCACCTAAAGTACCACTGGCTACTGCAGTACCAGTAATGTCATCCACCACCTCAACTATAGAATCATCAACAACAACAGTGTACCATATAGATGAAGCCAACAAACTGGTAAAGGCCATGGAAGAAATGTCTCTTAAGACCAATGAAATCAACAGATTAAAACAGATGGTAGAAAATCTTGAGAACTCAAACAAATTGGCTTAGATAAATGCAAAAATACATGAGCAAAATACAATCAGACTGAATGAAGAATTGAAGAAATTGCAGAAGGAATTGACATTGAAGGAACAAATTTCCTATGTGAAAAATCATCTATGGAACAAAATCATAGAAGCCATTAATGATGTATGGCCTTCCATCCAAGTGATTTTTGAACAAAGAGACTTTTTGAAAGCAGCATTAGAAGAGATCCAAAAGACTAAAGAGGAATTGGATAACAAACCGGAACAAGCTCTAGAACTGATAAAGTTCCTCAACAACAAGAACAAGCAAGAGTTGGAAGAACTTGAAATAACTGATACAACTAAAACTATCATTGAAATAAAGAAGGTTATAACTAAAAATAACTTGATGAAGCAGTTGGAGGAAAAGTGTGAAAACATGAACATTTCTATAACCAGGTTCATGGTTAACTTTGAGAACTTAAGGCAAAGGAGTTTGCCAAATATTTTGGTCATCAATGACAAGTTGATACCTCAGGAAGATTATAACAAAAAGATCAGAGAATATGCCAAAGAACAAGTTGAAAAAACTGGTAGTGGACAAGGCATTCCAACAAGAAAAGTCCTACTTAGAAGTTTTGAGGACTTATTCTATTTACAGCATGAAATCAAACACTTTTTTGTCATCAAGCCAACTTTCTCCAGGTACACAGAAGCAAATGAAAATTTCAAAAAGTTGAAGAAAGTACAAATTCCAAATGCTGAAGTTTGGCAGTCATTGACAAATTTACTGTAAAGATTAAAAAGGAAGAGAGGTAACAATGAAAACAGTTTGTTGATTTATCAGTCAAAACGGATTTTTTACAACAATAAATATCTTTTACAGAGTTAAAGAGTATCAGAGGTTAAAGTGTATCAGTGAAATTGTATCAGTCAAGGCAGATCAGATTTCTAAACTGACTTAAAATATCTAAAGCCAGCAAGGAAGACAACAAGGCAGCCAACTGTTTCTTATCCTAAATCAGTTACTATTTCTTTTGGATAGATAGGATAGCTTGTTGATTTGTTAAGCAGCTATCTCTATTATTGTTGTAAAGATATTTTATTTTCCTTAGATAATTCCTAGAAGCATTCTAAGATATTTTGTAAGCAATTATGTATAAATACTTCATCTTTAGAAGTATTCTTGTGAAATAAATTGTTGAAGGTTTCTATAGTTATTTTGTGGACTTGAAGGCTTTTTGTGTTCAAATTTCGAGTGGCAGGTTGGATCAAATCAACTAGCATCATATTTCAGGATTCATGTGATGAGATATTTGGAGTGAAGTATTTTCTAAATTTGTCATTGTTATCTTTCTTTGTTACATGCAATCCATAATGTTTTCCAAATTTGAATGAATGAATAGGAGGATTACTTCAGGATTTGTTAAAAGCACCCTGTTTTAACTATTTGTCATTTCTATGTTTTCACCTAATTTCCAGTGTAGGGAACCCTTAATTGCTCCCTCTCTTGTTTGACCTCTGCCTACTACTTCCCTTTTCCGGATCAAAGAACCCTTAATTTCTCTTTATCCCGATCATACCATCTCACAAACAACTTTCCAAGATCTCCAAGGGTTATCTATCTTGCCCTGAAAACATTTGACTTTTTGACCTTGATCCCAGCTCTGTATGCTTGATTTTTGACTCCTTATCCCAATGGACAATTAGATTTTCCACTATCCATCTCTTTTAGTGATTTTTCCCACCAAAACCAATTGCACAATCATAACTAGCCTAATATTTTATAAAACAAACAAAGCTAAATCTTATAGAGAGAGCCCTCTCTGAACCCTAGGAATGCTAGATCCTAGAGTTTAAAAGTTGTTCTGTGGTTACCTCTAGTTTTCTCAACTAAAAACCAAAAATCTCACAACTAGAGAATTACTGGAGTGATAACATACTGGCGACCATATTGGGGACTAACCAATCCTCAGTTGTTAAATAAACCTTAAAGGAAATCATTTCTTATCATCTTTTTGCCTTTAAAGATTGTTTAACTAGTTGTGAGTATAAAAATTTGTAATTCTGGCTTCTAGGAAAGTTTATTATACCAGGTATAATCCGGACCCTAAACCTATTGTTATAGTGGACAACCCAGACAAAATTGGAAAAAAGAAAAAACAAAGAGAATATTTAAATGCTAAAGTTTCATTAATAAGAGTCAATTCATTACCCCAAGAATTAGTAAGTTTGCAGGATGTAGAGTTTGATTTGAAATTTGAAAATTCTTTATTCATGACAAAATCTGAAAGTAATTTAAGTACTATTGTTTTAGACCCTGTTTTTATTTATTTTTTGGAATCAAAACAGAAAAATATTGTAGCCAATTCTAAATTAAAGAAAGTTAATAATCAAAACAGACTTGAAGAAATTAATGCTACTATTCTTAAAGAAATTGATGAAGCCATAGAATTAGCTCAATTGCTAACTTATACATCTAAAAATTCTATTCTTCATTTAGAAACCACTACATCATCTATAGTTTCTAGTACCATTCAATCCACAAATCCATTTAGTCCTAGATTACCATTACAGCCTAGAAATTTATTTCCTTCATCTTCTTCATCCACTAGCTTCACCACTGCTTTTTCAAGCACATCATTTTCATCTCCTAGTAGTTCCATATATATTCCAGTTTCACTTCCCAATACCTCAGCTTCAGCCTTTAGTTCTTCAACTATTTTTTCTAGTTTAGCACTTTATAATCCAATTTCATGAGCTACTACTTCTAGTTTAGCTCCATGTACCTCTACTTTACCTCCTAGCCAAGCTAGAGTTCAAGCTATGGCTGCTAGGTATGCTCCCCTTGTTCTTCCAGGACAACTTTATGATATGCCCCAAGACTATCAAAGTAAAATACCACAGTTTGATGCTACTACACATTATACTGCACAACAACACAATCAAAATGACTGATTTCTTTGAACTCCATGAGATAGATGAATCAGATGTACAAATGAGGTTGCTTGCACAAACTTTAATAGGAGAAGTAAATAAATGGTTCAAAGGTCTTACTGCAGGTAGAATAGTTGATTTAGCTATTTTCCATAGATTTTTTTTAAATAAATGGGAAAAGAAGAAAAACCCTCTGCAAATTTTGTTTGAATTTGATGCAATGAGAAGAGCTCCAAATGAATCTGTACAAGACTAGTGCACTAGATATAACAGTGTTTACAATTCAATTCCTGCAAATCTAAAGCCCACTCCTGACTCTGTCTTACTCAAATTCCCAGATGGATTTGACACTGACATGGCATATCAGTTAAGAGAAATAAATGCAGAAACATTAGAAAGAATGCAAACTGATGCAGTGAGTGTAGAAGTAAACATTCTAGCTAGAAAAGCAAGATTAAGAAATGAGAGGAGAGTGACCATGAAAGAATAAGATTCTAGTTCATACACAAAAATAGATATGTTAGCTAAAACCTTAGAAAGGATGATGGATAGGTTAGATAACATAGAAAGAAGACCTCAATGGGATAATCAACAACAAATCATAAATCCCAATTTTAGAAAAAACTCAAATTCAGGAAAATCAAAAGACTCAGTCCCAGACCAAACAATAAGACCTCCCTTTCAGGAGAACTATGCTGAGAGTTCTCACAACAATGATGATGATGAGGATACCATAAATTTAATGGGAATAGATGATAATAACATTATCTTCCTCACACAGGAAGATCAAGAGTTATTTGAACTTCAACAGCTTAAATTAGATTCAGGGGAATCTTTTGATTACAAACAGGATTATGACTTTGCCATCAACGAAGTACACAGTCAGTATAACCTAAGAAGTAAGAAAAACAGTGAGTCTTCTACTAAGAAAATTTCTCAAACACCAAATAAGAAAACAGTAGAGCTCCCAAAACAAAAGTTCTGCAAATTCTCCCTAGGGAAAATAAGAAAAACTCTGGTTCTTCCCAAAAGGTTTCCAGTCCAAAGACTTCATCAAGCCCTAAGATTGTGAACATAACTGATGAAGATTCCCAAGCTGCAAAAGGTTCACAAAAATCTGTTGCTCCTAAAGCATCTAATTCTGATAAAACAATAACCTTAGATAATGAAATGCTCAATTTTGATCCTAAATCAGCTGATCCAAAAGCTACCACTGCAAAAACAAATTTTGATAACTCTAAATCTGAACAAACATCTACTGCTTCACAAACCACTCCTAAGAAAATAAAAAGCAGTAAGAATCAAGACACTCAAACTGAAACTGAAAAGATAGTTGTAGAAAGACATGATAAACCAACACAAACTACAGTTACTTAAGAAGAATTGATTCAAATAAGTAAATCAAAACCTACATTCAACATACAATCTGAAATTGCAAAACTAAAAATACCAATTCCACTAACAGAATTGGTGAAACATGACTTGTATAAATCAACTATAACTGAAACATTAAACATAAATGTTGGAGAAGATTCCATAAATCTGAATGATGATTAGCCAGACTTGATTTTTGGCCCAGATGTGAATGAAAAGCATTTAGATGGCGCAGTTTCTCCATTTTACATTAGTTTAACTATTCATAATCAAATCCTACATAATGCAATGCCAGATTTAGGAGCTTCACATAATTTAATGCCTAAAGTTATAATGGAAACTCTGAACTTAGACATCACAAGGCCCTATAAAGATTTATTTTCATTTGACTCAAGTAAAGTAAAATGCCTAGGTTTAATCAAAGATCTGTGTATAACTTTAGTTCAATATTCTAGTAAGAGTATATTAATGGGCATTTTAGTAGCTGATATCCCACCTAAATATGGAATGTTACTTTCTCGCTCAAGGGGAGCAAAGTTACATGGATCTCTACAATTGGACTTGTCTTATGCTACTATATTAGTTTTTGGTCAACCTAAGAAGTTATATAGGGAACATTAATGAAATATATGGTAAGTAGTGCTGAAAGGTCCATAAATTACCCAATTTATACCACACCTACTGATCTAGACTCTTTCATCCTATGTAATGCAGAAATTGATGATGATATCAAGACTGAACTAAGAGAAGAAAAGAAAACACCAGACAATGATAATATTTCTCATGAATCTTTATGGCATTTAGACTTTGATGTTTCAGTAAATAAATTAGGAGTAGGAGCAGGAGTATGGATAACAAATATAGAGAAAAATCATGCAGAAGGCCATGCTTTCAGACTCAATTTCAAATGCACAAATAATATGGCTGAGTATGAAGCCCTCATTCTAGGACTCCAAATAATTAGAAAGTTAGGAGGTAAAAGAATAGCAATAATGGGAGATTCAGAATTTATTGTTAAACAAAATAAAGGTGATTATTCTATTTACAATCCTAGACTTGGCCGATATAGAGAGACTGTACTAGATTTGATTAGTGATTTATTGGAATGTAATTTCTCTGCAATACCAAGAAGGCAAAACTTACAAGCACATTCTTTAGCAACCTTTGCTAGTACTTGTAATTTTCCTTTTCAACCCAATCATATGTATACTGTAGAAATAAAACACAGGCCAATAATTCCAGACAACCTCAAATATTGGTAAATTTTCTCACAGGACCAACAAATTAATCATTTTTTTAATAATGAGGGTGAATTTCAGAACTGTAAGATAGACACTGATTGTACCATAGATCAAGATTTAGATAGTGAGATTGATGTAAATAATGTAGAGGTAAATAAAGTAAAGTTTGCTAAACCCACTAGATTTAGTCAATCAGATATAGATAAATTAGAGAGAGTAGAAATTGATGAAGAAACTCAACTATTAAATCTCAAAGACAATTTCTTACCTAAAGGTTTAACTCCTTTAGAAGATCTATTTGACTGCAATGATGTTGCTAGAAAACTCAAAATGATCAAACTTTCAAAATATTTACCTCAACAAGAAAAGGAAAAATACATTGCTCTTTTTAAGGAATTTTAATATGTTTTTGCTTGGAGTTATGAGGACCTTAAATCCTATGACACCAGCATAATTCAACACCAAATTCCTGTAAAAGAAGATCAAAAGCCCTTCAGACAAAAGTTAAGGAGAATCAACCATGTTTTGATGCCCTTAATAGAAAAAGAAGTGAAAATAATGTATGATGCACAGATCATTGCACCAATCAGGTATTCTGATTGGGTTTCTAACCTAGTTCCAACAAGAAAGAAAACAGGAGAGATTAGATTATGTGTCAACTTTAGGAATCTAAACAAATAATCCTTAAAAGATAATTACCCTTTACCAAAAATGGATCACATCTTACAAAGGGTAGTTGGTTCTTCTAGGATTTCACTGTTAGATGTTTTTTCAGGATACAACCAGATCTTAGTCCAACTAGAGGATCAACCCAAAACAACTTTTACTACACCTTGGGGCACTTTTATGTATGTGAAAACAACTTTTGGTTTAATGAATGTAGGGGCAACCTTTCAAAGAGCTATGGATATAGCCTTTGCAAAATAAATTAAATAATTCTTAGTAATTTACTTAGATGACAAAATTGTATTTTCTAAAACTGATTATGAACACCTGGATCATCTCAGACAAGTTTTTATAAAATGTAGAAAGTTTGGAATTTCATTAAATCCTAAGAAAACCTTATCTGGATTAGAAGAAGACAAGTTACTAGGACACATAATATCAAAAGAATGAATTAGAATAAATCCTGCTACGATAGAGGCAATTCTTAACATCACTCCACCAAGAAACATAAAAGAGTAACAAGCCTTTCTAGGTAAGATTAACTTTTTAAGAATATTCTAGGTAAGATTAAATAATATGCTAAAAAAAGATTCATTTCTTAAATGGACTATTGAGGCTAAACAGTCATTTGAATCTATCAAATAGGCCTTAACCAAAACTCCAGTCCTTATAAGTCTTGATTTCAAAAAAGATTTCATCATTTTCTCATTTGCTTCAGAACACACCATTGCTGCAGTTTTAATGCAGAAAAATGACCAGGGTTATGAACAGCCCATAGCTTTCTTTAGTAAAACACTTAGAGATGCATTTTTGAAGTATAATATCATGGAGAAACAAGCCTTAGCTTTGGTAAAGGCCATTAAATAATTTAGAGTTTACATTCTCTATTCTCACATCATTGCCTACGTCCCAAATGTTGTAGTAAAAGACATTCTTACTCAGGATGGTCCTGATGGAAGAAGAGGTAAGTGGATTACCACTATCTTAGAGTATGACATAGAGATAAAACCCACCAAGTTTATAAAAAGTCAAGGTTTAGCTAGATTAATGGCTGAATCAAATTGTAATGCCCTAGATATAAATTTTATTGCCCAAGTTGATGATCAGGAAGAGATGGTGACTCCAGAGATCAGTGCAGCCTTTTTAGACTCACCATGGTATACAAATATTATATTTGTATTACTAAACTTACAAGCTCCTCCTGGTTTATCAAGAAAAAAAGAAAGATTTCTAAAGCTTAAGGCAGTAAGATTTTGTATTCTAAACAACGTACGTTTTTGGAGAGATCATGGTGGGATTTTATTAAATTGTTTGTTAAAAGAAGAAGCTGACAAAATATTAGAAGAATTTCATGCAGGTGATTGTGGAGGACATATTTATTCGAATACTACCACAAACAAGATTCTTAGAGCTGGTTTTTACTGGCCTACCTTGTTTGCTGATGTAAAAAGATATGTGACCTTGTTATGTGCCAAATATTTGACGGTAAGAGAAATTTGTTATCCCTACCCTTAAAAAATATCTCTACTGAAATTCCATTTCAACGATGGGGTCTTGACTTCGTTTGATAAATTCACCCCCCATCATCATCCCAACATAAGTGGATTCTGACAGCCATTGAGTATGAAGCCATACCCTCTAGGCAAGCCACAAATAATGTCATTATCTCCTTCCTAGAAAGTAACATTCTTTCAATATTTGGATGTCCCCAAAAGATAATTACTGAAAATGCAACAGCATTCAAATCCAAGAAAATGATTGACTTTTGCCACAAATACCATATTACTTAGGCCATTCTACTGCATATTACCCCCAAGGTAATGGTCTATCTGAATCCTCAAACAAGAGTCTTGTAAACATCATCAAAAAGTTACTTGAAGACAATAAAAAGACTTGGAATAAGAAGTTAGTCAATGCCTTATGGGCAGATAGACTTACTACTAAAAAATCCATTGATACCTCCCCTTACCAACTTGTTTATGGAATGGATGTTGTTTTTCCATCCTCTCTAGGTGTACCTGTAATGAAGATTATACAAGAGTTACAAGTTGAAACAAATGACATTCAAAGAAGGATTAATCAAACTATTCACTTGCAACAAACAAGGGAAGAAGTTTATATCAAGCCTCAAGTCATTCAGGATAAGATCAAGAAAAATTTTGATAAAAAGAGTAAAGAAGATGATTTCTACATTGGAGATAAAGTATTAAAATGGGATTCAAGAAGAGAAGACAAAGGCAAACATGGAAAATTTGATTTTTTTATGGAAAGGACCTTATGTCATTTATGGTTACAGAGGTAACAATGCTTTCTTCCTAAAAGCAATAAATGGGTCTGAGATGTCAGAAGGAGCAGTAAATGGAAAATTTTTGAAGCACTACTACTCTCTTGAGTTAACAAATAGTTAGTTTTCATTCATTTTGATCATTGTACATATACATTGCAGATTTTAGATTGGATTGGATGTTTTCCTAAACAAAGTTGAAGCCCGGAGAGAAGGCCCTAAGCTTTGAGAGGTAAATATCATAAGTATGAATAATTTCAGATATCAGAAGATACTTACAAGGTCATCACAGTCAAATTCCAAAGGCTACTAATCTAAAAGTTCTTGACATTTCACCAGGAAATGCCATCCCCAAGTGGAGCCACTGTTAGGGTCCTATAATAATAGGATTCATAATTTTTGAATTGATTATGATAGTCTTGTGAATATGTACATACCTTGCTTTCTGCAAGTTGTTTTCCTATATTTTGAAAAATGAAAAATAAATAAAAAAATGAAAAGAGGGTAAAAAGTCCTAAAATAAAGATCAAAGGACTTAGAAAAAGATAAACCCCAAAAGAAAAAAGAAATGAAAATATTACTTGAAAGTGAGCAAGTCAAAGTGCCACTACTATTTACTTTACTGCAAGAATAATTATTATGTGCAGATTGTAAATAAATGCCATAATCCATGATTGGTTAAACAGTTTAAACTTAAATTTTCATGTTTTGAATTTCATGTTTTAGATAGAGAATAAAGATATGTCAAATAGTATAAACTTGACAAATCAGTAGTTAAGATAGAGAATAAATGAAGAGCTCAATAATTTAATCTTAGCCCTCGGATGAAATAAGGTTAGACTTAGATATATTCATGCGTTAAAAGAAAAAATGATTTAGGGTTGCAAGTCTAAATGCACCCATGAAAATGAAGAAAAAATGTTAGAAATCAAGATGGGTAGGTAGAAAGAAGTTGTACAAGCATGTAATAAAGCATCATCGGGCAAAAAGTTACTAATTTCCCCTCCCCCAAAAATATTCAGTATTCTAAACTATCAGTTAAAGAGGCTCAGAGCATTTCTCTGACTTCTGTTGGGACCAAACCCAAGGCTCGATGACTGACTGGTTAAAAATATTGAATTCCTACATAAAACTCATATTCATCGGCATTCACCCTTCATCCATTAATCATAATCCATTTTTCCTAAGTAAAAACTCATTTTTACTTACTAAAAGTAAAACCCTAAATAACTAATTCCATTCCTTCCAAAAAACATTCATAAACCCTCAAAAATACATTTATTCTAAATTAAAGTGTGAAGTAATACAACAAAGGTAAAACATGTTATTTACACTTTATTTAGGGTCAAACATGTGTTTTTAATATCCCCTACACTCCACCCTTTATTTCATACTAACTACTAACTATATATATTAATTCCCTAAGTTACACCCACCTATATATTATTAAATCCATTTATTTAAATAAACCCACAAAAACCCATTTTTTTTACGTTAAACCAATGTTTTTATATCCCATATGCGCAATATTATCCCCGACATATCCCATTGGTTTTAACATATTCATAATATAAATATCCCGCCCCCTATAGTTTTTTAATAACTGTTAAAAGTTAAAAACTATATAATAAAACATCCGCGCTCATATGAATAATTTAAACATTGGTTAAATGTTTAAATTAACATATAACTCTTATCCCGCCTAACTATATAACATAACCCAAGGTTTTGAAACTTTGATTAAACGGATATTTTATAAGGTTTTAAGCATCCCCGCCACATTAACTAACCCCGGCCCCACTCCAAATCCCAACGCAACTTCCTCGACTGATCTGGATCGTTCGCAGTCAAATCCCAGGATCCGACGGCAGAAAACGGATTTCACAAATAAACTTGCCCCTATTTTCCCCATTCCATTTATGCGCGAAATGGGTGGTATTCCCATTTCCTCTCTCCTCCATGTGCCCCTTTGTCATTGGGTCACATTCAATCACCCTAAAACCACTTACTACACAAATTTTGCGCGATAACCACTCCTGTTTTGATCCGTTGAAGCCTGTGAACCACCTTCCCGCTCGATGTGACTGCTATTAAACTGCCTATTAAGCCCTAAATATGTCCAATAAACACGCGATATACATTTGTTTCCTCTGTTCTGCACGTAAAACCTTGTATCAGCTCCCAGACTGTAAATACCAGCTTTTTACATTGTTTTCAAGCCAAGAGACCGCAAATGTCAAACCTGCAGCCATTGAAGACCGCCTAGGAGCTTTTTGTTGCTCCTAAGATCAGACAGAGGCTGTTCGACCTGTTCAACGACCCCAGAAACCATTTCAAACCCTGTATCTGTGAATAAAATTTTTTTCTTCTAAATTAAACATGTCTCAAATTGAAGAAACCTTATTAATATACAATTCATTTATAAGCCTAAAAATTATCTATAGAAATCTGTCAAAAAGCTGCAAAAACAGGCCAAACCTTGTCAAATTTTCTATAGAAACCCTATTTTATTGAGTATACTATTTTAAAGGGA
Source organism: Pinus albicaulis (assembly GCA_034641835.2). Classification (NCBI taxonomy): domain Eukaryota; kingdom Viridiplantae; phylum Streptophyta; class Pinopsida; order Pinales; family Pinaceae; genus Pinus; species Pinus albicaulis. The sequence continues at coordinate 796,265,245 of CM076582.1, read as the reverse complement.
ATTGGAGAGTTTTTAATAGTTTTTATAAACTGTTTAAAATCCAAATTTAGCCAGAAATCCTCTGAAGGTATCCCAAAGCGTCTGTGCCAAATTTCAAAAGGTTTTTAGCCCAATTGCTCAGTGAAAAAGCCCAGGAAATCCCTGTTTCTTGTGTCTAAACTAGTAAAACCCTATAAATCCTTTTGAAGAATCCAAATCGACAAGAAAACCCCAAGAGAAGCCCACATTTTGCCCATTTTTATCCAAAAAACCTCTGTTAAAGTAAAAATACCTCTACAAACTGTCTAAACTTGCAGAAGTAGCAAAAATGCCTAAAAAGCAGAGCTCAAGCAATCCTAAAGCTTCCAAAGTGCCTAAATCAACTCCAGCTATGACTTCTAAGACTACTATTGTTGTTAATCCTTTGCAACCCCCTGTCATAGACATTGAGCATATTCCATTAGCTAATACTGATTACAAGATAGCAAACCCAATTGTTGAGTTCAATCTGCTAAATATTCATAACTGGAGCTATGAGAAGTCCTTAGATAATCAAGAGGAAATCCATATTTGGGAATCCCATTTGCCTAAGTATGTTGTTCCATTAACTCATCCATGCCAAGAAGTTATTAGGTTATGTCAACAGTACTATGTGCCTAAACATAGAGCCATAGTAAATTCCAATAAAGAAGTTCTTCTTACCATTACTGTTGAATCTATTAACCAAATGCTACAACTATAGCCTGATCCTCAAGCAGTCCCTTTATCTATAGAGGCCCTCACCAAGTTGTATATTGGCCTAGATTTTCCCAAGATATTCATGATTTTTCCAGACATTTATGCCTTTTGCATGTAGAAATCCCTCAAATAAATCCCCCATATTCCACTTCCAGATTCCTAGAATGTTCAAGACATGTGATTTCCATGCTTTCCTTCATCCTAGGGTACTTTACTGATGAGCACACAGATGAATCCATCTTGGGTTTATTATCTAATTTTACCCCAGAACAACCCCCATCTATAATCTTTGATTATGCTGGTTTTATTGCAGACAATATTCATCATCAATTGACCAATTTTCCAAATGAAGGAGTGTTCAGATACACATCCTTCCTCTTCCATATGTTTTTATATTTTCAATCAGATAATTTTCCAGTTACTCTTCAAAAGCTTGACATAGAGGGAAATCCTCTCTCTGTCATTTTTTGGATTACTTTGCTCAGAAAAGAATGTGCAGATTTCACTTATACAGAATTTTCAGAATTGTTCATACATCTAGTGATCAAAATGCTAAAAAAAGCAGAGCATCCAAGGATAAATGAAGAAAATATTACAGTTATCAGAAAAAAATAAAGTTGGTGATTGGTACCTATATGAAAAACATACTAAGATCAGAGTTTTTGGGTCAAATTTGTTACCTTACAAGTTACCCAAACAAGTTTCAATGAGGATCTTTTCCTTGGAGTATATCAGGGAAATCCTAAACTTTGATTCTATAAATTTCATGGCAGCAAAAAATAAAACTCAGTTCAAGTTAAAGAATCAGATAGGGTCATTCATCTGCAATCATAGGGATGCACAGAAAGAAGCAGCAAAGTAGTTATTGAAATTCAGATTTGAAGAATTTTTTTCCTTGGAATTATGATCCACAAGGGATCCTAAGAAAACTAAGGGTTAAATGTAAATTAACACCCTTCATTCATGAAACAAATCCAAATATAGAAAAGTATGCAAATCTGACTGAGTGGACAGAGAATACCTTAACAGATGCAGTAAATAAAAGTGATACTAGTCACACTTTAGAGACTGCAGAACACCCAGAAAAATCTACCAAGAGAGTAAGGGAAGAAGGAGCCTATGTTGCTGAAACTACAAACGATACTAAGTTCAAATTAATATACAATAAAAGGCCTAAGTTAAATTCAGCAGGTAAAGGGAAGGTAACAATTGATGTGGAAGAGACAGATCTTATAAATACCAACACTGATTTTCCAGAAACAGATGTTGCCACTGTGATCATCAATGAGCCAGCTACTAAGAATCAGAATGAAGAACAAGTTAACAATGAAGATGCACAATTGATAGAAAGACAACAGAGCATGGAAGCCTCTTCATCACAAGCGGCTGAGGAAAAAGACCTGGACATCAAAGAAAAATACAAACAGATCAAACTAAAGAATGAGGAAATCAAAAACAATATTTATTCTCAATATCTCAAGCAGACACCAAGTATGCAAAATAGACTTCTGTCTGCATTTGATTATTCAAATAAAAAGCTAATTATGTCAATGTTGCAGCCCATAGTCAAATCCCCAAAGACAATGGCCTATTATAAGAAGGTTTATTTGGAAGTCCAGATAGATAAGATTCATGCTCTTGATCAGATTGAGTTCCATAGACAGACTTCAGAAATGCTATACTCTACTGTCACAACTAAAGCCATAAGTGCTCAGAGACTCCAAAACACCATCTCTAACATGAAATATCAGATGAAAATGGATAAAGCATCTTTGTATGCTAAGGATCTCAGGATAAAATCCTTGGAAGAACTAGTTTTGCAGGTGGGATATGACCCTGCTAATATCAAAGCAACAGAGTTATTAGTGAAAAAGAAAAATGAAGATATTGCAGCTTTGAGGAAACAGCTTAAACTTCCTCAAAGTGAACATCCTCAAACAAAAGAGATAATAGAAGGACAAAAAGAAAAAGATGACATGATGAATTTGATTTTTCAGTTGACAGCTCAAATCAAGGAAATGGAGATTCAGATGGACAAACTTGTCCAGGAAAAAGAAACTCCAAAGACACAAGAAGCACCTACAATCATTCCTATGGCTACTACAGTTGTGCCATCTACTCTAGCTACAGATTTGGCACCCAAAGTCCCACTGGCTACTGTAGTACCAGTAACTTCATCCACCACTCAGCTACAAAATCATCAACAACAACAGTGCACCATACAAATGAAGCCAACAAACTGGTAAAGGCCATGGAAGAAATGTCTCTTAAGACAAATGAAATCAACAGATTAAAACAGATGGTAGAAAATCTTGAGAACTTAAACAAATTGGCTCAGATAAATGCAAAAACACATGAGCAAAAGGCCATCAGACTGAATGAAGAATTGAAGAAATTTCAGAAGGAATTGACATTGAAGGAACAAATATCCGATGTGAAAAATCATCTGTGGAACAAAATCATAGAAGCCATCAATGATGTATGGCCTTCCATCCAAGTGATTTTTGAACAAAGAGACTTATTGAAAGCAGCATTAGAAGAGATCACAAAAACTAAAGAGGAATTAGATAACAAACCAGAAAAAGCTCTAGAACTAATAAAGTTCCTCAATAACAAGAACAAGCAAGAGTTGGAAGAAATTGAAATAACTAATAGAACTGAAACTATCATTGAAATAAAGAAGGTTATAACTAAAAAGAACATGATGAAGCAGTTGAAGGAAAAGTGTGAAAACATGAACATTTCTATAACCAGGTTCATAGTTAAATTTGAGAACTTAAGGCAAAGGAGTTTGCCAAATATTTTGGTCATCAATGACAAGTTGATGCCTTAGGAAGATTATAACAAAAAGATCAAAGGATATGCCAAAGAACAAGTTGAAAAAGAAAGTAGTGGACAAGTCATTCCAACAGGAAAAGTCCTACTTAGAAGTTTTGAGGACTTATTCTATTTACAGCATGAAATCAAACACTTGTTTGTCATCAAGCCAACTTTCTCCAGGTACACAAAAGCAGATGAAAATTTCAGAAAGTTGAAGAAAGTACAAATTCCAAATGCTGAATTTTGGCATTCATTGACAGTTTTACTGTAAAAAGTAAAAAGGAAGAGAGGTAACAGTGAAAACAATTTGGTGATTTATCAGTCAAAACAGATTTTTTACTGCAGTAAATATCTTTTATAGAGTTAAAGAGTATCATAGGTTAAAGAGTATCAATGAAAGTGTATCATTAAAGGCAGATCAGATTTCTAAACTGACTTAAAATATCTAAAGCCAACAAGGAAGAAAACAAGGCAGACAGTTGTTTCTTATCCTAAATCAGTTACTATTTCTTTTGGATAGATAGGACATCTTGCTGATTTGTTAAGCAGCTGTCTCTATTATTGTTGTAAAGATATTTTATTTTCCTTTAGATAATTCCTAGAAGCATTCTAGGATATTTTGTAAACAATTATGTATAAATACTTCATCTTTAGAAGTATTCTTGTGGAATAAATTGCTGAAGATTTCTATAGTTATTTTGTGGACTTGAAGGATTTTTGTGTTCAAATTTCGAGTAGCAGACTAGATCAGATCAACTAGCATCATATTTCAGGATTCATGTGATAAGCTATTTGGAGTAAATTATTTTCTAAATTTGTCATTGTTATCTTTCTTTGTTACATGCAATCCACAATGTTTTCCAAATTTGAATGAATGAATAGGAGGATTACTTCAAGATTTGTTAAAAGCATCATGTCTTAACTATTTGTCATTTCTATGTTTTCATCTAATTTCCAGTGTAGGGAACCCTGAATTTCCCCCTCTCTCATTTGACCTCTGCCTACTACTTCCCTTTTCCGGATCAAAGAACCCTTCATTTCTCTTTATCCCGGTCATACCATCTCACAAAACAACTTTCCAAGATTTCCAACGGTTATCTATCTTGCCCTGAAAACATTCGACTTTTTTACCTTGATCCCAGCTCTGTATGCTTGATTTTTGACTCCTTAGCCCAATGGACAAATAGATTTCCCACTATCCATCTCTTTCAGTGATTTTTCCCACCAAACCAATCAAAACCAAAACCAGTTGCACAATCATAACTAGCCTAATATTTTATAAAACAAACAAAGTTAAATCTTATAGAGAGAGCCCTCTCTAAACCCTAGGAAGGCTAGATCCTAGAGTTTAAAAGTTGTTCTGTGGTTACCTTTAGTTTTCTCAACTAAAAATAAAAAATCTCACAACTAGAGAATTATTGGAGTGATAACAGAAATCATTTTGAAAAGTGTAACAGGTTGTGGTATGATGCGATTACTAGATGGTTTCTATAGTTACAACCAAGTCTGGGTGAAGAAAGAAGATTGACATAAAACAACTTTCACCACACCATGGGGAACGTTTTAGCATATTAGGATGCCTTTTGGGTTGATCAATGCTGGAGAAAATTTCAAAATGGATATGGACTATGCTTTTAAAGGTTTAATTGGTAATATTATTGAAATATATCAAGTTGATCTTACAATGTTTTCAAAGGATGGTATTACTCATATAGATCATCTCAAGAAACTTTTTAAAAGGTTACGATAGTTTGGTATATCCTTGAATCCTGCTAAGTTTGTGATTGGAGTAACTAAAGAGAAGCTACTTGGTCACATCATATTTAAGGATGGGATCAAGATAGATCCTAAAAGAGTTTAGGCCATTCAGAAGATTCCTTTGCCTCATAATGTTAAGTCCTTTCAATTCTTTCTTGGAAAGATTAACTTTCTTAGGAGATTTATTCCAAACTATGCGGAAATTTTTAAAGCCTTTTTAGAGTCTTTTAAAGAAATATGAAAAATTTGTTTGGAAAGATGATGCGAAAAAGGATTTTCAGGATATTAAGGGATCTATCACAAAGGCTCTTGTTCTAGTTATCTTGGACTACTCGAAATAATTTATGATCTTTTCTTTCACTTCTGAGGATATTATAGTGGGTGTTTTACTTCAAAAGAATAAGGACAGTCACGAGAAACTTATAGCTTTCATGAGTAGGTCGCTTCAGAATTTCGAGTTAAATTATGGTACTATGGAAAAGCAAGCTTGTGCCTTAGTTAAGTCTCTTAAGCATTTCAAGACATATGTGGGATATTCTAAAGTTATTGCTTTTGTCCGGCACTCTACGATTGAATATATTTTAACTCAAACTGATTTCTTAGAGACTTGTGATAGGTGGGCTAAAAAGATTCTAGAACATAATTTGGATATCAGACCCACCAAGCTTGTTAAGGGACAGGGTTTGGCGTAGATTTTGACTGAGGGTAATGAGAAGGCTTTGTGTCTCATTTGTAAAAATGATTTATCTAAAGTTTAAACTTCACCCGGGCTACAAATATTAGAAGAACTTGAATGTTACAAGGACACTATTGATTTCTTTCTAAATCTTACATGTCCTAACCATTTAGTTGCTAATAAGAGAAGAGCTCTTAGGCTGAAAGAAACTAAGTATTGTATCTTGAAAAATGGTCTTGCATGGAGAAATATTGAAGGGATAATCTTGGGTGCATTGATGAAGTGGAAGCAAAGAGGCTTATTTCAGAGTTTCATGCAGGGTTTTGTGGTTGTCATTTTGCTGCAAAGACTACCACCCACAAAATATTACGAGTTGGTTATAATTGGACTTCGATTTTTTCGTATGTGCACAAGTATATTAGAAATTTCCAATCTTGTCAATTGTTATGGGAAGTACAAGTTAGATGTTATTCCCTTACAACCTATGGTGGCTGAGGCTCATTTTCAGCATTGGGGTTTGGATTTCATCGACAAATTCAGTGAAAATTCTAGTAATGGCTACTCATAGATTTTAACTGCCACTGATTACATTACTAAATGGGTTGAATCCATTCCAAGGAAAAATTCCACTAAAAAGGTTGTCATGGATTTTGTTGAAAATCAAATCATTACTCAATTTGGCGTCCCAGCTAAGATTACCACTGATAATTCCAAAGCTTTTATTTCTTCAGAGTTTTCATATTTTTGTTTTAAATATGGCAGTATTTTTTCTAACTGATCAAACTATTATCCTCAAGGTAATGGTCTTGTGGAATCAAGTAATACTAATCTTATAACCATTATTAATAAGATAGTGGGAGACAATAAGCAGTCCTTGGATAACAAAATCAAGTATGCACTATGGGAAAATAGGATTAAAAAGAAGAAAACTACTGGAAAAATTCCTTTTGAACTTGTTTATAGCTTGGATGTAACTTTACATATGCACCTTAGGCTTTTGTTTTATCAACTCCTTCAACATTTTACTAATGATAAAGATGTTGTGCAACATAGAATTGATCAAATAGTGGAGTTGGATGAAACTCGTAGAAAGGATTTTGATAATATTTGTAAAAATCAATTTAAGGTTAAAGGTAATTTTGACAAATCCTCTCGAGTTACATCCTTGCAGGTGAGAGACATGATACTATTGTGGGATCGCAAGAATGAGAAGTCAGGTAATCATAGAAAGTTGCAACGTATGGCTTGGAACTTACATCATCAAAGGACTTATTGGACTGAATTCGTTCCACTTGAGCATATTGGAGGGTGAACCACTAGACTTACCTATGAATGGCCAAATGCTCAAATTTTTCTACAAAGAAGACATCCTATGCCATAGGGCATCCTCTGTACTGTATTTCTAACCCTATTCTCATAGATCAGGTTTCATTTATGTTATTAGAGTAGGTTTCATTTCAACATTTATATCTTATATTATTAGATTAGATTTTGTTTCTTTATTGTTAATTAGAAATTTCTATTTCAACACTTGATATTATATGATGATTTTGATTCATATTTGAATGGATATCTTCCTGATTTACTTTGTTCTCTTGGATGAAGTTTCTAGATTCTCACATTCCTTCACTTAAGAATCATGTCCCCAAGTAGAGCCAAATTTTGACCACACATGTGTCAACTACCCCAAGATGCAAAGTATATCACAACATAGTCATAACTTTTTCAAAGTCATCATCATCATGCAACTTCCATATTTTCAGTGTAATCCCAAATTCTGCAGCCTTATGGGCCATTGTTGTAAAAATGATTCTAATATGTTTATGAAGCCATGTATGGGTACTTGGTTTTACACCTAAGAGTACTTGATTTTACATCCAAACTCCTAAAATTTCTATGTAGACACACTTTGAGGGTGGAAAATATACGTAAACCCATATGGAGTCATTTATTTTATTTTTCGACAAAAAATGGAAAAATAATTAGCTGGAAATTTGTCAAAAAAATAAAATAAGAGAAAATAAAATACTCTCCAAGTGGAAAAATTATTACAAACTGATGAAGACCTTTCCCAAAAATAAATCAAGTCAAAAAATGAGAAAGGTCACATTTCAAAGGCAGAAAAGACGCTCAAAAAATTCGTTGGGCAAAAAGAAAAATAATTCTCAAGTGAATCAAATTTCTTTGGTCTAGGTGGCTATTTTGAATGAGGGAATTCCAAAAAAAATATTTTTGAGGATTTTCTTGTGATCCAAGACCACCCAGAAATCAAAGATTGGTCCATCCAACACACCCATTAAGGAATTCGAATTTTTTTGGAGATCTGTGCAACAAGAATCAAGGGTTCAGTTTTTTTTGAAAATGATCAAGCCACATATCAAGCAAACTATCCATTTTTCCACTTGGAGGGGCCTCCTGCTCTCATTTTTTGTATATAAGGAAGCTATTGCTCCTCATTGTATGATCATAAGATCATGTAAAATTTGTATTGAGCTCTGAGTCAAGCTCTCCTGGTTTGTAATACTCTTTTTTCTTAAAATAATAAAGAAGTCTTTGGGGTTTATTCATGGTGATGTTCCTCTTCTACTTCTTGTGGGTAATATTTTCTGAATTATGTTCTTAATACTCTACTGAATTAACTCTTAACACTTGTTATTTCATAAGCTAGTTGTGGATTAACTATTTGCACAGGTATCTTGCATTAGTTATTGGGTTTAGAGAAGCATTTTAATTCAATTGATCTAGCAAGTATCTCTAGATCTTGAGATTTATTGTGTTATGTAACCTATATTGATCTAACAACTTGATCTTAAGTGTGTAAAGATCTCTTTGTATTCAGACCTTGGGCGTGAGGGGAAGTCTTTGGTTGGACTAGCCAACTCCCAAGACACAAAAGCTTAAGAGCCCATTTTGTTAAATTATAAAGACTAATTTGACAATTTGTTTTGCAAAGATTCTTTGCTATTGCATATATAAATCTCATTTCAATTTTCTATCTCTATTTATTTGTGCATTAAGTGAATAAATTTTCTAATAAGAGCCATTATTTGTTGATCGAGTAACCCTCATTCCTTGATCTAGTCTTTGTAAAATTGTAAATATGTTTCTTGTATATAGTTTATAACCCTTATAGATATTTGCATATTTTGTATATGTTAATTGGGGTTTTCTCTTACAGATTTGAAGAGACGTCTAGGGTTTCTCTTTTAGTTTTGTTTGCATGTGTATCTATCTCATGAATCAAGGAGAATCGATTTGTGGAGGCTCTAACCCTCACCTAGCCTATATGACTAAGGTTTCTAGCTCAACACTTCATCTTTTTGAAGTTTGTTTAGCCTATCACCCTCTCTCTTCAAGACCATAGACATCTACGTCTCTCAAAGGGATGAATTCAATTTTTTGTGGCCTTATCTCATCAACAATTTTTTTTAGGGAGTCGCAAGGTTTTGAGACCCTTTCTCACACAAAAATTTAATTTTTTTGGTAAGGGTTTTCATTTAAAAAATTATAAATAATTTTCAAATCATTTCTAATTTTTTTCCATTGAAGTTATGACTTGGGGTTTCAATTTTACAAATCGATAGAAATTTTTTGGGCTCAAGTTTTAATTATAGGTCTTCCTTTGGCTATCCTCTAGCCTTTTGACTCATTTCTAGCCTAGTCACAGGCCTTGGGAGCTTGTTTCTTCTAACCACAAGCCCCCTCAGGTTTCTCATATTTCATTTTATTTTAAAGGCTAACCCTTGGATTTTGTTTAGACATATCTTCACTTTTAAGGGGTTTAATCATCATGTTTTTAGGCTAGAAGCTAGCCTCCTTGAAGTTGATCATTTGAGACCATTTTTGGAGACTAGCTGCAAGGCCCTTGAGGCCTCTTTACTCCTAACTGTGAGCTTAAGGAAGGCTGCATGCCCTTCTGATCTGAAACAAATTTATTTGGAGGGTTTTCACATGAAATTTAAAGAGTTTAAGTCTTGAAAACAATTACAATTTACCACATAAATTTCATAAAAAAAATTCTAGCCTTTTCCTTGCTAGGTTGTGGGATTTTGAGGGTTTGGGACAATTCATTTGTTAATGAAGCTTGTCATCTATTGGCTTGTGCCCTCCTCTTTGATTTTTTTTTTAACTTGAGGAGTGATTGTTTGTTGTAGAAGTGTTATTCATCTTTGTAATCTCCTCAAGGTCTTGGAAGAGCCTTTTTCATTGTCCCAATGGGTTTCTTCCTCATTGTAAAGTTAATAATAAAATTGATCTTCATGCTAGAAGGGAGATTGTGATTCAATCCCATGGTATCCCCCTCCTTATTTAAAAGGGAGGAGCATTCATCTTCTTAGTTAGTTTCTCTTTTTATAGACTTAGATTTGGATACTAACCTTTTCTTTTTTCTCTCATTTGATTAGATTGGAATTTCATTGATATCATAAGTTGGATCTAGTCTTTGAGTTGCACCTTCTTATTTATTTGGTTAAAAACCTCATTTTCCATTATTTACTTGTGTTTGTATCATTTAATTCTCACTTGTTTTCAATTGTCGTATCATATAAGTGAAGAGCACTCTAATAAGCACTATAACTAAAGGCATTTGAATTGGTTTCATTGTTTCATTGAGTAAATCTTAAAGTGCTTTATTGGTTTACTATTGGAACCTTATAATATTGTGTTTTAAGTGATATTCCATAAGCGTGGTTGTAAGTGATCTGACATCTCTTACATTGAAGCATCTTGCCATAAATGTATCTAATTGTCATTGTAATTTGCATTATCATCTTAGATTTAGACTTGCATTTTAAAATTTACCTCCAAGCATAGGCTTGGTTGTATAGAAAGTTAGGACAACCTTCTCTATTTTCAATTCAAGATCTAGACTCTTACTCAACGGTTAAAACATGTGACCTTGCAATTCTCTTGTGGGAAATCCCTTGTAGGAACAAAGGCACTTGGGTTGTTAAAAGTCTCGGGCAGGTATCGTTAATGAGGCCTTAGCCTCCTTCCCCAACACTTAATATTTCTACAACCTTGTTTAAGACTAGTTTCTGACAAGTGAGGAGAAGGCTTTCACCCTTAGTATAGGCATATAATTAAAATTAACCAAGATCGTGAACTTCACATTAGCTAGATCCTACATTCATATATCATAATTTCGTATCATTTTAATTGGAATTGTGAGGTCAATCAATAATTGCAAGTTTTATATTATTGAACTTGTCATTTCAAACTTATTGTCTTTGAATATATTTTTTACTTGGAAGCACAAGCCTCTTTTCCTTGCAATTGATCTTTAAAAGTTTATTGCTCATATATCTAATTATCTTGATCCATTTATTTCTCGTACAAACATTCTTCTTGCAACATTGCTTATCTTGTAGCTTGAAATATCATTTATTATCGTGCAAGTACTTTAAATTTATTTGAGCATTGTTATTAAGGCATTGATCTCTCTCTGCTTCATCTTAAGTATCATATTAATCTAATTGAATCTATCCTTTCCTTGCATTTCTCAATAATAATAATCTCACTTTCCATCTAATCTTAATTCCAGTTGCTAAGAGAAGTAGTTGCCATTACCTTAGATCTCCTATTCTTGTTGTTTCAACAAGTTTCTCCTTAATTTTTCCATCTTTAGGGACTACCCCCCTTAACTTGCATAGGAGAGAGCTTAAATAGAGTGAATAGAGAATAGGTGAAAGCCCCTACTTTGAGCATTGCACCATAAATATTATATCTTGTGGGGTTGGAATATTTTCCCACTCTTAGGTGTACATCTAAGGTGACAACAAGGGGTACGTAGGGCATTGTAAGAGAAAGTGTGTTTCACCTTCAACCCTTATAGTATCATAAAGATGTTACTCAAACTTGTTACCAATTCACCATGGTTTTAAAAAAGCGAAAAAATGACATAGATTCTTGCATCCCAATTTTAATTTGGGTGGTTGTGAAAAGAAGTGTTATGTTTCTCAATTAATTTTTTTTTACAAAATTTAAATTCAATTATTACAAATAAATGTTGAGTTCCTAATGATCATATTGTTTTTTTGGTAATTAAAGGACTTCTATAAACATTAAAAAAAAAATACATATAGTCTATCCCCATGTATGCCCTTTTTCTGCCACCAGAGAAACCATACCATTAACAATATAAGATGATTTCTTTCCAAAAAATGGACTATTGCCATAAGCATCCCAAATCCTCAAAACGTTTACAATGTTTTGTTTAGAAACCACAAAAACTACCAACATTATTAGACAAGTATAAGTAGCTATATAAAGCTAATACAAGTTATTGTAATAGTCATAAAAACACAAATCTTCATGTAGAGACTATGAGGATGTATAAACATCCATATCAATTGGAACTTGTTCACCTAAACTGTTTGGAAGAGGAGGAATTTTGTCATGCATTGTGAATGCTTCAATATTGGCCAAACATTTCCCAAAGCTTTGAATTCCAACTGAAGCTCATCCATCAACATAAGGATTTCATCTTTAGCATCATTTTGATAGAGTAGCACACTTCCCAAGAGTATTTTAATTACCAATAAATATCCACATTATGCATGTATAGATTCAGATACCCGTGAGTATGGCTAGTGTCTTGCACCCAACTAGCAAACATTTTTATGACCTTCGAATCAAAGTGGAAATACCGATAGCTAATTATATCATCCATGACTTCTCAAAGTTCTTGTAAAACTCCAATGGTGTCTGCATGGGGAAAAGGTGAGCTAAGGATTGCGCTTAAGCTTGATCTTGTGAGCTCCATTGGGAGTTGTGATCCCCAACCCCCCTTCGAGACCAAGCCCTTTACCTAAGCATGGTGACTAACCAACTAAGAGGAGCAAAGCACAAAACATATGAAGGTAGAAAGTTGAACCACTAAATTAGACCAGAAACCTCTCCAGGCTTCCACCACAAATAACTAGTCACTAAAATGTGATGAACCTTGTCACTAGATGAAACAACCTCGACATTTTCAAGATATGAGAAAAGTAATTGGACCCATAGGACCACCATTTCCAACCTACCCTCACCTTACAAGAATAAATATAATCGCCAAGATAGAGACTCCCTAACGAAGTCCCTTATGAGATAGTGCCTAGAAGCTGATGAAGTTTCCATTTCCAACCACCAGTTTCCAAATGAAGTAGAGTATACCTCTCTTCCTAGAAACTAATTGTTGTGCAAGGCTGAAGCATTTCACCGGATTTTGTGTTCACGAGTGAAGTACTAACTAGGAAAGAGTCACAAAACCAACATGACCTCTTTCCATCACAGAGCTCCAGATAGAACATAATTTAAACTACGTGAAGAGTGTTGGTTGTTTGTGCCCACACAACCAAGAAAAATTTGACAAAGTGAGTGAGAGGGAAAAAGCTAAGAAGGAGCCAATACCCAAATAATGGATACATGACAATGGGGCTTGGTACCTCACTTAGGCCACTCTTGAGCAAAGTTCGATGCCATCAGTAAGCCCACTTACATTTGCAAAGGTCAACTACCAAAATGACAGCCGAGAAGGTAAATGAGTTCCCAAGAAATAACATTCGAGGATGGAAGCTACTAATATATAGAGTCAACACCATCACAAATCAATGAAAAATGCCTTTGCAAACCTTACCAAATCTTGTTGCTAGCCTTGCAGATTTATTTTTATGTAATTTGACTAGGTCAAACTGTTTTATTAATAAATATAATTAATTTTTTTTTTATGTAATTTGACTGAGTCAAAATGTTTAACATGATAGGACATTACCACATCACTTCCATATTGGGTTGGAGAGCACCTCTCGATGCAATCATCCAATATATTTTATAAAAACTCAAAGCTTCATTAATACAAGGCTCAAAGTCACTATAACAATATTATCATAAACCTCTGATGGGGTGATTAGGGAAGAGAGTGGGGATGAAGTTGGTGTAGTCATAGTCACCTCAAGCACTAGTTGAGGCAGATGTGTCAACCACCCTCAATTATGAATGAAACATGTAAGAATTGGAGGTACATCTATCATTTGGAATTAATGGATATGGAAGTGGATTGTGTCCCTCTCGCATGGGATCAAATCTCTTTTCTTCTAGAAAAGAAAAACCGTTTGTTCCATTCAATAAGGAGGAGCACATAAACATAAATTCTACTTTCGCGAGGATCAAACCAAACTGCCTACAGATGACCATCAAAACAATATTACAACCATGACTTTGACATATGAGTTGTCCGCTATAAGTAGAAACTTAAAAAATATATTTTCACTCTAAAAGAGATTTGCACCTCAAGAGATTTGATCCCTCTCGGTGCTTAGTAAATTTGGAGTTAAGATGAATCTAGGTTGGTAATAATGATGAAGAAGGTTAACCTCCAATTAGATCAAATTTAGTTTATCAAATCTTATACACTAGAAATTTACTTTGTTTACTATAAAATTTTATTTTCTATACTTAAAAAAATTTGAGATAAACACACACTCTTAAATTACCATAATTTTGATAAATTTAAAAATTAGAAAAGTTAATAAATATTTTAAAATTGTGATCTAACACAAATATAAGAAAAAAATAGTTTTTATTTCCACCCCTCTCACTGTCATAAAAATGATCCATTCTTCAACTCAAAATGTTTTAAAAATAATTTAATAACCTATTTCATTTTCAAATTTTATAAACATTTATTTAAATTTAATAATATTAATCCTTTTTAATAAAATCAAAACAAAAATATATATATTTTTATTTTAACCACCTCTAAAAAGATAAGATTAAAATTTATAACAAATTTCCTAAATATATATAAAACCTAAACTATCTTTGAATTTTTAAGATGAAAATTGGTTATCTCCTTAAACAAAGAAATCGTGTTTCGGAAGTTTTCCTAAAATATAGATTTCACAACAAAATAAATACATACTATTTCACGTGTTTTCCTAAAAATATGGATTTTAGGACAAAATACAAATGTATATTATATTTTACAATAAATATCATTAGGAAAAGCATTAAATTTATATTTAACAATTAACTTTCTAAAAGACTAGCACGTTATCCTTGACTTTCTTGTTGTCTAAATGTTTAATTAATTAAAGTGTATTTAACCTCCTTTTTCGGTAATGGACATAATGAATGTCACACTAGATTTTTGTACACCTAACTTGTGATATATAAATTTAGTCAACGAGAAAATATAGAAATGGCCACATATAGAAATAGCCACATATTTAATTACTTGAAATTTTGATATTGCATTTCTCAAACTTCAAATCTGCCTCGACAAACAACATGTGCGTGGCATGAGTTTTAGAATATTGCAGTGCGTGCCAAAGCAAAAGAGTGTTTTTAACATTTTTTTTAAATAACAAACTATTCTCCCCATCTTTTATATATATTTTATTATTTATCATAAGAAACTTTAAAAATGAAATAATTTTTGAATGGTAATTCCTATTTAGCTGGATTACAAAATAAAAATAATATTTAAAATATTTTTATATCTAAATTAGAATTTTAGTAAAATAAAAATAAAATATATTATAAGAAAGTGTTTATTTTAATTTATAAAATTAAATGCATTTTTTTATTTAATTAGTTATTAATGTAAAAAAAAATCAACCTTATCAAAATAAAAATAAGAAGTTCTTAAAATTTTGTAGTTAAATTAGGAACAATATAGTGTCTAATAATCATCATTTTAGAGAATAAAGGTAATATTAAAAATATTATTACTTTTAAATTTAAGGATAAGTTGCGAGATGATACTTTCAAATTTAAAGATAAGTTATGGGATGATAAGAAGTTAAAGGGAAAATGAAGCTAAGGTACCATAAAGAAGTGATCAACCCCAATCTTGATAACTAACATTATCTTTTTGTCTTCACCAATGCTAAGAAGAAAATAAACATTGCCAAGATAAGAACTAATTCTCATGAGCTTCAAAGTGAAATAAGATATTGTTTAATTCCTAAAACACCCTAGGACTAAAGAGTTTGTCACCTTTGTGATAATAAGAGGGTTGAAGATGAAAAACACTTTCTCTTGGATTGCCTTGCTCTTACTCACATCCGGTCTAATTTTCAAAATCTTTGCCACACTACCATCCTTCTTGACTTGTAGTCAGCAATGAAACACTTGTAGAAATTATGATGTAGAATTGCAATTGCTCATGAAATTTTAATCTAAATCAAGAGACAATTCTACTTTACTGCTCTATGGAAATTCAATTCACAATTTAGAACATCAATCACAAACATGCAATTAGAAATAACACACATGCACACAATATTTTTCCAGGGGAAAGCAATCTGCTAAAATCCCCTTTGCCTGTTTGCATTAATCTGATGAATAGAGATGTATTACAATTGTTAGCTCAATCTGAGCTCAACCTGCAAATGAATAACCTATCTCTCTGCTCACTGAAAATATTTGACACAAACTTAGTCAAATTCTGCCTTTGCTTGAGCCCCCATTTCCTTACACAATTCTTGAGGAATTAGGCCCCTATTATTTAGGAAATTCCTCCAAAATGATTGTGTAATTCCCAAGGTTGATAACCTGACCGATACAATAAACTGCACACTCAATCTAGTATGTAATTAATTGTGCACTGCCTTGGAATCTCCACCACAGCCGGGGAACTCGAATTCTCTACATGCACTAGCTATATTGCGTTGATTGACCAATTAACTGGATGATCATTGAGTTAGACTGAAGTCCCACTACACAATTGACCTTCCACCAGTTCCTCCAACAATTAGAACTAGTTTAATTGAAAACAACTTTAAATAACTTACCTTGATTGCTACAAATTAGCTGTCACACATGCTTAACTAAACTCCAACACCTCTAGTGCAAATTTACTGAGCTAATTGAGTGACAAGAGCCATGTCACACAAGTTAACTGCATCCAAGTTGTTTGTTGATGTGGAAATTCAATTTTTCTCAATTTGACCAAGGTAAAGTCAAATTGAGACTTTCTTGTTGCATTTTTCAACAACACTTCTCTCCCTTCTTTTCAATCATAGAAATAAAATATTAAAGATTTCAACTAGTCTCTTAGTTTTTTTAAGTCAGATAGACCATATTGGTCTTAGTGGACATTAATCATAATCACATAATTAATTTTATAGTGAAATTAGGGGTTGGACAATAATAAAACGATAATTCCCAAAACATCATGGGATGAAAGAATCCACCATCTTTATGACACAAAGAGGGTTGAAAATAAAATACACTTCTTAAAATGTTAGCATATACTCAAATTTTTATGACATGAAAAAGTTGAAGATAAAAATACATTTTTTTCTTAAAATCTTCAACATATACTCAAATTACATCTCAATTCTAAAAAAATATATCAAACTACCAACCTTCCTAATTTTCTAACCCAACAAAGTTAAAGTGATTTGGTAATATTTCTCTTAATTTTTTAGAGTACATAAATATAATGCTAAATTAAAATAATTTTAATATTTTGCTTATTTTCCTAAAATCTTATCAATTTTAATATTTAAGTATTGAGGGGTTTTGCAGTGCAATATATTAGATATTTGTTTTTTGGGATTCAACTGCGTTAAGTGAGTCATTCATCTATGACCATTTCCATAATAAATAGTCATAATTGATTAATTTCTCAAGATTTTAGTTCACTTAGCACTCATTGCATTGTGTGATGCTCATATGGGTGAAGAAGTAAGATTGAAACTAGTGAAATTAATCACATAGAAATAAGACTATCTATCATAAAAATGATCATAAATAAATATCTTACCAATTGAATCACGAAAAAAATAATATCAAATTTTAATATTAATAAACTTTAATAATCATCTTAATAATAATAATAAATCCAAAAACTACTTTTAAAAAATTATATTTTAATTAACAATAATCAAATTTCAATTAATTATCATTAAAAAAACCATCCAATCGACCTCCAAAATTACCTTTTAATTAATAATAATCCATATTAAAAATAAACCATCGTACTAACCTCCATCATCTCTTTAATATCTATGAATTTGCAACGTTAATTCTAGAATAAATGGGAGTTACAAGGTTCGTATCTAGAGAAGAAGGGCTACATCATCCTTACCTCACTCTCCACTTAAATTCTTTAATAAAAGTATATAGTGCTTTCCTTCGGAAAATAATTGCCTGCACTCAAGGCACATGCATGAGTTTTGAGATTCATTCTCTCTTTTGTTTTTTTGTTTTTAAATATATTTAAATTGTCCAGCCATACTTTACTTTCTATTATTCAACATGGAGATACTTTCTCTCCTATATCTGATTGAGTTTTTACACATAAGCATGACAAGTGTCATTGACCCGAAGAACCCAAATGGGGTTTATGTGGGGACTTTATATAACCATGTGAGCATCTATACTTGTTTCTATTTGGAACGAGACATGCAAAGAATCTAAAATTAAAGAATTTTCTTAAGGGAATACAAAAGTCATTAAAGGGAAAGATCAATTGGGCGAAAAAACATTGGATGTCTTACCACTCTTTCCCATTGGAATATGGTGATATTTTGAATTTGAAAATATATTCTTTATATTTAAAAGTAGAATGTTTATCAATTATTTAAAAAAAATATTAATATAGTATTATAGTGTAGATAGATAAAAAAAAAAAGCAAAAATGATTAAGCATTGATTGAATTTGAATAAGTTTGAGGGCCCCAAACTCACTATGAAAGCAAGAACACTCTCTTATTAAGAAAATGATGTTTCTATGTTTAATAAATGTGATGATAATGTTTTCCTGCTACAAATGAGTTGTCATGGACCCACCTTTCACATTCATAATGAATGTGAAAGATAAAGCAGACCTTTAGCTTTAGTTTCAGCCTCTGCATCTCTTTCTCTGTCCAAATATAAGGGCAGGCCCTTTCCCTTTCCATGTCCAAATATGAGTATATGCTTTTTCATTTTTCCTTCTCACTTTTATGATTGGACAAGGAGCCTCATTTATAGAGGAATATTAAATATATAAATAAAATACCATCTGCCTACAACTTTTGACACTCCCAATGACCCACTCTAACTTGAATCCATTTTATGATAATTAACATTATTTTTAACTTTTTCTAGTTTATAGTTTCATTAAAGTTTTGTCCTAAATGGAGTGCATGCTAATTTCCATCATTGTTTCTAAACCGTTTAGGGTCACTTTTGTATTCCATGTACGCCTTAAATTTTGAATTTGGCATCATTACCTTAAAATTTCGATTGATTTTGGCCTCGACAAATGGGGTTTATTCATAATGACAAATAATATAAGGTTAACGTGGGTTGTTAACAATATTGTTTATAGACAAGGACGTTATAGGGAGACGGGGTTGGGATAAACGGCTGCCGAAGTCAAAAAAATATTAATATATTTGTTTATATGTTTTATTAATGATAAAAAGTCTAAACCATCGGTTCATGTTAACATTTATTGATATTTTATTAATTATATATATATATATATATATATATATATTTTTTTTTTTTTTATTATTATTATTTTTTTTCATTTTTAAATATATAATTTAAATAATGATATAATTTTTTTAGTGTAAATTTAGATGTTTTAATTTTCTCATTATAATATTGTATAATTTAATTAAATAAAATATTTAAATTATATATAGTTTTTTTTGGTATTTTAAAGGAATCTAGCAATTAGCTTCACACATAATTATTAAAAAATTTCTCTGACTTGTTCTCTTGTTCTAAAGTGGGTCAGGACACTAAGATTTGAACTTTCAGTTTTCATAGATTTCACATTATTTTGATCATCAATTGATCTGCCCCTAAAACACAACTAATTAATTAATTAATTTTTTTTCCTTTTCTTCATCTTAAAAGATGTTTAAATTTGAATTATGAGATACGATATTGTAATATTAGAATTTAAAGGTTGAATGTAAAAAGGAAGTTCTCATTATTCGATATTAAAATAAATTGCATATTAATATAAATAATTGCAATTTTACATTTGATATGAGACAAAAGAAATAGATGATACCACGAGTTCCCCTTTAAACCAAGGAGAATGATTATGTCAAGTGATATCTCCACCCATTTTGCAAAAGTTTTTTTCTAAGTCCAACAATATTGAGAGTATAATAAAACAACAAATTCATATTAAAAAACTCTCATCTATAATTCAGACATACATATAAGCTTATTCCATTATTATTCATTAAGATAAAGAAGAGATGTAAAGTTCAAATCTTTATTTCATATCACAATAAATTAATATAAAAGTAAAATTCATATTTTTACATATGAATCAAAACTTATCACAAAAGATATTTGTTTTCTTGTAAATATTGTTTAGGTTGATATTGTCTTTAAATTTAAAATATAACCTAATTTTGTTTTGATTGGTTAAGAGTTTATCTTCAAAACAAATTAATGATCTAAAGTTTAAATATATTTGGTAGGAATGGAAGTCTACCCTTTAACAAACCATAACTAAATCATTTTATATGATGTGAGTTTCCTTAAATAATAATGATATGTCAAATTATAATTACAAATAAAAAGTAATAATAACTATCATAACATTCAATTACCAATAAATTATGATGAATTTTATTATGTTATTTTTTTTTTTTCAAAAATATCAAATCGAAACTTTACACTTTAAATCATTCTCAATACATTGTTTTTTTTCTAATCACAGTGCTTAAATCACTCAAGAATAATACCCCTTCAAATCAAGTTCACACATCCTCCACAAACTCAAACCCAAAAATCATAAACCAACATACATCCATGATGGTCCCATTCTTTTTAATTTGGAGTAAAAAAGACCAAAATACATGACACTGAAACTCCTCCTCCATTATTCATAGGACGAAAAAAAAATCTTTCTCTAATGACATTCCTTCCCTCAAACATAAATAATACTCTTTAAAATCAGGTATACAAATGCTCCCTAAACCCAACCAACATAAACCAACATACAATCTTCCATTCACCATCCTTTTTAGTTTGAAGAAGAGAAGGCCCATGGCAACATATATCCATGATGGTCCCCATTCTCTCTAGTTTGAGATAGAGAATACCCGGGGCATAAGACCGAAGCTCCCTGCTGCTCTGCTCATGGGACAGAAAAGAGGGGAATGAGGGTGAGCGTCACTTTCATGTCTCTATAGTGCACTTTCACTTCACAATGGATGAGGATGACTAGGCGATAAAGATAATGTGTTGGGCTGTGGTTTTTTTGTTTGGACGCAGATGCTTTGGTGATGGTGTTGGACGGCTCTCAAGTCCCGAGTTGGTGGGGTGGATTTTAGTCCGCAAATGACTGATTAACACGCCAATCCTGGCCAATTTAAAAAGAGTTAAAACAGAAAAGAAGAGGGGGCTATACGAATACATTCTGCAATGTAGGGGATATCTACCTCACGGTTTCATTATCCTAATATGTAAGGCGAGGAGGAGGAATAGATTCATGTTGGGTAAGCAGCAGGGAAAATCTACTTATGCATTGAATTCCACTCCAACTCAATTGAGATTCAAATTCAATTTGACAGGCAGAAGATTATGATTACAGGTGAGGAAACCAGGGGAGAAGTTCCCAGTTGAGTTGAGTGATTGGGATTGGCTCAGAAGGAAGGAAACCAGGGGAGAAGTTCCCAGTCGAGTTGGGTGATTGGGATTGGCTCAGAACTCAATGAATGTCAGTTTGATCTCAATAACACAGGGCTGCAGTGCAGCCTATGTGGGAAAGTATATGTAGGTGATTAGCTATTATTTAGTCAACACAAGTGCAGTTTTAGGACACATAAGAAGGAACAATGATTGTTTGTACTTGTACTGAACAGCAGCAGCCAGACAAAGTAGCAAAAACTGCTCTTCTGCTTGCATAAGCCGAATCTCTGTAATTTTAATACTGGGAAATAAGATAGATAATCAAAGGCCTGGTTAATGAGTTTAGCTTCCATACTTAGTACACTAACGTCATCCATAGGCATGTACCAAGCATGTGGGTGGTCGTGGCATAATAGTAACAGCACCATGAATTGCTCCAGAATAGCTCAGAATACTGGTTTAAACGCTGGTTTGCTTGATGGGTCTGTGAACAGGAGTATCAACCATCATCCCCCTGGCGCTGGTACTGGCAGATTGGCTCCTAGTTGGTCGGGAAGATCTCCTAATTCCACTAATTCCAAGAAACGGAATCCATCAGAGGGTCCCAAAGGTGGAGGGACATGGCGTTGGAAGCTGTTGATTCTGTGGGTGCTCGGAGGATTCGTGGGATCCCTGTGGGCTTTCTATTTTATGAATGCTGCCATGGTTGAACGTCGGAAGGAGTTGCTGACAAGCATGTGTGATGAACGCGCGAGGATGCTGCAGGACCAGTTTGCAGTGAGTATGAATCACGTGCATGCTTTGGCACTGCTGGTGTCCACTTTCCATATTGGGAAACAGCCCTCGGCAATTGATCAGGTTGGTATAGGATTCGGTTCGAGTTTTGTGAACAGATCTCGTCTTATTTCTGTTTCCTTGAAGAGGTCCAGACCAACTGTTCAGTGAGTTGGGACTTAGAAGAAACATAAGCCCGACTGGAGACGGTAGTTGCGACCAAATATATGGAATCTTGGATTCTGTTAGAGTTTGTGGAAACCCAATTCTGATTATGATCATTGCTTCTGGGCCCTTTTTATTACAGGACTTATTCTTTCCAAAAAATATTTCTGGATTTTAACTTAGTATTTTCTTCCTCTAGGGTTGAAATCAGTTTTAGCACTTCTCTGATTTGGTTTAACCTCACTTTAACAGCCAGTTGCCAAGACTTAAAGTACATGTGGAAGTTTATGAAATATTTCTTTTTACCGGAAGAACTTTGGTGCTTGTAATTTGCTGATTATAACTAGTGTTCTCTCTTATATACTAGATTTGTTAAATTGATAGTTGCGCAGAGAGAAGAAGGTGCATTCTACAACCTGGATGGAGGTGGGGTAATCCATCAATACTTACTGTGACCACGTAATTGTGCATTGAATCTAGATAGTGGATAGGGCGAACAGAATATGGGCATTAGCACACACCCTTCTAAATCTGGATCTCAGATTCACCTTGATGTCGCTAAACTTGATGATGCAAATCTTAAGTCCACACAAATGCCCAATGTATCAAAATTGGAAATCAAGCTTTGCTACCTCGAGCTCTGCAATCTCAAGGTGCATATCAGTCTCGGATTTAGATGGGTTTGTGCTACTTTTCATTTGCTGATCGAAACTTATCTCATCTTAAATGTTATCTGGAACTATATTGTTTTTGTAATTTGCTAATGAGAACTTTTCCTCGCAAATGATATCAATGATCAAGGCTAACTTAATAGCAGCAGACATAATTAGCTCCTCTTATGACAATATCAGCACGTTGGTACTAGCAATCAGCAGCAAGTTCTTTTTCCAGCGCTGGACCCTTAAATACGTTGGTTTTGCTTGAACAGTTGTTTTAGCTGAAGTAGTTTAAACATGTATTTTAGCACATGATTGTTCCTAAGTCATGGTTGGATTTATATTTCAGTCTTGGACCATTAGATATGTTGGTTTTGTTTGAACAGTTGTTTTAGCTAAAGTAGTTTAAAGTTTAAACATGTATTTTAGCTCATGATTGTTCCTCATGGTTGAATTTTATTTTTGTCTCAAGCCTCCAATTGTTTCTTCGACAGTAGTCAGCAGGCTTACTTAAGTTATAACTTATTACTAATTAGTGTGTTTTCAAAATGATTTTTTCTGAGTCATGGTTGGATTTTGTAGTTTTGTGTTTAGTCTCCAACCATTTCTTTGCCAGTAGTCAGCAGGCTTACTTCAGTTATAACTTATTAATATATTATTAATTAGTCTTTTTTCACCCAGCCACAAGATTGAAACCTACAAGATGTAGGTTAAAGTCTTGCGCTGAATTTTGTGCTGAGGCTTTTACATATTCTTCAGAGGTTGTGTTTGACCTGTGAAAGAAATAGCAATCTTGCCTATATGTTGTTTCCAAATTTAAAACATCACCTTTTATTTTCTTAGAGAGGCAATATGGTAGCTTGCCTGCTATTCAACTTTATCTTATGTTGGCTCTTGCAGAAGAAATTTGGCTAAATATTTTTTTAAAATTTAAGACACAGCCTTTTGTTTGTGTAGAAAGGCAATATAGTAATTTGCCTGCTGTTTAACTTTATCTTATGTTGGGTTTTGCAGAAGACATTTGCAGAATATGCTAAACGAACTGCTTTTGAGAGACCACTGACAAGTGGTGTTTCATATGCCCAAAAAGTTCTTCACTCACAGAGAGAGGAATTTGAGAGGCAGCAAGGGTGGGAAATAAAAATGATGAAAACTAGGGACATATCACCTGTACAGGATGAATATGCACCAGTTATATTCTCGCAGGATACTGTTTCATACATCCGATCGCTTGATATGATGTCCGGGAAGGTATGCACATTGATCTTACTCTGCTGATTCGTTTCTCAAGCATGTGGATATTATCTCTCAAATTAGTATCCACATCTGACAAAGGTAGTTGTTTCTATTAAAACATCTCCTTAGTATAGCCGTTCATATGTTTGCATGTATGCTAGAGAGCAGACATACCTTGTTCACATCTTTAGAGCTTTGTGGGCTTGCGGTATTGGATTGCCATTAAATTATTGTCTGCAGTATGGTCATTTGCTGCAACGTCCAGAATCTGAGACAGCCTTGGAATCCTGAATCCATTTAAGAATAAGACACTCTGGGTCTAGTAATTATAAACAGGCAACTAAGTGTGCCTGAAACAAATTTCATCTTTTAATTCCTTCTTTTTCTGGTGAAATGCCCTATATTTATAAAGAGGATTAGAGAACTCCATTTTTCATGTACAATAGAAACAACCTAGTACAGCAACTCAAGGGTGATCCTTTTTACAGCTTCAACACAAACCTTTTATCGGGTGGGGCACCACCAGGATTTGAACCCTGTTCATCACGGTCACAGTTGCTCCTACTTACCACTAGACCATAGTCCAATGGACAAAAAAAGATTTTCATCTAGATTGAAAGTACATGAAGAAATGCATCCTCCAAACTAAAAGCTTGAATTTCTCCCTCTCAAACAAAAACATTATTTGACTCTTCCGAGTGTAACTGCCCACAGATCTCTTTGAGGAGACACTAATTCAGGTTTGTTGGATCTTTTATCTATTGCCCATTTTCTAGTAAATGAAGTGCAGAAGATAGCTGGTCATCAAATCTCTTCATGAAATGAAAACCTTGTTTTGTATGACTAAAGTTCAAAAATAAATGCCATATTTTCGAACAAATAAATCATATAATCATCCAGGCACTAAAATGAAGGGATGCAACCGAATCACAAACTTTATGTAAGAGTTAAAGGTCAAGGCATAAAACAACCGATGTCCTTAGTTGCACACTCTGAAGTTACCTTCAGGAGAAGTGGTCATTTCAAGTCTGATGGCAACTAAGAAAGGTAAAGGAGATGGTTAGGAGGGGTGATGGTAAATGTGTGCGTAGAAGGCATATGTACATATGCTGTCATGATCTGTACCACATATGCTAAAAGAAGGAGAAAATGCAGATGACTTCAGGCTTGGCTGGCTAATGGAACCTCTATTGAGCCCCAAGAGTGAATTCACTGTCTCAGGGCAAGTTTGTGTCCCAGGTTTTCCATAAACATTGCAATAGCAAGTTATTCTCTTGATCCTATTATTTTTTCATTACTCTGAATTATTTTATTATTTTATGCAAGCTTAGTCAACGCGGACTTTGGCCTAAGTGATAAATACAGACCCTTGACTTATTTGTCTTTAGCGAAAGATAAAGTTATTCTCAAACAGTCAACTTGCAAAAGAAGGGGACTATTTGCCAGCGAACGACTTTTGCAGTTCACTCTTGGCATGGTTCAACTCTCTGACAGTAGGCAGCAGTGCTTCCAAGAGAAGTTAGGCAGCTAAAATATGTAGATGTTTAAATTAAATTCATTAAAAGAAAATTAAATTAAAAACGGTTATGTAAAAGACTAAATATGGTAAGTTTCTACATAAATTTTTTTCTTGTAATTTACCTTATTCTTTTCTATTATTGAAATCTAATTACATCAATAAAATCCTTAAAGTTGAAATTGATTAGTGGACATTAATTTGAAATTTGAATCAAAGATGTAATACGGCACCATAAGGAATTTGATAATGCATATACAAGTGTGGATGAGATTTCCATGGAACTAACAAGCCCACTGGATAAAGAATTTAATGCAAGAAAAATTCTATAAATTCAAGAGTAAATACTCTATAAATTATAAGAAGAGATGTATACAAAATATACATATTGGTAAGCCAAACATGGAAATCAGAAGGGAGTGAATTGACATTCAAAGCAAGCTGCAATGTGTTGTTTAACGGAAAACCTGTGATGCAATTCTACCGACCATGCAATTTGCATAATTCCAGAATTCCACAAGGTCAAATGGTGGAAGAAATTGTCTACTCAGGCTAACAAACATCTGCACTCTCAATTTGAATTTAAAATTGTTTGAACAGCCCAAATCTGTCTGCTAATTGTTGGTCTTGAAATTGCAACACAAAGAATAGGTATCGTGATCATTCCTGTGAACTACTTGACCAAGTGAGGAGTTGATACCTATGTTTCATATAGTGAAGGCTATGTATTGCAATGCTAATTCCACATACAATTAAATTGATTTTCCTTGAACTTGTTATGATAAACTAGCACTTTTGTAATTTTTTGTTGATAAGACCTTTAAAGAGTTCTGAATGTTTTAATAATTCCTTATTGCATTTTATTTTGATTGCTCTTTTAGTTAACAACCACGTTTCTCTCCCCAACTTCTGAAAGCAGTTGGTATGTGCCATACACATCTTCATTTACCACTTGGAATAGTCAGTTGTTGCATTGTTTATCTAAGGCCATAAACTACTCAATTAGGCCGATGTGAAGTTCATCCGAGATGCGGATTCACAATCTTGGATCACTGTGATCTATGCCACGGCTTCTTTCCTTAGACCATAAACCGTTCATCTAACATATAAAGTATATAAAGGTTTTACCTCATTTTAAGTTAAGTATACATTTCCAAGCAAGTGGCCATCTCTTTGATATCAATCCTTTCATCTTTTCGAATTTGGTGCCCCTTCTTAAGAGGGAATGTTACTTCTCTTTATCCCATTAAACAAATCCATAATGTTAGACGCTATGTATCTATTCTGAGTTAGAGAAGAAGGTAATAACAGGATAGATCTTGTTGATCTCCCAGTTATATAAGATTCATCAATCTACATTCCTTGCCCATTGACATTAGCCCTAAAAGTTCATATGATTTAGTTTAGATTGATTTCTTTTAGTGTCCATCTATAGATGAAGAATGTATGGCTCAAATGGAAGAGTACTTTAGCTTGACAGACAGTTCAGATGTGATCATTTCATCCAGTGATTGCTATCTACCAGGGCTTGTTGAAAATTCAGGTCAGCTGATATTCTACCTCGTAAACCTTAGAATATCTTCATCAGGATTGGACCTCCCTATGGAACTGTCATGAAAAGTTGTACAGCCTTGCTGAAGACAAGACATCCAGGATGCAATTTTTAGTGGTGAGAGTGCAGCTGATCTCTATATCTGGATTCTCATTATTAAGATATTTATATATTTATATTATATAGACAATTTTCTGCTATCAAAATCTAGAAAGTGGACCAGAGGGAAAGGCTTTCTAAACCTTAGGAGATGTTTAGATGGATGTATTGTGTCCAATTTGATTAGATGTATGAGATGCTCTAAAGCATGTTTTGTGCATAAAGCGCCTGCAGTAATATGATAATCTGAATCACTGCACTGTCAAGGGTTGTATGTTCCATGTTCCAACTAACAGCAATCAGTTGCATGATTAACAGTTTTCCATACACAGGTAATAGACCTTTTTTGCATAAAACATGCAGTATCATGGTAATCTGAATCAATTGCCCTAGAGAAGGTTGCATTTCGAGCTATACTGCCACTGCCATGCTGTGGTGGGATGCATGTTGCAAGCTAAGTGCAACCAATTGCATGACCAACAGTTTTTTAAATCATGCATGTAGTGCATCTCTGCCCTATATTCTTTTTTTACAGGAATTAGTGACGAGGGAATGCAATTACATGCCAACTACACTATATGTAGTAGATAAGGTGAATACATTTTATTAATGTCCAACAAATGACCACAAAAGTAGGTCAATGGGATAAAATAATTCATCAAGAGTAGGTACAAAGTAAGAGTGTGAAAGCAACTCTTAGTTCAATACTCAATGCAGGGAAAGATAAAATACTGAGTGTTTAGCTAAAAGCTAAATATCTAGCTAAGAGAAGAATATGCCCTTGATTTCAAGCACAGCTTGAAGGGCAGGGTATAGGAAGAGCGTTAGAGGATGCACACTATATTTCTGGCATTCGTTTCCAAAAGCTTTCTGCATGTGAGCATTAATAACATATAGCTTGTTAAAAAACTTTTACCGGCATACCTTCTGATGTATATTGTTTAACCTCTGATGTAATTAAGTTTTTGAAAAATATGAGAAGTAATTAAAAAAAATTCTGCAACGGGCTAAGCTGGTAAAAGAAAAAAATTCCATATTCTCAGCTGTTACAGTGAAACATTTAAAATTGATAAATATGGCAGAGGGACACCTGATTTTGAAGGCAGCTTCTACACAGTGAAGGCAATGCACAATCATTTCTTGTTTGAGTCTCCATATGCACAGAAATGCCCTTATAGCAATCTTGCAAAGGAAAAACTTAAAAGGGCTTATCCATATTGAAATTTCAAAGGGATGGGATATTGATTGCCATATTACTTTTTAAGACAGGAGTTGAGTTTGTAGAATATCTATTTGATCTATTGTGCTGTGGTTTTTTTATGCTATTCCCTTTGATGCTTTTTATTGTGCAACTGTTTTAGTAGAGTCTTTAGGCTGTACATGTTAAGCTAGGTTGTTTATGCTCTATAAGATGTTAGTGCCAATGCCAAGTGGTATGGCTTGATTGTATTTTAATTTGGAAATGGCCATTGGGTCTAGATTATGGTCTCTATGTAGTTATATCTCCAATCTGACTGAAGCATTAACTTCCCCTTGTTTCTTATTTCTCACACCTGTATTAGTATATACTATAAATACATATATTTGCATCAATGCAGGAGGATCGTGAAAATGTCTTGCGAGCTAGGGCAAGTGGGAAGGGAGTGCTAACCAGTCCTTTCACCTTGGAGTCTAATCACCTTGGAGTCGTTTTGTCATTTACGGTTTACAAAACTGATCTCCCTCCAGATGCTACACCTGAAGAGCGCATTGAAGCAACTGCAGGGTTAGTTCCTTCTACATAATGGAGACTTGTTCGTCTTCTTGATTGCATTGTACATAATGCCAATTATAATGGATCTGGCTGAATTATTTGTATCTGTAAAGTTATTTGTTTTTTGTAAAGTCCTGATATTGGTCCCTTTAGAACAAGGGAATGTTACATCAATATTGGTATGGTCAAATCTCATATATAGTCAAGGTTATATGTATGACCAAATTGTAAATATTATTTTCTTACTTTTTACAGTTAGACCTTCTAATTGGGTGATATTATTCTCTTATGATTACCTGTCAATTAGGTGCACACACCATAGAGAATTTAATCAAGCTCTTCAATAATAGTTTTAGGACCTCCTTTTATATAATAAATTTAGAACCTCAGATAATTATTGAATAGTATGAATGTAAAAAATGAAATTAAGCAGTTATTGCAACTGAACCATGAAATGAAGCCCACAGGGCATAGAACAGTTGGTGAATGGGTGCACTGTTAAAACACTCCTTGTGTGATGGTAAAAGGTTCAAAACCCCATGGGTAGTCCCACGGCATAGCCTTCAAAAGAGAAAAAGAAAAACAACAACAACAACAACAGAACCATGAAATGAGTCTTCAGAGCTGTTCTCCAAGGAAACAGTATATCAAGGATAAAATATCAATTCAGGGGACTGGTATTCTAGTTGAGTTTCTAGTTTCACTCTTGAGTGGTATGGAGAAGCTGTATAATATATAGTGGTGAAATGGAAGAAAAAGAGATTAGCTCACATTGTACTACTGTAACTTGAGATCTCTTCCTATCCTTGAAGACAACACTTGATATGGAGGTTTATTTGTGGACTAGGAAATGAACTTGCTCATCAACATTTTCATGATAACCACAATAAATATGTACATTGCTTTTCTAGAAAAGTTGAAAAGTGCTGTTGCTGGTCACAAAATCAATGCAAGTATTAAACCATAAATTTTCAAGGTTAAAGATTTTATATAGTTGTCTTATAATCTTCTTAACTTAAGCTGTCATAAAGCTATAGAATTTTACAGTGCAGCCAACAAAATGTAATGTCCTCTTCTAATTAATTACCCAAGGAAGGACAAAATAGCCTTTCCAACCCCGTAGGCTATAGTCAATTGTAAAGGGGGAAGCCCATTTATTCAATGTTTTTGGGGCAACATTGAGTAAATTGGGGTAATTGGAGGAAAAATTCTGAAGGAAGCCAGAATTGGGGCTAAGTGGAGGGAAACTTGTAGCCCCTCATTAAAATTAGGAGAAGGGACACCAAAGAGAGTCTATAAATAAGAGAGTTGAATTAATTTTCTCATCATGGCTGTTGGATGTTTCTGTTTTATGAGTTGAGGTGCTGAGAGTTTTAAGGCCCCTTTTTCCTTTAATTGGTTTTGGTGGTGAAATATTCCACCCCAGCCAATCCCTTCTCTTTCTCTATTCTGTTTGGCATAATTTTCTGAGGAAGCTTTCATCTGGTTTTGGCAAACTAAAGAGGATTTCTAGATTATTTGGCTTGAGGAGGAACTCTGTGGAATTCCCCATCTATTCTGTGGCATAAGCCTAGGGAAGCAAGGCAGTCTGAGGCAATTTTGGGTGGGGCGAGGACCCCTCTAGGGCTTTGTCTGTGTCAGCATAGGGCCTTGAAGACTAATTGTGATAGCAGAACAGTTCTATGGAGCACGGGTTCCTGAGGCCCATTTTTGGGCTGTGGACCAACCTCAGGAAGCAGTGAATCACCTCCCAAGTCCACCATCTGAGACAACGGCACTTTTCCAATCAATAACCTGGGACAATGCAGGGGTTTTGAGGATAAGATAGGACAATGGGTCACCCCTTTGTGGCAACGGGAATTTTAGGAGTCCAACTGTAGCAGTGGATAGATTTTAGGGCATTGAGGGAAGTCACAATCCATTTCTTGAGGTCCTATTGGATAGTGGCATGATTGTGTGACAGCAAAGAAGGTCTGCTATAAGTTCCCCTTGGCAACGAGGTATAGTGGAGACGGTTCTGGAGGCAGAAAAAACCCAGATTAGTACCAGCAACAGCCTCAAGATAATCTCATGCCGTTTGGAACAGTGTAGGCTTGCAGCAGGAGGCACAAAGTACTGATGATAGAGGCAAGGTCAGATTAAGTAGGATAGTAGGGTTTGTAGTAGCAATTACTGTGTACTTGGATTATAATGTACCATTGAGAGGACTGTGGATTATATGCTGTGGAATTGCTTTCATGTGAATAAATAGTTGACTGCATGGTTGCCTTATTTTATTGTACCTCAATAATGTCTCTGATTGCAAAAAATTGAGGGATAATTGTTGAATTCAAATCTGTCATGAGCTCTTCCCTAACCCTAAGGGCAGTTTTACCCTAAGGGGTGTTACAAAAAAATATTCTGTGTTCTTCCAATGTCTTTGAGCATATAGTTAATAGGTAGAAACATACACTGTATTCAAAAAGTTGTAAATGGTGATCAAAAAGGTGCAGTGGCTTTGATCTAGTGTTTCATGGGGACACATCCCTTGTTGAATTTTTGTAGCAATGGTCGGTCTTCATAATTATTAATTTAGTCATTGATGTATTTGTAAAGCCTGTTCTTCATGCTATTGTCAAAAGATAAAATTCTAAGGCATGCTCTTCATGCCCCTTTAAAAGAGGAAAAAATTGAATTTTGGAAAAATTAATTTTTGTCTCCAAAGAAGCCAAGTCAGCTCTCATCCTAGTCAAGTCCGCTCCAGTGTAGAGGCACCCATTCGGCAAGCATGATCACGATATATATGTGCCATTCGACCTCCTTCCCAAACAAGAAACTCGATCTGTCTGAGGCAAGCGAAGAGCCTAATCTAAGGCTAAATAAGAATTCAAATCTGAGGCTAAGGAGACAGATCTGAGGCTGAAAAGAAGCTTATCTGAGACACAGTTTCTGTTGAAGAAGGAAGACGTATCTTTGGTAAAGAAGGACAAGTTGCAGGACTGAAAATTTGGGTAAATTGCAGGACCAAACTTTTGAAGTATGATAAAGCTTCAGGGTTGAGAATTTGGGTGCAGAAGGACGAGTTGCAGGACTGAACTTCTGAAGTATGACAGAGCTACATGACTGAATTTTTGGGTGAACAAAGAAGGCCGAACTTCTGAAGTTTTAGATTTGACTAAGAGGCAGTGGACTAGGTTTGACCAAACATTCTTAATAACTAGATGATCTAGGTGTGTCTCCTGTTGAACTAACAAATTCCGCTAGGAAAAGGTTGTTGGGTTTTTCCCCCATGTGTGTTTTAACTTTTCCCAGAGTAAATGCTTGTGTTCTTGTTTTGGCCGTCTCTTTATGATCTTAATTTCTATTGTTGAAGATTTTCTGTGTAATTACTTTATGACGAGTTTCAACGCAAGAAAGGATTAATGTAAGATGTCATAAGAACTAATTATTAGATAAGAAGCTCCTATAAAATTTAACATGGTATCAAAGCTATGGTACAAGAGAAACCTTGAACTGTGATCGTAGATCAACAAGAAAAAGTCCACAATGATCTTAAGAGAGACCGAAGTTTTGTTGAATCCGAAGTCTGCTGGTAGCCAAACATACCTCAGTTGGGTTGCAGAAGGGAGAAAGGCCTCAGGGCTAATCTAAGGTAGGCCGAGAAGGCCTCAGGACAAATGATAGAGGACTGACTGGCTTCACAAATGACCTTAGAAAATTCGAAACATCACAGTCAATAGAAAAGCCAGCGTATGATTTGTTTGGTGTGTGATCCTTTTGTGTTTTTGACTAATGCTTCATAAGACTGTCAACAGAATGCAGAATCATTGGGACATACCCTCTTTAACAAAGAAGAAGTCATGAAGTATGTAAACGGGAATAATGGAAATCGAAGTCTCAGACATGGCCTTAGTCCATCTCTGAAAAATGAAGATGCTTCATCAAAGTTTTCTGATGATTAAAATCCACTTTTTACTTACCTCAAAGCAAAGTTTGTGAGGAGGAACCACATAAATTCTAACTAGACAAGCAAGTTCTGATCTATGCAAATTCAACTCACTATGGAAGATCGAAAAGCTTCAAATGTTTTACTAAATTTTGTTGTAAGGCTGAATACTAGAAGAAGTCTGAAATATGTTACTTGTGCTTAAACTATACCAAAATTCATTGGGGATAAGACTATGTATTTAGAAGAAGCCTCTCTCTCTCTCTCTCACACAGCTGATGAAATCGAAGTAGTTCAAAATGTCATATTGATTGGTTCCTAGCTTGAAAAAGTTTTCATACAAAGCTCACTATAATGCTGGATGCCTCCTTGGAATGTGAGGTATGTATCATTATCTTCTTCGTTCAAAGTTTTCCTTGACAACATACTTAGACTCCAATAGCCTTGTCAATGATGAAGGGCTGAGTTTGTTTTGATCTCTAGATTGATAAAGAAAGGGCTAATCTCAGTATTCCTTGAAGGATGAAAAGATATTGTGAATTTGTAGCATGTGTAGAAATCTATGTTGCACTGGCTATGGGGACGGGGGGAGGGGGCGACGAGTTTCTGGGATGGCTAGAGCACACCCCAAAATTTCTAGGGGACGGCAGGTTGGGGACAGCAAGTACAGCAACTATTTATTATATTTATTATTTATTAAAAAATTAAAATTAAAATAAAATCAAACATGAATCAAAATAAATAAAATACTAAAATGATAAATCTAAAGACTAATACTAATAGTCTAATAGTATCTAATCGTCATTGAGAATTGTGCATCACAAAAACAAATTTCGCCATCTTGCATAACTTAAGAAGTACTATTAGTTTCATACAAATTACAACCTACAATCTACTACTTTCTAATATCTACATAATCATTCTATGATCATTGATGCATTATGAATCATTTCAAAATTTAAATAGCAGCTAAAGCGTAAAAGTAAATAGTACCAAAATTTAATAAAGATGTAAACATGAATGATTCATTAAAATTTAACAAGCGTGAATAAGTGTGCTCTCTGCTGTCTGCTCTCTGCATGCGTGCTGCTTGTTCCCTCCTGCTGTCGCGTGTTTCCCTTGGCTCTATGATGTCGGTGGAATGCCAAATGCTCTCGGCTCTTTGCTTGTCAGCTCTATGTTGTCGACGGAATGCTAAATGGTAAAACGGTAAACCGTAAATGTTTTAAGTTTGATAGGTATATGCGTTAGCCTTTAGGTTAGGGTAAATGTAATTTAGGAATTTACATTTTTTTTTTAATTTAAAATTTTGAATTTAATTAAAATTTTGTTTTAATTTTTTTAATAAAAATGAAATATTTTAATATTTTTTTAACTTATGATTTGAAACTTTATTGGGGACGTCTGGAAGTCCCCGATTTATTGAGGGACGTTTTGGAAGTCCCCCAAAAGTCCCCAAATTTTCGAGGGATGGCTAGGGGACGACCTTGAAGTCCCCAAGTCCCCGATGGGAACGACTAGTTCCAAAGTCCCCGGAACGTCGGAACGACATGAATTATGGCAGGGACAGGTCCCCGTGCAACATAGGTAGAAATTATTGTGTAGATTCAAAACTGTTCATGAAATTTACTAAAACACAAGACTCAAATCTACTCTACTACTCTGTGAAGGTAATTCACGATCGAGAACACATAACATCAACATGCAAGAAGAAACATCACACATGCAAAAAGATTTATCTAGGGGAAAGAAACTGCTCAAAACCCCTTCCTATTTGCATTAATCAAATAATATAGATGAAATACATATGCTGCTCAAGCCTGAGCACAACCTTCAAGTGTATAGTTTATCCCTTTTTTGGACTTCAGACTGATTGACTCTAGCCAACACTTAGCGAATTTTCAAGCCCTCCAAGATCCTATTTCCTTGCGTTGTTCCTTGAGGAATTAGCCCCTATTTTTTAGGAATTTTCCTCAATTGGATTGCGCAATTCCTTTAGGCGCATTCTCTGACTACATGCACCACTTGTACACATGGGAATAGTCTACTACTGATAATACACTGCCTTGGAATCTCCATCTCAACTAGGTAACTCGAATTCTTTGCATGCATCAATTATTTTGGGCTGATTGATTAGTTAATTGGTTGATCACTGAGTGTGACTGAAGTCCCACTGCACAACTTGACCCTCCACTAGTTCATCCAACAGTTGGAACTAGTTTAAGTGACCATAACTCAAATTAACTGAATTAGATTGCTACAAATTAGCAATCAATCATACTAAACTACACTCAAGCTTCCCCAACTTGAATTAACTAAGTGACAAGTGCCATGTCACCTTAGTTAACTACCTCCAAGATTCTGCTGATGTGGAAATTAAAATTTTCTCTAGTTTGACCAAGGCAAGGGAAAATTGAGATTTTCTTGCTGCATTTTCAACACTCCCTCTCAGCGAGAAAGGCATTATCTGTCACCCTGATCCTGCCTCTATGGAACTCAAATTTTCCTCTTAACAAAGCCTTTGTCAAAATGTCTGCATCTTGTTCCTCTGTTGGAATGTACTACAACAACATTATTTGCCTCTGCACATAATCTCGTAGATGGTGATACTAGATATCTATATGTTTGGATCGATTGTGAAAAATGGGATTTTCAGAGAGCTTGATGCAACTATGATTATCAAAATAGATCATAGTTGGATCCATCATCTGACCAAACAACCCAACAAGAATATTTGTCATCTAGATTGCCTCACATGTTGCTTGACTGACAGGCATGTATTTGTTGAAGAATGTAACTAGGTTCGGTCTTCATAATTGTATTTGAGTCGTAATGAAATGTATTTATCAAAAGAAAGAAAAATAAATTTTTTATTATTATTAAAATGACTTATTAAAGCATGGGTTTCATGCTTGGGTCATAATTTTCTAGGTCAAAGCCCCCATTGAGGACTTCTAGGTTTTATCTAGAGTCATTAGAGTCATTGTCCATTTTATGAGACCCTTCTTGGGCTTTTGTATCATGTAAAAAGAATTATTATTGAGTCAAATAAGTCATTTGTCACCTCCACACCAAGTCAATCCTTGCTTGATGAAGTTGGCCTACATTAGGGCAATTTGACCCATAGAAGAGGCTATATATAGAATTGCAGTTCGATTCATTTGGAGATCACTCACACAAGTTCGATACACAAGAAAGAGAAACAGAAAAAGCGCGACGTTGCAAGAGAAGGAAGAGAATTGCAGGAGGAGACAAAATCGAAGTTTTGGGCTATCTTTCTCTCACACATGCGAAATTATTGGGCTACTGTTGGGGGTCAAAATTCTGGTTTCTACTGCAAGTCGAAGTTCTATTGCTGGGTCGAAGTTCTGTTGCTGGGGAGGTCGAAATTATGTTGCTGCAAAGTCGAAGTTGTAGGTCAAAGTTATTGCTGGAAGGTTATCATCTGAAGATGAAGGGCCGACTTTGGTGATTGGAAGAAGCCTGTGTCTAGGTCAAGGAGTCTTGGATTATCTCGTCTTGTCTTGTGAAACTGCTAAAGGAAGAGGTTTGATTGGGTTTTCCCCTATCTAGGGGTTTTGCCCTGGCTGTGTACCTACATTTGGTGTCTTTGATCTTCATGTTATGATTTGATAATTGCTTGATGAATCAAATAAAAGAACATAAGAAAGTTAATAAGAACATAAGAATATCACAAGTAATTATCAACATAAAGACAATTCTGCCTTTCTGATTTTCCAACAGTATTATGCTTCTGCTGAGTTGAGTGCCACAAATCTTTGCTTCCTGCTGTACCAAGAAACAACTGTGGACCCAACACTGAAAATTCTCTTGATTTATAGTAGCATCGGATGTGCACTAGCCTTGTAATTTTGTATATAGGCTAAGACGCATGTATTCCATAAAACCCATAAATGGTTTTGGAAAATTCCACTTAGAGATGTTTTAATTAAATTAATTAATCGTTTTTTAATGTTTTCCTAAGTCTATACTTAGGGAAACTGATTAATTAAATCAAGTGTGAATCTTCTAGATAAAGTCATGGATCACCTCCAAGTTAATCTTAGCCCTTGATTATGTTTTAATCTTGGCTGTTGAAGAGTCAATGAAAGATTATAAGGAGGGTGAGGGGCTTATGGAAAACATACTTGACACTTGAGCCATTGAGCATTTTCGAATTTGTGTGAGGAGACACAACTTTTGATCAAGAACAAATCACTAGGGCTGGGTTTGCTAAGCAATTTGATTCAGTGATCAGATCTAGAGAGGGGTAGAAGCAAAGATTGGTGAGGAGGGCCAAGAATACATTTCAGAGAGAGGCAACATCAACGCAGGAGAGAGACAGCACAATTTCTGGCAAGGGTGATGTAGTTACTGCAGAGAATTACGCAGAGCCAGCGCAGTGTCTCTTGGAGTTAGTCCGGAAAAGGATAGAGGCTGGGTTTCTAAGCCAGGAGGGCCAAGATCCAGCATCAGATCAGCCAGATCAGCTACAGGAAAGGGTGACACAGTCTCTCTAGCTTGCCTACGCAGGGTTATGCAGATCCAGCGTAAGCAATCACGCAGAGGCAGAGAGGGCTTCATCAATGCTGTTTTTGATTAGCCGGAGACTTGCTAAGTGAGGTATATCTCACAGTTATTTTTGTTGTCTAGATTTCTCTAAAGGGTTTGCCAGATATTGGCACCCTAGTTGTATTCAAGATTCTGCTGCTTAATAATACAAACCCTTAGATTTGCTGCACCGGTTTTCCCAAGTTGGGTTTTTTCGGGGACTTAGTCCAAAAATAACTGTGTCAATGTGGTTGTTTTTCATTGAGTTTTTTTCAGACTGTTTCAACACTTAGATTTACTTCGCAACAATATTTGTGTAGACTGCTTCAGTAATTACTTCGGTATTTCAATGAAATGAAATAATTATCAAAATAATAGGGGAGAAGTAATTCAGATTTGTTGCAGTAGGAATCCAGATCTAGGATTTTTCACATGGTATCGAGCTTATTTAAGATGAAGTGCAGGAGAAACGAAGAGAACCAACAGATTAGCGCTGTAGAGTCTGGGATCTGCGTAAGCAGCAACAGACGCTCCCAGAAAATTATGTTGTCCAGGCCAAGAGGGCATTCCAGTGCAGAAAAGGCTCCCTTTGAGAGAGTTGACAGAGGGGTAAGCCTTTTCAGTTGCAGAAGAGGCAGCGTAGCTGAAGGACGCAGTTACTGCACAACAATAAGAGCTGGTGCATAAGCGTCAGAAAATTTTGAAAAACACAGTTGGGGATTTCTTGATCTCAGATAGTTTCTTACTCAAAGAAACTCAATTTTTCCCCGTGCAGCAGCAGAAGAAGTGACTTAATCCACAAGGAGTGCGTAATTCAAGCTGAGCAGAGGGTTAG
This sequence comes from Pinus albicaulis, assembly GCA_034641835.2. Lineage (NCBI taxonomy): Eukaryota > Viridiplantae > Streptophyta > Pinopsida > Pinales > Pinaceae > Pinus > Pinus albicaulis. Next base: position 796,226,630 of record CM076582.1, on the reverse strand, counting down.
AGCAAGGTATCGACAGTTGAGGAGATGGCCAGCAACGGACTGCGTGACCAAGATAGATTGGAGGGTGCCTCCAACTATGTTATCTGGAAATCAAGGATATAATTTCTCCTTGATGAACACGATCAGAAAGCCCTCATAGACAGTGTAGTTACAGAACCCCTTGATGCAACACACCTGAGGCAGTTCAAGAAGAATATGGCTAGAGCTAAGAGATTGATCCTAGATGGAGTGAAGGATCACATCGTACCTCACATAGCAGCCTAAACCACTGCTAGAGAAATGTGGGTAGGGCTAGAAATGTTGTACCAAGGATCTTTCGAGCAATGGAAGATGTACCTTGAAGAGAAGATGCGGAATATCAGGATGAAGAAGGGAGAGCGTTTTGACTCCTCCTTGTCTCGGATTTAGGAGAACTGAGATCAACTGTCTGCAGTAGGATCTGCTCCTAAAGACTTAGAGCTAATAAGGCTCACGCTGAACTCTATTTCAGAAGATTATCAAGTCTTCATCAAAAGTATATTGGGAAAATAAAAGCTTCCAGGATGGGAGGCAATGTGGGCAGCATTACAGCAAGAGGAGTTGAGGAGAGATCTCTTGAAAATCCACTTGGTGGATGGCAGTAGCAGTTCAAAGGTCAAGGAGGAAGAAGACAACACTGCCCTTGCATCAAAAGGGCAACCGAAGCAGAAGAAGAAAGATCTATCCAAGATCAAGTACTTCCAGTGTGGGGAAATGGGGCATTATGCCACACAATGTCCTCTTAAGAAAAAGGATAAGAGGAGAAGGAAGATCCACATGCAGGAGCTGCCAAGATTGAGGCAGAGAAAGATTGTGCTATGTTAGCTCATATTCCAAAAGGAGAGAAGTGGGCTGACTTGGATTTGTAGATCCATAATCTACAAGGAGGCGGGATCCTTGAGTATTTCGAACTCTTGGATCACATGTGAGTTACGACAGCCTAAAGACAATAGCAGGATGGACAGTTGTAGGAGAAGATGAGTAGACAATGCAGTGGCTAGCAGTACTAGAGCTTGATCAGCGCAGAGAGGGAGCAACAGTAGCAGTAGTTGAGCAGCAACAGCGCAGTGCTCACGTAGTGCAGAGCAGCAACAACGCAGTATCCTCAGAGAGCTAGTGCAGAAACAAGCAACAGTCAGTCTCATTCTTCAATTGCAGTCATACTTGTCCAAATTTCGGATGTTTTTTTTGTTGCAATTAGCAACAGTAGCAGCAGTGCAGTAGCAACAACAGATGAGCAGCAACAACGTAATGCACAAAGAGGTAGCGCAGTGCAGAGTAGTGCTCACGTAGTGCAGCAACATGGTTGTAGAATTTAGAGGGAGTTGCAGTACAGTGGCAGTTGGCAACAACAAGCAGAGTCAACAGCAGTACAATAGCAACATTTTTGTGCAGTGTTGGTGAGGAGCATCAACAACACAACAATAGATGTTCCAGAAGTCAGATCAACAACACATTGAGGTGTTTTGCTAGAGCACTTTCCTCGCTAAGAGGGAGTGTTGATTTATGGTAGTATCGGATGTGCTCTAGCCTTGTAATTTTGTATATAGGCTAAGACACATGTATTCCATAAAACCCAGAAATGGTTTTGGAAAATTCCAGTTAGAGATGATTTAATTAAATTAATTAATCGTTTTTTAATGTTTTCCTAAGTCTAAACTTAGGGAAACTAATTAATTAAAGTGTATTAATTAAATCAAGTGTGAATCTTCTAGATAAAGTCATGGATCACCTCCAAGTTAATCTTAGCCCTTGATTATGTTTTAATTTTGGCTATTGAAGAGTCAATGAAAGATTATAAGAAGGAGGGTGAGGGGCCTATGGAAAACACACTTGATACTTGAGCCATTGAGCATTTTCGAATTTGTGTGAAGAGACACAACTTTTGATCAAGAACAAATCACTAGGGCTGGGTTTGCTAAGTGATTTGATTCAGTGATCAGATCCAGAGAGGGGCAGAAGCAGAGATTGGTCAGGAGGGCCAAGAATACATTTCAGTGAGAGGCAACATCAACGCAGGAGAGGGACAACGCAGTTTCTGGCAAGGGTGACGCAGTTACTGCAGAGAATCACGCAGAGCAAGCGTAGTGTCTCTTGGAGTCAGTCTGGAAAAGGATAGAGGCTGGGGTTCTGAGCCAGGAGGGCCAAGATCCAACTTCAGATCAGCCAGATCAGCTACAGGAAAGGGTGACGCAGTCCCTCTTGCTTGCCTACGTAGGCTTACGTGGATCCAACGTAAGCAATCACGCAGAGGCAGAGAGGGCTTCATCAATGTTGTTTTTAATCAGCCAGAGTCTTGCTGAGTGAGGTACATCTCACAGTTATTTTTGCTGTCTAGATTTCTCTAAAGGGTTTGCCGGATGTTGGCACCCTAGTTGTATTCAAGATTATGCTGCTTAATAATACAAACCCTCAGATCTGTTGCACCGGTTTTCCCAAGTTGGGTTTTCCTAGGGACTTAGTCCAAACATAACTGTGTCAATGTGGTTGTTTTTCATTGAGTTTTGTTCAGACTGTTTCAGCACTTAGATTTATTCCGTAGTGATATTTGTGTAGACTGCTTCAGTAATTACTTCGGTATTTCAATGAAATGAAATAATTATCAAAATAATAGGAGAAGTAATTCAAATTTGTTGTAGTAGGAATCGAGATCTAGGATTTTTCACAAATTCCTCCTCATGTACTCTTCCGATCTGATGGACTCCCCGCCCAATCTGCATATGTGAAGCCACATAGCTTCACTCCCTCTGTCCGTCTGTACCATAGTCCAAACTGAGTGGTGCCTCTGAGGTATCGTAGAACATGCTTAGCTGCCCTCCAAAATAATTTGGTCGGTCGAACCATAACTTGGCTCAACTGGTTGACTGTATAGCACATATCTAGTCCTGTGTTCACAAGATAGATGACAAACTATTAGTAAACAATAGCATCCACTTCCTCACTTGAATTGGCATCTCCTTTCTCCAGTTGGTCGCTAGAGGTGTCTCCATGGGTTTTCAACTCTGCATGTGGAACTTCTGAAGTATCTCGTTGTCATACTTGCCCTGAGAGACAAACAGTTCCCCTTCTCCTTTCCATACTTCCAATATGAGGAAATAATGCATGAGACCCATGTCCTTCATTTCAAACTCTCTTGCAAGGTCCTCCTTGAAAGATCTGTTCATCACCAGTTAAAATCAAGTCATCAACATATAAGACAATAATCAACAATTTACCTTCTACCAAGATATGATAGAGGTTTACAATAGCTTCACTTTTGGTGAAGCCCAAACCGGTGAGATAACTATCGATCCTGGTGTACAAAGCACGAGGTGATTGCTTGAGACCATACAACGCTCGCTTGAGTCTGCACACATGAGACTCTTGATCAAAAGTCTCGAAGCCTTCTGGTCGCTCGATATACACCTTCTCCTCAATAACTCCATTGAGGAATGTTGTTTTCACATCCATCTGGTGGATCTTCCACCCCTTCTGTGCAACTAGAGAAAAATTTGATCTAATGGATGAGTACATTCCTACAGTAGCAAAGGTCTCCTCATAGTCAATCCCTTCAACCCGAGAATACCCCTTGGCCAGAAATCTAGCCTTGTACTTTTCTATGCTTTTGTCTGCTACATGTTTTACCTTGAAGGTCCATCTCGAACCCACAACTGATTTGTCTGCTGGACTTAGAGCCACTTCCCTAACAATGTTGTTTACAGTGGATTCATATTTCTCCACCATTCCATCAACCCATATAGGTTCTTTGGTCCTCTTCCTGTCTTCTCTGGATAGTTCTGCTTGAGTGGCTATCTCCACTCTCTGCTCCTCAATTTGTGGTTGCCCCACATCCTCTTGAGGTTCCTTCTTTGGAGCTAAAAGCTTCTCATCTGGTGGGATCTGAAGCTCCCTCTCAAGAGAGCATCACATCACTTTCTCCTCATCAATTTTTTCATCCCTTCCCACAACTGTCATTCTGAGGGATGACAAGTACACACGGTAGTTGTGGGAAGTTTCTGTGTAACCCACAAATACCCCCAACTCTGCTGTCGGGTCTAGCTTCTTCTTGGCATCTTTGGAGACATGGCAGTAGAGAGAGGCTCCAAAAATCCTGATGTTTGACACATCCGACTTTCTCCCCTAGAGAGCCTCCTTTGGTGTAATCGTGCCTAGAATCTGATGAGTTCTTCGGTTCTGAAAATAGATTGATGTGTTGCATGCTTCGGCCCACAAGTGTAGAGGTAGGCCTTGGTCATGCAACATCGCCCTCGTTGCTTCCACAACGCTACGGTTCTCTCTCAGCCACCCCATTTTGTTGTGGGTTGTGGGGTGCTGTCAACTCTTGTTGAATGCCTTCTTTTGCATAGAAATTTTTAAACTCATTCGACACTTACCTCCATTATCGCTCTTGAGAGCCTTCACCTTCTTGTCCATTTCTTTCTCAACCAATGCCTTGAATTCTACGAACTTGGAGAATGTCTCATCTTTCTTCCACATGAAGAAGATCTAGCACTTTTGTGAGAAATCATCAATAAAGATGACATAATATTTGTGCCTGGCAATGGAGGCTGTTGAGAAAGGTCCACAGACATCAGAGTCGATCCTTTCTAAGATTGCATGCACCTTGCTGTCCCGATCATGGAAGGTGGATTTTGTTTACTTTCCCAAAGTACACCCTTTGCATGTCTCCTGTTGCTCAAGTGCTCCTTTGGGTAGGCTTGTGGTTCTCTGTTGCATGATCTTCAAAGCTCCATGATGCAAATGGCCAAGTCTTCTATGTCAAAGTTCACCGACATCGCGACTCTGCACCTTCTCTGCCTTTGTGCTCAATGCAACACAATCCTCCACATCTAGCTTGTACATGTTCTTCACCTGAACCCTAATCTGCTTCATCTGTCTCGTGGCTATGTCTCAGGAATGCCTTTCCTTTGCTGAAGATCACATCATAACCACAGTCTTCTAGAACTGCAACAGAGGCAAGATTTTTCTTTAGGCACGGAACGAACATGACATCCTTGAGCCTGAGGGGGGAGTTCGACTCCCTTTGAAAGGTGACTGTACCGATCCCGGTTGCGCTATACCTTCTGTCGTCCCCAATTTTAATGTGCATCTGCAAGTCTTTCTCCTCCAGGTCACTGAAAAAATCTTCGTTCCCCTTCATATGGAACGAGGCACCACTGTCCAAGTACCACACACTTCCCATCACTGTGCTGGCCATGCATGCAATGAGGGTAAATTCAAATCTTGAACTGTGAAGCCAAGGCTTCATCTGCTGCTCCTCCTAAGGTCTTTCTTGTCTTCTTGTGTGGACACTTCGTGGCATAGTGCCCAAATTCATGAAAATGGAAGCATTTGATTTTTGGCAAATCTTTCTTCGTGCCCCCTTGACTGGATTCTGGTTTGGATTGGAATTTCTTCCCTTTTCCCTTCTTTGCCTTTCCAACCAATGCACAATTTTCTTCATCCTTGCCCTTGGATGAAGTTCCATCTTTGGGACTCTGCCTTATATCCTCTTGTACCAAATCAGACCATAAGCGTTCCCAATTTGGTAGTTTCTCCCTCCCATTCACCGAATCTTGGTAGCTATGCCAACTCTTGGGAAGGCCTAGAAGGGCTTGGCTTACCAAATCATCATCTAGGATTTCGACACCAACTCCTGCAAGTTCATCACGACATTGTGTGAATCTGCTCGTATATTGCTGAATTGAGTCATTCTTCTGCATCTTGATACTTCGAAGTTTATCCTTGAGCGCCAGTTCCTGTGGTCACTGCTATTTTAGTACAGATCTATCAATGCTTGCCACATTGCACACAAAGTATCTTTCCTGTGGATATTTGAGACAATATTGTCTCGTACTCCCTCCAATATAATTCTCCTTGCCTTGGCTGCACACTTCTTCCATTCTTCTAGATTTTGGGCATTAGCTGATCCTGATTTCGGGAACACTGCCTCCATGCGGTCCTTCCAAGAAACATAATTCGAGCTTCTCTTAAGGGCTTTTTCAAGTCTTAGTCCATTGAAAGCCATCCTTCTAGATCTGAAGAATTGATCCTGCACATTCGATCCTCTTGCTGCACAACTTCGAAATTTCTGCTCCACTGTGAATCCTACTCTGATACCATGTAGAAATTATTGTGTAGATTCGAAATTGCTCATGAAATTTACTAAAACATAAGACTCAAATCTACTCTACTGCTCTGTGGAAAGTAATTCACGATCGAGAACACATAACATCAACATGCAAGAAGAAACATCACACATGCAAATAGATTTATCTAGGGGAAAGTGACTGCTCAAAACCCCTTCCTATCTTTATTGCATTAATCAAAGAATAGAGATGAAATACATATACTGCTTAAGCCTAAGCACAACCTGCAAGTGTGTAGTCTATCCCTTTGCTTGACTGACTGACTCTGGCAAACACTTAGCCAATTTTCAAGCCCTCCAAACTCCTATTTCCTTCCGTTGTTCCTTGAGGAATTAGCCCCTATTTTTTAGGAAATTTCCTCAATTGGATTGCGCAATTCCTTTAGGTTCATTCTCTGACTGCATGCACCACCTGTACACATGGGAATAGTCTACAACTGATAGTACATTGCCTTGGAATCTCCATTTCAACTGGGTAACTCGAATTCTTTGCATGCATCAATTATTTTGGGCTGATTGATTAGTTAACTGGTTGATCACTAAGTGTGCCTGAAGTCCCACTGCACAACTTGGCCCTCCACTAGTTCATCCAACAGTTTGAACTAGTTTAACTGACCATAACTCAAATTAACTGAATTAGATTGCTAGAAATTAACAATCAATCATACTAAATTGAACTCAAGCTTCCCCAACTTGAATTAACTGAGTTAACTGAGTGACAAGTGCCATGTCACCTCAGTTAACTGCCTCCAAGATTCTATCGATGTGGAAATTCAAATTTTCTCTAGTTTGACCAAGGCAACGTCAAACTAAGATTTTCTTATTGCATTTTCAGCATGTAAGTCACCGTTGTATTGGAAAATGTGCGTAACAATGAACTAGATGTGTTCAAGTGATGATATGGGCATTAAAATAATTATGGGTCTTTAACGAAGATCAGATTTGATGTCCTACATTAATCACGAAGAAATTAGCTATGAATACCTTCTCCTACAAGTTCAGTGATAAGATACAAAAGAGATCAGAAGCATGAATGTCATCTTATTATTTTAAGAGGATAATGAGAGTATCGCAAATTGAATTCTGGCAAGACAAAGTTACAAGAGAGATATGTGACCTATATGAAGTATGACATAATTGATCTGTGTTCTTCTAAAGCAGGACAATCATTTTTGAAGCTACACAGATTTTGACACCTTGCATTGATAAGTAAAAGTCGTAGAAGATGCATTGCATTGATTATGCCATAATGTTTGGGTATTAAAGGATGAGAACTACTTTGAAAATATGGATGCTCAACCCTAGATTTAAGAAAGCATGCCTTGATGAAGATAGTACGTTGAATATGACGAAGAGGCTGAGTCCTCTTTTCAAGTCTGAAAACCAAAAAGTAATATGAGTTTAATGTACCCTTATTATTTCTATGATAAACTTTGGGGTTGAAAGTAAAAAATCAATGATCAGCTGAAGATACATATTTGTGAAAGTATTATTGTGAAGCAGTAATCAAATACTCTCCTAAGAAAGATATCTCGCATAATGTTGGTATATCCATGATTATTTGGTGAGATATGGAAAGGTGAATTGGCACATTACAAAGATTGTCGGTCTTGTAAAAGGAGTTTTGAAAAGTTTGGGTTTGTAAACTCTAGATTAATATTTAAGGATAATGAAGCCCTAGGGTTTGTAGATAAAAACCTAGCTAGAAGTTTTCCCTAAAACGAAGAAAACCCTAGATAAGTCTTGAAGAAAATGATTAAGAAAGGTCTAGGGTTTGTACAAAACCCTAAAACTAAAACTTAAGTATTGGAGGTTGACTTTTTTGCTGAAACAAGAAACCCTAACTCTAGCAAGGAAGGAATGATATCATGCTGATGATGAGGACGAGGATGATAAAGTTGCGAGATGGATGCAAGAACGATAAAGGGAGCTAACATTTCCCTATAATTCTCAAAAGATAAGTATTGTTTATCTCTCCTCTTTGATTATAATTGTTGTTATTTTATTATTAGTCTCTTATCTTTGCATCCTTTGCTTGGTTGATATTGTTCTTCCATGGCCTCCTAGTGAGGATTGTAGGTACATCGTAAAGGTTACCAAAGCTTTGGCAACAAATGTAAGCAATGGGAGAACAAAGCAAAGTGTGTGGCAAGTGGACTTTTCCAGAATTGTGATTTATAACTTAGAGGAAGTAGGCAGATCAACAAGTTTGAAGTATACTTTAATTGTGCCAAAGATAAGTCAATGGTCTCTACAAGATCTAGCACGCAAAAATCCTGAAAATTGAGAATAAAAGGTTCTCCTAGGCAACAATTGCGAAAATTGAGAATAGAAGGTCTCCCAGTAAGAGGGAGAGGATCGTGACAAAATGTTTCCTCTAGTTGTGAGGTACACTTCTGTTAGAACTATTATCATTGCTTTGAAATTGCACTAGGTGGATGCAAAGATCGTTTTTCTCAATGAAGAGAAAGAAGTGTACATAAAAGGCTTTGAAGAAAAAGTCTCATGATTAAAGAAGGCTTTGTATGATCACAAGCAGACATGTTGGGCTTGGTTGATCCTATTTGATTTGTCTCTGACGAAAGGAGGACTTGTGTGTTAGAGGCAATAGTTGTGGCAAAAAGAATTGCCTTTGTAACAGAGGGAGCAATCAGAGCCTTGTTTTAGCTTCAAACGGAGTACATCTCGGAGTTCGAGATGATGAACTATCAAACATTGTCAAGCCAGATAGCTAATATGCTGAAAGGTAGCAATAGTAGAGGGAGCAACCAAAATTATCACAACAAGATGTGTTTTAGTGTGAGAGGGAGCACGTAGACAGGGTGACATGAAAGCAATTGTGGTGATGGACCTAGTGAAAGGAAGCTGATCAATTTTATGAGCCAAGGCATGTTGCTCAACATGGGATGGATTGCCAACATGGTACAATTAGTCATGGCAAAGTCAGTTGTGATTTGAGATTTGTCTCAAATAGTGAAGTACAACTGCAAATTCAGATTGGGCAAAGAGTGCTAAAGACAGAAAGAAAGAGTTCATTAAGATATTGCTTTAGTTTGGGCTCCGTTATAATTTCTTGGATGAGCATGAAGTAAACATTTGTCCACACTCAATATTGCAAAGACCAAGTATATTGCATCTAGATTGGCAATTTGAGAATTAGTATGGCTTTAGAGTCTACTTGTAGGGTTGTCTTGATCAGGTGTAGGTGATGACCATGATGAAAGGTCAAAGCACAATAAGATCTAGCACCAAGACATGGTACAAAAGGAAGCAATATGGCTTTAATATTATTCTATAGCCAAGCAGATTGCTGAAAAAGCGTTTGTCCCAGGGCGAAGTTTGTATACTTTAGGGGAAAACTTGGACTTGTTGAGAATGCCTCTCTTAACGAGAGGGAGAGCTGACGAGATAGCATCATGCACTGACATTCTCTGTGTCAATATATAAAGAATGGTCCTGGAGCATCAGGTTCTTTTACCATCAAGCCTCAAATTACTTAGAGTGTGGCCTTTAGGGATTCACCAAGTGTCAAAGATATTGACCCGAATGATGGTGAACTAGGACTAGTCTGGATACCACGTGTTAGGTACTGACCTGAATTATGGTGACTAGTTGATGCCAAATGATGTGCCATGTGTCTAAAGTATTGACCAAGATTATGGTGAGGATATAGTTATACTATAGGTCTTAGGTACTGACCCAAATTATGATAACTTGTTGATGCTGTTGACTTACCATGTGTCAAAGTTGTTTGACCAAATTATGGTAATTTATTGATTCTATCAATTTACCATGTGTCACAGTTGTTGAGCAGATTATGGTAACTTGTTTTACAATGTGTCACAATTGTTGCACCTGAGTACGGTAATTGGATTTGTTATAACCTTTTCTTAGAGAAATTTGTCAACATGAGAGCATCTAGATAATCATTATGAATACCTCCCTCGCTAAGAGGGAGCATTCAATTTTTGTAGCCATGGTCAGTCTTCATAATTATTCTTTTAGTCATTGATGTATTTGTAAAGCATGTTCTTCATGCTACTTCCAAAAGATAAAATTCTAAGGCATGTTCCTCATGTCCTTTTAAAAGAGGAAAAATTTGAATTTTTGAAAAATAATTTTTTGGCTCCAAAGAAGCCAAGTCGGCCCTCATCCTAGTCAAGTCAGCTCCGGTGTAGAGGCACCCATTCGGAAAGCATGATCACTATATATATATATATATATATATATATATATATATGTACCATTCAGCCTCCTTCCTAAGCAAGAAACTTGATCTGTTTAAGGCAAGCGAAGAGCCTAATCCGAGGCAAGCAAAGAGCCTAATATAAGGCTAAATAAGAAGTCAAATCTGAGGCTAAGAAGGAGATGAATCTGGGGCTGAAAAGAAGTTTATCTGAGACACAATTTTGATTGAAGAAGGAAGATGTATCTCTGGTAAAGAAGGACAAGTTGCAGGACCAAAACTTTGAGTAAATTGCAGGACCAAACTTTTCAAGTATGACAAAACTACAAGACCGAAATTTTGGGTGCAGAAAGAAGGCCGAACTTCTCAAGTTTTTGACTTCACTAGGACGCAGTGGACCAGGTTTGACCAAGCATTCTTAATGACTAGATGATCTAGGTGTGTCTCCTGTTGAACTAGCAAATTTCTCTAATGAAAAGGTTGTTGGGTTTTTCCCCCGTGTGGGTTTTCCCATGGTAAATGCTTGTGTTCTTGTTTTTGTCTGTCTCTTTATGATCCTAATGTCTATTATTGAAGATATTTTGTGTAATTACTTTATTGTGAATTTGAACGGAATCACAGATTAATGTAAAAGATATCATAAGAAATAATTATCAGATAAGAAGACCCTATAAAATTTAACATGGTATCAGAATGGTACAAGAGCAGCCTTGAACTGTGACCCTAGAACAAGAAGAAAAAATCAACAATGATCTTAAGAGAGACTGAAGTTCTGTTGAATCCGAAGTTTGCTGCTAGCAAAATTTTGAAGAGGAACGAAACCATAAATTTCTAGACCTCAAACCAAACCTCAGATTAAGCTTCAGTTCAAGCCTCAGTTGGAGCCTCAAGGGCTGTTTTAGAGGCCAAGAAACCTCAGGAGATCCGAGAGCCTCAGGACAATTATTTCAGAAGGCTGAACATACCTCAGTTGGGTTGCAGAAGGCTGAAAGGCCTCAGGGCTAATCTAAGGTAGGCCGAGAAGGCCTCAGGATAAACGATAGAGGACTGAGTGGCTTCACAAATGACCTTAGAAAATTCGAAACATCACAGTCAATAGAAAGGCCAGCCTATGATTTGTTTGGTGTGTGATCCTTTTGTGTTTTTGACTAATGTTTCACAAGACTATGTCAACAAAAGGTAGAATCATTGGGACATACCCTGTTTAACAAAGAAGAAATCATGAAGTATGTAAACAAGTATAATGGAAATCAAAATCTCAGACATGGCCTCAGTCCATCTCTGAAAAACGAAGATGCTTCATCAAAGTTTTCTAATGATTCAAATCCACTATTTACTTACCTCAAAGCAAAGTCGGTGAGGAGGAACCACATAAATTCTAACTAGACAAGCAAGTTCTGATCTGTTGAAATTCAACTCACTGTGGAAGATTGAAAAGCTTTAGATGATTTACTAAATTCTGTTTTAAGGCCGAATACTAGAAGAAGTCTGAAATATGTCACTTATGCTTAAACTCTACCAAATTTTTTTTGGGATAAGACTGTATTTTTTATCTAAGAAAGAAGCCTCTCTCTCTCTCTCTCTCTCACACACACGCATAGTTGATGAAATCGAAGTAGTTCAACAAGTCATATTGATTGGTTCCTAGCTTGAAAAGGTTTTCATACAAAGCTCACTATAATGCTGGATGCCTCCTTGGAATGTGAGGTATGTATCATTATCTTTTTCGTTCAAAGTTTTCCTTGACAACATACTTGGACTCTAATAGCCTTGTCAATGAAGGCCAAAGTTTGTTTTGATCTCTAGATTGATAAAGAAAGGGATAATCTCAGTATTCCCTGAAGGATGGAAAGACATTGTGAATTTGTAGGATGTAAGTCACCTCTGTTTTGGAAAATGTGAGTAACAATGAACTAGATGTGTTGAAGTGATGATATGGACATTGGAATAATTATAGGTCTGTAATGAAGATCAGATCTGATGTCCTACATCAGTCACGAAGACATTAGCTATGAATACCTTCTCTTACTAGTTCAGTGATAAGATACACAAGATCAAAAGCATGAAAGTCATCTTAATATTTTAAGAGGGTAATGACAGTATCTCAATTCAAATTCTGGCAAGACAAAGTTACAAGAGAGATATGTGAGCTATATGAAGTATGGCATAACTGATCTGTGTTCTTCTGAAGCTGGACAATGGTTTTTGAAGCTACATAGATTTGACACCTTGAACTGATAAGTAAAAATTGTAGAAGATGCATTGCATTGATTATGCCAGAGTGTTTGGCTATTAAAGGATGAGACCTACTTTGAAAATATGGATGCTCAGCCCTAGATTTAAAGAAAGCACGCCTTGATGAAGATAGTACGTTGAATATGACAAAGAGGCTGTGTCCTCTTTTCAAGTCTGCAAACCCAAAAGTAAGATGAGTTTAATGTAGCGTTATTATTTCTGTGATAAACTCTTGGGTTGAAAAAGTCAAAAATCAATGATCAGCTGAAGATACATATTTGCAAAAGTATTATTGCGAAGCAGTAATCAGAAACACTCTCCTAAGAAAGATATCTCACATAAGCCTCATATATCCATGATTATTTGGTGAGATATGGAAAGGGGAATAAGCACATTACAAAGATTGTTGGTCTTGCAAAAGGAGTTTTGAAAAGATTGGGTTTGTAAACCCTAGATTAATCTTGAAGGATAATGAATCCCTAGGGTTTGGAGATAAAACCCTAGTTAGACGTTTTCTATAAAAGGAAGAAAACCCTAGGTAAGTCTTGATGAAAATGATTAAGAAAGATGTAGGGTTTGTACAAAACCCTAGAACTAGACCTTAAGTATTGGAGGTTGACATTTCCGCTGAAAGAAAAAACCCTAACTAGCAAGGAAGGAATGACCATGTTGATGATGAGGACGAGGATGATAAAGTTGCAAGATGGATGCAAGAAGGCTAAAGGGAGCAGCCATTTCCCTATAATTGTCAAAAGATAAGTATTGTTGATCTCTCCTCTTTGATTATTATTGTTGTTATTTTATTATTAGTTTATTGTCTTTATATCCTTTGCTTGGTTGCATTTGTTCTTCCATGGCCTCCTAGTGAGGATTGTAGGTACATCATAAAGGCTGCCAAAGCTCTAGCAGCAGATTGAAGCAATCAGAGAACAAAGCAAAGTGTGTGGCAAGAGGAATTTCCCGGAATCGTGATTTATAGCTCAGAGGGAGTAGGCAGATCAAAAAGTTTGAAGTATGCTTTAATTGTGCTAAAGAGAAGTCAATGGTATCTACAAGATGTAGCATGCAATAGTTGCGAAAATTGAGAATAGAAGGTTCTCCTAGTAAAAGGGAAAGGATCATGACAAAATGTTTGCTCCAGTTGTGAGGTACACTTCTGTTAGAAGTTAGAACTATTGCCATTGCTTTGAAATTGCACTAGGTGGATGCAAAGATCGTTTTTTCGCAATGGAGAGAAAGAACAACACATGAAAGGATTTGAGGAAGAAGTTTCATGATTAATGAAGGCTTTGTACGGTCACAAGCATACACGTTGGGCTTGGTTGATCCTATTTGATTTGTCTCTGAAAAAAGCAGGAATTGCGTGTTAGAGGGAGTAGTTATGGCGAAAAAATGCCTCTATAATAGCGGGAGCAGTCATAGAGCCTTGTTTTAGCTTCAAAGGGAGTAGATCTTGAAGTTCGAGATGATGCACTGTCATTGACATTGTCAGGCTAGATAGCTAATATGATGAAAGGCAACAATGGCAGAGGGAACAACCACCACAACAAGATATGTTTCAGTGTGAGAGGGAGCTCACAGTCAAGGTGATAGGAAAGCAACTATGGTGATGGACTTAGTGAAAGGAAGTTGATCAGTTTTATGAGCCAAGGCATGTTGCTCAACATGGGCTGGAGTACCAACATGGTACAATTAGTGATGGAAAAGTCAAATATGATTTGATATTGGTCTCAAACAATGAAGTTAAACTACAGATTCAGATTGGGTAGAGAGTTCTGAAGACAAAAAGAGTTCATCAAGATATTGCTTTAGTTTGGGCTTTGTTATAATTTCTTGGATGAGCATGAAGCAAACATCTATTGCACTCAGCATTGTAGAGGCCGAGTATATTGCAATTGGATTGGCAAGTTGAGAAGCGATATGGCTTTAGAGGCTACTTGTAGGACTGGCTTGATCAGGTGCAGGTGATGACCACGATGACAAGTCAAAGCATAGTAAGATCTAGCACCAAGACATGGTACAAAAGGAAGCAGTATAGCTTTAGTATTATTCTATAGTCAAGCAGATTGCTGACAAAGCCTTTGCCCCAAGGCAAAGTTTGTATACTTCGAGGACAAACTTGGACTTGTTGAGAATGCCTCTTTCAGTGAGAGGGATTGTTGATGAGATAACATCATTGACTGTCATTCTCCTTGTGTCAAGTATATTGACTTGAATTAGGGAGAATGGTCAGATAGAGGACAATCATTCTTCTGTGTCTAGCATGTTGACTCGAATGAGGAAGAATGGTCCTGGAGCATTAGGTTTGTTTAGCATCAGGCCCCAAATTACTTAGTTAGAGTGTGGCCTTTGGAAATTCACCACATGTCAAAGATATTGACCCAAATGATGGTGAACCAAGACTAGTCTGGATACCATGTGTTATGTACTGACCCGGATTAGGTGACTAGTTGATGCTAAATTATGTACCATGTGTTTGAAGTACTGACCAAGATTATGGTGACGATATATCATAGGTTTGAGGTACTGACCCGAATTATGGTAACTTGATGCTATTGACTTACCATGTGTCAAAGTTGTTTGACCAGATTATGGTAATCTATTGATGCTATCGATTGACCATGTGTCATAGTTGTTGAGCAAATTATGGTAACTTGTTTTACTATGTGTCACAATTGACCCGATTATGGTAATTGGATTTGTTATAACCTTTTCTTAGCGAAATTTGTCAACACGAGAGCATCTTGATAGTCATTATAAATACCTCCCTCGCTAAGATGTAGTGTTGAATTTTGTTGCTATTGTCTTCATAATTAATATTTTAGTCATTAATGTATTTGTAAAGCATGTTCTTCATGCTATTGTCAAAAGATAAAATAATAAGGCATGTTCTTCATGTCCTTTTAAAAGAGGAAAATTTTGAATTTTGTAAAAATTAAATTTTGGCTCCGAAGAAGCCAAGTTGGTCATCCTCAATGCTGGGGATATGTTTCCCCAAAAGGAGAACGTTTGGGCGCCACCTTCCCTAGAAGGAGGATGCTTGGGTGAGCCCCCCTCCAAATTTTTGTCCAACAACCCATGAAGATGGAGCAAAGATAGGAGAGAAAACTTTGAGGAGTGTGTGGCCTTGGTAATTAATGGTAATATTAAATTCTTAAAGTAAAATTCACATTCTCCTTTATTTTTCCTTAAAGTGACATTCTCCTTTATCCTACCTTTTCTATTATTTTACCTAAATTTTTAGCATTATCATTAATTGTTTTAGTATGTTTGAGAGTGATTCCAACATCATCAAACTTCATATGGAGAAAACAGAATTTTCCATCCCATTCAGACTTCAGCAGATTTCACAGTTTTCAGGATTTCAGGATTAGCAGGATTATAGCATTTGCACTGGATTGCACAATGATGAATTGCTATTTTGGGATTTTATCATTATTATTATTATTTTTATAATTTTAGAGACAGGGACCCCTATGCTAGGGACCTCGACATCCTTCTATCCCTCCGGAATTTCCATAAAATTTGGGGGTGCCCCCACACATCACCCTTGTGCATCTCCCCACTCCTGCACTCGCTCTTCCTGGAAACTTGGTGAAACATATCTTTGATCCTACATTACAAAGATCTGGGCATGGATAAACCAGATTTTTGAAAAGTTGGGACCTTTAATGGGGAAAGGGGCATGCATACATGTGTCTGTGTCAAATGCTTGAATCCCCTTGTCCCCATGTCAGGTGACTTGACACACATCACAAACTAAAAAATGCAGAGAGCTATATAAAACTCAGATTGGTGTGTTTTAGAATCAGGAGAGGGGTTGATTTATAGGTAAAATCTAGAGCTTTAGAGCCCCATAATTTTTGTTTTTAAAGAGTCTTTTAAATGTGCTTTTATTTTTTAAAATGAGTTATTTTGGATGGTCTGCCAGCAAGCCAGAAACAGATCCCAAGTGGATCCTCTGGAAATGGATCCTTGCCAGATCTGGGATGGATCTGATCTGCCGAAACATGGATCCTGGATCAGACCCAGGTGGATCCTTGTAATTTATCTTTGTTCTAAATGCTAGCTGATGCAAATTTTCAATGCATCACATGATAGTTCCCATTGGGGCAAATTCTACCTGCAATGCAGAATCATGATTCAGCTATCTAGTTAGTTCAAGCTATCAGGGCCATTATGGGCAATTTAAAATTATATGGAATTCCTCTGTTTTACATATTCTGACATCTAGAAAAATCTGTTATGTAGGTAATAACTATTGTGTAAGCCACCCTTTCCTGTGATGTTTGGATAATTTTTGTTGTTAACAAATAGAAAAGGAGTTATTGTTTGCTGCCTTCCATTAACGATCTTTTACATTTCAGCAGGCCTTAAAGTGATTAAAACTCCTATGTATGACAGGACATCAATGTTTGAGATCTGAAGAATACAGGAATACTCTCATTTTTCATCAAGTTGTCTTAGCAGGAACTAAATGTTATTGGATGCAAGGAATTTTTTTTTGTAGTGAAAGTCCTTGTATTTTTGTCATATATCATCAAGATTTCTTAACAGAATCTCAAACATTGTTACCGTGCCTCTTGAGCAGATATTTAGGTGGATCTTTTGATGTAGAGTCACTAGTGGAAAACTTACTACAACAACTTGCTGGAAAGCATGCCATTACGGTGAATGTATTTGATATTACAAACAGTTCAAAGCCTGTGATAATGTATGGACCTCCTGTTACAAATAATGGACTGTCATATGTCAGTGCACTTGATTTTGGAGATCCATTCCGGAAGCATCAGATGCTTTGCAGGTATTGGAATTAATTAGTAGCAGTCTGCTATTAAACCGTCCACATTTATGGTTAGTCATTCCTTTATTCTGAGATTAGGAAAGGATGCTTATCATCCCACAGGAAAAAAGCAAATCTTTTACTCATCTGATTAGTGCCATCTTTACAGGTTTACACAGGAGCCTCCTCTCCCATGGTCAGCAATCACAACGTCACTTGGAATACTTGTAATTGCTCTGTTAGTTGGGCACATATTCTACGCAGCCCTAAATCGCATCGCTAAAGTTGAAGAAGACTTCCGTGAAATGGCAGAACTGAAACTGAAGGCTGAAGCCGCAGACATTGCCAAATCACAGGTTAGGTATTGTGGTTGGATTGATGAAAAGAAGGTCTTTGACTGATTTTAAGGACACCACAGAAATTTCCAACTTAGTAATTTTTCTGATCTTGTTAAAATTTGTTAAAGCTTCAGTAAGTTGCCAAACTGCTTCTGACTTTCACTGACATCATAATTTGAATTATGACATTGGTCTTTTTTCCATGATTTCACAGTTTCTTGCTACTGTTTCGCATGAGATCAGAACCCCCATGAATGGGGTTCTAGGTAAGAAAGAAATATAATGTCACATTTATTTGAATCTCCTTCAGGACCTTTGATAAATTATTGTACTGTCTTATATTGGTGTTCGTAAGATTCACTTATCAAGAATGTCTACCTGCTTATCATGATTTATTGATTCGGACTAATATGGCAGTCTTTGTCCTATACTGTATAGCTGTGAAAATTTTCAAGCCTCGGACCTGGGAAGACAATGATGCCAACTCACTTTTCCAAATTTGACAACAGGAATGTTGCAGATGCTCATGGACACTGGATTGGATGCAACTCAACAGGATTTCGCACGAACAGCTCAAGCTAGTGGAAAAGCCTTGATAACACTGATAAATGAAGTGCTTGATCAGGCCAAGATTGAGTCAGGGAGGTTTGAGCTTGAGGCAGTTCCCTTCGATTTGCGAGCTATTTTGGATGATGTTCTTTCTTTATTCTCAGGAAAATCCCGAAATAAGCAAATTGAGGTACAGCTGAAATCCTTTGACCTCAATAATGGAAAAGTGCTTGACATTTCTAAAGAAGCAAAGAGCTGTTTTTGCCTTTGATTAGTAATGCAATTTCTACTTTTAGTTGTTGCAGAATAAAATTTAGTGTTTCCCATCTCACCAAATCCAAAAAATATGAAAAAATAGCACTCCATATAGAATGGAGTCAGAGTTGAATAATTTTAACGTGGTTGCATTTATCCTAGCATTCAACAGCAGAACATACTAGGACGGGAATTGACACTCACACACACACTCACCACCACAAGATAACTAACCATAAAATCAAATGGATCACAAAGAGAGAGAGAGAGAGGATTCAAACACATGAATCTTACCAACTTGTGTCCCAAAGCTAAATCTGACTTCTGGGTTGGTATGACTTTGTCATATGAAGAGCTTAAATATATGTTCCGAGTTAAAACATACTCATACACATTACAGAGAAGTAGGATAGTGACTTCAATGATTTCATAGTATCATACATCTTATACCAGTACTAGTCCTTTGTTACTGCTCACTAGTGATGTAATATCCCTAGGGAATTTTTTTCCCCTAGGGTTAAGAACATATGACAAGGCTTGTTCCTGAATCACAATAACTTTTCCATTCAATAATATGATAGTGGAAATACAGTGATGTAAACAAATAAATAATGTCCAATAGTACATATCAAGTTACAATGTCCAGCCTAAGGCTGTTGCAATCAGTAAGATTTACTGTAAAGCCATAACAATTTAGTAACAGAATTGTGTTAAACACTTTAACAACTAACCAAATTCAATTCTGCTGTTACTACTTTAACTCAGCAACTCACTGTCTTGTCAGCTGCAATTCCTCTAGGGTCCCTAAATTTATCTTGCTAATATCAGTTTGAATTTTCACTGCTTCCAAAGACTCACTGTGCTGCCAAGGAGGGTTCATTACAGACCCTTCCCTATCCAAGATTATCCTTGCAGTTAGAATCATATCCTCATCCCTTGCTGTGCTGGTCTAATTGCTGTCTCAAAGAAATGCTGCTACCTTGAAGAGCTGCTTGGGTGCTCTCCTACCCTATTTCGAGCCTGTGCTGTCAAAGAATGGCTTTCAAAGGCCCTGCATTAACCCAGACAATTTTAAAGAGGTATCCACTGCCACACGAAAACCCCTGATGCTATGTTGTTGCCCTAAATTAGCTTCATGAAAGAAAGCTAGCCTCAGACGCTACCTTAGAGGGCCCTTCGCTGTCTCTAATAATGGTTTATTGCCCCACAGAACCTCACTGGCCTTGACGTTAGCCTCCAAAAACTCGGGGTAAAGGAAGAAATATCGCATCAAGTCCCTTCACTAATTTATGCACAGAAAAATATCCACTTTTTGCTTGCCAGAATACCAGATGAAAGATAAACTTTAGAAGAATTATGTTTGACAGAAAGAGGGATTGGCTAGGGTAGAATGTTTCACCACAGAAACCAATCAAAGGTAAAAGGGGTCTTAAAACCCTCAGAACATCAGCTCACAAAAACATAAATTTCCAATTCAACCATGCTCCGCTCTTATTTATAGATTCCTTTTGGGGTCTCTTCTTATTTTAATGTGAGGGGGTTACAAGTTTCCACTTAGCCCCAATTCTGGTTTTTTTCACAAGTTTTACCCAATTACCCCAATTTACTCAATGTTGCCCCAAAAGCATTGGATGATGGGTTCCCCCTTTATCATTGACCATAGCCTACAGGGTTGGATAGGCTACTTTGTCCTCCCTTGGCCAACTAATTAGAAGAAGACATTACAAATGACAGATGTCAATAAGAAAAATATTGCACTTACTCAGAAGCATGCCATACTCTAGATTGTGCTTGTGCTCATTTCAACAAGCACAATTTATTAATTCTGGTGCTTATTTCGAGTATGTTACTTTTCTGAGAAATCACTTAGGGTCCACCCTAAATGACTAGGCCCAAAGCACTTTACCCAAGACTCTCTCAAGAATTTACCCCCGACTCTCAAAATTCAAGAGCATTCAAAGTAATGGTATACATTGGCAAGTATTCAAGAGTGTATTTTGTAGGAGATAGCCTATATTATAGGGTTTACTGTTTATTCCTTTTACTACTTAGGACCCTGATTTCTTTTACATCATTTTATGATCAATTCCTCCTCATAGACGATGGATCTATTATCCTTTTGAGGTATCTTCTGCAATAATAGTCTCATGAGTTGCCATTTCCTCCACATCTAGAATGGTATCCTTTCTAGATATCTTCAGCAATAATAGTCTCATCATTCATGACTTGCCATATCCTCTAGGATCAGTTAGAGTTGTGTCTCATTGTCAAAATATTAAGAAGTAATTGACTTCCTCTAAGGACTACACAATATGCCCCATGATCGTGACCTTTTCTTTGGGCAAGTTACGAGAGCATTTAAGGTATTTGGTGATGATGGATGGTTTATAAAGTTGCTTTTTCATAAAATCTCTTCTTTATGCAGTTCTAGGTTACTTCATCAGAATTTTGTCACATGGATTTTTCTGCCTTTCTTAGCATGGAGATGCCATTGGCACTTGATTAGGATAGGGATATTGTACATGTTTTATGTGAAAGTTATGTTTACAGTGTACACATCCTTGTTCTCTATCTCGTACCCCCTCTTTTGTTTCAGTGTGTATTAACAGAGTATACTTACAGATTCTCACATGACATATGTATTCTGTTTTTTATATGCATTATTGAAGTATTCATGCTCCAATTTACTTTAGCACACTGTGAAAATTTTCCTTCAGAAAAACAACTAAACTCCATGTAACATTTTTCTTGAGGCTTGCCTATAAAATCCTTATTTATTGTTCTTCATTTTGTTATTGTCTATCTGTATCCAAAACTGTTACCAAATAACTAAATTACCGATATATCTTATATCTAAATACAGATCTGAGATAACTAACATGTAGCCCTGTCACCAACCTTTACAAAAAAGCAATGTCATATCTTTTCTTATAAGGTGGATCCATGCTAACAAAAGTCGTGGAAGTTATTCTCAGAGTAGCTTTTTCCTTTTTTTATTGAAGTGCTATTTCATGGATTTTTTTGCAGGAAAATTCTTTGCTAAGAATGGCATCAAAATGCTTTGAAAGCTGTTGTGATCCAACAATGTGTTGACAGTTGACTCCTTTCCTCAAGCATTTATTACTTTCACTTACCCAAGCCTTCCCTTCTGGGCTGAGAATGGGGGACACTATGGGGACTATTAAATGGATGATACCATCCTTAACAAGGTTCTAGGAGAAAGAACTTGATATTTGCAGGGTTCCTATGCCATTCAATATGGATTTGGCAAATAAAAGAATTCCTAATTTTATCAAGTGTTGGACAAGGATAAGAGCCTGGAGTGAAAAATTCTCTTACACCACCTCTTTCCATGGGGGAAAATTGAGAATATTATATTTAATGATTTTCCCAAGCTGCCTTACCTTTCGAGCTGCAATATTCCTAATGGAAATATACAATGCTAAACAAAGCAAACATAACAGAAACACAGAGAAAATTTTACAACACATTTAACAACCAGAAATATCCATAAACTGCGCTGATCTTAGCCATTTTATTAATGAATAAGAGAGTACAATGTGGTGTTGGAAAGAGAGCACCTGGGCTTGCACAAGGCAAGCTAGCAAAGCCCAAATGGAAGATATGAAATCCCTCTCTGATCTGCTGCTGCTCTCTCCTAGCACTGTGTTGAACTGCCCAGAAAATACGCTGTTGGCTGCAAAGAACTGCTTCTAGGGCCTCCTCGGATGCTCAGAAAATTATGGGAAATTAACCCCGGGCTCTCAACCAATAACCCACAAAAAACCCACCAAGGAATTGGCCAAATGTTGAACTCAAAATTTTGGCCCAATTTTCCCCTAGCTCTTTTAGCTGTGTAGGCTGAGTTGGGATCCCTGTTTGTCCCCTCAAATCTGGCCAAAAAATTCTGCCAAATTAATCTTGGCCTCTCCTCAATAAACCTAGAAAAACCCAGAAAGGGTTTGTCCTAGTTTTGACGCTCCAAAACTGACTCCAAATACTTGGCCCTTTGTTGAGAATTTGAAGGGCTGGTGATTAATACAAATTCTCTTCTTGATAATTACTTGTGAGCTTGCTTGTGTTACTTATGTCTTCTCTTCTTTTAGCTTAGTTAATCTTTCATCAAGTCAATTATCAAAATGCACAAGACACAGAAGTTAGGCTCCTAGAGCTAGGGCAAAAACCTCTCCCTCTTGGAGAGGAAAACCCACAAATAATTCTTTTTATAGATTTTCAAATGACAAGTACCATGACCAAGACTCAGACCCTTGACCTAGATATGCTTCCAAGACCTTGATTCAACTTCTTCAACTAAGACTTCTTCTTCTCAACAATTTTCTTAGTTCTGCATCAGTGCTAGAGACCTTGACCTTCACCTTGTATATGCTTGTAGGAAAGATTTACCTTCCTTACTATTGCTGCCTCTTCTTCTTATGATGACTGTCTTCAATAAATTCTTAACCCTGAACCAACATTCTTAATCTTAGAGTTATATTGTTGTACCCTTCCTGCACTTGTCCGAAATTTAGCTTCAGTCACATGTAATCTCGTATCTCCTACAATTTCCGCAAAATTCCTTCCTGCTCTTTAATTTCAGATCTGCATTTATGTGCTGCCCTTCATGCACTTGTCCGTATTCATGTGATGCCCTAATTCATTGTTATGTCCGCACTTGTATACTCCCTTATATCCGCAATTATATACAACCATTTTTTTTTCCGCTGTAGGTTCATATACATCCGCACCTTCTGAGTCAATTGCTCTGCACTTTATCTAGTAGATATCCGCAATCCTTGCTATGCCAAATGATCCGCAGTCTTGGTTTATATATAATGAACTGTTCTCACTTTTTTTAGGTTGACCATCAAATGTAATTTAGGCCAACTTATGTAGGCCAACATGACTTGTAGTTTCTTCAACATTTCAATAGGTGTTTCTTCAGCAGCGTTGAAGGGTTGTCTTCACTATATTATGGAGCTTGTCTTCAACATTATATGAGGGTTGTTGAGAGCTTCTTCACAAGGTCTTTGGAGCACAAACACCTAAACTAAATCCTTCATGAATATGACACCTAATTATATTTATTCCTAGAAGACATAAACCTAATAGACATCAAGAAGAAGTCTATCTACATAATAAAATCTTGCTCATGAAACCCATGAAGCAAGTACACCAAAAATACATTTTATTATCTTTGATATCTTCTTTATATAAATACATAATTACAAAGTCAACATGAAGACCGACCTAGTTACACTTTTCAACACTCCCTCTTAACTAGGGAGGTATTCATACAGGTACATGGTTACTTTCAAACTGAAGAATCTCATAAGAAGAATCGGATTGGTAATCGCATTTGTATAGCATCATATCAACCAACATTGTCCTAGTGCAAGGCCTTGACTAATAGCCCCATCTCTCAACGAGACAATGGGCTACAATGCTGGCTAGACACATGACTTATAGACACCATCATCATTGTCTCTCCAAGGTACATACTCCACCTGAGTGTTCCCAAAGTATGACCTTCTTGGACTATTCTTCTCTGGGGTAGCTAGCCCTCAAAGAATATCGGTCCCCGACTACACTTATCTTGAATTCCCTAACACATTCTCAAAGACTATCGAATGCCAGATGATTACCCAATCCTCCATTTTGTCTTCCCAAGTGAAGACCAAAATGATGTGTCTATTTCTCCCTCTCAACCAGGGAGGACCTATTCCACAAGGGAATGTACTCATTCCTTATACAAGGAATGCACCTAAGCTCATTCTTAGGAATTACCAAGTTTCTTCCCAGTAAGAAACTTATCACCAGATTCCTTCTTAACCAGGGACCTCCAGTAGCAATGGTGAGACACCCAGCTGCTCATGAAGAATTCCTGTCCTCGATGTCATAGATTTTGATATTGAGGAATCTTCAACTTTTAGATTCATAGGGCACAGATCATCCATCACTTTCATCCACAAGTCATGTCAGCGATCAGAAAGTGATTCATCAGACTTCTTTATCTGGTCCACCGTTATGCCTTGCCGCTTTTCTTCGAATCATAGATCCTTTCTCATGATTAGCAACTCCGCACAAATTCATCCAGATAAACATATACATATGAACTTTTAGAACCAAAAGCTAACTTAGTGATGATCTTTCACCATGACATCTTTCTGTAGGCATCGACATCCTTCATACAGATTGACACATCTCCTAATAATATGTTTTGCCAAGGGTCTTCTTCATTACCAGACTTCCGTCTTCATATCTTCCGAGGAGATCTCTTAATCACATCTTCTTGGCTTCCGGATGATAACTGCCTCTTGACATGGTTGCATTTTATGATCTCTCCCTTTATGCACATTCTTCATTCCCAGGATCTTACGAATTTTCCAATTTCTTGTTTATGTACAACCTTCTCATATTCTATGAGGACATATTATGTTGATTTCATCTGTCAGTGCAACGAGAGATCTTTCTTCATAGATTATGGAAGTCTATTACCTGCAACCATATCACATGACTTCACAGCATCCAATATCAACATATATGTCTGCATACCTCATACCTATTTCACTGAGTCATCCTGTAGCAATTTTTCTAGAATGAAGAACTTCATTCCTTTGACCTGCTCCATCAATATGTCATCACCTCCAGAATTTTGTTTCCATGATGACCCTTGATCTTGATGACTGCGTTACCTTAGTAATGTGATTAGAGAGGTTTTCCAGACGCTGTTTCATCGAGAGCTCCTTCCATGCTTCTATCGAGATGCTTCTTAATGTACATTGCTTCCTATCATACTATTTTACAACCAACCATAGATCACTTAAAGAGAAAGATGATCTCAATCATAATAGAGATCTCTCGCTCCCTCCTTCTTAGATCTTTTAGCATCAGGTTCTCTTTCAATAGTGACATGGGCTTCTTCCTTTTTCCTCTTGTTCTTTCCAGATTTAGGACAATCTCTTTTATAATGCCCAAGCTCATTACATCCAAAGCATTGTATGTTATCCATATTTCTTTTTTTATTCTGAGGGCCAAATTTTCTGAATCTTCCTTTCTTCATGTATGAGGCTGCAAAGGCATGATTCTCTTCACTTGGTCCTGTATCATCTTCGGCCTTTAGTCTTGTTTCCTATATTTTACATAGAGACCATAAATCATGGAATGGGGTGGCTTCTTTCTTCCCTTTTAGACTAGAAGTGGAGTTTCCCCAATCCTCTAGTAGAGCATTCAACACCAGTGTAGTTATCTCAGTATCAGACATTACTTCTCCTAGTTCTTGCAATTGATCTCTTATTTCAGAAATCCTCATAAAGTATGGAATGATTCCTTCTTCCCTTGATAATTTCATTTTGTATAGTTCTTGTCTCAGAGAGATTGCTTCTCCTGTAGTACAGATTGCTTCTCCTGTAGTACTCACAAAGAATAGCTCCACCAATTTCTCATATATTTGTTTTGCAGACTTCAGTTTTGATACATAGGGAATGAGTGAGTCCTTAATGGATTCTATGAGAATCCTCTGGGCTCTGATTTCTCCCTTCATGTACTTGGCATGAGCTGGAGCATCTTCTTTAGAGGGTTGAATTGTAGATCTTTCGATGTAGTCCATAACTTCGTCTTCAATTAGATTCAAATCTATCCTCTTCTTACATGTACTAAAGTTTGATGACCCAACCAATTTGTTGCTCTTTTTAAAATAAGTCATCTTGACATATTTAAGTAAGGTCATAGATACTTACTTGAGTGGAGTGACTTGCAACTTCCTTGATGATGAAGGATATCTTCAAAAGATGATGTTTCTTCCAACAATCTCTTGAATGTAAGTCTTTGATGGCAAAGATTATTTTCTTGAATGAGTTGATCCTTTAAATGAGATAGCTTGAGAATCTTCCTTATTAAGACAAGATATGACACTGGAATGTTCTCTCTTAAATCCCAGTATGCAAAAGAATGAAGAATGATGCCACATTGAAGTTTTCTAACAGTTGTACTTTAACCATAGATTATGTAGTCTGATGCTTTTAACGAGCATTACAGAAAGCAGTCTCTCGTGTTTAAATTGGACTAGGGTTAGGGAGTGCTATGATTGACTCCTAATGGTATATGTTAGGTTGAGTAGATATAATTTTAAATGCTTGTTGGATAATTGTTAATAATGAACATTATCTTTTGATTGAACAAATAGGTGATTTATGCATTCACCCCTCAATTTGTATGTGAAGTTCATCGAAGACTCATTTTTAGTCTCTTCTATTTCTAATTACCTGTTTCTTGGATGCCCACCTGTACATGCTGATTGTCAATCCAAAAAAGCTTGCAGTATATATCTCTGACAAGGTACCAGAGACTCTCATTGGTGATCCAGGGCGATTTCGACAAATTGTTATAAATCTGGTTGGAAATTCGATCAAGGTCAGTTTTCTCTCCAGTTCTGTTTGTCACAATACATAATAAGTGTTATATGTTTTCTGTAGTGCTAGACATGGTTCCTCGGGAATCAAAAGAGATATAGATAGGAGAGTGATACATATTACATTCTGACAGGGAGTCAAGTAAATGGTCATAGGTTGTTTTTCTTGATTTAGTTTGCTGACGCTGTGCACTGAAATATGTTACTTTTGCAGTTCACAGAACACGGTCATATCTTTGTCTCTGTACATCTCGTGGAAGAACTCCAATCTGTGAAAGTCAATTCTGAAACATCAAAGAGGTCCACAGAGGTGAAAAATGGTTCAAGTAGCTCATGCAACACTTTAAGTGGCTGTGAGGCATTTGATGTAAGAAACAATTGGGAAAATTTTAAGCTGCTGCATTCTAATGGAACATACAAGCTTCCTAACACATTGAAGGACTGTTCATCTCCAGAGACGTCACAGACTGTAAATTTGTGTGTCAGTATTGAAGATACAGGGGTTGGAATTCCTTTAAATGCACAGGAGCGTGTATTTGTTCCCTTTATGCAAGCTGATAGTTCCACTTCCCGCACATATGGAGGAACAGGAATAGGTTTAAGCATCAGCAGATTTCTGGTGGAGCTCATGAATGGGAGAATGGACTTTGTAAGCAAGCCAGCTATTGGAAGCACATTTGTATTCACTGCTGTCTTTAAGAAAGGGCACACATGCTCACAACCACAAGATATGAAGTTGCGACAGTCTGAGGCCTTAACTACTGTTTTTAAAGGCATGAGAGCACTGGTGGTCGATGGAAGACCTATCCGAGCTTCAGTAACTGAATATCACTTGAAGAGACTTGGTGTGCAAGTTGAAACAGTGACCAATCTCAAGTCAGCAATTGCAGCAGTGGGTGGAGGGAGAAATGGTGATATAAGATCCAGGTAAGGTTCCTGCACACGCAGATGGTCATAATTCAGCAAACTTAATGTATTTTTAGATGTTAACCTTTACTTCTAGTTAGTCATATCTTCCATTGATTAGGTTGAAACTTGGGAGAGATTATGTATCTGTGGAGATTTGGATTACAATTGACTCAGATTTCAATTCTAATCCTTGTTCATCCAATATTTCAGCGAAACAAGAAATATAAACATGATACTTGTTGATAAGGATGCTTGGGGTCAAGGATCAGGTCTCACATTCCCGAAAATTTTGAAAGACTCGAGGCAAAATGTTAGAACAAGATATTCTTCAGAGTTACCAAAGATGATACTTCTGGCCACCTCAATCGGTGACGACAAGACAGATACAGCCAAGGCAACTGGGTTTGTGGAGACAGTAATCATGAAGCCTCTGAGAGCAAGTATGGTTGCAGCATGCCTTCAGCAGGCATTGGGTGTAGGAAATAAACGGCAGCAAGGAAAGGGGTCACCTCCTCCTCTGCAAAATCTTCTATTTGGCAAGCAGATTTTGGTAGTAGATGACAATAAAGTTAATCTTAGAGTTGCTGCTGGTGCTCTGAAGAAATATGGGGCCATTGTGGAGTGTGCTGAAAGTGGAAAATCTGCAGTGGAAATGCTTAAGCCACCTCACAAGTTTGATGCATGCTTTATGGATGTACAAATGCCAGAAATGGATGGGTATGTGGATTCTTTACTTGATTTCTATTGTGGCTTAATCTTAACCAGTATAGAAGTTTGTTGTCAGGATAGTTATTTATTAGAAGCAGTCATGTTATATGTGGAAGATGTATGCTTCATCCCCTATCACCAAGACTGAGTTTGCAATCTTTTCAGGTTTGAGGCTACTAGACAAGTCCGCGATCTAGAACGTACAGTTAATGAGCAGATTGATTCTGGAGCAATTTCCAAAGAAATAGATAGGAAGATCATTAAATGGCACGTGCCAATATTGGCAATGACTGCTGATGTTATCCAGGCAACACACGAGGAATGCTCTAAATGTGGAATGGATGGTTATGTGTCAAAACCATTTGAAGAGGAGCAACTTTATAGAGCAGTGGCTGAATTTTTTGAATCTAAGCTCACCTCTACTGCATAGCCATTGGACTTGGCATTCTCAAAAATTTGAGCCTTCAGCTGAAAGTCCAGTGTCTCATGCTCTTTCAACTGCCTGGCGAAACATTGAGTGCAGTACATGTTGCTTCAGTGATTCAATCAACTGCACTGATAGCATTTCTCCCTAGTTGGTTAAACTGTAAGCAAGCCCTGTGAGTTTCAGGACAACGTAAGTTCTTTTGAACCTTGGGTTCTTTCTTTGTGTTTCAAGCCCTCTTTTTTTCATCTGATAATTTTGACTTAGTTCTCTTGTTTTTTTCTCTTATAAACTAATTTTATTCTAAAGAAAATGTATATCATATCAAAGGCAGTAAAGCTTTTGCCTATCTAGCTGTCCAGATAAATTCAAGTGTGAATTTGGAGATTATGCTGCATCTAAACTAACACGGGTTTGTGACACTTTGGCAGGTGCATGTGCTCCAGCCTCCCTCACATTATAGTGTGCAGGTGCAAGTGCTCCGAGCCTCCCTCACATTATAGTGTGCAGGTGCATGTGCTTCCAGCCTCCCTCACATTATAGTATACTTGTTTGAGGATTGGATCGAATTTTAACCAAGAACAGTGATAGAGTTCCTATACATACAAGTTCAAGCAGTTTTGTACACTCTTCGCATTTTGTTAGATTGCCGGTTCACATAATTTATTTGTGCATTGTGTAAGAGGTGTCTCCATCAGCAGATGCTGCACAAGTTATATGTAGCTGTTGCGAGTGTAAGTACAGGAAAGTAACATTGGTAATGCTCCAAATAATCGTGTCTTTAGCTGCAATGTGATGTCTCTGAGTCAACTGTCATGCCTTAAGATTCAGGTAGCTGTATTGTAACTGTAACATCCCTTGTAATTCCCTTGAAATGTTGGATGTCTCACATTGAGAGTCTGGTTCAAAAGTTGATTTAGAATGTTAATTAGAATTCAAAGTAGAGTTAATATAGAGCGCAGAGCAAACCCCATGCTCCGATTCTTGTGCAGTTTATTAATTTCATCCTTTTCCATTGTAATATATACTTAACTGTGATGATTCACTACAAAGTCCTAGAAAGGAAAGCGATGAATTTGCAACCAGACCAATAATTTCCAACTGTAAGCAAAAGAGGACATTTAACATAGCCAAGTGCTTAAAGAAGGTTACATGTAAATTGTTATCTTTACAACAAATCTTCTTGAAATAGACAAAAGCATGAAATTCTGAGGCTTTTTTACATTGTCAAGCTATCTACTGCAGTTTGAGGTTTTTGGGGTTTATTATGCAATACTTCAGTCATTCCAATGCTTTGCACCCCAAAGTTTCACTCTTTGTTATTCATTTACTATGTGTCAGAACTCGTACACACAGAAGCATGGAACTATGGCAAATAACTGGCACAATAGCTGTGTACACTTAAACAGCCAATTTCAGCAATGGATTACTTAGATCCACTCTCCCCTAGTGCACTTCTGTAAATTATCTTGTAACAGGAGAATTTTACACTATGGCTTTGTTTTACGCCCCTCAATCACAATTGCTAAATTATTTTCAATTTTATACGAACCATTATATTTCTTTATTTTTATTTTTTCTGTTCAAAGTTTACTGGCATTAAATAATCCATCTTGGGTAGGAAAATTATGTTGAGCTTTAATCTCTTGGTATTTGTGTGTAAGTGTTATAGCCCATGCATTGCATAACAATTTAATCAATTTAATCCTGTAGAAATTTTTCGGTAGTAATCACATGCAAAAGAACGAGGTCGACGCGTTTCGAACCAACCAGTGTGGTTCATCATCAGGACTATGTGAGAGATCAGATCCAGACATTAAGTATAAATAGATGTAGAAATGACTCAACTGACAATTATAACGCTGGTTGGGTCATTCTACATCTATTTATGCCAATACTACGTAGTCTCGATAATTAATTATTTCTCATTATTACGGCTAAGTACATGGATCACAGAAGCTTAGATTCCAACAATTTAATCCTGTTATCTCTGCGGAGGGTTAACAGGCAATTTTTTTTTTTTTATACAACAATTTTGATATAATGAATCAATTAGACATGAATATATCAAGTATTGGGAAGCAGGTTTTTTTGGTATTAATAAAATAGATATGCATCCAATGTTTGTTTTTTTTCTTTTTGTTTTTTTTTAATATATGTGGTTCATGGATTTCCGAGATCGGTGACCATTATGTCCATAGAATATTTGTACTAGGCAGATCCACCCGAAGTATATCTTCTTGCTTTCTCAACTATAGAGCCTGGCCCTAAGAATGTTGAGAGAATTGAACTCAGTGACCTCTCAATAGCAAAGATGCTTAACGACCAGTGCTCGACCAATTGAGCTAACCATTCACTGATATGCATTCGATGTTACATTACTAAACAATAAAAATTACGCATCAATAAGGAAACATTAGGGAGCCAAAGGGAAGTTGCATATGTTCCCCCTTGTTAGAAAGATTAAGAGTGCCAATGTGGATTAAGATAGGATTAGATGAGTGTGATAGTATTTTGGTTTACTTAGAAAACAAGGGGTTTTTATATCAATATGCCTCCTATTACTTGAAGATTAGTTAACCGATGCCATCATTCACTTCTCTGCTGTTGGAGTAATTTTGCACAGATGGCTGCTAGATATAGATTCGAACACTTGATTTCTTTACACTTTTAACGAAACTTACAATGGGAATGCTAAAGCATCTAAGATTTTGCTTTTTCTAACAATTTTCCGGCCTATATATCTGAAGTCACTTCTAGTTATAGATTCAAACACTTGATTTCTTTACACTTTTAACGAAACTTACAATGGGAATGCTAAAGCATCTAAGATTTTGCTTTTTCTGACAATTTGCCGGCCTATATATCTGAAGTCACGGGATATGCCCCTCGGGGTCTCGTGTCTCGTATTTCACGTGTTAGACATGAAAAGTGCCCTAAAACGTGTCAAAAACGTTTTTTTTTTCTTTTTTTCGAGACACATGTTTTGGACGTAGAAAAAACATGCCCCATGTTTTTGGCTCTTAGGACAAGTATCCCACAAAAAGTGACATTTAAAACCACGACATGGTTTATTTTTGGGCTTTTTTTGTCATTGTTTGCCGCCGAAATTGAATTTGATGCGCTGTATGAGGAATTCTGCCGGATGACTAATGAGATGAACCATGTTTCTGCCAACTTCTTGTCAAGTCCATGTCACTCTTACTTTCTAGCTTGAATGAGTTGTTCGTTGTCATGTCCCTCGTGTCTTGTTTCCAGGGTCAATGTGTCTCGTGTCAAATACTCATATTTATGTGTCCTCTGTGTCTTGTGTCCTCGTGTTATGTGACTTAGGTTACAAACTATGTACAAAATGTTGGTTTATAAATAGAGAACATGTGTTAGAATACTATAAAATAGCCAATTGAAGGAAATCTTCCACTTTGGCCACTTTGGATCCTTTAGACAGTTTTTGAAGCATTCTTAAATTTATTTTGCTTTACCTCCACTTTTGTCAGTACACTTGAGGAGGAGATCTCATGGAGACTATTTCCATTTGCATGTTTTAGTGCTTCTCCATTGTCACAACAACGTTTTGGATTCCCAATGTCAATAGCTCCGTGCTGACTTTTATACTAACTGCCATCTACTTTACTTCTTGAAGTTGGTATACAAACTACAATGAAATACTATGGCATCAGCTGCAATCTCCATTACATAGGGTAAGTGCCCCCTCGCCATTCTATTAAGACTAGACGCTTCTCATTTTGCAAAGATAAAGGGCATTTTTTTGTGTGTTTAAAAGATGCATTCTTCATCATGTTAATAGTATAAGAGCACACATCATAAGAAAGAGTAAACACCTAAATTTTTACGCATATCTAACTAATAGACGAAGTGACCTTTTTTCAGGGCATTTTTTTCTAGTTAATTTAAACCAAAATCTAGCAAAGATTTTTTAAAACTTGAGTGCCTCAGGGGTTTTTACAACACATAATCTATTTATGCATTCAAAAATGTATTTTAAATAACAAAAATTAACAATCTTGCTTGAAATTGTATTGCCGAGTGAAAAAGCCATTTCATCTAAGTTAGATATAAAAAGTATGACTAGTATGTTATTGCCTCTTCATCTCAAATAAGTACGTACTCACCCAATATAAGCAAGTACAAGTAATATATTAGCACCTTCTCACTCAACATAAGCACATACAACTAACATATTAGCTTCGACACTCAAATTCCAATGAATCAATATCTATATGAGAAACAACAAATCTAAATAACACTTGATCAATTAGTTCTTATTTACATAAACATTCTCCATGATTGAGCTTAAAAGCATTCCAATAAAGATATATCTACATCCTATTTCAATGGAGTGTGGTGTTCATCTCTATTTTCTTCGTCTAAACATTGACAATGTCATGAAAAACTACATATAAATACATGAAAATGGGTATGGGAAAACCTAGTTACACTACGGTATAGGGGTAGGATAATGAACCACCATTTTACTATTTTTTGATCCAATGAAATATAACGAGAGGCCAAACCAACACTTTTTGATGTGTTATATATATATATATATATATATATATATATATATATATATATATATAGTTTGGTGAAATTGTATATATTAGATCTATAAATTGTTGATCCGAGAGGATCCAAAAATACAAGTGGCCTTGAAAATAGTTCAAAAATCAAAGTCATCAAATGGACGTGAAACCAGAACCAGATCGTAGTGCTTGTTGCTCTGATTCCAATGGTGCAAACGACACTCAAACACGAGTTAGTATGTTCAAGTTATAGCTGGTCAAAGTTTTGGTCAAACTAGGCCAAGTGGCAGGTTAACGAGGCAACATATTAGCAGAATCTCGGCGCATGGAATTCGGACACCGGACGGGCAAATTTGTCGCCTACTTAATTTTCCTAGTGACCCTTATTTTCCGGCTAAATTTTTTCATATAGTTGCTTATATATATATATCATTTTTTTTGGGATGGCGGGCCACCAAATCTCACAACGGTTATGTTAAATTAATATATAATATGACATGTGTGCGGGACGCCACTGACAGACTTGCCCAACCCACCGGCCACCATACAGTATAAATATAAAGTGGAGCCAGCGAGATATGAACTCGCCTAGCCCGGTGGGCTGACCCGCCACTCGGGTGGCTCCAAGTGGCAATGTTTCAACGAAACCTCGCCCTCTAAATAATACACCGCCAAACAAAGTAATATTTGGGTCATATAATTGCACTAACCGTTGTTTAAAAATGGAGTGAGCGAGTTTTGAACCCAACCCGCCTCCACAATAATCGGCACGACTTACCAATGAGCCTATGGCTCATTTGTTGTAAGGTTCGCCTGAAAATTTATTAATAAACTCAAACAATTCATTCCAGGGGGGAGAGCGATGGAACTTGGAGCGGCCTACGCAGATGAGATGCCAAAAATATTCCCTCAGAGGGCTAGAGGTGCCAGTGTCATAATTTGACAAATGTATAGTCATTTTTATATGATTTCGTGACAGGAATCCAATGGTGACGTTTGTTCTCTAGTTGAGCTCTCCATTTTCAAGCCATCATTCGGATTGGAGGTATAAGGGTCATTTTTGGAAGTTGCTTGTATCTGATTTCTTTGATGCCACTTAATGAAATAAGGCCTCCCAAATTTTGAGTAGGGTCCAAAGACAACCCACATTCGGTAAACTCCGTAATCAAATTATTGTGTCTTTGATCTCATGATTGCTAATGTTTTCCGCTTCTTTTCATGTGGTTTAAGTTACTTGGTTAATATGCTCTTTTATATGCAATTCTGAATGCATCCTTGAAGTTAAAATATTTTGGATCAAGTTTGCTATCAAAGCAGGTCTTCTTGATGCGAATTGTATGAGTGAATGCTAACCAGGAACAATCTCCAAAAAAGTGAAGGAAAAATTAAGTCCTTTGATCCGAAAGCGGGGCGTGCACCACGAAGAAAGAACATGGAAGATAAGAATGCACGAGCAAAAGAAGAATGAAATTATCGCAAGATCTTCTTCAACATGACAGACAAAGTTGACAAGCTATTTGTAGAATATGGGAAGACAATCAAGCATGAGAAGAAAGACCTCGAGGATCATGCACCGGTACACCATGAAGGTGGAGGAGAAGAAACTCCCTCTCCATCCACTAGTTATAGTTCTTTTTCTTCTAATCATTCTAACAGGTATCATAGACATACATCTAAGAAACCATTTTTAAAGCTAGATGTAAAGTTTGATTTGCCCACATATAATGAAAAATGTAATGTAGAAAAATTTAACAATTGGATTAGACCTAAGTTGCACGAAACGGGTACGACTACGAAACACGAACCCCCCCCAAATTTTGGGGAATATATATATATATATATATATATATATATATTAGAATTTAGAAAATTTAAGAAATGTTATGTGCAATCATAAAACATACATGATAAATTATAATTTATTACATTCAAAACATAAACTATAAGTCTCTAAATTTACATCACATTTACTCATGAATGATCATAGACACATAATGAAAATAGCAATATCGGAATATCCAAAACCAACCTTTATTATATATCCCAATCTCAATATCAACCTTATTATATATATGACGCTACAAGTACAATAAAAATTATGAGGCTGCAAGTACTATAAAGTCAAAAGACTAATACTCATTATCAAAATCCTCATAAAAAAGAGCAGCATAATCTTGCTCAGCAGTGGATGGTGTAGTTGAAGAAGATGATTGGCCAATTCCACTTCTATGCTCCTGGTCCACAATATTCATGGTAGCAAGAGAGAGCTCCAAATCAAGATTTTCTAAATCCACATCCCATTCTTTAGAAAGACCATTGCCATATTATGGACCCCTACGAAATGCAAGGCGAAGGTTGCAGTGCACATAAACAAGATCCTCTGCCTTCTGTGAGCCCAACTTAATGTGTTTCATAGAATGAATAAAACCATAGGTGCTCCAATTCCTTTCTGTTGATGAAGAGCTTGCCACTTGTGAAAGGACGCGAATGACAAGGTTTTGCAAATGTACACCATTTGCTCCATGACAAATCCACCACCTAACTGGATTCATGGTGCTTCTCTCCTCCAAAGATGATATCTCTAAATACTCATCTATTCTTGCAACAAAACTGGAAAATTATTCCTTCACCTCCCTATGTAGATGAGCTGGAAAAATTCTCATAAGGAATTTTTTCACCCCATTAGCCATCTCTCTATCCTTATGGGGTGCATTCCTCTTCCCATTGCTTTGAGCAATAAGCTCCTCATCATAAAATTTGGGGTTCAAGGCATGTGCTAAAGTGTGTAATGGAGTGTTGAAATTGTTCCACCTATCAACAATGATTTTCTTGACTAATTTAGCACACTGATCATCTACAAACAAAAGCTGTGGAGATTCTTGTGAAATGATTTCCATAGTTTTCTCAAACATGGAATCCATGCCATCATATACCTCTCCTAAGAAAGGTTGGTCAATGTCAGCATTCTGAAAAAGCTCAAATGCAGGGGTTGTGAACATTAGCAAGAAGTCTATCTTGCTCCACCAATCCTCATCAAGGCACAATCTACGCACCGTATATCCCTGCTCTGAATATGCTTGTCTCCACTCATCCCAAACTTGACTTGCCACCATAAAAACTAATGCTTGCTTAACCTCAACAAGGCGGTGCAACATTATGAAGTTTGAGACATATCTTGTCTCAACAACTTTTAACAACTCCAATTTGGAGTACTCTCGAAATATTGCTTGAGATTGGTGGTGGTTGGTGATGAATTTAACAATCTCCCTTGCTTTCCCTTTGAGTTCCTTTATCCATGGGACTTTATCATCAATCTCCTCTAAGATCAGATTCAAATTATGGACAATGCAGGGTGTCCAAAAGATGTGGTCATACCTCCCCTCAATAATTAAACCTGCAGCTTTGCATACTGGTGCATTATCCGTGATAATTTGCACCACCCTGTTAGGAACTATTTGTTCAATAGATTTTATAATAACATTTGCAATGAATTGTGCATCTTTTACCTCTCCCAAGCAGTCTTTCGCCTTTAAAAAAATTGCTCCTTTTGGTTAAGTGGAAATGATATTTATCAATGGTCTACACCTTGTATCGGTCCATCCATCTGAGACTATGGTAACCCCAGAGCTACTCCAAGAAGAACGAATTGGTGATGAGATATCCTCTACAAGATCCTTCTCATTTTTGAGAAGGTGAGTTCTAAATTTCTCATAGCTGGGTCCCTTGTACCCTTGAGGAGCTTTGTTAACTGCCCTTATCATATCTTGCCAGTAAGGAGAGCTAACAACATTGAATGGGATACCACATGCATAAATGCACCTAGCCACTCTGGAATCAACTTCCTCTCTTGCTTGCACATTCACCAATTTAGCAATTTTTCTATATTGAATTGTATCAGATGCCCCTCTGGATGGTGATTTTTCTAGTTGTTGAGTAGCTCTCCTCTTCCTTGCTTCGGCTACAATCTTTGGCTCAATGTTTGCTGGAGCTTTAGTAGTATCTTGACTAAGCTCATCATGCCTTCTTTTAATTCCATCCGCCTGATATTGCTCTCTTTGATATTCTCTCCTCACCACAGGGTTTGTTTTTTTGTGCAACATGAAATCCCCTGTCCTCCTCCATGCAAAATATGTGCCTTCACTATTGGGTAAGCCCCCTTGTAAGAATTACTGCAAAGATTACATTGCCATTTCCATGAGCTACCACATCCACATCTTTGAAGCTTTTGAACATGCTTCCAAAGAGGATAATATTCAACACTTGGGGTTGGACTTGGGGCTTGAACTTGAACCTTGGATGGAAGTCATTGTTGCAATTTTTTTTTTTAAAACAAATCTGTAAATAAAAAACGTTTTTCATAATTTGGTAGCATAAACCCTCGAAAAATAGAAGAAAAAATGGGAAAAAACAAGAAAATTAATGCTTCTTACCCAAATTAATTTGTGTAGCTGAAGCTACCCCAAAATGCCACAAAAGACGAGAAATATGGTTGTAGCTAAGCCAAAAACCAAGAATGTCGTAGTTGGAAACTTCACACTCCAAATCTGTTTTTGAAATCTCTTTCCCTTGCTGCTGAAATCTCCTTTGCTCACTGATGAAATGCCCTAGCTGAAGCACTACTCTCATCCTCTTTTCTCCTTGCTAAAATCACCCTTCTCCAAGTTAAATGACTTGCTCAATTCGCGTGATGAAAGAATGAGGCTAGAGTCTTTTTGGAAGTTGAGAGAGCCATCTATAAGCATCCAAAAGACACTTTCCACAATTAAAAAAAATAATAAAACACACAAACCCCAAAAATAAAGCTAAAAAAAGAAGTTAAAATGACATAAATGCTCCCATACAGCCTGGAAACGCATTTCCGTCCGTACTGGACACGTTTCCCCAATGTGAAACAACCCAGTACGGACGAAAACACGTTTCCAGACTGTAAGGCATGGTGAAACACGTTTCTGTTTCGTTTCTGAGCTGAAACATACCTCTGCCCAACGTTTTCTGCAACAGAGGATTAAACAAATTGAGGTTTATTGCCGGATTTAGCAGATCGAGGAGGATGAGGCAAAGATCCAGTTAACATCCCTTCAGCTGAGTGGCACCACAATCGTTTGGTGGGAGAGCAAGTTGTAGAAAGACAACAAAAACTTGGGTACTCTCCTTTCTTCAAAGGTACAATTTTGTTTATGCATTAAAATATCAGATTTATCCTTTGGGTTATCGAAAAAAGACTGTAAAATACCCGAGAAAAGTTTCTTGTAATAAAAGGTTAATAAAGAAAAAAATAAGACCACGGTTCAAGGGACACTTATTCCAAGCTGAATGTTGGGAAAAATATCCTAGTGCGAATCAATGGATATGCGGTTATGGCTAAGGAAAATGGCAAAGGAAAAGGAAAAATAGAGGTAAACAGTATTTTCGACACATTTATTTATGAAAATAAATGAAAATAGAAGAAAGGGTAGGTAAAAGGTCACAGGTTGCATGCGAGGAGGAAAATGAAGGAAAATAATGGAAAATAAAAAAAATAGAGGCCTTATTAATAAAAAGGTTTATGAGGATTAGTGGGTAGCTTTTTGTAAGCTAAGTTTTGGAGCTCTCTCATTATTATCTCTCTCTCTCACACACTCTTGGATACTTAGAATTTTCTTGGAGCAATTCAACATTGTGCCATGGAGGAGGAAGCAAGCAAATAAAGGAAAAGAAAGGAAAGGAAATGAAAGATCAAGCAAGGAAAAGTTGATTTTTTTAGCATCAGATGTGCTCTAGCCTCGAGATTTTGCAGAGAGGATAAGACACATGCATTCTCCAATACCCCCATAAATCATTTGGGGAAATTCCACCTGGAGATGATTTAATTAAAATAATTAATTATTTTTAAAGGGTATTAGTTAAATCGATTGCGAATCTTCTAGATAAAGGCGTAGATCGAGTCCTAGATAATATGAGCCATTGATTAAGATCTAATATTGGTCGTTGATATGTCAATGAGAGATTATAAGAAGGAGCTCAATGGGCACTTGGAATACACATCGAGTGAGAGAGATCTAGAGATCGAATTCTCAAGAGAGCAGCGCAACAGTTGCCGGAGAGAGATCGAGTGATTTCTTTGTAGTGAGGGGCAAGGATAGTAGAACGGAGGCAGTTTTCCAGATCCAGGGAGTGCAAAGTAGAGAAGACGTTGAGAGCCATAGAGAGGTAGTGCAAAGCTTCAGAGGGAGTCTACAATTTTGCTGGGAAACAATCGAGATCTAGTGCCAAAAGCCGAGGTTTGAAACTAGAGGGCCAGAGGGTTGAGCTTCCAGTCAACAGGAGATCAACTGGAGATGTGACGCAGTGATTGCGTAGGCAGACACAGTTACTGCGCAGAGACAACACAGAGAAACTTGTCTCCAGTTCAGATTAGTGCTAGTTCTTTAGTGTTAGTGTGAGAATTTCTCACTATCTTTTCTTCAGTTATTTTCTCTCTATCAGATAGCCAGTTTGGGCATCCAATGATTTGTACTCAGATTACTACTACATAATATTAAAACCCTCAATTGTTGCACCGGTTTTCCTGAGTTGGGTTTTTCTGGGGAATTTTTTTTCAAAAATAACGGTGTACATGAGTGTGTGTTCATTTCTTTCTTACATAGTGTTTTGTTTCTGCAGTATTTTATGTTGTGAAGGTTGCGGTAGATTTTATTTCGATATTTGCTGTGTAACACCCTAAATAACTTGTTCAATAATTAACAAGTAGGATAAATTTAATCAGTTACTGCAGTAGGGATTCTGATCTACGAATTTTCACATGGTGTCAGAGCGCAGGTGAAGCAGGAAGAGCTCACTTGTAGATGGAAGAGGGTTTCGAAAAGCATTGTGTAGGTAGCAGTTCAAAACCCTAGAGGAGATGTGCAGTCCATAGCCAGGAGGGAATTTTTTTGTGGAAAATTATTTCTCTGAGCGAGTCGAAAAAGAATAAGATTTTATGGATCGATATTTTCCATAGGAAGAGGGAGCAACACAACAGTTTCTATGCAGAGTAGATCTTCCGTTGGGACGTATTTTTTCTGCAATGGTTTGCTAGAGCATAAAAGCATCGGAAGGGAAGACAAGCACACACTGAGGGAATTCCTTCATCAGAGAATTCCTTGCTATGGAATTCGATTTGTCATTGCAGAGCAGCAGTAGCCGGGAACATATATACTTACTCTAGCAAGGAGTGCGTAGAGACAGTCAACCACTGCATAGAGGAGAGAGGAGGTAGTTCGACATTTGTTTGGCATAATGGCATTAGCTGGGTTGAGAGATCGAGATCGGTTAGGCAAAGCGTCTAACTATGTGATTTGGAAGGCAAGGATCTCCTTCCTTCTGGATGAATACAATCTCAAAACTTACATCGATAGTGTGGTCTTTGTCCCCGCAGATCCAAGGCGAAGAGGATGATCCTTGATGGAGCTCGGAATCATGTCATATTTCACATAGCGTCCCTTGGAACGACCAAAGAGACGTGGGACTCCCTTGCCACATTGTATAAAGGTTCTTCCAAGCAGCAGAAGATGTATCTGGAAGAGAAGTTGTGGAGCACACATATGCAGAAGGGAGAACGCATAGACCACGCTTTTCACAAGCTTCAAGATGTCCGAGATCAGTTGGAAGTTGTAGGGTCAATGCCTCAACCTACAAAGATGGTGCAGATAGCTATAAATGTTGTCTCAGAAGAATGGCAAGTGTTTGTCAAGTATTTTGGGCAGGGAAACATTGCCAAAGTGGGATCGCATGTGGGTAGATATGCAACAAGAGGAGCTGAGACGAGACTTGGTGAAGATAAATCTAAAAGGAAGCAACAACAGTGGGACAATGGCAGAGGTGAAGGAAGA
Organism: Pinus albicaulis; assembly: GCA_034641835.2. Taxonomy (NCBI): domain Eukaryota; kingdom Viridiplantae; phylum Streptophyta; class Pinopsida; order Pinales; family Pinaceae; genus Pinus; species Pinus albicaulis. The sequence continues at coordinate 796,185,297 of CM076582.1, read as the reverse complement.
GGAGAATGAAACCCTTGCATCAAAGGGACAACATGAGCATCGCAGAAGAAAGAAGGACATTTTGAAGATCAAATGCCTCAGGGGTGGTGAAATTGGTCACTACGATATCCAGTGTCCGTTAAGGAAGAGAGACAAAGAGGAGAAGTAGGATCAACAAGATGCATATGTAGAGATCGACAAGTTGTCCTCTAGATTGGAGGAAGAGTTTGCCATGATCACTGAGATACTGAGGTGGGGTGATTTGGTTTTGTAGCCCCAAAGAGCTACACGATGGGCAGGATCCTTGAGGATTCCACCTCTTGGATCAATTCCTTGCTACGGGATCCCATAACAACAGTAGCAGGATGGACGAGTGACAGATGGTGCATTCTAGTGTCAGAGTGACAGATGTAGTGGTTAGTACCATTAGGAACTGAGTAGCGCAAAGCAGGGTTGGAAACAATGCAGTGGGCACAATGTAGAGTCCGCAGCAACGCAGAGGCTTCAGTGATAGCACAAAGTCTAGCAGCAGTCAGAAATCGGGTGACAGATGCATCAGACTGAACACAATTGGTTCAATATGATGGACATCTCCTAGTTGCATAAGCATCATATGAGAGACAATTGCAGATGTTGCAGTGGTAGCAACAACAGAGTTGCACTGCAGATGCAATAGTTGGCAACAGTATGCAGAGTCAACAGCAGCACAGATGTAGCACAGAGTTTGTGCAAAGTTGGTGGGAAGTGAGGCCAAACATCAACAACGCAACAGGAGGTGATGCAAAGTCAGAGTGATGTTTTAGTGGGTTGCAACACTTGAGCACATTCCTCGCTAAGAGGGAGTGTTGATTTTTGTAGCATCGTATGTGATATAGCCTCAAGATTTTTTAGAGAGGCTAAGACACATGCATTCTCCAATACCCAGAAATCGTTTGAGGAAATTCCACCCGGAGAGGACTTAATTAAAATAATTAATTATTTTTAATGAATTCCTAAGTCTAAACTTAGGAAATGAGAATAATTAAAGAGTATTAATTAAATCGGGTGTGAATCTTCTAGATAAAGGCGTGGATTGAGTCCTAGATAATCCGAGCCATTTATTAAGAGCTAATATTGGTCCTTGATATGTCAACGAGAGATTATAAGGAGGAGCTCGATGGGCACTTGGAGTACACACTGAGTGAGAGAGATCTAGAGATTAAATTCTCAAGAGAGAAGTGCAGCAGTTGCCAGAGAGAGATCGACTGATTTCTTTATAGTGAGGGGTAGGGATAGTAGACCAGAGGAAGTTTTCCAGATCTGGAGAGTGGAAAGCAGAGAAGACGTTGAGAGCCATAGAGAGGTAGCACAAAGCTTCAAAGGGAGTTTGCAATTCTTTTGGGAAACAATTGAGATCTAGTGCCAAAAGCCGGGGTGTGAGACTGGAGGGCTAGAGGGTCGAGTTTCGAGTCAACAAGAGATTAGGTGGAGGTGTGACGTAGACCCAAGAGTCATGGTCATGGTACTTGTCAATTGAAGATAAATAAGAAGAATTATTTTCGGGTTTTCCTCTCCAAGAGGGAGAGGTTTTGGCCCTGGATTGAAGAGACTAAACATTAGGGGAATTTTGAAGTCTAAAATGGGCCTCCTAAGGAAAATGTACAATCAAAATTCACTTTATGAGAACCAATCACATTTTAGGGGATGACATCATCCCTAATGGTTGAGGTGGCATTGATTGAGTTAAATGTACTTACTTGTCACATTATCAATGGTGGATAAAAACTCATGGTTAACCATGGTAGTGCTCTAAGTACTTTTAAAGTCAAACTAAAGTACTCATAATAAATGTCATTTCACTTTTTGAATAAAAATATATTATTGTCATTTCATATTTCTTGAAAGATTATATGCATATCCCTATACATTTATTATATTATATTATATTATATTATTTTTATATAGTGTATTAATTACATATTATTATACAATTTAAATAATATAAATTTTAATTAATAGAATATAAAGTATTTATAGATTTATATTTATATTTTATTTTAAGTTATTAAAGTACAAAGGACAAATGCATTAGTTGTTCAGTGTTAATGACTTTTTCTTGAAAAACTCATTCTTATTTATAGTCACATCAATGCAATCTTTTTATTAATTTTATTTTGGTACAACTTTTGAATTTAATTTAGCTATGGTTACATGGATTGTGGTGCAAAAAGTGAATTGCAAATTCATAAATAATATTTTATTGGTTTAGCTATTATTTTATTATTTCCTTAGGAGGCCCATTTTAGACCTCAAAATTCCCCTAATGTTTTGTGTCTCTTGTGTTTTGATAATTGACTTGATGAAAGACATAATAAGCTAACAAAGATCAGATCTAAGAAAATAAGCATAACAAGTATGACACAAGCAATTATCAAGTAAGAGAATTGAATTAAACTCGGCCCTACCAAATTATCAACATGGTTTCAGAGCTAAGGTGCTAGAAAGGGATATTTGACAAAAAGACACTCAAGTACCAAGAGATCAAGGATCAATTTTCTGGAAGGAAACACAACAAAATTCAGAGATCTACATTTAGTTCTAAAGAGGCAATTTGCAGAAATTGGAAAGCCATCAAGATCAAGGATCTATACATCAAGAAGGACACCGTGTAGAATCCATAAAAAACTATTTGGTGTTGAAATCAAATCAAAATTGTTGAAGCCATCATCAAGCCATCCTTGATCATCATCATCATCAAGGATTCAAGGTGATCTAGCTCTCATTCACCATTATTGAAGAAGCTAATCTAAGAGGGAGCTTCTGCTACTATCTACATCATCATCAAAAAGGAAACTGATAGAACAAGAAAAACATCTACTCAAGTAAGTATATTTATGACTTCATCTAAATCTGCCAAAATGTATTTTTGCTAAGAAAGCAACAAATTGGTTGGGGTTTCAAACTTTCTTGCATGGAAGAAAAGGACAAATCTAAATCTTATTGAGAATGAATTCATATCAAAAGGTCAGCAACTAGACCTTGAAAAGAAGATACTCAAGCACATGCCAAATACATGAAGGGAGACATAGGAGCTCAGAGGATTCTTATAGAATCCATAAAGGACTCCCTCATCCCCTATTTATCAAAACTAGAATCTTCAAAAGAAATATATGACAAATTGGTGGAGCTGTTCTTGGTGGGTACTGCAGGGGAAGTAATATCTCTGAGACAAGAACTATACAAGTTGAGGTTGTCAAGAGAAGAAGGAATCACTTCATATTTTATGAAGATTTCTGAAATAGGGGATCAATTGCAGGAATTGGGAGAAGTAATGTTTAATACCGAAATGACTACAGTGGTATTGAATGCTCTACCAGAGGAATGTGGAATCTTCACTTCAAGTATCTATGGGAAGAAAGAAGCAATACCATTCTAGGATCAATGGTCTCTATGCAAGATAAAAGAGACGAGGTTAAAATATAAAATTGATATAAGATCAAATGAAGAAAATAAAGCTTATGTTGTCATGTCAAGAAGAAAGGGAATATTTGATAGGTTTGGTCCTCGGAAGAAAATAAGAAACTTGGATAAAATATGATGTGATGGATATAATTAACTCGGGCACTATAAGAAGTATTGTCCCAAATATAATGAGGATAAGAAGAAAAAGGAAGAAGCCCATGTTGTCGGAGAAAGGAAATAACTAGACTCAAATAAACCTAAGAAAGAATAAATGAAAAATATCTATTATTGAGATCATCTTCCTCTTTAATAGGTATCTGTCAGTTATAAAGCATTATGGTAGGAAGAATTGTATAGATACATCAGTTTAGAATTGGCATCATGATGGAAGCATTAAATTAGGAGTACTTGTCATGAGAGGATGTCTGAAAACATTTATGTGACATCTATGCTATGAGATAAAAGTGACTCAGGGGAAATTCACTGAAAAAAACATTCATAGAAGGAAGTCATCAAGATCAGGGGTCATCATTCAATAATCAATATGGAAATAGGTGCTGACATTTTCTAATGGAATCCTCTTTGGATTCACTAATTAGAAAGTAAGCAAAATGTTTCATCGAAAATTGTAACTTACAAAATTCTGGGATTAGAATGCGATGACATATTGATGAAGCAAGTCAAGAGAATGAAACTCTTTCACTTTAAGGAAACCTGCTACATGATGACTTAAAAGGAAAAGAACGAGGTACATGTATATATATGCTGACACTAGATGCTATGAAGTCATTTCATGTGGCTGCAGGTAGTATACCTCTATCTTTAGAAGTATGATCAAAATAGAAAGCATAAACTCTTCTGATTCACAGGTTTCCAAAAGGTATGATATACACTAGATGAAATCAACATAATATGTCCTCATATGGAATATGAGGTGATTGTACATTATCAAGGAACCACACAGTGGAAATTCTTGGTAATGAAATAAAATTGTGTGGAGAAAGAAAAAGGAAGAGATCGTAGTACAACCATGGAAAGAAGCAGTCAACATCTAAGAAAGTCAAGAAGATTTGACTAGAAAATCTCCTAGGAAGATATATAGTCTTTGACAGAAGTTTTAAAATGATGGAGGCCCTTGAAAATACACATCTTTAGGAGATGTGTCAAAGGATGTTGATGCCTACAAAAAGATGTCATGGTGAAATATCATCACTAAGGTAACTTTTGATTTAAAATTTCATATTTATAATTAACTAATATCTGATGAGCTTATGAAGGGTTTCCAAAGGGAATTATATGTTTTCCACAAATTAATAACCATATGACAGGATGAAAGATACTTTGGAGAAACATGGTTCGAAGAAAAGTAGCATGGCATGAAGCATGAAGCTAGACCAGATGAGAAGATTGATGGATCACTTTCTTACAAAAGACATGACTCTTGGGTGAAAGTGATGGATGATCTATGCCCTAATGAAGAGATCCCAAAGATGAAGGCTCCTCAACAAGAAGAAATTCATGTCATAAAATGAAGGAGTTCTTCATGAGAAGCTGGGTGTCTCACCATTGCTGCTGCAGGTCCTGGTTAAGAGGGAGCCTGGTAATAAGTTTCTTACTGGGAAGAAACTCGGTAATTCCTAAGATAATAGGGAAACTTAGGTACATTCCTTTGTGAAATATTTCCACCCTATTTGAGAGGGAGAGATAGACACATCATTCTGGTCTTCAACTGGAAGAGAGAATGCGGGATTGGGTAATCATTTGGCATCCAATGCTCTTTTGGGATGTATTAGGGCATTGATGGAAAGAGTAGTTGTGAAAGGACATATATTCTTTGAGGATTAGCTATCCCAATAAAAATAGTCCTATGAGGTCATAATCGGTGAACACTCGGGTGGATTATATACCTTGGAGACAATGATGAAGGTGTTTATAATCATTGGTCTCACCAACATTGTAGCTCAAGGTCTCGTGGAGAGATGGAGTTGTCAGTCAAGGCCTTTCACTATAACAATGCTAGTTAATATGATGCTATAAGTTATAACAGATGGATTACCAAACGAATTATTCTTATGAGATTCTTCATATTGAGAGTGACCATGTACCATTCTGAATACCTCCCTAGTTAAGAGGGAGTGTTGGAAAGTGTAACTAGGTTTGGTATTCATAATGACTAAGTAATTATGAATTTATGTAATGGAGAAGGAAAATATAATAAAATGTATTTTGTAATGCTTGTTGCATGGGATTCATGAGCAAGGAGTTTTTATTATAGGTCAAATACTTCTTGTTGACGTCTTTAGTGGTTTTTCATCTTGTCATAATATATATAATTAAGAGTCATGTATATGAAGAAGTGTTACACTTGTGAAGGATAAATATTGACGTAATTTGTATGCTCCAAAACCTTGTCTAAACGCTCCACCAAGTTGGCTCAAAATATGATGTAAATACTCCTTGAAGAAGTCAGCTTGTCCTCCTAGACCATGTCAGCCTAGGGGCAGAGAGAAAGTCACTATATAAGAAGGACTATGACCTCATTTGGTAACAACAATCTCGGTCAAGTTCTGTGATGAGAATGCGTAGAACAAGACTGCAATTGGTGCGAAGTCTATTGCGAGAAGGGAATAGATCTCAACAAGGAAGTATGTCAGTCATCATCTTTGTTTAAGGGTTTGTTACTACTCCGTAGATTTCAGGTAGGCCAAGGGCTACCACAGTAAGAAATTGGATTAATATACAGTGCGGATAAAGGTGACTTGGAAACAAAGAAAGGAAGAATGTAAGGAGTACTAAGGAGAAGCAAATTCAGGTCTCAGATTTGGATCACCACATATCGAATACATCAGAAAATGGACGAGTGCACTTACAATGTGAAGGAGGATTGTTATAGCAAGAAGTCCTTGGTTTTTGGCATTAAGTGTAGAAGGTCGAGTAGAGGTATCTAGGAGGTCACGGCTAGATCAAAGGAAGACATAGAAGGAGTTCACTTTTTAGAGATAGGAACCAAGTTTCCTAGTGCCGGTGCAGTGCAGTGCAGAAAGAAGGGATCAACATGAGAAGCCGAGAAGAGCAGTGACAAGGGTCTTGGAGGCATACTGGTGTCAAGGGTATATGTCATGGTCATGGTACTTGTCAATTGAAGATATAGATAAGAATAATTACTTTCGTGTTTTCCTCTCCAAGAGGGAGAGGCTTTGGCCCTAGCTTGAAGAGCCTAAAATTTGTGTCCCTTGTGTTTTGATAATTGACTTGATGAAAGACATAATACACTAACAAATACAAGATATAAGAAAATACAAATAACAAGTATAACAAAAGTAGTTATCAAGTAAGAGAATTAAATTAAACTCTGCCCTACCAAATTCTCAACATGGGGGTCCTGTAGCAGGTGGTAAAGGTCCGTGTTAGGGTTTCCGCCCTTAAGGTCACCAAGGAAGTTGAATTTGTCTTAACGACCTCTCATCTCATGTTTACCCTGGTTGGCCGGTTACTCGGGTAGGCATGAGGGGAGTGATACATTAGAGGTGGTATCAGAGAGTTATTTCACTCTCCTTGGAAAAAGTATGATGTTGTCATGCTTTTCGTCGTCATGTAATCATGTCAGTCGTGTATGTGTTTCTTATGTTATGGCCTATGTACTTGTTGCATCTGCGTTGTGTTAGCCATGGTGGAAGTGGTGTCGCCATGGAAGGGATGATGGTGTTGTTATTAGTGTGTTGTCATTAGCATATGACTGGTTATACATGTCAGGTGGGTACATGTGGTCAAGTTTACATTGGTATGGTTGAGGTTGTCATGCATTAGGTCATGGTGTGTAGTTGGTATGGTCATGGATTAATGACTGGACTCTAAATAGAATAATGTTTATGCACTGATATACCATATGTTGCAAGTTTATATGTTGTTATGATTATGTTTATACATGTATTACGCTGATTGGTTGATCTTGAAGGATGTATCCTCCCCGAATTATGATAAGGTACGTTGGTTTATTGTGATTTGATTTAAGATGACATGAGATGACTTGTAGGAAGAAATCAAAGATGGCTAGCAAGATGGTAGACTACAAGGATTCCCATTATGAATCTAATGAGAAACATGGTGTTGGAAATTCATATTATTTGGAAGATATAATGAGAAGTTTGAAGGAAGAGATAAGAAGTTGTAAGGCAGATAATGAAAAAATCATATAGGCCCAAGAAAGATAAGCAGAAGTAAATGCAGCAATCCTTCAGAGCTTGTCAGATTTGCAGCGACAGGGGCCACTTCGGAAAAGTTATGGACATGAGGATGGAAATAATGATGCATATGGTAGTAGTTCTTCTAGTGGTTACAATTATAGTGGATATGAAATGATTAGAGATGGAAGATTCTTGGACACTTCGGATAGGAGATGTGAAAGACACAGGTACCATTCTAGTTTTGGTTCTGATAGGCATCATGATCGTCATCGCTATCATCCTTACAGGAGGAGTGAAAGGGGGTGTTTTCTAGATGAGTTCAAGAAAGCAAGGCCACCTACCTTTGATGGAGAGATGAAGAAACCAAAAGATGCAGATGCATGGTGGATGGGTATGAGGAAGTTCTTCAGATTGCATGACTATTCAAAAAACATGAAATCCAGGGTAGCCACATTCAATATCAAAGGTAAAGTAGACATTTGGTGGGAAGATGTGAAGAATGTCAGGGGTATTTATGAGGAGGAGATGACTTGGAGTGAGTTTGAGAGGCTATTACAGAAGAAGTACTTATTAGAGAGGTACTATGATGCTAGGGCTAGGGAGTTTTCTAAGTTGCAGATGGATTCCATGACAAATGGTGAGTATACTAGCAGGTTTTTGGAGTTGTTGAATAAGGATAGCCTGGAAACCTTAGTGATAAACAACATTGAAGGAAGGAAGTCACCAAGATCAGGGTCATCATTCAATAATCAATATGGAAACAAGTGCTGACATTTTCTAATGGAGTTCCCTATGGATTCACTGGTTAGAAAGAAAGAAAATGGTTTCATCAAGAATTATATGATACATAATTATGGGATTAGGATATGATTACATATTGATGAAGCAGGGATGAGGTACATACAAATATATGGCGACACTGGATGCTATGAAGTCATGTCATGTGGTTGCAGGTGATGAAGTTCTATCTTTAGAAGTATGATCTATGGAAGGAAGATCTCTTCTAGTGCATAGGTTTCCACTAACAAATGAAATTAAATATGTCCTCATATGGAATAAGAGGTGGTTGTATGCAAACAAGGAACTGGATACTGGAAGTTCCTGGGAATAAAGTTATGTGAAGAAATAAAGGAAGGTATCATGAAGTGTAACTATGTCAAGAGGTGGTTATCATCTGGAAACCAAGAAGATGTGAATAGGAGATCTCCTGGGAAGATATGTGGACTCTGATAGAAGTATGATAAAGAAGAAGACCCTTGAAAAAACATATCTTTAGGAGATGTGTCAATCTGAAGAGAGGATTCCGATGCCTACAGGAAGATGTCATGGTGAAATATAGTCGCTGAATTAACTTTTGATTTAAAAGTTCATGTGTATATGTTTATCTGGATGCGTTTATGCAGGGCTGCCAATCATGTGGAAGGATGTAAGATCCTTGAGAGATGGTTCGAAGGAAAGCATCATGGCATAAAGGTGAACCAGATGAGGAAGAATGATGAATCACTTTTTGATATTTGACATGACTTGTGGATGAAAGTGATGGATGAAATGTGCCCTATTAAGCCAAAAGTTGAAGATTCCTCAATATCAAAATCCATGACATCGAGGGGAGGAATTCTTCATGAGAAGTTGGGTGTCTCACCGTTGATGTTGTAGGTCCCTAGTTGAGAGGGATCCTGGTGGTAAATTTATTTCTTGGAAGAAATTTGAAGTATGTCCTTCCTGAGTTAAGAGGGAGTGACATATATGATTCTCTAATACATATGTCATGCACTAGACCAGGCCTAACAACCAAAAGTCTTAGTGAAGGCCATGTGGAGAAAATGGATAGAAACATCATTCTGGTCTTCACCTGAAATACATAATGGAGGATTGGATAATCATCTGACATCCGATACTATTTGAGAATGAGATATGGTGTTCATCAGTAATTTCTACTATCTGTAGATGACTAAATATTGGTTCTAGATTTCTAAAAACAAAATTCTCTGAATATTGTAGAAATATCACTGCCTTCATTATCCTTATAGAAATTTTTTCACTATTCTACCATTTTTCCATTTCATGGTCACCCTGCCACTCCTAAAGGACTCTTTATGGGCTTGTGCCATTCGTCCTCATCCTTTCTTCCTACCTATGACCTAATCACTCTATTTTTCCCTTGCCCACAACTCCACTTTACATCTAGGGTTACCTATAAGCCTATTCCTTCTCATGTTCACCAGGTTTCTCAAGCATTGGTGGTTTCAAAACTATCTCTGTAGGCTCTTTAGATAAATCAAGTACATTGGATTTTGGATCTTCAATACACCACTTTGTCAATACTCTGTTTTTACACTTGAAGACTCCAAGCCAATTTTCAGTCAAAGACCAGGTCAAAGAATCCTCCCACTAGGTAAATTAGGGTTTTACATGGTTGAAGGTCATCATTAGGCGTTTAAGGCACTACTTTTCCTTTGCTAGAAAGTTTCCAAAGAAGTTTGTCTTATCAAATCATAAACTGCAAGTAAAGAAAGGGAAACAAGTGGGTCTTGAAAGGAGAATTGGGATTTTGTGCTGAATGACCCACTTAAATGTCAAAACACTGACCACTTGCAGCAAATAACCTAGAGGTACACCAAAAAACAAACATGAAGAGAAGTCTTTCATAGATTATTGATGAAAAAGGGAAAAAGTGAGGTGAACTGGACAAAAATGAATGAAATTAAAAGGGCTATAGAGAACTTAGAAGACAACACTGATAATTGTTTTAAAGCATTCCAGACACCTAGGGTTTTGAGAAGATGGTCAGAGAAAGTGAAATGATAAGTTAAAATCCATGATGACGGCAAAGGGATTTTTACGATGTCACTGCTTGTAAAGATTCCAAACTTTTCCAACGAAGTTTTTAATGCCAAAAATGATCAAAATATAGTTTGAGCTCCATGGTGCAGGTAAAGGAAGATTTAGAAGCTGCCAGTATGTGTAAACATCCCAAAATTTTCCAAGGTAAAATGTCTCACTGCCTCAAAGAACAAGGATGTAAAGAATATCAGTGAGAAGGGCAAAGTCAAAAGTTTTCAGTCACTTGCAAAGCAAAAGATGAGTTGACTTTAGGTTGGAGATACTAGGGTGTGGAAGCATCCTAAAAAGTTGCAGAGCTCAACCTGTCATGCCTATAGACTATCAATAAGAAAGGTAAACTCAGTGTTTTTAGGCACCTGCAAATCAAAAGTGGCCAAAGAAGGTAAAAGGCATAGTTTTAATTCCATGGTGTAGGCAAAGGAGAGTTTTGAGGGTATAAATATGTGAAATCCTCCCAAAGATGTTTAATGAACTTGTTATGCTTCAAGGAGAAACAAGAAGGTCAAAATTCATTATCTCAGTCACCTACAAAGTATCAGTTGTCAAAGGGATGAAAAACATGATGTTGAGCCCCAAGGTGAAAACCAAAGATTATTTTAAGGTTGCTGCTGTGTTAGAATGAATGTGTCAAGTTTTCAGGATCAAAAGGGACATAAATTTCCTAACTGCCAGCCAAGGTGAAAAAGCTAAAAGTCTCATGGTGTAAATCACACAGGATTTTGGAGATGTCACTGTGCACTCATCACAAAATTGTTAAATTAAACTTTTATGCCTCAAGGAGCAATGGGGAAGGTCAAGTTCATCATCTTACCAACCTGCATACAAACAGTGTCAAAGGTTAGTGAGAAAAGGTAAGAAAGACAAGTTAAATACCGTGATGAAAAACACAAAGAGCTTTGAAGATGCTACTGTATGCAGCCCTCCAAAAAGACATCAAATGAGTATGTAAACTCTCGAGTAGCAAAAAGAAGCCAAGTCAAGGTTTTTAGTCACCTGCACAGAAAAGTGTTAAAAGACATTAAAAAGATCCAAAAGGAGTCAACCTATGACTTAGGAAAACCTGCAAGCAAAATGTCAAAAGGGGTGATGAGAAAGGAAAAAGGGAAGTCACTTTGAAAACATTAGAGAGTGGGTTTGTGAAGCTAAAAATTAAATCATTTGAGCCTATAAATGGTCACCTTACACTTCAAACAAGTTATTGTTTCCTTCCAAAAATTTGAGAGCATTCAGGAGAAGAGAAAGTTCAAGTTTCAGGGCAAAATCAGGCAAGCTTTTTTGGCGCTGCGCGCCTTGAGTCGGGCGTTGCATCCTTGGTGAAAATTCCTGTGCAAATTTCTTCAGCACTACGCGCCTGGAAAACTGCTGCACGCTTCTCTGATCTCGCCCGACAGGCCCGACGAAAGGACCTTGGCGCTGCGCACCTGGCACAAGGCGTTGTGCCTTTTCCCAAACAGACTCATTGGTTGCCTGGGCGTTGCGCGCTTGGCCAGGAGGGCCTCCTGCATCCTGCAAGCACTCAAAGCATTTCAGAAACCCTCCAAGTCTCTGCCAGGTGTCCTCCTAGCACATTAAGAGGTAAGTGGATTTCATACACTCATCCTCAAAGCATTTTGATGGTTTGAAATTAAAACAAATTGGAAACCCTAAGGTGAAAACCTAAATTTCATGCTTAAAAACACTGATCAAGCCTCCCTCATCTGCCTATAAGGAAATATCAGTCAAAACAGGGGTAAATTTAGGTGGTTGCATTGGTTTGAGATTGGTCATCCATCAAATATTAACATAATACTCAGTCCCTTATGCTGCAAAACAATGACATTACATTCCCCCCCATCTCAAATTGTCATAAGTGCGTGGTGTTTCACAACAGAGTTTGACATATCAGTTGGGTTTCCTTCAAGTTATTTATCCTCTTATTCTGCCCAATTTACACCCTCACTCATTCATTTCATTCACTTGTAGAAAGATTCCTTTTTCATCAGCACTCCATTACCATATTCCATATTAGTTTCATAAGCAGTGCTAGGGTTTCAAAGGCAGAATTGTTAAAATGTCAAGGCAAGGGGACAATGGTAGTGATGGAGAAGGCCAAATGCCAAGGGGGCATCAACATAAAGGTGGAAAAATTAATAGGTTTGAACCCCTCAACACCTTAGAGCTGATGGCATCTCCCATGACTATTTCATGTTTCCAGCATGTGGGATGTTATGATTTTGTGAAAGGGTACAGCAAGTGCAAAACCACCCTGAGCTAACTAGGCTCTTCATACTTAACTTGCATGAGAAACAAGTTAAACTTGCAGGAGTAAAATTAGAGTTGTCTTATGATGCTATTTCCAATGCCACTGGGATACCTAGTGTAGGGGAGAAATGGTTCAAGCAGGCCAATCTTGACATGAGTTACTATGAACCCTTATTAAAGCCTAGAAACAAAGACAATTGCAAACCCATCTTTCCTTTCTCACATTTGCTGGAGAGATATGCACCTTTGATGAGAATTATCATGAAATATTTTACATGTGAGGGAAGGTTCTCCAGGCTTTACTCCTATCACATTAGGCTGCTCATGCACTTTACTAGGGTTAGGATGCTGCACCTACCCTATTACCTCTACAGAGGTATTGACAAAATGTCCCATATTTTATAGAAGAGAGATTTCCCTTAGCTGATGCAAAGCTTATTTCATCACTCTTTGATTAAGATGGTTGTGTTGCACCAATTACAGCAGAAGGGCATTCCATGGGAGGTTTTCATTGCCCATGAAGTTTTCACCAATCCACAAGCCCATCCTCAAAAAAATATGCCTTCATCATCTCATCCTCCTATCCCTACTCCTCCATCAGCCCCTGCTGAACATGTTTCACCATCTATACATATTCCTTCACCTCAAGGTAACCGTCCTTCATCACCCTCTCACAATGCATCAGATAATGAGGGTAGTGAGGTTGATGAGAGCAGTCAAGAGCATAGCGAAGGTCACAACAGTGAGGCTAATGACAGTAATGAAGAAAGCAACATAAATGATGGTGATGATGATGATAGTGGAACAAAGAGCCAAGATGTCAATGAGGCAAATGTTAGTGAGGCTCATGGCAATGATGAAGATAGTGAGGAAAAGAGCCACGAAGAAAGGAGCAATGATGTCAGCATGGAGGATGTGAATGAGGCAAAGAGAATTAAAGAAGAAGGCAATAATGATGTTGACAGTGATAATGATAGCAAGGATATCAGTGATAAGGAAGAGAGCATGGAAACAGATGAAAGTAATGATGTTGAGAGCCATGAGAACATCCATGAGAGCAGCCATGAAAGCATAAATGATGATGATGACTATAGGTAAAAAATCCAACAAATCAGTGGATCAAATGAGGAAAAAGAGACAGAAAGCAGCAGTGCTAATAAAAACCATGAGGACAGTGAGGATACCAGTGCTGATAGCAATCATGATGGCAGTACTAGTGAAGGCATTGAAATGATCAAATTTGAACCTTTTCCTTTAACTTACCAAAGGGAAAGTAGGCATGTGTTTGTTGCCCTCAAGAGGCAAGGGGCCATGCCTTCTACTTCAACGAAGGAGCATGACAAAGGCAAAGAAAAGGACATTGATGAAGGAGAAGAAGACAAACATGAGATTGAACAAGAATTTGAACTCATTCATGTTGACAATGATGATGACAATGAAGCAAGGATCTCAAGCATGTTGCTCAAGAGAAGAGATGCCCAAATCAAAGGTTTGCAAGCTAGTCTAGGAAGGGCTAGAAATGTCATCCACTATTATGAGATTGAAAACAAGCAGATGGAGGCAAAAAAGGCCATTTATGAGATCAGAGCTATCAGAGCTCAAAAAGAGGCTGCAAAAGCCAAGGCTAAGCTAGATGAGGCCTTAGATAGATATGGAGACACTGATGAAGAGGAAGAACAACTTCCTAGGAGAATGCCAAGAACAATTGGCTTAAAGAAGGCCTTAGCCAAGGAGAGAGAGCAAGAGGCAGCCTTGGCAGAGCAACTCCCTCCAAGTGAGTTGCTTGCCATGGATATTGACTATGACCGGGAACCTGGATTGAGAGGGCTAATATGCACTTAGAGGGTCTATTGGACAAGACAAATAGGGACCTAGACCTCCAAAAGAAGATGGGAAGGCACCATGCCTTAAGAAACAAAATTGCAAGGGCCAAGCTCAAAAGAGCCCTTGATAAAATTCAAGCCCTCAAGGAGGAAAAAGGCTAAGAAAACCTTGAGATCCTAGCTGATGCTTCCTTACAGACATCCCAAACACCATGAGCAAGACAATTTCAAAATTTGGCAAGTTTTTGGAAACTTTGGTTTTTGATTGATTTAAAGTGCCAAAGGCGCAGTGCCCCTTTTTTGGGGCACTTTTTTGAATATTGGCTTAAATTTTCAGATTCATCAAGCCAAGGGCATCATGCACACAAAATTTCAGATCATTTGGATCAGATTTGGTCCTCCAAAAGTGCCAACAACACCCAAAAAACCACCTTTCTGCCCTTTTTCTAGGGCTGGCGCTGCGACCTGAGCAGTATTGGGAGATTTAATTTTTGGGTAGGCTAATGGATACCAAATGAAAAAATAAAGGAATTTTTGGAAAGTAGACTTGACAAGCTTTCCAATGAGCTATCATGGAGCTCATTTGGACACCAGGAAGGCCTTCAAAACTCAGCTGAAAGGTGACCTATTTTTCTGGTGCAGGCGCTGTGTCCTTGGACCTCAATGTTGCGCCCTTGCTTGCAAAGTCAAAAAAACACACTTGAAGATATTTTGGAGTTATTGAGGAGCCTCAAAGTTAGTTTTTTCCAAATTTAGGTGTTAGAAGTTATTTTTCATTTATTGCATTAGATATTTTGTGCCTTGGGCCTTACATGGTCTTAATGGACAAAAATATCATTTATGATGTATTTATGACATTTTGGAAACCCTAGTTAAGGTTTTGGTCCTCCTTGCTAGTTAAATACAACATTGAGGCCTCATTGTACATGTTGGATGATTATTAAGAAGAAAATCATAGATTTGAGATTGAAGAGAAGTTGGCTTTGGTTTTTGTGGATGGCTTGATTTGCTTGACGATGGAGCAAACTCACTTGTAGGATTCATGAGCATAGTTAATGGTGATGTGTTCCTTATTCAGTAGTTTTTTTCTTATGTTATCATTTTGTCTCATATTTCTCATGCAGTAGGACAAATATTTTAGGTTAGGAAATGCGGTTTAGTGGCACCTTAGCACTGTCTGCTTCCTATTGTTTGTATGTTTTCCTCTGCTAGGTCAGTTTAGAGAATTCTTAGTCGCTCTCTAATCCCACTTGTGCTTGTTTATCTTAAATATGATTTGATAAATCTAATGTAAAATTAGTTTCATGGTTAGCCCTGCTCTTTGATGTAACTTAAACATTGTTTTTGAGGTCTTTTACTTTGAAGCATTGCTAAATAGGTTTGGTTGAAGAGGTCTATGGTTTGCCCTGCCCTTTGTTCATCGTAAATAGTTGTTTTGAAGGTCTCTATAGTTTTATTAAGGAAATTAGGTGTTCCTTGCTCTTTAATCTTTACTATATGTTATCTTAAATGTTTTTCTTTTCCTGAAGGTAAAATCGCTAGAGGACTTACATGTTTTTTGCTCTCTATGGTTCACTGAATTGTTGCCTAAATATTTACTTGCTAGGGTTTAGTCAAAGAAGTTATTGGTATGCCATGTCTTTGGTTATTTCTTCATGCATAGTGATTTTAAAGGTCATTCTTGTTAAATTATTTGTCAAAGGATTCTTAACTGCCCTTTGCACCTACTATGTTCACAATTTGATATTCACTTCACTCACATAAGCTTTTAGATCCATTTGACCTTGTTAGACTTGCCCTGTGATACACACTTGAACTATTGTTAAAATTTTCAAGACCTTTTGTAGACTCCATAGCCCAATGGTTTAAACTCTCTCACTCTATCTATTCTGCTTGACAACCTACCCAACCAAGCAAACAAACAAACAAACCCTAATCCTTATAACTAGCCTAAAATCAAAACCCTAAAATCAATCAAGTTCATATCTTTTCATACAAATATAGAGAGAGCCATCTCCGAGTCTAGGAAGGCTAGGTCCTAGGACTCCAAATATACTGATAAATACTTGGGATAAAAGTTGCAAAATCTATAGTACTTCTGTGTCTTCAAATATCCATTTTGTGGGAGTTGTCAAGATAATCAGTTCCATATATAGCACCTTTTCTAGGGATAAGTATATAGAGAGATATGGCATCTCGAATATCCAGATTCCATCCCCATTTAATGCCTCTGGAATCAGTTACAAACCTATTAAAATAAAAAGTGGAGCAATACAGACAAGTGACATACATAATTAAAGTGATTACAGAGAGATCACAAGTAAAACATAAACCTTTCTTTCAGATACCCATTGAGTGCATATGTGAAGTGTGTTTGGTTGTAAATTTATTTTGCAATACTATAAATATCCCTATTTACCATGATTTTTATGTTCACGAAGGTATCGACTTTTCCTTAATTTTTTATGTGCATAAGTATACATTAAAAAAAGAAGAAGCTATGTTATAAATTGCATTGTAAAATTATTCATATAATAGTGATAGTGATGCTCTTACCAATATGATAATTGAGTCGCTATATGCTTATTTGATCAACCTCACTCTCCCTTCTTTGTATGGCCTATTCATTGGAGGTGTGAACGTGAATACAAATTCTTTATACGTTATAAATTACTGTCCAAAGCAACCAATTTCGCCTGCCTAAAGAACAAGAATAAAAAGGAGAACTCAAATAAATAGAATGCATGAACAAGCACAGTTACAAAATCACTACTTTGGCTTGTAAGCATGACAAAATGACCCAGTGTATTGAGACTTCAATCTAATTGTGAAATACATATCCATGGGTATATAGGTAAGAAGTATCAGTAGAAGAAGGCTTCCCTCACAAGGAGGACCTATATTACAAACTGAGGCACTCAGCACATACTCATTTAAGGAAAAAGAACGACCCTTTTGACATAGAGTGACAATGCTATAGTCACTAGGCCAAGCTTGAGTGGTGAAAGTAGGAATGTTATCCTCTCCATCCAGGTTCAAATCCCATGTTTTGACATGTTTGTTCCTTATGAGCCAAAGGTTGATTGGGGCACTTCATGAGGTTATTGTTCATGGGGCTGGCATGGTACCAGCAATCTCATTCTCCCTAACAAGCTTGAGGGTGGGGTGAATTGTATTTCAAAGCAAAAAGAGTAATGGGGCTATATGATTTATATCAACAAGGCACAAATCCAGTCATCAAGCTTGAACAAATTTTATACACAGTTGCCCATTCAAATACCATTTTTGAATAAACATGTTTCATGAAACATGAAATATAATTCCAAAAATAATAAAATTAAAATTTCAGTACTTTACAGTAATTGTAAAAGTGATTCCCATCATTCATGAATCATGATGTGTGAAAGTGGGCCACCTAAGAATCTAGAATAAAAGACTGGCTTGTACAATATGGTGAAATGTATGATATAGAGCTTTCACTGATTTCTTAAAATTTATGTTGAATATTTAATTCACGTCATTTATTAAATGAGATTGGACCACCCATGAATCTAGACTAAAATACTGTCTTACACAATCTAAATAAATATATGAATTGTGCTTTCATTGATTTCTTTAAAAAAATGGATTACCCAGTTTTCATAGCGGTACATATCTGTGTACATTATACATTCACCGCCCAGGTAAGCTATGATCACACTCACCAGATTCTGCCTTTTGAATGCAGAAAGAAACTCAGTCCGTCAGTACAGAAGTGTTAGCATCTCCAACCCTTTAGCCCTTCTCATGAGCCAGAAAAACATAAATATAAAATTAAAAGAAAACAGTGATAAGCCAAAAAGCCAATTGTGTTCGTAATTCTTTATTTGATCAATATTTGTGGCCAGCATAAAGGTTGGTTAAGCCATGTATGAGACATTCGTGTTAGCCAACAATGCCACCTTTTCTTTAAGCACTGCCAATAATGATTGAATTTGGACACCGATTGAATTTATTGCCCCAGAGTAACTTTGACTGCTGATCAACAATGCAATGTTTTCCCCCTTAATCTCCCATATCCCTCTTTGTGCTTATTTCCATTGAAGAGAATGAGACATGATGGGACAGGATCGAAAACCCGAGATAGAATATCTATGCATTTTCTTTAATCACAAATCTTTAAAACTTAAAATAAAACAAAAGAAAAATAGATCTTACACGGGTCACAAACAAGTTAAAATAGGTATGACCGCTAAGGAAAAGAGATGCAAGTTTGTTTCCCGCCACCAGCTAGATGCATGCTCATCACTTTTACCTAGGAATTGAGAAGGGAAACATAGTTGCTTTATTTTTCACACATGTACAACAAGCAGCAAGATCATATCATCTAGGTTATAATGACCATTGACAACATAGTCCACTGAAATGTAACAGTCCTTGTTTCCCATCATCCAAAATCCCATCAATAGTGAGCATACGGTTGACGGAAGCCTATGAGACTATCAATTACAAAGACCTAAACCTACCACCTAAAGTAGGATATGAACAAATTATTGACTTCTGTAGAAGTAGCGGGACCATAATCCTGAGAAGAATACCAATTTCTGCTATTGAAGCCAAATTGGGCACCTGAAATTTAATAGTCCACAATATACTCATTGTCTGAATCCATATCAATGTCGGACAGACAACCAAAACAAACCTATAGTGCCATTGATGAGTGACCTACTGAGATTTCTTATTATTGAACACTCTTTTCATGCATATTTAACTATACAAAGTGTAAAGGGGTTAATCGCAACCTGGAGGAGCACAACGAAGATGGGAAGCACATCTAAGAAGAGCATTGGACTTGGAAGGAAAAAATGAGATAAATGATATCTGGAATGATTCATGAAAGATGGAAGAGATAAATGATATCTGGCATGGACACTTTCGAGATTCAGATCACTGAGCAAATAACTTAGTACAAAATCTCTCAGATGCCCTCTTGAGTCTCACCTGACAGTCACACCAGCACTAGTCAAATCTTTTTTTAATTGAAATTTTCAGAATCTTATTAGCAACAGACCAGTACCTAATGGGTAGAAGTAATGACTACCTGCTAACCCAAAAGGATCAAATGCAACATAAATCATGCATCCTTGGTTAGATGAGCTTTCCAACATACAAAAAGTCAACTTAAATGAGTCCAGTTGTTCTTTTCTTCACTTAAACTATTGCATTAGGTGTAGAAGTAAAGTCTAGTAGCTAATGGGGGACTGACCACTATAACTCAAAGGGATAAAATGCAGCATATGACAAGCATCCTTAGTCAGTTGGGAGCTTTCTAGCATACAAAAAAAAAATCAACTTAAATGAGTCGAGATGTCCTTTCCTTCAAGTTTATCATAAGAGCCATCAACTTGCCCCTGCCTTTTTAATGAAAGCTGTTGAGTTACATTTAAGGTAGATTATTTGAAATATTTGGAAAGTAAACTGCAATACAACCCTTCACAAATTTAAACATGCTACATAGGGTGTACTGCACAGGGTCCTAATTTAGTGAGTGGGTGTTCCTATTTCCTCATGACAGAGGCCTATACCTTCTATCCTCTCAACATTCAGATTGTATGCATCATTCCACTGCAAGCAACAATTATATCCAATACATTGTGGTTTAGTTTTTCTAATATGAATCTACTTAAGACTAAGTTTTCAGCATGTATAGGCATCACTAAACACTGACAAGGAATAAAAATGAAAAAATTAAAAAAGTAACCACAGAAAGGAGTTAAATATTTCATTAAGCTAATTGTTGAAGAATTTTTGGAGATTAACATATGGAATCATTAATAAACAAGTAAATGCCAATGAATAAGAAGATGTTGTGTTCATTGGTGAAGAGAAGGCTTGAGTTCAGTTTAGCCACACAAATGGGAACTAATCACGTCATCATATAAGAAATACAAGGATTTGCTATGACCTATTCTGATCAATGTCAGGAAAAAGGATTCAAGTAGGAAAATGTCTTCAAAATTTCTGGTAATAGACTCAAACATTCACTACAGATAAAAGGTTGATACCACCAACAATCACACAAAGGCTGTCGACTAAGAGCAAAAAAACACAAAAATTGGGGTCTTACATACCTGTTTGCTAGAATAAATTGAATATGCCAGCACCCTAAATTGATAGAGACTTTAGTGTGCTTATACTAAGACCCTAAAATGAGAAGCTAAACTTAACAAAAGTTATGAGTCCAATCCCAAAAGAAGAACATGCTGCCAATTTGGGGATGAGACCAATTTCAAGTCCATGGTGAATTTGACAGAATAGATACCATACAATGTCAGTTTCATAGCCAAAGGAGATCTAAACGAGTTTGAATCTCTAATGTCAAAAGATGTAACCAAAAAAATGGTAAGTTGACGGAACATAACTCTCCAATAAATGCAGCCATCCACAATCATCTGAATTCAAAATAGCTAGATATTCTATAAGCAAGTAAATGTTCCAACTTCAACTTGTTTAGGACCTGTGTATAACTCTGGAATGACATTTTACGGTGCATCATCTCATCTGTTTCAACCTGAGTGTAACTATGACAAGGCATACAAGGGTACAAGGGTTTGTCTCTTAATTAATGGCAAAAAAAATATAATTGTACAACATTGTAGGATTTGATGCTAGGTATAATGATTCCATACATTTATAAAGTAATTTGTGGTCCTACACCACCATACATTTTATAGAATAGTGTGTTCTCCTACAATGCCATGCATTTTATAAAATACTTTGTGATCCAATGTAGATACAACAAGTGCGATTGCAGTTAAAAATATTGCATGCCCTCAATAAGAAGATGGTCAAATTTTGATGCCACTGGTTAGTAACACAGGACTTCTAGACCAAACTGCTGCCGAAATGGATGACTGCGTTAAGCTGTTGCCAAAAAACATTTCATGTTTAATCAGCGCAACACATATGTTGCCGCTTTACATAAAAGGCCATTGCGATTGAAGATACGGTTAGGTTAAACTCCAAAGCTTGAGCCCAGACACCGAACTTCTTATCTACCAACCTTCTAGCATGGTTTGTGGACAATAATAGCCATCAAAGCCCCAAAGCCTGAAATCTTATCAGTGCCGCTGACTGAAGGAATTTGGAAAATGCTTTAAATTCATTATACTCGTTGGATGCACCTCTTACAGGATCCTAAGAAAGTCACAATGCATGTATAAAGGTCAATGGGGCTAAAAAGTGCAATCATTGATATCAATCTGTAGGGATTGTATAGGCTAACCCGAAAGAATAAAGCAAAATATAAAATCATCAACAAGACAACATGACTTAAATATTACATAAAATAAGAGGAAAGAAGAGAGAAAAGGGAACCTTGGTGAGAAGATTTCAAAGTCCCATTTGACCGAGGATAGTCTCAAAAGCCCAACGGCTTATATGGTTCCTCTAAGTAGAACCCGTATATTGGGCATCTCTAAGCCAACAAAAATTTTGCAAGAGTCGTTTCTGGAGAGGATGCTAAGAATAGAAGCATCAATTATAGTTTTGGTGAAAAGCTAAATATTTTGGTGACCTCGAATGCTAGGGTAAATATCAAAATGTGTTAATAATAGTTTTTTTTTTTGAAAAAATCTAACATCTATTTAATTGTTTGATGCGTTATTTTTTCATGCTGTGTCAAACATATTTCTATATGCTTCATAGATTCCATTAAAGGTCAATCAAGAACCCCATTATACACACGTTAAGGGTTTTAAATTGGACTTACATGCTAACTCGTTCAAGACGGCATCCTCATTCTCTTTGGATTTTCTCCAACTTCAGCCAAGGGAAAACCCCTCAAATTTTCCCTCAAAAACGATAGGAAAGATCCCTAAAATTCATTCCTTCGCATCCCTGTATTTTCTTTCCAAGCCCTGCATCTTTTAACCGAAGGTTTCACAAAAACTAATTTTCCCAAAACATGCCCTGGCCACAAAATTTCATGTAGAATAACCAACAAAAACTTCTAGAACTTTCAAGAACCCCTCCCGTTGGATTCACAGAGCCCAATCAACGGCTAAAAGCACAATTCCCGTGAAAATTCTGCCCCACTGCATGAGAGAAGGATTTAAGAAGACATGAAAAGGGGCAACTTATGAATAAAAACTCCGATACATTGAGATCCAATGCCAAGCTTGAAAATTTACCAATACCACTAAAATGTGTATACCTTATCAGATCAAACGCAACGATGCAGAAGCCTGCAAATTGATTTCCTGCGATTGAATTTGAGATTCCACACTTGTAAAAGAAACCTGCAATTCGATGTTATACAAGAACAATGATGAAAACCCGCTAATAAATTGTCTAGCATAGGTCGACGGATTGACATTGGCACTAGAATTGAGGTTAAATGGAATATGCCAAGCTTGACAATTTACCGATACCACTAAAATGTGTATAACTTATCAGATCAAACACAATGATGCAGAAGCCCGCAAATTGATTTCCTACGATTGAATTTGAGATTCCATGCTTGTAAAAGAAACCTGCAATTCGATGTTATATAAGAACAACGATGAAAACCCGATGATAAACTGTCTAGAATAGGTCGACGGATTGACATTGGCACTGGAATTGAGGTTAAATGGAATACCAGTTCCTACATAATACAATTATAGAAGATGAATAGGGAGGAATTTAAAAAATAACTTTTTTAATATATAAAAAAATCCTTCATCGAGAGACTATAAACGCAGTTTTCTTTATTGCATAAGGATAGAGAAATTACGTTCCAGAGGGCTGAAGATCCTTCCCAGTGAACCGAGGAAGGGGCGTTAAACTCCCACCATCCACACTGAGTAGGCATGTTAGAGTATTGAACGACGAAGTAGAGTAGAGAAAACTCGAAAGGCGCCTCAACCTTTCCGGTGGTGCTCTAGCAAACCCATTTTCGTGTCAACCTCCTTAAGATGTGTAAGTCTCTTACCTCGGCAGAGAAATTGCAGAGTCGGACATAGCCAAAGCAAGAAAGAAAATGAGTTTAGGCATGATAGGTAAGGGTTTTTGGAAAAAATCCTTTCCCGCCAGGCTCACCCATTGCATTAATTGCCAAGGATGGACGCAACAGAGGAGAATGACAGGTGGACATGGGATTCCGGACTCAATCCTAACCGGATCTGCCAATTTGGCGCTACATAAATCCTCCAGTACTGTGACAGCTAGTATGGAGTAAACCAAGAACATAAAAATGGTGCAAATAGATGTCAAATAGAAAAAAGACAGGTGTCATTTCTTTAAACCAGGAACAGGTGTCCTGTTCAGATAAAAAGTGTTGACGATAAAAAAGGTGATCTCATTAAAAAGATAAGCTCTATCGGCCTAAAAACCTTAAAAGAAATGTCGGGGAAAGTGTCCAAGACTACTGCACTAGGTTCAATAGTGTATACAATGCACTCCCACCTCACATGAAACCCCCACAAGGCCTAGCCTTAGTAAAATTTCCAGAGGGCTTTGATCCAGACATGACCTACCAACTAAGAGAAAGAGATCCCCTAACCTTAGAATACATGCAAATGGGATCTGTGAGTGTAGAAGCCAATCTAATTGAGAAGAGGGCTAAGATGAGGTCAGAAACGAAAGTTACATAAAAAGATGAAACCACGGCCTCCACATTTGATGCCAAAATTGACAACCTAGTTAGGGTAATGAAAAGAATGATGGAGAGGATCAATTTGAATGAGAGAACACCCCCTTAGGAAAGCCAAGCAAATCCCCAAAATATAAATAGAAATCAAAACTTCAGAAGAGACCCTCCTCAAAACAGACAAAGAGACAATGACCAGCAAATCAAACCTCCTTTCCAAGACAACTATGTAGATGAAGAGGAAAGAGAGACTGAAGAGCAGGAATAAAACCATGTAAATTTGATAGGCTCTGATAATGAGGGTGATGTTTTTCTCACAGAAGAAGAACAAGGGATCTTTTCCTCAAACCAAACTGATAGAACATATGAGGATTCTGAAGAGTACAAATTAGGATTTGAAAATGCCATAATGGAGGTTCATAGGCAGTATGACCTTAGGAGTAAGAAAACCCAAGATGCCTCCAAGAAAAACAAACTAGAAATTGCGGTTAGAAAGACCCTTGAAAAAATCCTTAAGAAGTCAACAGAAAACACTAACACAATGGCTAAGATTCCTAATCAAAACAAAGACAAAAATGGGCAGCATAATGGTGACCCAAGCTGCCTTAGTGCATCAACTAGTGGCCCTGGAAAAACTGTTCTAAATGACAGTCCAAATAAAAATCAGAAAACCAAAGTTGCTGAAAAGACTATGTGTGATAAAACTGATGTAAATATACCAAGAACTCTAGCACCTTTCAGTTTTGAGGGTGAGATTTCCAAGATCAAAATAAGCACACCTCTTACTAAATTGGTAACCCAAGATGTATATAGGTCCCAAGTTTTGAAAGCTTTGAACATAGTAAATTACACTGACACTTTGAATTTAATTGATGATAAGCCAGAGTTGTTGTTTGGACCTGAGGTAGAGGGAAAATATTAAGAAGGAGCTGTCCCTCCATTCTATGTTATCTTAAATATTCATGACAAAATCTTGCACAATGATATGCTAGACTCTGATGCCTCACACATTCTCATGCCCAAGGTGGTGATGGAGAGATTAGGCCTCGAAATAACCAAACCTTACAAAGATTTGTATTCTTTCGATTCAAGCAGAGTCAAATGTTTGGGTCCAATCAAGGATTTGTGTGTCAATCTGGCATAAATACCCGCTAAGAGTCTAGTTATGGACATTGTAGTGGCTGACATTCCCGTGAAGTATGGCATGCTTTTATCTAGATCATGGGGAGCCAAACTCCAAGAAAACCTCCAAATGGACATGACCTATGCTACCATCCCAGTCTTTAATCAAACAAAGAGATTGTATCGGGAATCACACATGAAATACATGGTAAGCAGCCAAGACAGGCCAAACAACACCCCTCTTTATTCTATCCATTCAGATCTTGAATCATTTATCTTGTACAATGAAGATGACATTAATGAATAAGTAAATGAAAATGAGAAAGAGCTGGCCTACCAGAAAATTCAAACCAAACATCAAATGAAGAACTTGACAGCCAAAGCTCTAACAACCCTGAACAACAACATAATGGCGAATTTGAACTTGAAACACTTTGGAACATGAGCTTGGATGGCTCTTGTGGCAAAGCTGGTTCAGGAGAAGGTGTTTGGATACATAACACTAATGAAGGCCACTCCTACAAACTAGATTTTCAATGCACAAAAAATATTGTAGAGTATGAGACTCTTCTCCTAGGATTGCACTTGCTAAAAGACATAGGAGCCAAGAAAATTTTTGCTTAAGGATATTTCGAGCTAATCATTAGACAAATCAAGGGAGAATATTCAACCAAGAATCCTTGGCTAAGAGAATATAGGAATGATGCCTTATACCTCCTGAAAAATTTTGAGAAGTATGAACTTACCTCCATCCCTAGAGCTCAAAATAGCCTTGCCAATGAACTTGCCTTTGCTGCCAACACTTTCCAAATACCCCATGTTAATGAACAATACACTGCAAAAGTAAAAAACAGACCTATAGTACCTGACAACATAGATTATTGGCAAGTGTTTGAGGGTGATAAACAAATTGATGATTTCCTGTAATCTAAGAATGAATTTGCAATACCAAAACCAAGCTTATATCATGAACAAGACTGCCTAAATGAAGAACAAATACCCAAAACAGAGCCATTTTCTACTGCTGTTATAAATCTTCTAGAAAAATTTCATGAGGCAGAATTTTCTAGGGACTCGGATAAAAAAGAACTTGAGGTGTTGCAATGCAAAGATAACTCATTACCAAGAGGTATTAACCCCTTAGAAGAGCTTTTTGACTTCAATGATGTTGCTAGGAAGCCAAAAATGGAAACCATCGAAAATGATGTAGAGGAATGTAACATAGGCAACATAGAAGAACCCAAAATGATTAAGCTGTCCAAAACTCTGCCACCTCACATAAAATAGAAATACATAGAGTTGTTCAAAGAGTTTAAAGATTTTTTTGCATGGGGATATGAGGACTTGAAGTCCTATGACACAAACATTATTTAACATAAGGTTCCTCTCAAGGAAAACTAGAAACCATTCAAGCAAAAATTGAGAAGAATAAACCCCGTCCTAGTACCTCTATTTGAAAAAGAAATAAAGAAGATGTATGATGCTGGTATCATAGTCCCACTTAGGTACTCAGAATGGGTTTCAAACCTTGTGTCAGTAAGGAAGAAAACATGCGAGATTAGGCTATGTATAGACTTTAGAAACTTAAACAAAGCCTCCCTAAAGGACAACTACCCTTTACCTAAGATGGATCATATACTGCAAAGGGTGGTAGGTTCTAAGAGAATATCATTTCTTGATGGTTTTTCGGGGTATAATCAGGTACTAGTACTTCCAAGTGATCAACACAAAACCACTTTCACAACACCTTGGGGCACATTCATGTATGTCAAAATGCCTTTTGGGTTGATGAATGTGGGGCCACTTTCCAAAGAGCCATGGACATATATTTTTCTGAAGACATGGGTTACTTCATAGTGATATACCTCGATGACATCACTGTCTATTCTAAAACTGATGAAGACCACCTAGTTCACTTGAGAAAGGTCTTTGAGAAACGTAGGAAGTACGACCTATCTTTGAATCCTAAGAAAACAATATTTGGTCTTCAAGAAGGAAAACTCTTAGGCCACATCATTTTCGAAGAAGGGATAAAGATAGACCCCAAAAGGATCAAAGGTATATTACAAATCAACCACCCTAGGAACATTAAAGAGCTGTGTTAACCACACTTTGTCAACGACCCCATAACAGTACACCCGCATTTTTTTAAATGGGATTCATCATGTTCAACGTGGTCACGCCATTCAGATTCCATCATAAGTCGATAGTTTTATGAATAATGTAAACCCATTCTGCATTCTTATGATGTAAATGATCTAAGAAGGACTGTCATGCATGTAACAACCTAGGTAAGCCTAGTATGTTGGTGACGATTTCTATCCTAGGAGGTTTTTTGTCTCACTGATTTACTTGTGTTTTTCGACACAAGTGATCCATAGAGTTTTCCCCTCTAGCCTCACCCCAAAGCTAGGGTGGATTTTTTCATCAAGGTTCTAAGTGTGTCAGAGTGTTTTCTATTGAGTCATTGTAAAAGTAGTTTGGGAATAATCCTAGCTAGTTGGCTAGATTATTTTATTACAAGCTATTTGGTCTACTAGATCATGTTTTGAGTCGTAGAATTGGGTACTTATTTAAGGGTCTATACGAATGGGTATTCCCTCTTCATGTGTTTAAATGTATTTATCTTATGTAAAGAGGGTTGGAAAAAATAATTAAATCCCCTCTCAGTCGATTAATTAAATTTTCTGGCCAAATTAATTAAAAATCCTAAGCCAAAAAATTAATTAATTTTAAGTCCTAGGTAAGTTAAAATTCTTCAAAGGCAAAATTCATTCATCCTTAAAAAATGATTTTTTAAAGGTCCCAGGCCAAGGGAATATTGAGAATTTCAAGGAATTTTGGACCCTTGGGCCTAGGTGGTTAAGTCAAAGTCAAAATTTTGAGGTAATTAACTCAAAAATAGTATTTTTTAGTTAATTAAAATGGAATTAAATGATAAATTCGTTTTTTCCTCAAATTTATAATTTTGACGGTCCAGATTAAAAGATGATCAAATCTTTTCGACGGTCGAGATTATTTTGACATGGATCAACTGAACTAGCCGTTGGAGATTTTATCTTATAAATTAGAGGTATTTGTCAGTGTTTCGATCATCCGATCTCTCTATTGTGCACTCGTTCTTGAAGCTCTCTTGTAATATTTTCTGGAATAATACAAACGAAGACTTTGGGGTTTTATCTTGATGGCGGTGTTCCTCTTCAACATTTTATGGTAAACTTGTTCTTAATATTCTGCTGGTGATTATTTCAATAGATTGTTGATTAATGGCTCTTGTAGAGTAATTTTGGGTATAGGTATCTTGCCCAGGCTACTGGATTTAGGGTAAAAATATTAATTGGATCGAGCTAACTGTTATCTCTAGCTCTTGAAAATTTTATGTTTTATCACTATTTCTCTATTAATCTGACAATTTAACTTTAAGTTTGCAGAAATCTTCAGGATTTAGAACTGGGCGTTTGGGGAAGTCCTAGTTTGGACCAGCTGACTCCCAGGAGATAAGATCTGAAGAGCCCTCCGGATCTAATTCCCCGGGCTTATCTTAAATTCCGTTTTTTGCAGGGTTCTTTATTGGGCTTGTGTCTATATTTTAAAATTTTATTTTCTGAATTGTGCTGAATTGTTTTAAATCTGGCCAAGAGGGTTTATGATCTGTAAATTTGTAAATATTCTATAGGTTGTAAGAGTTTTAAGAAATTTTGTGTATAGTTTTGAATCTATTCTGGTTTTGCAGGTTTGCAGGGGGATTTCTCAGAAATTTTTAGATCTGAGCTAGATCTAACCCAGAGGGCAAGATCTGGCCTTAGGATCGCTTTGCTGGCAGATCTGAGTGTAAAAAGAAGGTTTCAAGTTCAAAATTCTGAAAAATCTGAGTAGTGTTGGAAAAATTTAATTTGCTGGACGATTTTGATTGTATTGGGTTTTTCCTTAAGCATCTAGTTTCATTTGTATATATATATATTTTGTTTAAAAAATTAAAAAAATAAAAAAATAAAAAATTTCTAAAAATTCTGAATTTTTTTTAATAGTCAAATAAGCTTTTAAAATTTCATCCTAAGGTTGACTATAATTTTTTTTTTAATTTCTGGATTTGGTTATTTAGAACATCATAAATTTGGAAATATTGCAATGATCTAGCATTTCAATTTGATTGGCATTTCATGATAGCATTGCTGTGGATTCAGATTATTTTAATGCATAGTTGTGGTGCGTTCTAGTGAATATCATTGTGGTCATTTGTGTTTTCATAGCAGCAATTATACATCAATTACTTGGGTTTAATTGCATAACAAGATCTTTTAGGCACTAGTTTTAACATAATTGGATCTGTGAAATCTTGTTAATATCATCAAATACTTGGTTATATGACTGTGTCTCCTGAGTTGGTTGACTTGCAACCAATTCTATTTCTTCATTTCTATTAGGGTCTACCTCCCTTAGCTTGCAAGGAGACAACTTAGATAGAGAGATTGGGGATCAGGGTGACAGCCCTCGATTTGAGCCGTTGTCGCGGTGCCTAGACAATCTATGCGACAACATTTTTTGGCGCCGTTGCCGGGGACAAAGTTTTTCTGTCCTTGGTCTTAACCACATTTTCTAATCTTCTAATCTTTCCTCGCCATTCATTAGCCTGTCAGAAGGAATCATATTTTCTGGCATCATTTCATCATTGTATCTTTCATCATTTCATCATTTATACCTTTAGCACTTGGACATTTCAGTTGGCTTCTTGTTTGGGTGGCGACTCCACTTATTCATCTATTTACTCCCAGAAAAGAATCCCCCCTTGATATCCATCTGCTACTCTCGATTATTTCTTCTGTTTTATAATTAGTTTCATGTTCAAGTGGCGACTCCAATTCTTTCATTTCTTACAAGAGTTCCTGCTAAGAAGTTCGCTTCTTGAGGACCTTTTGACTATTCTTGAACACGGAACTAATTCTTAACTTTTAAGCAGGTCATCATGGATGACACCTTTCATGACATACTAGAAGAGGCCATTTCTAAATTACCTTTTTTCTCAGGTGTTGATCCAACCATTGCTCTAAAGCATCTAAGGACAGTCACTCTTATAATATATAGATATTGTTGTCCTTCACAATATAATCATGAAGATGTCAAGATACGTATCTTTGGCTATTCCTTAAAAGGTGATGCTATCGATTGGTTTCGAAATTGTCCTGAGGAGTATTTTTATTGTTTACAAGACATCATCAATGCTTTTAACGATAACTATATAAAAAAAGATGACTCGCCTTGTGCTCCCAGTATTATGCAAAATAATGAAATTGATCTTGTAGAGAACTTAACTATCAGCAGGAGATTTCCAAAAAATTCTCAGGATGAATCCACTTGTACCACGACAACACAAATCAATGATAGTGGTGAAGTGAAAACAAGTTTTCAAATCAGTGTTGACAACGATAAGAATCTTGTTAATGAATTGATTTAGATGGTTAAGGAGATACAGCTAAATCAAGCTCAGGTAATCAAGAATATGGAGGCTAACCAGGGTAAAATAATTAAGAATATGGAACTTAATCAAGAAAAAATAATAGCGGATCATGCCAGGGAAATTGTATCTATGCAGAGCAAGTTATTGGCCTTAGAGGAAAATATGACGATCATGGAAGCAAATCATGAGAAAGAGATGAACTATATGCAAAATATCTTCATGGCCATGAAAGCGGATAATGATGAAGCAACAAAAAACATGGAACACAAATTGTTGACCATTGAAGCAAGTCATGCACATGAAATAACTGTCATGGAAAATAGGTTAAAGATGATGGAAGTTAATCATTCTAATCAGATGTCTCTTCAACACAATTTTTTGACTATTAAAGAGAGTCATGCGAAGGAAATTAATGTTGATAATGTTAAGCATTCTACTGATATCCAAAATAAGTTGGAAAAAATGGAAAGATCACACATGCAGAATTTCCAACACAAGTCAGATTTGTCAACAGATCATAGGCCTCCCAGTTTGCTTAAGCGATTTCCATCTCATCACACGGAGGTCACTTTTCCCATTAAG
This sequence comes from Pinus albicaulis, assembly GCA_034641835.2. Lineage (NCBI taxonomy): Eukaryota > Viridiplantae > Streptophyta > Pinopsida > Pinales > Pinaceae > Pinus > Pinus albicaulis. The sequence continues at coordinate 796,154,016 of CM076582.1, read as the reverse complement.
GAAGAATTAACTATGGCTACAAAGGACATTGAGAAAGACCAAGCTTATCTGTCACCTTTAACAGAGTATATTCAGAATAAGATCGGTCACACTCCAGGTTCATCAGAAGTTTTGCACAAGAATTTTCAAGATAAGGACAATAAAGTCTCATTACTGACATCACAGCCAACTCAGAAGAAGATAAAAAAGCAGAAAATAATAAGTAAGTGGTTTGATTCGTTTGATGGCCGAGAGCAGCTTGACATTCGGATAAGACAAAGTCCTACAATTAGCAAGAATGGACATAGCACATCTGAAAAGCAGCCTACGAACTTGCCTGAAAGCAGGAAAATGCTCAGCATGAACTATATTGAGCACATCTGATGCCACAGGGAATCCTTTGTATTGTATCTCTAACCCTACACCTTGTTATTTCAGCATTTCATTTTTGTAGTTAGAGTAGATTTACTTTTCATGTTAAGTAGAATAATAAATGAAAGAAGAGCTTCTATTTTTCATGTGCTTAATATTATATGATGATATTTGGATGGACGCTACTTATGTAATTTTGTGTGTTTCTTGGATACAGTTTCTGGATTCTCACATTCCTCCGATGAAGAAACGTGTTCCCAAGTAGAGCCAGATGTTGACCACACTTTGTCAACGACCCCATAGCAGTACACCCCCATTTTTTTAAATGGGATTCATCATGTTCGACGTGGTCGCGCCATTCAAATTCCATCATCAGTCGACAGTTTTATGAATAATGTAAACCCATTCTGCATGTTTATGATGTAAATGATCTAAGTAAGACTGTCATGTATGTAAAAACCTAGGTAAGCCTAGTATGTTGGTGACGATTTCTATCATAGGAGGTTTTTTGTCTCACTGATTTACTTGTGTTTTTTGACACAAGTGATCGGCAGAGTTTTCCCCTCCAACCTCACCCCAAAGCTAGGGTGGATTTTTTCATCAAGGTGCTAAGTGAGTCTTAGTTTTTTCTATTGAGTCTTTGTAAAATTAGTTTGGGAATAATCCTAGCTAGTTGGCTAGATTATTTTATTACAAGCTATTTGGTCTACTAGATCATGTTTTGAGTCGTAGAATTGGGTACTTATTTAAGGGTCTATACGAATGGATATTCCCCCTTCATGTGTCTAAATGTATTTATCTTATGTAAAGAGGGTTGGAAAAAATAATTAAATCCCCTCTCAGTCGATTAATTAAATTTTTTGGCCAAATTAATTAAAAATCCTAAGCCAGAAATTTAATTAATTTTAAGTCCTAGGTAAGTTAAAATTCTTCAAAGGCAAAATTCGTTGGTCCTTAAAAAATGATTTTTTAAAGGTCCCAGGCCAAGGGAATATTGAGAATTTCAAGGAATTTTGGACCCTTGGGCCTGGGTGATTAAGTCAAAGTAAAAGTTTTGAGGTAATTAACTCAAAAATAGTGTTTTTTAGTTAATTAAAATGGAATTAAATGATAAATTCATTTTTTCCTCAAATTTATAATTTTGACAGTCCAGATTAAAAGATGATCAAATCTTTTCGACAGTCGAGATTATTTTGACATGGATCAACTGAACTAGCCGTTGGAGATTTTATCTTATAAATTAGAGGTCTTTGTCAGTGTTTCGATCATTCGATATCTGGATCGTGCACTCGTTCTTGAAGCTCTCATGTAATATTTTGTGGAATAATACAAACAAAGACTTTGGGGTTTTATCTTGATGGTGGTGTTCCTCTTCAGCATTTTATGGTAAATTTGTTCTTAATATTCCGCTGGTGATTATTTCAATAGATTGTTGATTAATGGCTCTTGTAGAGTAATTTTGGGTATAGGTATCTTGCCCAGGCTACCGAATTTAGGGTAAAAATATTAATTGGATTGAGCTAACTGTTATCTCTAGCTCTTGAAAATTTTATGTTTTATCACTATTTCTCTATTAATCTGACAATTTAACTTTAAGTTTTCAGAAGTCTTCAAGATTTAGAACTGGGTGTTTGGGGAAGTCCTATTTTGGACCAGCTGACTCCCAGGAGATAAGATCTGAAGAGCCATCCGGATCTAATTCCCCGAGCATTTCTTAAATTCCATTTTTTGCAGTGTTCTTTATTGGGCTTGTGTCTATCTTTTAAAATTTTATTTTCTGAATTATGTTGAATTGTTTTAAATCTGGCCAAGAGGGTTTATGATCTGTAAATTAGCACTGTAAATTTGTAAATATTTTATAGGTTGTAAGAGTTTTAATAAATTTTGTGCATAGTTTTGGATCTGTTCTAGTTTTGCAGGTTTGTAGGGGGATTTCTCAGAACTTTTTAGATCTGAGCCAGATCTAACCCCAGAGGGTAAGATCTGGCCTTAGAATCGCTTTGCTGGCAGATCTCAGTGTAAAAAGAAAATTTCAAGTTCAACATTCTGAAAATCTGAGTAGTGTTGGAAAAATTTAATTTGCTAGACGATTTTGATTGTACTGGGTTTTTCCTGAAGCATCTTTTCATTTTGCAGTCAGCGATTTCTTCCTAAACCATTCACAAGTCTGTTCTACTCCCTCATTCAATGTATAAGCTACCCTTGTTCAACGCATCCATCTTCTTTCTCTGCCATCGGCCGTCGAGCTCTCCACATCCTGCATTATCCCTCCTCTGCCGTCGTGCCTCCCTCTTCCTTCGCATCGGATTTGACCTGCAAACAAAAAAAAATCACACATACAATAAGCTCACACCTTACGTATATGCGTTTATTTTTTTTATTGGATTCATTTCTATGTTGAGTTAGTGTTAGTTAGGTTTTAAATAAATTTTGTTTTTTGATTAAATTTTAGTTTTAATATCATTAGTTGTAGTTTTGGATTTTATTTTTGTTAGATTTTAATTAATTAACATTAGTTTAGTTTAGTGTTAGGCCTTCGTTTGTTTCGATTTTTGTTTTTTAACTTTAGGTTTCAATAAAAAAGGAATATATATATATATATATATATATATATTAATTTAATTTAATCTTTGTGTTAGTTTAGTTTAGTTTTTAGTTTTAAATTTTTTAAATTTTATTTTATTTATTTATTTTTGGTTCGTAGACTTTAATTAGTTTAGTTTAATGTTAGTTTTAGTTTTAGTTTTAATTTGTTTTTAGTTTTAGATTTTAATTCATAATCTTATTTTCATTCGTATATATATATATATATATAGTTTAAAAAATAAAAAATAAAAATAAAAAATAAAAAAATTCTAAAAATTCTGAATTTTTTATATAGTCAAATAAGCTTTTAAAATTTTATCCCAAGGTTGACTATATAATTTTTTTTAATTTTTGGATTGAGTTATTTAGAACATCATAAATTCGGAAATATTGCAATGATCTAGCACTTCAATTTGATAGTCGTTTCATGATAGCATTGCTGTGGATTCAGATTATTTTAATGCATAGTTGTGGTGCGTTCTATTGAGTATCATTGTGGTCATTTGTGTTTTCATAGCAGTAGTTATACATCAATTACTTGGCTTTAATTTCATAACGGGATATTTTAAATCCATAAGACACTGGTGTTAACATAATTGGATCTGTGAAATCTCGTTAATCTCATCAAGTACTTGGTTATATGACTGTGTCTCCTGAGTTGGTTGACTTGCAACCAATTCTATTTCTTAATTTCTATTAGGGTCTACCTCCCTTAGCTTGTAAGGAGACAACTTAGATAGAGAGATTGGGGATCAGGGTGATAGCCCTCGATCTGAGATGTTGTCGCGGTGCCTAGAAAATATGTGCGACAACAAGTTGCAATATTTCATTGGAAAGATCAACTTTATAAGAAGGTTCATACCAAACCTTGCTGAACTCCTAAGAAACATCACAAACATGTTGAAAAGAGAAGTAGGAGTCAAATGGACCATTGAAGCCAAACAATCCATTGAACTGGTAAAATAAGCCCTTACCCAAACACCAGTTCTAATCAACCTCGAATTTACCAAGGATTTTTTCATTTTCTCCTTTACATCAGAACACATTATTGCTGCAATATTGCTTCAAAAGAACATGATGGGACAAGAACAACCCATAACTTTCTTCAGCAAAGCATTGAGGGATGCACCTCTAAAATATAACATCATGGAGAAACAAGCCTTTGCCTTGATCAAAGCATTGAAAGACTTCGAAGTTTACATTTTGCACTCCCATGTCATTGCTTTTTTTCCACATATAGTTGCTAAAGACATCCTAAATCAGGACCTTGATGGTAAAAGGGGTAAGTGGATTGCTATTATCTTAGAGTATGACTTAGAAATCAGACTCACTAAACTGTTTAAAGGACAAGGACTTTCCAAACTCATGGTTGAAGCAAATTGTCAAGCACTAGACATAAACATGTTACATTCTTTGGATGAACAAGAGGAATTGGCAACTCCACCCATTAAAGAAGCATTCCTGAACTCACTATGGTATGCTGACATATTGTATGTACTTGTTAATCTAAATTCTCCTCCTGCTTTGTCCAAAACAAAAGCTATATTCTTGAAACAAAAGGCTTTAAATTTATGTATTCTAGATAGAGCTTTGTATTGGAAAAATTTTGTTGGCATCTTGCTTAAATGTTTGTTTGAAGATGATGTAGATAGAATCATGCATGAGTTTCATTAAGGAGAGTGTGGAGGTCATCTCTACTGGAAAACACAACCAACAAATTCTTTAGAGATGGTTACTATTGGCCCACTCTTTTCCTTGACATACACAAGCTAGTTGCAACTTGCCATAAATGCAAAATCTCTGATGGCAAGAAAAAAAACTACTGCCTTTGCCCTTGCATCCTATTAGTGTTGAAACTCCTTTTCAACAGTGGGGTTTAGATTTCATTGGCGAAATCCACCCTGCCTCATTTGCCCAACACAAGTGGATCCTCACTGCTACTGATTATTTCACCAAATGGATAGAAGCCATCCCTTCAAGGAATGCCATTGACTTAGTCATCATCAAATTCCTTGAAACCAACATCTTGTCCAGATTTGGCTATCATAAAAATATCATCACCGATAATGTTGCTGCATTTAAGTCCAAGAGAATGGTGGAATTTTTCTACAAGTACCACATCACACTAGGGCACTCCACCGCTTATTACCCTCAAGGTAATGGACTGGCTGAGTCCTCTAACAAAAGTTTGGTGAACATCATCAAGAAGCTGCTGGAAAAGAACAAAAAGTCATGGCATAGAAAACTAGTGCATGCACTATGGGCTGATAGACTAACAACCAAGAAATCTATCAATATGTCTCCCTATCAGCTAGTGTATGGCATGGATGCAGTTTTCCCAACATCCTTGGGAGTTCCAGTTATGAAGCTTCTTCAAGAGGTACAATTAGAAGAGAATGATATGCAAAGAAGGCTGAACCAAACCATTCATTTGCAGCAGTCAAGGGAAGAAGTTTACAAAAGAACACAAGCAGTGCAAGAGAACATCAAGAAGATCTTTGATAGAAGGACCAAAGCCAATGATTTCCAGATTGGAGACAATGTGCTGAAATGGGATTGAAGGAGAGAGGACAAAGGAAAGCATTACAAATTTGAAAATTTGTGGAAGGGTCCTTACATCATTCATTCAATTAGAGGTAATAATGCGTTCATTTTACAAGAGCTGGATGGAACAGAGTTATTTGGAGGTCCTGTCAATGGTAGGATGCTTAAGCACTTTTTTTGTCAAAATTCCTAGTTTGAAGTTTTCATTAATTGTACATAACATTGATTGATGAAAAATAAAAAATATTAAATACAAAAAAAGAGAAAAGAAGAAAAAGAGGGAAGGAAAAAGAAGAGGCACAACCCCATACCAAAAAAGAGTATTGTTGAAAGTGTGCAAGCCTAAATGCCACTACCTTCGAGGAAAAAGTCTTGTTTAGTCATCTAGCCTAATCATGACTGAACATGTTTTAAATTTCTGCTGATAGGTTAGTGAAAGGAAACTTGTCAAAACATTTAAGCTTGACTTGCTAGTAGGTTAGATTAGGAAAAGATATTTGGTTTCAATGCTCAAATCTGAACCAAAGGAGAATGAGAGGGATGCATAACCAATTTTGAATCACACCCCTCATGTTTTCTAGTTTTTGATTGTACAAAAATAATGTCTGTGTGCAACTTGTCCAAATGCCACATCCCATGGCAAATCAGATTTTTTAATCCTGGTTTGGTAATATTTTGAATCTCATGTCAGTAGGTTAGAGAAATAAAACCTGTCAAACAGCTTAACCTTGGCAGATAAGTAGACTAGGTAGAGAATAAGAGAGTTCATTAGCCTAATCTGAAATCTTGGAAGTGATAAGGGTACAAGTATATAGTTTTTTATGCTTTCAAAAGAAAAGAATGCCAAGGGTTTGCCAGTCCAAGGGCACCCAAAAGAAGAAAAAATGTTAAGAAAAATAAGATGGGTAGGTAGAGATGAGATTGAAGAAATCATGTTTTCAGATTTTATAAGGTCATAGCCTCAAGAGAAAATCAACAAATGAAGGAAAAGGGATCTTCCAAGTACAAGTAAGGTACTGGTATTCAAAACTTATAGATCTAAATTCTGAGGTCCTGGACACCTCCTGAAAAGGAGTCGCCCTCCCCAAGTGGAGCCACTATTAGTCATCAGTAATTTCTACTATATGTAGATGACTAAATATTGGTTCTAGATTTATAAAAACAAAATTCTCTGAATATTGTGAGTTTTAGAAATCTCACTGCCTTCATTATCCTTGTAGAAAATTTTTCACTATTCTACCATTTTTCCATTTCATGGTCACCCTGCCACTCCTAAAGGACTCCTTATGGGCTTGTGCCACTCGTCCTCATCCTTTTTTCCTACCTATGACCTAATCACTTTGTTTTTCCCTTTCCCACAACTCCACTTTACATCTAGGGTTACCTATAAGCCTATTCCTTCCCATGTTCACCAGGTTCCTCAAGCATTGATGGTTTCAAAACTATCTCTATAGGCTCTTTAGATAAATGAAGTACATTGGATTTTGGATCTTCAATACACCACTTTGTCAATACTCTGTTTTACACTTGAAGACTCCAAGCCAATTTTCAGTCAAAGACCAGGTCAAATAATCCTCCCACTAGGTAAATTAGGGTTTTACGTGGTTGAAGGTCATCATTAGGTGTTTAAGGCACTGCTTTTCCATTGCTAGAAAGTTTGCAAAGAAGTTTGTCTTATTAAATCATAAAATGCAAGTAAAGAAAGGGAAACAAGTGGGTCTTGAAAGGAGAATTGGGATTTTGTGTTGAATGGCCCACTTAAATGTCAAAACACTGACCACTTGCAGCAAATAACCTAGAGGTACACCAAAAACCAAACATGAAGAGAAGTCTTTCAGAGATTATTGATGAAAAAGGGAAAAAGGTGAGGTGAACTGGACAGAAATGAATGAACTTAAAAGGGCTATAGAGAACTTATAAGACAACAATGATAATTGTTTTCAAGCATTCCAGACACCTAGGGTTTTGAGAAGATGGTCAGAGAAAGTGAAATGATAAGTTAAACTCCATGATGATAGAAAAGGGATTTTGAAGATGTCACTGCTTATAAAGATTCCAAACTTGTCCAAAGAAGTTTTTCATGCCAAAAATGATCAAAAGATAGTTTGAGTTCCCTGGTGCAGGTAAAGGAAGATTTAGAAGCTGCCAGTATGTGTAAACATCCCAAAGTTTGCTAAGGTAAAATTTCTCACTACCTCAAAGAACAATGATGTAAAGAGTATCAGTGAGAAAGGCAAAGTCAAAATTTTTCAATCACTTGCAAAGAAAAATATGAGTTGACTTTAGGTTGGAGATACTAGGGTGTGGAAGCATCCTAAAAATTTGCAAAGCTCAACCTGTCATGCCTATAGACTATCAGTAAGAAAGGTAAAATTAGTGTTTTCAGGCACCTGGAAATCAGAAGTGGCCAAAGAAGGTAAAAGGCATAGTTTGAATTCCATGGTGTAGGCAAAGGAGAGTTTTGAAGGTATTGATATGTGAAATCCTCCCAGAGATTTTTAATGAGCTTGTTATGCTTCAAGGAGCAACAAGAAGGTCAAAATTCATTATCCCAGTCACCTACAAAACAACATTTGTCAAAGGGATGAAAAACATGATGTTGAACCCAAAGATGAAAACCAAAGATGATTTTAACGTTGTTGTTGTGTCAGAATGAATGTTTCAAATTTTTCAGGATCAAAAGGGATAGAAATTTCCTAACTGCCAGCCAAGGTGAAAAAGCTAAAAGTCTCATGGTGTAAATCACACAGGATTTTGGAGATGTCACTGTGCACTCATCACAAAATTGTCAAATTAAAATTTTATGCCTCAAGGAGCAATGGGGAAGGTCAAGTTCATCATCTTACTAGCCTGCATACAAACAGTGTCAAAGGTTAGTGGGAAAAGGTAAGAAAGACAATTTAAATATTGTGATGAAAAACACAGAGAGCTTTGAAGATGCTACTGTATGCAGCCCTCCAAAAAGACATCAAATGAATATGTAAACTCTCAAGGAGCAAAAATAAGCCAAGTCAAGGTTTTTATTCACCTGCAAAGAAAAGTGTTTAAAGACATTAAAAAGAGACAAAAGGAGTCGACCTATGGCTTAGGCAAACCTGCAAGAAAAATGTCAAAAGGGGTGATGAGAAAGGCAAAAAGGAAGTCACTTTGAAAACATTAGAGAGTGGGTTGTGAAGCTAAAAATTAAATCATTTGAGCCTATAAATGGTCACCTTACACTTCAACAAGTTATTGTTTCCTTGCAAAAATTTGAGAGCATTCAGGAGAAGAGAAAGTTCAAGTTTCAGGTCAAATTCGGGCAAGTTTTTTTTGGTGTTGCGCCCTCGGCGAAAATTTCCGAGCAAATTTCTTTGGTGCTGCGCACTTGCCCGATCTCACTCAACAGGCCCGACAAAAGGACCTTGGCACTGAGTGCCTGGCACAAGGCGTTGGGCCTTTGCCTGAACCGACTTGCCGATTTCCTGAGCGCTGCACGTTTGGCTAGGAGGGTCTCCTGCACCCTGCAAACACCCTCCAAGTCTCTGCCAGGTGTCCTCCTAGCACATTGAGTGGTAAGTGGATGTCATACACTCATCCTCAAAGAATTTTGATGTTTGAAATTAAAACAAATTGGAAACCCTAAGGTGAAAACCTAAATTTCATGCTTAAAAACATTGATCAAGCCTCCCTCATCTTCCTATAAGGAAATATCAGTCAAAACAGGGGTAAATTGAGGTGGTTGCATTGGTTTGAGATTGGCCATCCATCAAAGCTTAACATAATACTCAGTCCCTTATACTACAAATAATTGACATTACATGCCCCCCTCATCTCAAATTGTCATCAGTGCAAGGTGTTTCACAACAGAGTTTGACATATCGGCTGGGTTTCCTTCAAGTTATTTAGCCTCTCATTCTGCCCAATTTACACCCTCACTCATTCATTTCATTGACTTGTAGAAAGATGCATTTTTCATCAGCACTCCATTACCCTCTTCCATATAAGTTTCATAAGCAATGCTAGGGTTTCAAAGGTAGAATTGTTAAAATGTCAAGAGAAGGGGACAATGGTAGTGATGGAGAAGGCCAATTGCCAAGGAGGCATCAACACAAAGGTGGAAAAATTAATAGGTTTGAACCCCTCAACACCTTAGAGCTGATGGCATCTCCCATGACTATTTCATGTTTCCAGCATGTGGGATGTTATGATTTTTGTGAAAGGGTATAGCAGGTGAAAAAACACCCTAAGCTAATTAGGCTCTTCATATTTAACTTGCATGAGAAACAAGTTAACCTTGTAGGAGTAAAATTTGAGTTGTCTTCTGATGCTATTGCGAATGCCATTGGGATACCTAGTGTAGGGTAGAATTGGTTCAAGTAGGCCAATATTGACATGAGATACTATGAACCCTTCCTAAAGCCTAGATACAAAGACAATTTCAAACCCATCTTTCCTTTCTCATATTTGCTGGAGAGATATGCACCTATGATGAGAATTATCATGAAATATTTTACATGTGAGGGAAGGTTCTCTAGGCTTTACTCCTATCACATTAGGCTTCTCATGCACTTTACTAGGGTTAGGACGCTGCACCTACCCTATTACCTCTACAGAAGTATTGAAAAAATGTCCTATTTAGTACAGAAGAGATATTTCCCTCAGCAGATGCAAAACTTGTTTCATCACTCTTTGATTAAGATGGTTGTGTTGCACCAATTACAGCAGAAGGGCATTCCATGGGAGGTTTTTATTTCCCATGAAGTGTTCACTAATCCATAAGCCCATCCTCAGCAAAATATGCCTTCATCATCTCATCCTCATGTCCCTACTCCTCCATCATCTCCTGCTGAACATGTTTCACCATCTACACATATTCCTTCACCTCAAGGAAACCCTCCTTCATCACCCTCTCACAATGCATCAGACAATGAGGGCAGTGAGGTTGATGAGAGAAGTCAAGAGCATAGTGAAGGTCACATCAGTGAGGCTAATGACAGTAATGAAGAAAGCAACATAAATGATGATGATGATGATGACAGTGGAACAAAGAGCCAAGATGTCAATGAGGCAAATGTTAGTGAGGCTCATGGTAGTGATGAAGACAGTGAGGAAAAGAGCCATGAAGAAAGCAGCAAAGAAAGGAGCAATGATGTCAACATGGAGGATGTGAATGAGGCAAAGAGCATTAAAGCAGAAGGCAATGATGATGTTGACAGTGATAATGAAAGCAAGGATATCAGTGATAAGGCAGAGAGCATGGAAACAGATGATAGCAATGATGTTGAGAGCCATGAGAACAAACATGAGAGAGGCCATGAAAGTAGAAATGATGATGATGACTATAGGTTAGAAAGCCAACAAATCGGTGGATCAAATGAGGAAAAAGAGACAGAAAGCAGCAGTGCTAATAAAAACCATGAGGGCAGTGAGGATACCAATGTTGATAGAAATCATGATGGAAACACTAGTGAAGGCACTGAAATGATAAAAATTGAACATTTTCCTTTAACTTACCAAAGGGGAAGTAGTCATGTGTTTGCTTCCCTCAAGAGGCCAGGGGCCATGCCTTCTACTTCAACCAAGCAGCTTGACAAAGGCAAAGAAAAGGTCATTGATGAAGGAGAAGAAGACAAACATGAGATTGAACAATAATTTGAACTCATTCATGTTGACAGTGATGATGAAAATGAAGCAAGGATCTCAATCATGTTTCTCAAGAGTAGAGATGCCCAAATCAAAGATTTGCAAGCCAGTCTAGGAAGGGCTAGAAATGTCATCCACTATTATGAGATTGAAAACAAGCAGATGGAGGCACAAAAGGCCATTTATGAGATCAGAGCTATTAGAGCTCAGAAAGAGGCTGCAAAAGCCAAGGCTAAGCTAGATGAGGCCTTAGATAGATATGGAGAAACTGATGAAGAGGAAGAACAACTTCCTAGGAGAAGGCTAAGAACAAATGGCTTAAAGAAGGCCTTAGCCAAGGAGAGAGAGTAAGAGGTAGCTTTGGAAGAGCAACTCACTCCAAGTGAGCTGCTTGCCATGGAGATTGACTATGACCAGGAACCTTGGATTGAGAGGGCTAATATGAACTTAGAAGGTATATTGGAGAAGACAAAGATGGACCTAGACCTCCAAAAGAAGATGGGAAGGCACTATGCCTTAAGAAACAAAATTGCAAGGGCCAAGCTCAAAAGAGCCCTTGCTAAAATTCAAGCCCTCAAGGAGGAAAGGCCAAGAAAAACTTGAGATCCTAGCTGATGCTTCCTTACAGGCATCCCAAACACCATGAGCAAGACAATTTCAAATTTTGGCAAGTTTTTTGAAATTTTGGTTTTTGACTGATTTAAAGTGCTAAGGGCGTAACACCCCTAGCGCTGCGCTCTTTTTTGGGGAAATTTTTTGAAGAGTGGTTTACATTTTTAGATTCATCAGGCCAAGGGCATCATGCACACAAAATTTCAGATCATTTGGAGCAGATTTGGTCCTCTGAAAGTGCCAAAAACACCAAAAAACCCACCTTTTTGCCCTATTTTCAGGGATGGCGCTGCGCCCTGAACAGTCTTGGGAGATTTAGTTTTTGGGTAGGAAAATGGACACCAAATGAAAAACTAAAGGCAGTTTTGGAAAGTAGACTTGACAAGATTTCCAATGAGCTATCATGGAGCTCATGTGGACACAGGGAAGGCCTTCATATCTCAGCTGCAAGGTGACCTATTTTTCCAGTGTAGGCATTGCGCCCTTGGACCTCAATGCTACGCCCTTGCCTGCAAATTCAAAAAAACACACTTACAAATATTTTGGACTTATTGACGAGCCTCAAAGTCAGTTTTTGCCAAAGTTAGGTGTTAGAAATTATTTTTCATTTATTGCATTAGATATTTTGTGCCTTGGTCCTTGCATGGTCTTAATGGACAAAAATAACATTTATGATGTATTTATGACATTCTGGAAACCCTAGTTAGGGTTTTTGTCCTCCTTGCTAGTTAAAAACAACATTGAGGCCTCATTGTACATGTTGGATGATTATTACGAAGAAAATCATAGATTTGAGATTGAAGAGAAATTGGATTTGGTTTTTGTCGATGGCTTGATTTGCTTGATGATGGAGCAGGCTCACTTGCAGGATTCATGAGCATAGTTAATGGTGATGTGTTCCTTATTTAGTATTTGTTTTCTTATGTTATCATTTTGTCTCATCTTTCTCATGCAGTAGGACATAGATTTTAGGTTAAGAAATGTTGTTTAGAGGCACTTTAACACTGTCTGCTTCCTATTGTTTGTATGTTTTCCTCTACTAGGTCAGTTTAGAGAATTCTTAGTTTCTCTCTAATCCCACTTATGCTTGTTTGTCTTAAATATGATTTGATAAAGCTAATGTGAAAGTAGTTTCATGGTTAGCCCTGCTCTTTGATGTAACTTAAACATTGTTTTTGAGGTCTTTTACTTTGAACCATTGCTAAATAGGTTTGGTTGAAGAGGTCTATGGTTTTCCCTACCCTTTGTTCATCTTAAATAGTTTTTTTGAAGGTCTCTATAGTCCGATTAAAGAAATTAGGTGTTCTCTGCTCTTTAATCTTTACTATATGTTATCTTAAATGTTTTTCTTTGCTTGAAGGTGAAATCACTAGAGGACTTACATGTTTTTTGCTCTCTATGATTCACTGAATTGTTGCCTTAATATTTACTTGCTAGGGTTTAGTCAAAGAAGTTATTGGTATGCCATGTCTTTGGTTATTTCTTCATGCATAGTGATTTTAAAGGTCATTCTTGTTAAAGTATTTGTCAAAGGATTCTTAACTGCCCTTTGCACCTACTATGTTCACAATTTGATGTTCACTTCACTCACATAAGCTTTTAGATCCATTTGACCTTGTTAGACTTGCCCTGTGATACACCCTTGACCTATTGTTAAACTTTTCAAGACCTTTTGTAGACTCCATATCCCAATGGTTTAAACTCTCTCACTCTATCTATTCTGCTTGACAACCTACCTAACCAAACAAACAAACAAACAAACCCTAATCATTATAACTAGCCTAAAATAAAAGCCCTAAAATCAATCAAGTTCATATCTTTTCATACAAATATAGAGAGAGCCCTCTCCGAGTCTAGGAAGGCTAGGTCCTAGGACTCCAAACACTGGTTTTTTGTTACCCATATACATTTTTTCTTTCCAATCTAACAAATTACGGGGACCTAACATAGGGCATTCAAGATAAGGGCAGTCAGGGACCAATATTCTTTGAGAGCTGGCTAACCAAGAGAAGAATAGTCCAAGAAGTTCATACTCTGGGAACACCTGGGTGGAGTATGTGCCTTGGGGAGACAATGACTATGGTGTCTATAAGTCATGTGTCTCGCCAACATTGTAGCCCATTGTCTCATTGAGAGATGGGGTTGTTAATCAAGGCCTTGCACTAGCACAATGCTGGTTGATATGATGATATACACATGTGATTACCAATATGATTATTCTTATGAGATTCTTCAATATTGAAAGTGACCATGTACTATTATGAATACCTCCATAGTTAAGAGGGAGTGTTGGAAAGCATAACTATGATCGATCTTCATATTGACTATGAAATTATGTAAAGAAGAAGACAAAGATAATAATATATATTTTTGGTATGCTTGTCTCATGGGTTTCATGAGGAAGGTTTTAATTATAGGTCAATAGACTTCTTCTTAATGTCTATTAGGGATTTGTTTTCTGGTCATAAATAGTATTAATTAAAGAGTCATGTTTACGAAGAGTCAAGTCACATTTGTATGCCTCCAGAATGTGTCAAATAAGCCTTGAATATTGCACACAATGATGATCAAGATCAACGTTGGAGAACCCATCAAGTCAACCTTTATCTTGCTGGAAATACTCTGTACAAGTCGGCCTATAATACTTTTCAAGTCAGCCTCAAAGTCAAAGAACAAGTCGACTTATTTACAGGCATGTTAAACTATATAAAGGAACCTGCGATTTCAGTTTGACTCAGATTTTTGGTCAAGGAATTTGTGATTTAGTACGAATTACAAGACACTAAAGAAGTGCGAGAAAGGGAATATATATCTGCATTTTATTTGAAGACATATCCTCGGTCAAGTCTGAGATCTCTGTGATCATACTTATCTTCAATAAGTACTAGGTAAGTCTGCGTTCAAGTCAAGAAAGAGACTATATCAAGGTGTGCAAATAAGATTGTGGAAGAGCTGGATTGATGTGTGGATACCTAACTATGTTAAGGTACAATGAAGTGTGGATATATGACTTATGTTAGGGTGTATTGAAGTGCGGTTATATAAATACGTTAAAGGGTTGCAATAAGTGCAAGAATGGACAATGCTATAAAATGATATCTATACAGTGTGTTAGAAGTCCAGTCTAGGGATGCATACAAAGGATTGGTACAGAAGTATATAACATTTTCTTGAGTATAAATCTAGAATTCAAGAAGGATCCAATTTAAAGAAGAAACCAAGGACTAGAGACCAAGCTCTCTAAAGCTGGTGCAAAACAATGTAGGATGGTACATAAAATAAGGATCAACTCAAGAAGTCAAGCAATAAGTAGAGACAAGGTCTTGGAGGCATACAAGGGTCAACGATATGAGTCATGGTCATGGTACTTTTCATCTGAAAGTATATAAGAATAATTTCTTGCGGGTTTTCCTCTCCAAGAGCGAGAGGTTTTGGCCCTGGCTCAAAGAGCCTAAATTTGTGTCTCTTGTGTTTTTGGTAATTGACTTAATGAAAGACATAATAAGCTAAGAAGAAAAACACATAAGTAAAAGAAGTAAGCTCACAAGTAATTATAAAGATAATTTGAATTAATCACTGCCCCTCCAAATTCTCGACACTAACTATAGAAGTTATGGTTTGCAAGCCCCTAGAAACAAAGGATTGTCAACTGTTATAGCTCTTTAATACACTCAAAAGGTCCAGTAATAATACTTGAATAATACTTGACCCAATATCTTAAGGCACTAAATGATGATCAACCATGCCCTTATTTGTACAACTCGATTATGCCAGTACTAGAGAGTGATATCCTTAAGTGTTTTTCTTAGTATATTATACCAACGATATGGCCAATAAATATATCTATAGATGGTTTTAGGTATACCTAGGGGGATTCCATTATGCTTGAAGGGATATGGAAGTGACATTCCATATACAAATGTTATTTGATGTGGTACTACTTGAAGGGGTACCAACATGGGTTACAAGGGTTTCCAACAAGGATATTCCA
This sequence comes from Pinus albicaulis, assembly GCA_034641835.2. NCBI lineage: Eukaryota > Viridiplantae > Streptophyta > Pinopsida > Pinales > Pinaceae > Pinus > Pinus albicaulis. The sequence goes on along the minus strand of CM076582.1, from coordinate 796,138,310 downwards.
CTTGTATTTCCTGCATGTATTCTTCTCGATCATTGCGTTATTTAAAGATGTTAGAATATATATTTATCTTGAAAAAAATCTACTAAAATCTAAAGTTGTGTTGATCTACTAGAAAAGATGTGATAGCACTTGTAGTGTTCCTTAACCCTTAAACCTGAAACACACACCAAGTAATATAGAGATAATAAGTTCTTAAAAGTAGATATAAGAGACAAAGAGATACAAAGAATAATATTAAACCCTTGTACAAATGATATTGAAAATAAATAAAGAAATCTGTGCATACCTCTTAAGGTGGGGTGGCCTTTCACAAAGAAAAGTTCCAAATATAACAATACTCGACAAAACAATACATAGCCCCCTAATTCTTCAAATAAAGATTCCAATAGTAAAACCTTAACTACTTATGGTCCGATCATTAATGACTAGCAACCATCTAGTGGGACTTATCCAAAGAAGAAAATTATACACATTAATTAACTAACTCCTAAGTAACTTTACGTATGGAGGTTAGAGTAAACTCCTAATAATTAACTAGTACTGGGTCCAAGAGAGACAACATGAGTCAATTTTAGAGTCCCTAGTTTTTATAAAATGGATATTCTATACTCATGGCCAATAAGGTTCCTTGGGAGATTGAAATTTAGGTATGGTCAGTGCTTTGAAAAATACAACTTAGAAGGAATGACATTATATTCTAAATATGGTAGGCTTGGAACTAATAATTTTACAATTAATCAAGTACATAATCATTTTAGGAATGAACTATAATTGGTGACAAATGCCACAATTTGGGCTAATGTAAGGAACCTCAATCATTCACTGAAAATATCTACTTCCTTTGGAAATTAGTAAGGAAAATAATTCTTATGTAGGGCCATATATGTAAGCAAAGTTTCATTAGCCCCTCCCAACTTTGCATGTGCCTTGTTAAATTAAATGTTATTGATCATATTTTAGTTACATGCCCTTATGTTAAGTTCTAATGGAATGAGATCTAATATGTGATGAGGATGAATCTCCCTCAACAAAAAGGATGAATTAATCATCCTTTGACAATGTTGTAAAGGAAATGTCAAATAAAGCAGGCGCTACATCGTGTAATTTACTTTTAGTGTTTGTAGAATGTAACATTTAATGGAGTGTATCAAACTAGTTAACATAAAAGGGTGAAAATGTGAAGTTGGGTTACATTTTTTGCCCTTTTTTGAGAAAAAAATATCATTTTTTTCTCTTCTTCAATTTTCTGCAAGCCAAATCAATTTTTCTGTTTAGAATTTCATTTTACGATAAAAATAAAACTTGTCAGAAATTTTATTAGCTTTCTATTACTTATTTTTTGGAATTTTTTTATACACATTAGATATGTCAACTTAACATTTCTTTGAGTGTGTGTTCTTTAATAGTCAAAGGATTCATAAATATTCATGCTCAAAAGCGTTGGTGTATTCTTTGGTAACACATTTTTTCTGAGAAAAAAAATGCGTTACAACAATCTAGACAGAGTCTACTTCGGTTTCATTATATTTACGAAACCAACTGATGCATATCATAATTACTAGAATGTTTTGAACTGATCCAATATGAAAAAACTGCATATTTTGAATATGTTTTGGCTCGCACAAAATTTCTCAACATATTAGTTATAAACTAAAAATCTAAAAACTACTCATTACAGACGACGGACCAATGTAATGCACCATATTTTTTTCTATTTTTTTTAGTGTATTTTGGAAAATACATAATTTTGATTTCACTGAATCATAATGACCTTCAGAAATTGTTTGCACCCATTTTATTACAAAATTAATTAAAATTAATAAATATTTATGAAATTCCATAAAAGTTATATTTCCTAAAAGTAGATGAAATTCTGCAAATGCTTGTCTTGGTTCCAACAGTTAATTCATAAAGTTTCATGGAGTTTAATCATTCCAAAGTTGAAGAAATTTGTTCAGAGGTGAGCTGGTGCATAGTTGCAGACGTGTTAGTTCGATCGAAATTTTAACAAATTTCGGCCAAATTATTTTTTTCCCCATCGACCTGTTAATTCTAACGACACAAAAGTTCGACCAACCTTTTAATCGAATTTACATCGACCAGAAAATTCGATGAAGCCCCTCCAAACAAACATTTCGTGGCTATATAAATAACTGAAAATGAAATCATTATTTTCACATAATTTCACATATATAACATAAAATATCGCGAGAAACAAATGATATCATCTTATATGAAGTCTAGTGGATTTTGATAGTATATAAGCGAATGGGGTCAATTTAGCATTTGAAGGAACTAATCTATTTAATTTAGTTCAACCATGGGGTGAGAATAAATTACTACCTATTTCATTAAATGCTTAATCTATACTATCTACACCCATTTTTAAGTTGAACTTTGATGGGGCTTTAAAAATCAATCCATGTCATGCAGGGATAAGAGGCATTGTATAAAATATCACGAGAGAGTTATTAAATTGATTTGCATATAATTTGACATATACACAAATAATAGTGTCTAGACCATAATTAGCTCATAGTATGGACATGAAACTATTAATAATAGAGGAGATCAGCTACTTGTTATTTTATTATTAAAATAAGGCAATCTCTTCAAAGTAAGAGAATTATTGATTCATTCAAAGTAAGAGAATTATTGATTCATTCATAGATTAGAGACTAAACACATCATCCAAGATATTCTTGATTCATTGAGTGGGTTTTGGAATTTTAGTTCACTTCATATTTGAAGAATTGGTAATACTATCTACATTGTTATAAAAAAATAAAGAGGTTGATCTTGGGATAAGCAAGATGCTTGGAGAAAGAGAAAACCATACACCCCATATAAACATATAACTCTTCCTTCGTGACATTATTTTGTTTGTTCTCTTCATCACAAAACCTTTTTAGTTATTAAAATTTGAAGATAGGTCAATGTTTACCGATATTTTTTCCGTTTGTGGGTTAGGAGTTGATTTGTGGGAACAAGGGGATTAGTCTTTGCATTACCCCGTTCATCATTCATTCCTATGTTGTTTACTTCAAAATTTTCCGATGTTGTTTACTTCAAATTTTTATATGGGTAGATAAACTTGTATGCTCATCTTTGAGATAATAATCAATTACTTCATTTTTGGATTTAGGAGTTTTTTTTTAAAATTGTCCTTATCCTCAAATTAGCGGAGTAGAAATTGAAGACAAAATCCAAAAGGAATCCTTTATTGGTAAATTCATATATGAAAACCAATATTTTCTCTTTCTTAGTATTAGAGTAATATGTAGTATACAAAATATTATGGTATTTTTGATATAGTTTATTAAACTTCTAATCTAATAGTGAATACTAGTGAATACTATTGATAATTATTGTATCAATTTAGATAATAACATACTTAATAATAATATTCTATTTTTTCTGAATTAAATAAATTCAATAAATAATAAATCTTTAAATCTTCAATATATAATAATAATAATAATAATAATAATAATAATAATATGATAAAAAATATAAAATTTCAAAATCATTAATATGTTTTATTAATTTTAAATCCTAAAACTAAATTTAAACATATCATTTTCAAAATAAATTTATTATTTATATTTTAATTATTTAAAAAAAATAATAATAAATAAAAAAATATAAAAAAATATTATAGTTATCAATAAACATGATATTTTTATATATCATAGAATATACATGATTTTATTTTAGGTCATAAATAAAGCATTTTACATTTCATAAAATGTCTATCTAAGAGTTTAAATGATTCAACACAAATGTGGTGGTGATATATTTGGAACTCATAATTTGAATTTATTATTATGATTTTTATAAATTTTATGAAATACATATTTCTATTTAAAACAGGATCGGCATGTTAGTTTAAGGTAGGAGGAAAGATGAGTAGGAAATTGTAGACAAATGTTCTCATCTAACTCTTTCCCTCCACATCTATATCTTATTCTTATTTAAAACATATACCATTCTAATCCAATCTCATTGTAACTAGATCTCATCAACAATTTCTTTACTAGGGCTCCAAGGAATTTCAAAAGTCAATTCATAATTGTGATGGTTTCATATGAAATAGTGCAAAGAGGAGATATTATTCTATATAAAATTATTAGTAAGTTGATGTTTCACAAAGAGAGTTGCGGAGCAACTAGTCCCTTCCCAAGAGCATGATGGCAAAGCAAAGTCTCATTCTTAATTTTAGCACTAAAATGTTTTAATTTTATAGAAGCACCAATGCCATGTGTGTTTCTGGAAAGAATGCCATGTGTGTTTCTAGAGAGAAAACAGTAACAAATAGTGGATAGAGTTTTCTTACTCGATAAAGTTTATTGCATTGTATGTACTTCACTCTATATAGAGTATTTAGGTTGGTTAAGCATGATGTTCTACTTAAGCTTTTATGTTACTTCATTCCCTTGTAGAAAGAGCTAGTATATTGGTGCCATTGTTCACTCCTCATACTTCTACCCAGTTCAATAAAATGTATATGTTATTAATAGCTCAGATTACACATGGTGTTGAATCATACGAGTTATGTATTACTATAAGACTCATCAAGCTAGTAATGTAATCATACCAGTTCTATACGACTTAATATTATTAGATTGCTTGTGTTTCCATTATGCTCGTGCTTATAAGTAGTATGTTTTATAACTCCATCTTCTTACTGGTATAAGCTTTATGAATACAAGGTAATGTATGCTTATGTTAGTCAGATTAGTATGTTATGAAAATACAATGATTCCAAGTAGTTACATTCATAGAATGGATACTATCAAGCTTCACATAAGATATGATGCTAGTTATACAGTACTATACCGAAGTTGATTCATTTGATGTCAGGATTCTAACAACTGTAAACCCATAACCAATAGTATAATGTAAAGGGGTGAAATCTAGAATGCACAATTTGAGGTAGGAACTCTGTGTTCCCATAGCCGTAGTAAGTGTTATTCCCAAATGGGTCCTTCCTACAAGGATTCTTACTCTCTATGTATGAGAATAATTGGTTATCAATGACCTTATGGCTATGTATGCTGGCTATGAAACATGTCACGTCTAATGGTTTTTATGTAGTATAGGTCTCTTAGTCTAGGTCTCGTAGAACTGGGACAAATGGAGAAGATGGAAAAACACTTTAAACACTCATCTTTATTTGGTCAGCCTACATAATTACTTTGCGCATCACATTAATAACCTGTCGTGGCGTGGTGGGATCTTATCCTCATAAATTTCGCCGAATTGAATTGAGGAACTGCTATAGAACTTATGAGATTGAATGGGGGTCACCACTTATAAGAAAATTCATATTAACTTTCATATGCCTACTTTATGTAGAGAAGTTGAGTCAGTGTGGTGGGTAGGTTGCATAAGAAAGGAAAAATCAGGGGTGGGTGGGACAGAAAAATAGTAGAGGTGAAGACAAGAGAAGTTAGGGTGGAGGCACCGTGGTTGCATTTGACCAAGTGGTTGACCCTAAATCAGAGGCGAAGGGAGAAAAGAGAGCATTGGTTTTTATTCAATCTCCACTGAGGACCAGGTTCATGTTATATAGATCCAAACCTACCAGCATCATAGTGCATGGGATTTAAGTACTTGAAGGCTCTAGCAGAGAGAATACTTTACAGATTACAACTTCTTCTATTGTAAAGTATAAGGTGGAACGAACATGGTTTAATAAATAAGTGAGGCCAATGTGGAAAAACACCTAAATTGTCTCTCCCTGAAGAACAAATAGAATTCGCTGTAAAAATCAGGCTAATGGAGGTATTCCTACATATGAAAACACGGTAATGGAGGAAATAATATCAAAAATGGGATTTGTCCCACTTGGAGCACCCATATCTGCTAGATATTTTACATAGGGTTGTTGTAATGCCAAGACTATAACAAATGCATTGATCTAGAACGAACACAATATATCTTTGCTGCTTATTGCATTACATGAATAAGTAGAACAAACAAAGTATCAATGTGAAATCAAGGTATTTTCATCTCTGTGCATTATAGAATTATTGATTCAAATTATACATTTATCAAGTTCAATTGGATACCCTAACTCATGTATTCATAAGTCTGACACCTTTTATAAAACTGGAAAAGACTAAAATAGAACTTCACATTGATAATTAAAGCAAAAAACAAATCTAGAACCATCCAAAAATGCCTTCAACCTGCCTCAACAGACAACAATGTTGTTGTTCCATACACTTCTCTCATGAGGGAAAACTACAATGTACCGCTGCACTACTGGAATGAACTTGCAATGGAATAAACTAGCTCACCACCACAGTACAAACAACAACAAGAATCAATGCAACATATAAAGTCCATTGACACCATGTGGAAACTTCGTCGGAGGACTGCAGGAAACAACCACAAACATATTTTCTAAAGACAATTAAGGCATAAACTCACCATCCCCCACCTCGAGAGATTCCACAATTTATAGAAGTCGTGTTTATAGATGCCATGTTTATCTTTTTAAATTATATATATATATATATATATATATATATATATATATATATATAGTTTATTTATTTCATATAAATTTAGAAACAACAATTTAAAAACTAGTTAAAAAGTTTGTTATGAGGGCATTCTAGATGCACATATCCCACCTGTCTCAACTACACAAAAATGATTTATGTGTGTTAATGCCAGGTTAGCATAAGCCTATCTCAACTCACGCCACATAGGAGAGGTATGAAGTAGGTTTATTCCTTCTCAGGTGGACATAGGAGATCAGTTGCACATAAGAGATGTATGAAGCATCTGTATGCCTGCCTCAAGACGAAGAGGAAAATTGCTTAGTCTTCAATATGGTATTTCTCATACCTAGTTTCGAACTATGATTCACAATACATAGCCCATCCATAGTCTATTTTCACTTTCATGGCTCTAGGAAAGTCCTTTTAGGTACAGTAAAGAGGGTCTGTAATCTGACCCAGACTTGAAATCTGTCTTCGGACTCGAAGCAAATTGGATTTCAGTGAAGGGGGACTGCTTCACCCGGTCATTCATTTATACATCGCGGGGAAGTGAGAGTTCTCTTTTCTTTCTAGCGGATGGGTACCTGGTTTAGCTGTAGTAATAAATAATATCTCCAGTGGGTTTGTCTTTGAGGCAACGACTCCTATATGCGACAGAAAACAGAAGGGCTGAGTAGTTAATCAACTGAAACAATTGGGTTTTCCTCGTCATTCCTACTTCCTACATACGCTAAGGGGTTGTGTACACTGCGCTGCTAACTGGGTTTGCCTTGTCTTTCCCGCTTGCTATAGATAACAGAACGGGCATACGCTAGGGGTTGTGTATGCTACTTTGCTAATGTTAGTGTTGAATAACCAACAATAAAAAGGTAAGGATAACTTTTACCAAGGTATGTTGATTTATTTTCTAAGTATGGTAGATTTGTGCATGTCTTTAGAGCTTACTATGATATTATGTTGAAATTAAAAGCTCATTCCGAAAGTAGTATCGGGTGAAAATGTGAAGTTGGGAAACACTTTTTGCCCTTTTTTGACGTTGAAAATTGTAATTTTCTATGATTTTCAACTTCAACTCCACTAAA